>CM023606.1:22245973-23445973 GCA_013358685.1 Antennarius maculatus
TATGTTCATACCGATCTTTCCTTTTTTTGTGGACTGTATTCTTTCATTTCTTTTACACTGGGCCTTGTTGTATTACTTGAGGGCACTTCGGCAGCGCGGTTTCAGGTTGCTTTTCTCCACACTGTTCCACTCTTTTAAGCCTTATTCTTATTAATGATTACAAAATGTGCTTAACAAGTTGTTAAATCAGTATTTTTTTGTTTTTCAATCCCTGGTCAATTGATGTTGATTACATTTTTATGTGCCTCCTCTGCTCCATAAAATCATCTTATCCACTACTGTGACAATTCAACTCCCCCCACGGGCATCATTAAAGTTTCATTTAATCTAATCTTACTTCATGAAGAGGGGAGCCATTACGCATCCGTCTGTCCTCATCTGATGACCCAGTGTGAACGGAGTCCACCGGTGATGCTGCTGATTCTCCGGAGCTGCAGGCGTCGATCTGGTTCTCCTGGTTCTCTTTGACTCCCGAGGACACCCGGTCCGGCACGGGGGAGTCACGATGATCCGCTCCTGGTGAGATGTGGATCAGCTCGTCCTCGTCTTGTCCTCGGTTGGACTCCACATCCACGTCCGGGTCGTCATCGTCGTCCACCACACTTTCCCTTTCTGGTGATATCGATCTATAACTGGAACTCTCGCTGATAAAATCCGGGGACAGATATCCGGGGCGCACACCGTACCCCTCCCGGTTACCGTAGAGTTTGGCGATGGTCTCTGCGTCTTTCACCACCGGTCTGAACGCTGAAATGTAGCTGATTTTCCTTTGAGAGGTCTCGTCCCCGGACTTGTCCTCGTCGTTCCGAGTGGAGGACTGGGAGCTGGAACAACGATCTCCACCGTCCTGCTGGTGGGGAGGGTGCTGGTTGGTGTCTTTGGGTGTGTTTGCGCCCCGGTCGCTTTGGTCCGATAAATCCAGCTCACCCTGCCGGACGCCTGGCAGCTCCAAAGGAAGTTTGGGTGGGGAGCCCGGATAGGGGGGCATCGGGAGGCCGCCTGCAGTGGGCCAAAACATGGAGAAAGCAGGGTAGAGGGTGTCCTTTGCGCTGGGCCAGAAAACACCAGAGACATTGGTTTTGGGCGCATCAGGAACGCCGTCACTCTTTTTCTGACACAGCCCATAGCCCGGGAAGCCGTAAGGGTGGTGCGGGAACAAAGGCGGAGGGATTTTCTGAAGCATGCCAAAGTTCTTGCTTGGCACTGGGATGACTGGGTAGGTCCGTGTGCCCCCCGACAGACTCAGGTTATTAGTCCCCTGGTCCTCGTCACAGCGTAAAGTTTTGTGGGGGATGTCAGGAGAGGTTGTTTGGGTCAGGCTGGACGAGCCCTGTGATTTCATTGAAGGAGACACCCCCGAGCCATTCATAGGCAGAGTCCTTTTCCTACTCCCCCCGTTGAACATGGCCTTTACATCCTCCCACGCGTGGTTTATGTCCTCAGCTTTTATGTCCGTCAGTTTCAGGTGGCGTCTCCACGAATTGAAGTTGGCTGCGTCCGGCTGCAGGTACTTGGACTCTGAGGTGCGATGGGAGTGGAAAATGAATTTGTTTGGGGAGAAATACATGTTGCACAAGCTGCACTTGATGCACTTTGCCCTGGAGCTGTTGTATCTGGCGGGTATGAAGTTGCCCCTGCAGCCCCAGGCGCATTCGTGAGACACGTCAAAGGCGAAATTCTCTGGCAGCTTTGGGGGGGTGTGCGCTCCCAGGAAAGACTTACAGAGCCTTTCGGCCTCTCGTTTGGTGATCATTCCACAGCGTCTTGATGAGATGGGCATGGCCCCGGCGCGCCGCAGGAGCTCCAGCTGCACCGGGGTGCACTGGACGCAGGTGATGCCCAGAGCGACGCGGCGGTTGTGAATCTCGTTGTAACTGTAGTTTTTCAGCAGGGTGTTAGAAATCTGCGCCAGGCAGAGTCTCTCCTTCCCGTCTATGACTAGACATACGATGGGCACCCCGTACAGGGTGGTCTCACTCACTTGATTTGGTTTGAGGGAGCTGGGGCTGGAGAAGCTCTGACTGTCCTGCTTTGAACTGGGGGAAGAGCTGGAGTCTCGTCCCGCGTCTCGAAGCTGTCCGGGCATCGAATCCATCCCTGGAAGCCTGTCAGTGAAAAGAGAAAACTGGGGTGACCCGGGGTGGCAAATCGACAGTGTGCCAGAAAAATACTTCATCTGACAATTCTTTGAGTTATCACAGCAAAAATGTTGTTAATTCTGAAATAAAAGCAAGAAAATTATAAGATAAAGGAAAGAAGAAAATTCTTATTTCCTAAATGTCAAATAGAAATATTTATTATTATTATTATTATTATTATTATTATTATTATTATTATTATTATTATTATTATTGTTGTTGTTGTTGTTGTTGTTATTGTTATTATTATTATCATTATATTATTATTATCACTATTATTATTATTATTAGTAGTAGTAGTA
Organism: Antennarius maculatus; assembly: GCA_013358685.1. Classification (NCBI taxonomy): domain Eukaryota; kingdom Metazoa; phylum Chordata; class Actinopteri; order Lophiiformes; family Antennariidae; genus Antennarius; species Antennarius maculatus. Next base: position 22,248,414 of record CM023606.1, read on the forward strand.
GTAGTAGTAGTATCATCATCATTATTACCATTATTATTTGGTTTTGATGTTCAAGAAATAATAATAATTATTATTTTTATTATAAATATAATTTTTGTTTATTATTTGTAAATTTAAAAAAATAATAAAGGCCAGCTAGGCCTACAACTACCTTCAGGTGTCGTTATATCTTTATATCGAAAAGTGAAATGAATCAATGTTCTCGTTAATTATTTGTCGTATCGTCGGTGCGTCGGTGTGCGGCCTCCTCTCAGGTTGTCCGGGGTGGCTCCGCTGCTCCTCTTATCTCCAAATCGGCTCTGATCTTCTGGTCCAACTACTTATGAGTAATATAAGATCCTTACAGTCGGATAAGGACAGAAGGAAAATGCAGCTTGAGCTGCGCCAATGCGCTTAGCCGAGAGGAAAAGAACAACTATAAGCTGCTTTCCAGGTAATTACACTGATCCACGAGCGCGTCTGCGTATTGTTAATAAAAGACTAGCCCTATATATAATTAAACCTTCAGCGCAGATTAGTCTGAGCCAGTTGCTTGAAATTAGGTTGAGGCAGGCCTTATCTCACGTTCACCTGCGCGTACTTACTTTACGCGTCCCGTCACTTTTTACGCAGCGACGTTGGTGATTTCTCAACAACACAGGCGGATAAAACAACTTTGGAGGGACTGACTAGCGACTGACATATTTGGAAGAATTATATTTATATATAAAAATATTCTGGAAAAAAAAGCAAATAAATGAAGTTATCGTTATTCTAATAGAAATGATTAATACAAAAAAACAAACCATACCTCTCTCCTCTAAAAGACGACACACTCCGACTGCTGTTGTGTAAGATGATAATAAATATGAATTCTTGGATGTGAATGGGTGGCGTCCAGAGAGGATCAGACGGTCTGTCAGGAGGAACTCTGAGCCGGACTCTTTATTTCACTTTATTTCAGTGCAGGCAGCAGCAGGCAGGACCTCCATCCCGTTGGATCCCTGGGAGGTGAATGGTGTGACAGGAAGCACATGGCACCTCTCTCTCTCTCTCTCCCTCCCTCACTCTCCCTCCTGTCACGCTGATGTGTTACAGCTCCCCCCTCCTCCCTCCCTCCCCAGTCTCTCTCAAAGACGTGCTGAGCAAGTACACACTTTTGATAATTCACAATTTTGCAGCCCTAACGCACAATCCTGAACGCAAACATAAAAAAACATATCACGCACAATTAGGTTCCCACTGACCCCGAAAGGAGAAACATTTTGCCCCTAACGCCATTATGAATATATTTGTTATTAACCCACGAGAGAGAAAACGTTGACTCTTGTCAAATCTGTGACGAAACATGACAACATTAAAGAAAAAGACAGGTTTACGATCCGTCTAAGGGCCCCGAACCTCAATTTCGAACCCGCTTCTGGCCCCTCTGATGGCGCACAGCGCGTCTTGAGCATCATTCAGACACACACACACTCACACACACACACACACACACACACACACACACACACACACACACACACACACACACACACACACACACACACACACACACACACACACACACACACACACACACACACAGCCCTGACGCACAGAGGCAGCGTGAGTGTGTGAGGACCACTTTGGAGGGCAAAATATGACAAAAGGCCTGCGCTCATTTATCAAGTTACACGACCATCTGTTAGGCTCCGTCCACGGCCACGCAAATCAATCTGAGGCCGGGGCGACAGGATAGCAGCGAGACAGTCAATGAGTGAGTGAGTGAATGAATGAATGAATGAATGAATGAATGAATGAATGCATGAATGCATGAATGCATGAATGCATGAATGAATGAATGAATGAATGAATGAATGAATTAGATTTGTTCGTGCGTCTTTTCATTTGGAGGGTCAAAGTGTAGTGACACTGGAATGAGCTAATTATGATGATGATGACAATGATGATGAAGGCGATGATGCCTTTGACGCCAGACTGTCACTCCTTTCTCTTCTCACTCTCTCTCCGTTTATTTTGCTGTTCTTAAGCACTCGACTGTCTTTCTTTGGCTGCAGTTATTTAAAGAACATAAATGGAATTGAGTCCTTGAATGTCTCCTGAAAGGATCAGTGCATATATGAATATATGACGTCATCAAACCAATTTGTTACTCAATACTAACTAGAGGGTCGCGTAGTGTAGTGCATTACATCTACACATTATTATTTTCCCCCTTTATTTATAGAAACTATATTTATATGTATAAATACTTACAGCTCACAGCCAATAGGCTTGGAGCGGAGGAGCGGGGGCGGGACAATATGACCATATATGGTCATATTGTCCCGCTTTCCCTTATATATAAGTGAAAGCGCCGGATCAATTGAAAACTGAATCTGTTGAGAATGACAGATAATAAAACACCATCCACCTTTTAATAAAGTATTAATGAAGTGACTGAGTGCATTACATGTAGGGGTCGATGGGGACTGTGGGGGGGCCACGGTAGCAACTTATGGCCGCACAAACACACAGACACACACGCACACACACACACACACACACACACACACACACACACACACACACACACACACACACACACACACACACACACACACACGAATCAAACGACTCTGCTGCAGAGGAACTGAGATCCACGCAGCTCACAGCCGGGCTGATGTGAAAGTGTGTGTGTGTGTGTGTGTGTGTGTGTGTGTGTGTGTGTGTGTGTGTGTGTGTGTGTGTGTGTGTGTGAGGCGTGTGAGGAGTGTGAGATGAGTGTGTGAGGCATCGGCAGCATGTGTGCAGCCTGAGATCACCAGTTTTACCTCCCTGCAATATTGATGCTGAACCCGATCCTAAGCGCATCCTCTCCGCTTTCAGCATCAAGAGGCTTCCCCTGCAGCCCCGCCAATAATTACAATTTTATACTGTAATTATTCCTCTCTTTTTAATTATTTAGACCGCCGACTTGAAAGCAACCATTGTCGCTGCTTATTCCGGGGGAAACGTGAGCTGACGTGGCGGGATCAGCAGCGAGGAGGTTTTAATTAGACATTTCAGTGGTAATTTTAGGCGAACTCTTCATTATTGCTGTTGGATACAAACGAGCCGGGTCTCATTCATATGCGCTCGATTGTTGAAACAAACCTTTAACCTGAAACATTAATGCGCTCCAGGTTGGAGCCACAGGAGCACCAGGTGAACCCACACCCGATGGATTATTTAACACCGCAGGGGAAGCTCAGGTGATCTGCTTTTGGAAATAAAGTTTAATAAGCGTTTGATTTACTTGCAAACGGATATTTGACATCTTACTGTTGGAATAAATCATCATAAAAAAGGTCAAAAAGCTCCGACAATGTTTTTTGTTTTCTTTTTAAAACACCTCAGTGAAACTTGCCGAAAATGTGGCAAAAAGTTTTTGTAAAAAAACAAACTCACAAATGCAAATACATTAAGCTGATGTGTCTAATTCACCACAATGAAGAGTATATTTATTTCTATATTTTTCTATATTTCCCTTTATTTCCTTTTCACATGTCGTCCATGTTCAACCCATCCTAATATGCGAATCTTAAAAAGTGTTAAATATTTGTGTATATTTGTGTCCACCAAAAGCATGTTTTCAGGTTTATCTCTCTGTGTGTGTATGTGTGTGTGTGTGTGTGTGTGTGTGTTTTATCCTTTTAAAGGAATGATCCATTACATTCTAACGTTATAATACAACAGAATATTGTTCAGATTCTTGTATATTTAGGTTCTACAGAACTAAGCAGATTTTATCCATATACAACAAAGTCTTACAGCTCTTCACGTGATGTATTGTGATCACTTTGAATGATTTTAGCTGCTCTTTCCTCCTATGTTAACTTACTGATCACAAACTTGAAATCAAGTTCAAGGCTCATAACTTTCCTGTCACATGAATTCCCCCCCCCAGCAGATGTTTTTGTCCACAGCAACAGAACAAGAAAGCAAAACGCCACTTTTAACAGTGACAGAAAGGTGTGTCTGACCTGCGCCAGTCGTTGAGTTGAGGTGTGATCGTTCTGTTATTTTTTGTTATTTCACAAACATCTGCATTTTGTCCTATGGTATAAAAAGATAAATCAAGCCCCCCCGGCGGTCAGGACAGCTTTAATAACAGCAGCAACTGAGGCCAAATGTTTTCTAATTAACAGTGGTATCAGGACCATATAAAAGCATGACCCCTATAAATTCCATTTTAGAGAGCGATCAATCGTCCTGGTGGGCTGAGGGGCCTATTGATCCCGGAACGCTTTGCGCGTATCCTTTTGGTTTCCAGTGAAAAGACTATTTCGATTGCACTTTTTATTGGGGGAAAGACACTGCCGAGAGGAAAGCGATGGCTCGAAAATTAAATGGTGACATTTTAATTACAGGACATTGATAAAGGGATGTGGGTAATGGCTGCGTGCAGGGCGCCCACGCATTGTCCCGCCTGATGCGCTAATCAAGTGGGACCGCTGCGGGAAAAGGTCACCGGCCCACACAAAGCAGAGCCGCAACTCGGTGGGAATTTGGGAATATGAAGGTCCCGAGCTGCCAGAAATGAAGACGCATCTCCAAACAAAGCGCGGTCAATATCCCAGAGAGAGACCCGCCAGATGCGATCACGCAGCGTCCGCGTTTTCATTCCCCTCGTATTACCGCTATAGGTCACACGCACCGCCACGGATCATCTCACGCCTCCATTTACCAGCCGCGGGAAGCCGCTGTGACAGGAGCTGGTCTGTCTCCGCCCCTCTCCGCCATGACGTCACGAGGAAACGCGTCTTGATCTTCATTAGACACGAATTGAATGCACAAGGATTTCAGAAATACGGAAACATAAATAAAATTTATGCCTGGACTCTGCATGAAAAGAAAATACAGGAAAATGTTTGTGTAGGTCCTCAGTTATCCAGGTCATGGTTATCCAAAGTTGTTTAGATTAATTCACTGGACTTAAAAAAAAAGTTTCTTGAAGACGTTTCGCCTCTCATCCAAAAGACTTCATCAGAGCAACACCCTCAGACAAAGACTGGTCCACCCAACAGACCCCACACAACAGAGCAACTTGGTTAAATGCAGTGAGGAATGCTCAGATGTCTACATAGGGGAAACCAAACAACCACCACACAGGCACATGGCTCAACACAGAAGAGACAACTCATCAGGACAGGACTCAGTAGTCTTCCTTCACCTCAAGGAAGAGGGTCACTCATTTCTGGATACCAATGTTCAGATCTTGGACAGAGAAGACAGATGGTTTGAGAGAGGAGTGAAAGAAGCCATCCATGTGGTCTGTGTGTATGTGTGTGTGTGTGTGTGGGGGGGGGGGGGGGTGTGTCTGTGACATCACCTTTCGACCATTTACAATCAGGCCCTTTAAAAACTCCCTAAAAGAACGACTCAGCAGATTAACCCAGGTAATGTGTCTCATGCCAAAGACCCTCATTAGCATACAAAGGCTTGGTAAAATTTACATTTCAATGACCCCCTTTGACATCCCCTGGCACCCCCATCAACCACTGTTGAGGAACCAGATCGCACTGACCACATCCCACAGGGTTAATAAACTGGGACAAGACCAGCCACCTTCAGAACTGAAGAAGTCTCTTGGATGGGAAGTGAAACGTCATCAAAGAAACTTTGTTCAAGTCCAGTGGATTAATTTAAACAGCTTTGTATAATACAGGAAAGAGAAAATGCACCATCAATGTAGTATTTACACTATTTTTTATTGTAGATTGTGATTAAATTGGCTTACATGTGTAGCATACAGGAAAATTATTTCATTCCACCAAAAGTCCTCTGTTCATTATTTTTTATTTTTTTTATTAATCTTCATTCCTTTGTTTAAACGAGTGTTTTGTATTTATTTTGTTATGAAGTTGTTTGAGAATATTAAACTTTTCTTTTGGGATCTCCGTTACCTTCATCCCGTGACGTCACTTCCGGGTAGGCGTGCACTTTCCTCAGTTGCGTTCTGGCGATAACGGAGGAAGGTGAGTCAGTGAAGTGCTCCCGTGTTGTAGATGGAATAAAAAGTTGTAGGAATGAAGATAGAGTGTTACAAAGTAGAATTGGGTTTGATATTATTGAGTTTTTGTGAAATTAGGTTTCGTTTTTGTCAGAAATACGAACAAGTGAAGTGTTTGGTTAATGTTTAAAGAATGTGTATTCCGCGGGAAAAATTCAGGGCAACCGCGGCAATTTTTTTCATGACATTTCCTGTGCTGCAGATTGCTGTGCTCTGTCCCGCTTTGTGTGCACAATTTGTGACCATGTCACTTCATTTTGTGCAGGTATGTTGTTATTTCCTCATTTTCATGTAGTGTTATGAATGTGTTATGAATGTTTGATTGATTGTATTTTGTATTGTGTATTTTCCTTTTATTCATTGTTTTGTTGTTTACCGTGATTATTACAGTATTTGTAATAAGTGTATATCTTCCTTTATATTTGCTGAGTCGCGTTCTGGCGATAACGGAGGACGATTGCTGAGCCAGCTCGGCTCAAATCATCACGTCCAGCGTCCTTAATACACAACGCGGAGAGACATTCAATGGACAAGTTGGGCCAGACCGGCTACACATGCATTTCAGTTTAATTAAGATTACTAGAAATATTTTTAAAAAGTTCTTGAGCTGAACTCACTAACTTTTAAGTAATTTGCTTCTAATCTTGTACCTTATAAATCCACACAACAACCTAACAGGAAATGTTTCTAGTCCCTCACACAGACACCAGTTAAATCACCAGTTTCAAGTTCCTACAGATAAACATGGTAAGTTAGTTATCTTAACAAGCTAGTGAAGAGTCACCTGAACAGCAGCTGTTAAACACAATGTCCCATCAGACAACCGCACAGAGATCTTGACCTTTCCTCTCGTCCCATCATAGAATCAACTTTTAACAATCAGTTTCAGATTGTCCAATTCTTTGGTTGATTGTTTAAATGATAGTATGGATAAAGACGCAGAAGAAGCAAAGCGAAAACCAGCAAAAATCCAAACACTAAATGTCAGCACCCGAGACAAAAAAATGAGAGGGCAGCTTACAAAAAAAATGTGTGGCGAACCTTCTTTCAGATTGGTACAGTGCAATTTCCTCCGGGATTATTAAAGTGTCTGTCTGTCTGTCTGTCTGTCTGTCTGTCTGTCTGTCTCTCTCTCTCTCTCTCTCTCTCTCTCTCTCTCTCTCTCTCTCTCCCCCATCCATCCATCCATCCATCCATCCATCCATCCATCCATCCATCCATCCATCCATCCATCCATCCATCCATCCATCCATCCATCCATCCATCGTGTCCACAGGAGAATGTATGAACTAAAGGCAAAGAAAACTATTGTAAAAAGGACAAAGAATGACTACCAGACTTTAACATTTTGATAAAAATAGGATTGGCCAGTCCCAAATTGCCTTTAAGAGTGAGTGTGTGTGTGCATGGTTGTCTGTCTTTATGTGATGCTCCGCGGTGCACTGGCTTCATGCCCGGAGTGTCCCTTGCCTCACGCCCCATGCCAACTGAGAATGGCTCCAGCTCCCCGTGACCCGCCATGGCGGATGAAGCAGCAGAAAATGAATGAATGAATGATTACATCCCGCTTCAAAGCGGTGATTTAATGTAATCGTCATTGATCGTGTGTTCATCCGTTCGTTAGTTAGTCCACCAAATATTTTCGCAACCGTTGCAGATAGAAAGATGAAACAAAAAAGTACATTACTCGGGTGGCAAAAGGGGTGAAAATTAAATGATGAGCTTGACCTTGAGAAAACTAGGTCAAGGTCAAATTTCTACTTTTGTACACTCAGGAACCCGATAAGATAGAAAGACGAGGGAGAAGGCCTGTGTGAGTAAGACCATGGATCAAAGCTAGTGCTTTGATCTATGAAAGTAGGTCAGGGAGGGTAAAATTTTGAATTCAGGGGTGTCGTGGGATGTTGCAACTCTGACTGCCTTGGTTCGAGTTTTACACTTTTTTTCTTTTTACTTAAAGTTATGACATCATTATTAATAAAATTATCAAAATTAACAGTTTGTTTAGTTTTTATATTGTACTACAGTATTGGCCAATCATATGGCTTCTACTGTATATTCTGTTATTACTTTTGGGATGAATAAATGTCATGTTGGGATGCACAAATTTTTCTTGAAGCGCATCCCAGGGATGCACTACTTTCTTGATGTAAAATGAACTCTGGTTTCCTTCTTTTGTTCTTTGTCGTGCATTATGTCAGCTTTTATTTCTTTTCCGTATAGGGAATCCTATTAATCCAGTGGCAACCAAACAGTAGTATCTGACTCAACTTAATGGTGTTCTCACTGACTGTTCACAGTCCGCTGTATGAAAGACATGTGTATTTTCTTGCAGGAGTGTATTAACATGCTAAATAGCACTTGACATGAAGTTACCTGAAGCTGAGATTGATGCTAAAGAAAGGAATCTCTGCATTTGTTCTCTGTATCTTGACAACCATTGATTTAATTGACTTCACACTCAGCGGGTGAATTGACGACAAATCGTTGTCATAAAAAGAAGACACTTATCATTTTTTGACCTCTCTTAAGTGGCTCCATTGCAGATGCATAGCGGTAACACACCTCAGCCAATCAGATGCCGATCGATTTGGTATTTGGTGGATTGTTGCCGATGACTGATGAAAATTTCGCCTCAGGTATGATATTTGGGTTGCAAACAGTGAGCAAATGCAGCTCTGTGTCGGAGTACAGTGGGGGCCTTTTGATATAAACACTGTTATGTCTCAGCAGGGTGGTGCCTCAGGGTTAAGGAGTGCACATAAGGCAAAAAAACAAGCAGGGCCGTAATACCAGCTGACAGGAGTGCAGACGTGTTTGATAAGTAGCTAAATCACCCAACGGAAGACGGTGAACGTTATCGTTTCAGCTTGATCTGAGTCTCACTGGTGAAACATTGGTCTTCATTTAAACCCATTGATTTATTCATTTCTTACTGCTGTAGTCCATCGTTGACATTTAACCAGACAGACAGATGCGTGTTGGCTCTGGACATTCCAAATTGCCTGTAGTGTGTGAATGTGACCGTGTGTGGTTGTCAGTCTCCGTGTGGCTGTGCGACGCACTGGCATCGTGCCCTGAGTTCCCCCCGCCCCATGCCCTAAGCCAGCTGGGATAGGCTCAAGCTCCCTGTGACCCGCAACAGTGGAAGAAGCAGTTAAAGAAAATGGATGGATGGAGTTGTCTCAAAAATGCTTTATTTTGCTTTTGATTTTTCTTTTGTGGCTTTTATTGGTGATAAATTGTGCAAAAACGATCGATGTGCACATTCCTGCTTGTTAGGAGGATGTATTGATTAGAATTAACTTCAAGTGACCTGAATTCTGGTCCAATTTAGCCACACAAGCTTCATCAGCGAAGGATGGAAGTGTTTGTAGTATAGATACCGTCTCAAGTGTTTGATGGATAGACTTCTCATAGTCCACAGAGGTTGGACTGTTGATCCAGTAGCTTTAGTGAACTCCTGCATTGATGAAGTTGACAGATTAAATATCTTCACTACTGGCTTGTTTGCTGTTTAATGTTTTTATAGAGACATCCATCTTTAGGATGAATCATGAACAGTCAAATATCTGCTGGCATTTGTTTAGCAAATCGCAGGATGAAGAGAGTGAATCTTTTTTTTTTTTGCTGTTAAGACAAAATTAGATTATTTCTTAATGAAGAAACCTCATATTTACTCATTTCCTCTCTGCACTTTCATGCAGATGTTTGGCCTTCATGGTTTTATTAAATTACTTACATTACTTAAATCATTTTTTTTTCTTCAATTGAGGATCTTACAGTGTTAATTATACAAATATCTGTCTGAATGCAGCTGTGTGCTTCACACCAGAGCCGTGGAGACATCTGAGGACCCTGACACATACCTAAACAGCACACAGTCAGTCAGTCCCCTGTCTTACTGTGCAAGGTAGTTTTTAAAAGAGATCTCAGACAGAAAACAAAAAGTGTAATGTCAAAGCGTGTTTATGCATCAGTGAACATGAAGAAATTAATTCCTCGCTTTATTTGGTCTTTCGATGAAAGTCAGGTTCAGCAGGATGATTTTGTGATAATGGCTGTCTTCACTGATCCTCCCACCCTGACAGATGAAGCTATTTGACCCCTTTTATGCTGCAATTATTCTTCTGAGGGACACCAACGACAGTGATAAAACAAACACAGCTATGAGCCGAAATAGGACTTGTCCTTGAATTTCCTCTTTTAACAACGTCGAGACAAAGTAATGCCTCTATAGTGTGTGAATCTTCTACCACCAGTGACCAAAAAAAGGTTTAAAATTTGACTGAAGTTTATTTTTTAGAAAATTCAAGGGTTGAACAAATCAGTGAGAAATTAATGTAGCTTTTATCACATGTGCAAAAATAAATAAAACCTGAAGGTGGATCTACTTGATGTGTAAACCTTTAGGTCACTCAGCAGGTCACTCCACGCTGCCACGGAAACTTTCTTTGGAAGTCTGGATTGATTTGTTAATTTGGCTAATCTTCAGTGTCATTGTTGCATAACTTAAAAAAAAGCAAACCCCTGACCCTCCTGTAAAAGCCACTGTAGTTGAATTAACCTGAAGTGCGTGTTTTTGGAGGTGGGAGGAATCCGGAGAACCCGGTGAGAACCCACGCAGACACATGGAGAACATGCAAACTCCACACAGAGCAGGACTCGAACTCGGAACCGCCTTGCTGTGCGGCAACAGCACTACCCCCTCGAGACAACTCATAATATTCAAACTGAAATGGACCAACTCTCTGTCTTTGCAATTTTGTTGTACCATCAGTATAATGACAAATAAAGATCTTTAATCTTTAGTTTTGAAGGTTTGCTCTGGAGGAACATTGTTATCCATCTTTGGGTTCCCATTCAACATGATATTGTTAAAGAAGAAGTAGAACTTAATTTCTCTTCAGGAATTACTATAGTATATATGACAAAGAAAAAAAATAAAAATAAAAAAACTTTGTGGGAAGTTCTGCATCGTCGTCCAATATTCCTCACAGAGAATTAAGCAGAGTAATTAGGGGCGGCTGTGGCTCAGTGGTATAGCGTGCGATAGAGCGGGTCGTCCAATGATCTGAGATCGGCAGTTCGATTCCCGCTCCCGCCCACCTGGAGGTGAGCTGACAGTGGGAGGTGTCAGCTCACCTCTGGAGCACTGCTGAGGCGCCCTTGAGCAAGGCGTCGTCCCCCTTACAAGTTGCTCATTTGGGGCGCACCAAGCAGGAGCTGCATGCCACTCTACCTCCTTTGCATGAGTACAGGGTCCCTGTGTGTGTCTGTGTGTGTTCAGGGCCTGTACACACTAACTAACATGCATGTGATTTGATCTGGACTAACTAGAGTGTGCCACTAATTTCCCTTCGGGGATTACTCGAGTATACAAAATTAAATTAAAAAAAATTAATATTAGACTGAAACCAAAGTTAAAATCCCCCTGGTACATCTTAAGAAAAACAAAACAAATATTTGCTGATTTTGGGTAATTTTGTCCTGTCCAGTTGTAAATCCTTCACTGATCAATGAGCATTCTCAAAACATTAATGGGCAGGATTTGGGTCCCCACCTCTATTAGGTCGTCCTACTCAACTGTAATATCTTATGGAGAACCAACATGGAGCATCGCTGATGTTTGAATAAAATCAAAAGGTTCTTCTTGTTGGTCCACGTGTACTCTCAACTATTTCTTTTACAATTAGGTAACAAATTGATATCATAACAAAAAAGCTGATGCTCATAAAACATTGATGAAGATTAATTTTGAAATGCAAAACATTGAACTCAGAACAGGGAGGAGCTCACAGGTTTGGGTCATTCTATTTCAAACAGCTCTGAATGTGAAGGTTAAAAGACACACATTTTCTTCTTTATATTCAAAGCCATGTGAAGAATAGAGGTCACGTCTAAGAGGTGTCCCAAATCTAGTGCTTGTAATTTTACTGACGACAGCAGCCATAGTTGTGTGTTCCCTATACGCAGTGACCGGTTTATTAGCGACACCTCAGAGTCACTCATACTTCCCGCGATAAAACTGACATTCCTGAAGGTTCATACTTCAGAGAAACGACAGTCAAATGAGGGTCGACCGAACACGACATCCGGATGTTAGTTTATCTGTCAATTTGAAATCTCTGGTGTTTCCTTTTTATATTGGGACACTTTTCAAATATCAACCAATCGAGTCTACATCTTAGTATTTCAATATAACATTTAATTCTTGATAAAGGCTCAATAATTACTGATCATTTTTTAATCGTTCGATAACTTTCTATAGCAACAAATGTGGAAGAACAAGTTAGTGCTTCAAATATGATCCTAATGTTTAATCACTCTCTACCAAATGAACAAGAGTAGGATTTATTACACTGCAGTAGTAATCACCTGAATTACTTTTAGCTGGTTGTACCTGATACAAAAATAACTGGCAGTACGGTAATGATCAGTTTATCATTTCTCATTTGCAGACAATAAATCTTGAAGGGGCTGCAAATTTAAAATGAGTCTCTAAAACAAAACAGATGAATAAAGTGTGACTGCAATAAATGTCTAATTTCTCCTAGATGAACAAATTACAACCCCTTCTTGGGTGAAGAGAAGTAGTGTGCAGGTAATTTATTACAAACAAATACTTAGACCATGAGTAGAGCAGTTACCCAGATTATGGTTGAATACATTTTATTTTTATTTGCACATCATGGTAGGAATATGTGCCAACACAGATACTAGAAAGGACATTATGAACCAGTGATATATCAAGACCAAAGGATGTCTGCGGCGTCCCTTCACTGATGTTATGCTTTGTGGTTTTGGTAAAATCAGGAATAACAGTTAAAGAGTCACAAAAAATGATCTCTGTTATAAGCAGGATAAATATAAAAAAATTAAATATTTCCACTGATAATGGAGACACAATTAAAAATCACAGTTAATGGGTACACAATGAAAAACCATAAAATGTGTGTTTGGGCTTGTGGAGGTTGAAGTACGTCTGTTCAGGTGCACAAGCTGTTTTTTTGGTTTCATTTGAGCCGAAGAATACATTCACACTGACGGAGTGTTCATCAGCAGCCTGAGGCCGCGACACACTCTGACCCCACAGGTCAGCTTCAGCTTCTGGACCGCTGTGTGTTGATGGACGCCGTTAAGGAAGCTTCATGGAAGTTTATGGATATGTTGGCAGTTTGGTAGAAAAGGAGTTACCAAAGTGAGACATTAGCATGTCTGTGGTATAACATGGAGAAACTATTAAACTCATGGCTCAACATCTATCAGAATTCAAAAATGATTTCTGCCTTTTTCAAAAGACGCGCACTGACCACACAAATAAAAGTGCTCATGAGCTCCTAACATGTAGAAGATGAAACTGGATCAGTTAGCATCAAATGGCTGAATAAGGAAAAAGACTCCATGAAAAATTTAATTCTTATTCAGGAAATCCTGTGAATAAAACTTACCAAATATATTCTTGTGTTCAAGATGTGACTGGAGCTATCACTCCCACTTTTCTCACACATTGCATTATGGGCCAACATTATCCATCAACAACTTAAAAAATAAACAAACTTTGAATTCAGTGTATTAAATTCCCATTTTTACAAACATGACACTCTAAGTTAGCGTGTAGCAGACTTTGTAGCTGGCACCACGTGGGGTCTAGACTTCCATACTAAACAATAATGTGTAAAAAAATTGATGCTGGACAACTAAAATGACAAAAGTTGGTTAAAAATGATGACGATTGATGTGTTTGATGTTCCACTGTTTTACAGACAACAACCAGGATTTGAATAAAATATGGTCAAATTAAAATAGTGTTTTCTTTTTGTTGTCCTCATCCAGATACAAGAACTAACGCTGTAAAACTTTGGTGGTGTGGACGTACAGCCGTTACGTGTGTGTCCACAGATGTTCACACTGTATCATGCGATGCGTTTACTGTCCCCTTGAGAAAGTAATGAAATATTTGTACTCGACATTTTAACTGCTCGATGTGAAGACCTTGTCAAAGCGATGCATTGGCTTATTCACAAAAGGCCACCACATTTACAGTGACCATGAGCGATCCAAAGAACTTACCATCAGGTTGTGAATGGTCTCTGGTGTTTAAAACACAATAATGTCAGTGTCGTTATATCTTGCTAATGAAAGGATTTATTAGTGAGGAGAAGGATAATAAAAGTTACAATTAATTGCTTGCTTCATAGAGGAGGAAGATGTGTGGGCACCGTCATGCCTCTAAGAAAATCAAAATGCAGCTGAATGAAAGTGGAGAACTGCTTCAGCACAATTTCATCTCCAGTGATTTGTGGAGTAAAACTTCCAACATCTGGCGAGTCGGTGGAAATGGAAACAAAACGTTCTGTATATGAACAACTGGCTAACGTAACATCATTCCTTTTTGTGATCATGAAAAGTAACGTGTTTGGTCAGGAAGCTTCAGGAAGAAGAATGGATGCTTCTGTTGTGAATCACAGCACATCCAGCAGGGCTGATGTTCATTACAGCAGCTTCAGGGACACGCTGGTGTCCTGCATTAGGACTTAAGTGGATGATACTGCAGTCCAAGACACTTCTGTGTGTGTGTGTGTGTGTGTGTGGGGGGGGGGTTATGACAGTGACACCTTAAGTTTACTGAGGTAATAAATTATACCACTGAGAAAACAGGCACACGCATGGGCACCTCCACATTAACTAGAGGACTGTCAACGGTAAAGCACAAGACGGTTACATGAGGCGCTGCCCGAGAGACGACGACAACTCCAACTCCCTTCCTGTTGGTTTGTGTCCTTTCATCAGACGCCACTACATTCCAGATCCTCCTGATGGAAAGAATACACACACCTCTGTGCATGTTTTGGATGCAGTCGTTCAGAGGAGACCTCCTCACATTATTTACTTAATAACTAGTGATTTCTGTCCGTATACTTTATGCTGCTTCACTTATAGAATACGTATGTTTTTACTTGGCCCTGAAGTCTTTGATAAAGTGGTCAAGGTTTGGGATCAAACATCCTAGTCCATCAGAAGTGGACAGCGGGACGTCAGACATGTCCCTGAACTCGTCTCTCCTCTAGACAGCGACACACCCACATGGACACAACCTCGGCGTTCCCGTCATTATACTGTGTGATGAAGGAATGATCCTAAAAAAAAACAGAAAGACAGCAGATTAGTAGAAACATTTCTTCAGAACAGACTTTGAGTATTTATAGTTTATATTTGAGAAATTTGGCTATGTTAATAAAAAGCTAAATTAAAAGCTGTTTGTGTCTGTAATGCAAGCCATACTTGTAATTTTTGATTCTCTATGCCATTGTGTTACTAGGTTTTACTAGCACATACCGGACAAATTGATTTTATCATTTTGCATTAGTCACATTCAGGAACTGTCATAGAAATTAATCTGAAAATACCCCAATCATATTCACAAATCCGCTTTTGATTTAAACCAAATTGTGCAGAAAAAAGGACTTAAATGTCTTTCAGCAACTTAAGTTATATTTTTTGTATTTAGGATGAATATTTATTGCAGCTGACTTTATTCTAATATATAATGTATATACTGTATGACCTTCACAATAATTGGTATCTATGGAAAATTTTGACTAAAGAGGCTGTAAAAATGAGTCACAAGCTGTCATTAAAACAGCAAAAACAACAACAACACAAATATATTTTAACAGCTATTAAAAATAGTAATTTCTATTCTGCAATATTAATTTTTATTATCAACCAGATTGGAGCCACAAACATTATTACGCTTCGCTTATAGTTCAGTTCTACTTTTACAATTAATCTAAATCACGGTTCATGAAATAATAATAAAATAGGAATAAACTAAACAGGAACACCATCAAACCCTCTTAAATATTTATGTCCAACAGATTTGGTTTTAAATGTCAAACATTTAATAACGGCTTGTCAGGTCATTTTAAAGAAATAATTTTAATGATCTGCGCAAATCATCACGGGCTGGAAAATGAGTTTTGTAGTAAAACATAGAAGTGACAATAACAAACTGTCTTCGTCAACTATTTCAAAATGACCTAGAAAAGCCTTTGAATAGAAAACTCTTGAACAGTTTGGACCCTGACTGACTAACCAGTGGATCAGCAGCGCTGTCGTTTGTTTTGGAACAAAGACGTCACATTATATCTGTGTGACAGGGGCCCGATCCCCGGCCCCATCAGGGAGGCCCTCACACCACAGACAGAGGTCACATAGGGGTCAGAGGTGAGAGGGGGGGGAGGCTGTAACGAAACACGTCTACTGGGACCGACTGGGAGTTTTATTTGTGTTGTGTAGCCGTCCAATTAGGTAAACAATGCCACGGCTGGCCGCCTTAAATGGACCTGTCCACACCCGTTTCTGACATGCTGGACAGACGTGGAACATCTTTACTTTGTGGTTTCAATTTGAACATTGCTTTACCTCCCAAAACACATTTCGGGTTAACTCGTGAAAACTGATCGCACGACCAAGCTGGACAATGACTTCTTCTCATAACTTCAGCGCTGATGACTGAGAAGACGACATGATAAGGACATGATCCGTCTACCTCTGATTGGCTAGCCTTACATGTCTTCATGTCTGTAAATATGATGTATTTTATACTTTACATTAATCACAAGAATAATACACAGCTAGGTTAACTGGCCACAAAGAATGCAGGAATCGCAGTGTTAGAGTTCAGCCATGGATCCAATCAGATCAACCCACACCGTCACAAGTTTGTCACTCGCATCCATAAAAAAATTCAGTACAGTGATGTTATGTAGCTGCATAGGTATTAATGAACTCTCAGGTGAAAGTCCTCACAGAAAGGTTGGTGTATTATCTTGAGTAGCGCTCTGTTTTGTAGAGATTTTGATCATATTAAAAGACAGAAAGCAGACCATTAACACCAAAACTCCAACTAAAACGATTCACAGCAGACATAAATAGCATTTATAGGTCATGCTCAGCTCATCAGAGCTGATTCAACGAATTGTGACAAAAAAGGAATAAGTGAGCAAAAAGAGAATAAAATAAGCCATGTTGGTTTTCTGAGGTGACGCGTGTTCGGCCTGCAGCGGCTCCAACTGTCTTTAGTGACGAAGGACAGACCTGAGGCTCCTTCAGGTCACAGGACGTAAAACTGTCACCGTCGTGTGGTGTGTGTCAAACATTTATGGATGAGAAACAGTCACTCCAGATGTTCCGTCAGGTGTACTTTTATACTTTAAAGAAATTCTAACATACAGCGGTGTGTGTAACCCTGCACAAACTACAGACACTGTGAAGGACTGGGGGAGCTCCATCAATCCTGCTGTCCTTCTAATGGGCAGCTGGGGTTAACACAGTCTGAGGTTAATTACTCTCATATCAGGGCGAGCGTGTGTGTGTGTGTGTGTGTGTGTGTGTCAGTATGAGTAGAGTGGATGCTTCTGGGTGCCCCTATGTGCTGAATACCCATCTAATCAATCACTTCTCCTTCCTCAGTACAGACTGGTACAAAAATAAAGAAGCCGGTCCTGAGAGGTGTTTGTAAAGATCCAACTTTAACCCCCTGCTCCAGAAATTAACCCTGACAGGCCAAAGACATCTGCTGGAATTTCACCGCAATAAATGTGTGTCATTTGTCTTATGTCACACACAAACTCATACCAAAATAACACAGATGCAACTACATGATAAAAACTTCTTTGCCAAAAGCACACATGAAGGAGCCGTTCAGGTTTCATCTCTCTGTCTGAACATACTCTTGTAAACAAGTCAGTTAAATCTAAATTAAAAATCGGAGGAAAATGACAAAACTGGAGATGAAACAAACCAAAAAAAAAAAACGGCAAACCAGTTAGCGGGTTGAACTAGACAACACATTTATGTATGGGGTAAGTTGATGCGAACATACGCAGACCCTATTTTTCTACATCATGAATTAACTCTCAGTCTAAAGCTCCAACCCAAAGATGAAAAAGTCCTTACAAAGCTGTGAAAACACAAATGTATATAATCCACGACAGCCGAGCAAACCTCCATCTGCTTCAGTCATGTTCTGTGAGCAAAAGCTCCACAACAGCTAATAAAGGACTTTGTTAATTGTTTTGTCAAATTAACTGACATTCATTGTGGTTACTTCCTAAATTAAAAATAGAAGCAGATAAAAGTCTCAGCAATGACAAGACAGCAGAAACACTCAGATTTTATGTAGCATACGCTGCCTTAATTGTCCAGAGTGGCACAATCAGAGACACATCACTAATGTCAGGTGTATTTGAGGGACAGGGCTCATTCCACATAGAACTAAATGTTCTGGAACAGCAGGGCCTTTGGGATTAGTGGGCGATCACAAACACAACGAGCTGAGTCACATTTTAGACATAAATACCGTAAACATAAAATATTTTTGTGGCTTCG
The DNA here is from genome assembly GCA_013358685.1 of Antennarius maculatus. Taxonomy (NCBI): domain Eukaryota; kingdom Metazoa; phylum Chordata; class Actinopteri; order Lophiiformes; family Antennariidae; genus Antennarius; species Antennarius maculatus. The sequence goes on from CM023606.1 coordinate 22,266,826, forward strand.
GAGAACGATGCAAAAGTCTTGCAAATTTCTATCAATTGTTATCATTCTTGGTCAGGTGCACATGATGACCCACTGCACTGGTCAGAGTTTTGGGTCTCCGTGTGATCAGGTAACAGGAAGAGTGTCAACCATGAGATCTCTGAGACGCATCTGGAATATAAAGGTCAGCACTTCTCACCACCTCAACCGTGTAACACAACTTTTGCAAAGATGAAGGTTTGTGACAGTTCAGTTCAAACTCAGCCATGTTCCATGTCATAATGACTCGTCTCAGTACTGTGGTGGCTTTTTGAGTCCTGGAGAGACGACGTTCTAAAAGACTTTAGGAGAAAAAAAGCTGCAATTTTAATCATCAGGATTTCCTTTTCCTAATTCCTCATCTTGCAACCTGGCCAACAAATACGCAGACAGGTGCCCTCAAAACCCGATACCGAGACTATTAGGTTTAGATCCGCTGACATACATACATAATTAAATAACTTACCAGTTAAATTAAGTATGAAACCTGTAAGCGAAGAGTAATAAATAGAGTTAATAAGCATTCTTTAGTTAGGTCACTGAAGGTGTTGAGACGTGCTGCCTCTGCAGTGTGAGGACAGAGGTGAGACGGGGTAAGGACTCATTTAAAGGTTGCATTAATCACCGTCTGGACACATCAAAACGGGATAATCACCTGCAACTGCACAGCTCACATGGAAACGGCCTAAACCCCAGGGAAATTCTACCTAAGTCTTTAATTGTTTGAAGACTTTGAAGGGTGTGTTTAATATAAGATTAATTTATGGAATTTTAAATAACCCTACGTATGATTAATCTGCTCGGAAGAAATTAAAAGGAGTGCGAGGCAATTATATCAAGCAACTGGTCATCACCTCATTAGAAAAGCGTTGGGGGAACCGCGGTGTGTGAGACAGATGTGGGTGAAGAGGTGGGTGGAATAACTAGTTCTTTACAGATTTACATGCTAATCTCTAGTTCCCTCTGGAAGCCGGCCGGCTCGCTGGAAGACTTGTTTTTTTGGTTGATCTCAGCCAACACGGACGTGAGGAAATTAATTTAACAACGACCTTCCTCCAAAGCTTCAAACAAGCATCTAATGCGACTTTTCTGCTACTTTTGAAAGTGAAGGCTTTCTCCATCAGTTGCTGCAGGAACCACACACCTCAAAGGCTGTTTGAAAAGTGAATGCGACACATCAGAGAACAAGGCCAACTCTTTTTTGAAGGCTCCTTCAGATGTGGCTCACAAACGTGACCTTCGTTTCTGGGTCTGTAGAGGGTCATTGTGCACCGATGATGATTTGGGGTTTTTTTTGTCCAAAGTTTTGTGGCATACGTGAATTGTTGAATTTTGCTGTAAGCCAGCCCGTCTGATTTGGCAGTGCTAAAAACCTGGCCTTCGTAAAAGGATGAAAAAGAGAAAATTAAAAGAAGATAAAACTAAGTTATGTCTTAACTAACACCCAATTGGTTGATTATGGAGAACAGTGGGATTGTGGGAAGGCCAAGGTGAAAGTATGAGCTTTAACACAGACATTTGAGAGCCTACACAACATGTGTCAAACACATGGCCCGGGGTCCAAATGTGGCCCGCCACATCATTTTATGTGGCCCCCAAGAGCAAAAAAGGGTCAGAGTGTCTAAAAATAAATACGTCAAAAGTGTGCTTTGAGCAAAACCACATTTCACACAAGGCAGTAATCAAGCCCATTTTAATATTGACAAAAACACTTTGAGCAAAGTTAACTTGTTCAAAACTAGCATGTTTGATGTTATTTTTCTTTATTCATTGACTAGTTTGATACTTGATTGATGGAGTTCTGTGGGTTTAATAGGTTGACAAATTAAAAGGATTTCTGTTATAACAGAGAAACAAACAAACATTTTTTCTGTGTAACTGTAATGTTTTTAACTTGAATAAGTAATAAATTCAGAGTTACTTAACACTACGGAGTAGTTACATTGAGTTACATTTAGTTACATTTATTAGTTACATCTGGCCCTTTGAGGACAGCCATTATGCTGATGAAGCCCTCAGTGAAGATGAGTTTGACACCCCTGGTCTACACCAAGAGTGTAGACATAAACAAATGTGAAACAAACGAACAAATCTGAAACTGATCATCAACATGACAAAAAAAATGGAAAGGAGATATTGGAAAATAAAACAAAAGCAAGTTTTAGTTCCATTGAGGTCACCGTGGATCAGGACAGGAGAGCCATGTGCGGGGGGCAGCAAACATCCAGAGACCTCAGGTAACATGCCTGACGATGTGTTCTGGTGCACTGCAAAATGATGCATGACAAAAGCAGCGTGACTGGTGACAAGCAGCCCTCAGTCCATTTCGATGACCAGAAAACGACGCAACGTTCGATTACAATATTTGTATGAACATCTTCCTTCCCAGACATTGTTTGGTCAAATGAAGGGAGTCAAAAAAACAAAACAGGTTTCTTTCTTTTGTCCCTGTTATACAACATTTGGTATTCAAAGGGACATGACTGAACAGTTTCACACTGGCACCACACTACGCACTGTAGGCCCATCACAGTATGTGTGAATGGGGCTCATGTCAATGAAGACCCAGGGGTGAAACGTGAAAACATTTGGCAGGGAAGGTGCTGACAGAAAAGTTTAAAGGAGGAGGAGACACCAATGAGAAGAACCCACAGCCCCCCAAAACAGGTCATCTGATACACACGCCTGGATGTGAAAATCCTTTTTGCACATGAAGCGATGTTAACAGTAACACACCCACTCCTGAGACACTAAAACTGGTTCCAAAGAGACAGATGGTAACTAGAATTCATTCAAGACCATCATTCACACAAAAAGACAAAGAACTACACATTTAAGATGGATAATAGTTCAAGTTTGTACAAAACAGCAAATATGGCACCTTTACCTGTACAGAATTTTGCAGTAAAACAGCACAAAATAGAATCATAACATATCCTAAAGAGCTACTGTTTTAATGAGCTGCATTATTAAATGAAGGATCCACCCAAGGTGGTGAGGATCACGATTTACTGTGTCAACTAGGTTTACACTTATATAAGAGAAAGGTTTACCGGAGGATGGGTTAAGAAGCAGAGCTGTCTGTTAATAAACATCAACAGTTCGGGTTGGATTGAGTTTTTGTGTGAAAGCTACATTTGGGGACAGTCGGACACATGATGGGCTCCTTTGTGAAAAGCTGAGGGGCTCATCTGGTGTCTCGGGGGTTGAATGGGGCAAACCAAATTTGTGTGTGCGCGCCTATGAATAGAAAAGCAGAATAGGAGAGGTGCATTGACAAGGGTGCTAAAAGGTTGTGTGAAGGCTGCTGGCTGGGGAATGAGACACGACAGCGGATGGGGGGAGGGAGAGAAGAAGTGTCTATCAAATCGCAATCAAAGAAAATGAGGCTGTTGGATCATCACGAATTTGAAACGCAAATAGCACACAGACAGTCGTGTTGGACCATCAACAAGTCTAGATGCAACTGATTATAGAGTTTTTATCTATTTATTGCCCTGAAGCTTAATAAATAAGCCAATAGAAGCTCCACAGATCAACCCTTCTGCTAAAGGAGGAGAAAAAAGACCCAGGAAACCTCAGACAGGACAGGTCGTCACCGAGTCCGGTCAGTCCTGGGAGCAGGCCAGTGGAAAGTCCCGCCGACTGACCGACGTCATCAGCTTATGATGACAGGATAGGGTGTCCACAATGAAAGATGCATCAGTATAAGGAGAAGAAGACGACGCTCACTTTCCTTTCTGATGGCTCATCTCATCTGTCTCTACAAATGGTGCAACACGAAGAAAAAAAGAAAGATCTTCACAGCTTTTACAGACAGACAGAGCTCAGTCTGCAAGATATTACTGCACAACTAACAGTCACGAGGTAAAACCATCTGGGCCCAGAGTTTTTCACTGGTAACAAGACTTTTTGGTAATGTTTTTACTTGTCAAATAATGCAGGTCTGTGGGAATTCAATATGTTTTACTATGTAAGAGTAAAATGGATGGATGGCCCAGTGTGAGATTGAAGTTGCTCTGTAGTCGATCACACACCTTATTTTAAGAAAACTGACTTCAACCTTCCGTATAAACACAACAATGGTGTGTATAGGGTTTATTTTGTTCCGCATCAGACAGGAAGCCACCTCCGTAATAACGCCAAATCGCACATCTGTGTTGAGGTGAGACGGAAAATGTAATAAGCAGCTAGCAGCACTTAGCAGCTAACATAAAGAGGAGGAAAATTAACTGGGAGCTCTGTGTCGTTCGAGAATGAGATCAACAGTCATGCAACAGTCTGTTCTTGAGTGTTAATCTGTGTTTCAGTGAGAGGTTAGCTGCCACCCAAACAGACTTGGCCTCTATTTTATACATCACCTCTTTGGTTAATGAAACCCTGGCTCGCTATTACATCATTGTGATGCTCCCCACATTCTCTCACTGGAAACAAAAGATATTGTCAAGAAAGGTCTTTGTTGAGATGCTTTTGTTTCGATAAGGCAACTGAAAAAGAGTCACACACTCACATTACATCTGCCGTGTTAAAGCTGGTCTTGACTTAGAAGTATTTTGTTTCATTTTCATAGATTGCAATTGCACCTATTCCCTTTATCAATGTGGTGAACGTTGCGTGTAATGTCTCTACAGCCCCAGAACAAGGTTATCCATTTGCTGTGGCCCTTAGTTTTTGAAATGATTGGCAAAGAAAAAAAAAACAACTTGAACTGAAATGAATAAAATATTAATAGCGTGAACAAAATTTGAGAATCAGTAGATATAGCATATTGTTTAAAGCCTCAGGGACAGATTCCATTAAGTCTAGGCATGCATTCAAACTGCTAATAGCATAAAAGTCCCGCTGAAAAATAATAAGAGCAGTATAAGCCACCAGTGATTGAAGAGATCATACACTGAAACTCGATGAGGAACCTAGATCTACAACTTAAGTTTGATAATTAGAAGACAACATTATGAGCCGATAACGAACGAGTCACAAAGATAAAATACTGAAAGCAAACAGTGACATTTTCTGTACAGCGCAGGGAGAGGAGAAAATAGGAGCTGAGGCTGGCTGAATTAACATACAGATAGAATAGGTAAAGAGTTTTAATGCACTCAGGAGGCTGGGGGTAGACAGAAGGGTGGGAGGAAAGAAGGAACAAAAAGAAGAGAAAAAGACAATCAGCAGGTAGGTGCCACAAAGGCAGGCATCCGTGACCTTATATCTCAGTTCATCGTGGGCAGGGGAAGAAACGAAAGGCCTACAGGAGGAAAAAGATATACGTGAAAGAAAGACGACAGTGAAAGAGAGAAGATGAGAGCAAGAAGTGTAAAGAGAGAGGAAGAGCGATAGAGAGAGCAGTGAAAAATGAGATACAGCAAAGGGATCAAAATGAATATGGATGAAGTGGGACGGAGTCTGAATGTGGATGAGAGCGCGGAAAAGTAAACAATGAACGAGAGCAGCGATGACAACACCAAGAGAGCCACGATAGTATGAACCAGGAAAAGAGGAAGAAAGGGATGCAGCACATAGTGATTAAAAGATTGGAAGAAACAAAGCTATGCCAACCGCTGATGATTCAACACGACCAATTAGAAAAACAGAAAGTTAAACTGTGACAAGGAAAGCACAAAGAATGTTTTGATGACGAGGATGAGTTATTGTTCCTAAAAGCACAGAGACAAAAGACACTGTCAAGTCAAACCAGGCTCTGAAGTAATGATAATTGAGTAGCATAATAAAACAAACACACCTTATTCCAGAGGACGACACCATTATCAACGCCTCCTATTTATATGTCTTACATTAAGCAGATAATGTGTTGATAATGTGATAATATTAGACAATTATCCTGACAGGACTACACAAAATTTTAATCCTTAAGTATTGTAAAAATTCCAAAGGGAAAATATACTGTAATTATAGGTTTGGTTTGAAGCACAAGAGGTTTTCTATAGATCTATAGATTTTCTATAGATCTATAGATCTAGATCTAGACTGTTGAAATAAACCCAGACCAAAAAAACTAGCAACAACTACAGCTCTCAGAAGTCAAAACGAGAAGCTGTTTCAACTCCTGCCTCAAAAAACACCTGACAGGAACCTTGACGAATGGTTGAACACGTGTAGCATTTAAACAGCAGCTTAAAAAAAAAATGGAACTGAACACATCAATAGCTTCTAAAATTGTTGTGCGGTGCATAGATGGCACTTCGTTATAACAGCCACTGGCTAGCAAGCCTTTCACTTGGGGATAGAATGGAAAGAGAAAAAAGGTAATTGAAGGTGTGTATTTTCTCAGAGGAACTCCCCCATGCGTCTGAGCCAGTCTCCTCTCCCTCTCCCGTGTCCACTCAAAAATGTCCAAATCTAAACTATACTGTCGTAACATTTTGTTGAAAATGATTCCCTTATGTCCACAACAAGCATCGCGCCATTCTAATGACAGAAAAGGACCTGAGACATCTGGAGGAATGAACATCTGGATTCATCTCTGATCTCTGGCCAGATTTACAGCAGCAACAGCAGGAGGGGTCAGAATTACTTTGTATGGAATTAAAAAGTGGATTCATCTCTGCTCCTGTTGACCGACCTGTCTGCAAAGTACAGTGTCACGCAAAACAATCAGAGTCTTTGTCCTTGTTGTCTGCATACTTGAGAGGGGGAGAAGAGAAGGGGTGAAAAGAGACTGGAGGGAAATAACCAGAGTCTCCAGTGAGTGGTGAGTTCAGAGAGAAGGTGACCACAAACACAGACGGACCCTAGGAGTCAGCCGCTTCTCGTTAGCTCCATTTGAATTATGGTAAAGGAGAAGACGGTTGAGTCTCCTCCTCAGAAGCATCAGCAGCATCGCTGGTTTGGATCACTGATCGTATCTGACTCAATCATCTCCTACGTGGACTGACACCACCGTTTTAACATAATAAATAAGGAGCCCTACAGTCAATCTGCTGTTTTAGAGTCGAAACAATAATGATGCTCAGACATCCATATGTTTGGAACCACATGGCTGATTGTACCAACAACTATGGATGTACATTTGAGAATGATGCACACATAAATATTTTGTACTCCTGCAGACTCATCTCATAAGACATAACAGAAAACTGGGCTTAAAGACTATCTTGATCGACTGTATGGACACACCGGGGGACAAACTGGACCTTTTCAGCTAAATATCATTAATTGGTATTTAGCTGAATCCTTTTATTTACTTTATTTGTGTAAAAATAGGATAGCCAAGAGGATGACCAATTTCAGTCTCAAAAATGAATGAACACAGATGTATGTATGTGGGGGCTTCCTCAAGAGAGACACTTCTGTCTGGCAGTAAGACTTTCCAACGAGTATCTAGACTTTCCTTTCACTCCTCCTTCCTGGTGTGAGACTGAGAACATACATTCTGCTATCAGCTCTGCATTTACACCCTCCAGCCCTTCGTCTCCACGACACAAACCTTCACCCCTTTTCTCTGTGGACCTAACTGTCAATGTCCTTGGTCCTACCACAAAAAGCATGTCACAACTCTTTAAAGCCAGTACAAACTTCGGAAGGAGGGGTGGCAGACCTACATGTTGGTTATCCCCTAGTAAAAACCCAGGCAAATCTAGATAAGAATATAACTAGATAAAATGTGGATATTAGGCCATTGTAGATTGGAATTCTTACAAAACCTTGTGAAAATGTCTGATTAACAGGAAAATGTTTGAGAAGGGTTTGGGTAAACAACTACAGTAATCCCTCGTTCCCCGTGCTCAATGCGTTCCAGGAGCCACATGCGAACAACGAATTCCGCAAATTAGCGACAAACTATTTATCTTATTATCTATGGTAATTTAAACGTTTATGAACCCTCCCCATACTGACATTAAACCAACCTCTATCTGTATTACCTTTTCATACATTCTTATCGACTGTTTAAAGCACTTTTGTGTCTCACAGAAGTACGAGACTCACGGAACAGAGCACACTTCCGGATGCCGTCAGCCAATAGAATGCACGTACGGCATCACATGACTGCCTACTAAAAATCCGCAATGAGGTGAAGTTGCGAGTGTTGATGCGCGAGCCACAAAAAACAGACAAGCGGCTAACTAACCCGAAGCACGTGTTTTTGTAGGTGGGAGGAAGCCAGATAACCCGGAGAGAACCCACGCAGACTCCACACAGAGCGGGATGCGAACCTGGAACTACCTTGCTGTGTGGCAACAACAAGGTGGTTCCTTCAATTTAAATTAAAGTAACTTGAGTTGGAGATCTTTCCCAGAATTCCTAACAACAGCCTGTAGGTAGGAATTCTGGCAAATAGTCCAAAGATGAGGAAGAAAGTCTGACAGTGTGATGAAACTTTTAAATATTCTGAAATATCCCTGGGGCCGGATTGATAAAATTTAAGAATGATACGGAGTTCATGACCCAACGACATTTTCCAACAAAACAAAATCACAAATCTGTTGGTGATTTAAGCCTATTCTAGTTCCCACTGTCCAACAAATAAAAAGCTCTTACCTGTGAGAATTACTACAGACTTCAATGTCATTATTTTGAAATAAACTGTAAATTTCATAGATTGTGTGTATTTTTATTTTATCCTCATCATCTCGATTACGTCTCTTGTTGACTGTGCAGACGATCAAACAGCCGATGGTGGTCACCAAAAAATCTGCCAAGTTTGGGCTTTTTTCCTCCAACAAAATGAATAATCATGAAGCTATGGTGACTGACGTCCTATTATGAGGGTCGCTAACGAAGTCAACGTGAAATGTGATTTGGGTTATCAGTTTTAATCCAAGACTACAGGAAATATATCAGAACATAATGTGTAGATGAAGCAGCAGAGGTTCTACCATATTTTAAAGCTTTGCTTTTAGAACTGTATATTTTACATGGAACCTCTTTAATGACATCCTTCAAACTTTCACGAAGAAAACAGGAGATGATTTCAGGCCTTTCTTAGAAAGAATCTATGCTTTTCTGAGGGTTTCAATTTCTTACATTTTAAAATTTAGACCTGACAGAAATGTACCAAAATGTGTCATTTGCTGATATTTCAATTAAGAGAGTTTTGGAGACTCAAAACTCTTGATATCATAAAGGTGTTCTCCACTGAGGGCGACTTAATGACTTCAATAAATAGCAATATTGTTGTGCAAGACAGAAAAGATTAAAAAAGTAAAAGAAAGTTATTAACAGCACCTAACTTTAACAGAGGTAACTACTGCCTGAAAGCCTAGGATTTAAAATGAAAAATGTTCTGTATAGGAATACAGAAATCTCTACTTGGTAAAAATGATTTCATTTTGTCCCTTGCTCAGTTTCTAATTAGGCTATAAAACTGTGTTTTTGGTAATTATTTCACTATTGTACAACAAATAGACCTGATTTATTCAGATAGGAAGAAATGCAGTGGATTTAATAAATTGTCGCTGAAGTAGGTTTGAAGCCTACCTCAAGGTTTCCTATTGACCCCACACTGACATCTTTCTTTAGTATCAAAAAGTTCATTACTGTGGCTTCCAGACACCAAAAACAACTGTGAGGGTCCTTGACCCAAACACCTCAATCACTGCATACAAAAACACAACCGTGTAATTCAAGCACAGCCAACATGATGAAATTATGTTTAATTGAATTTTCCTCTAAATGCATGAATGTGATGATGGCTCTCTGTAAACTGTTACTCAAAACCTATATTTTGTGGTCCTTGAAACTGCTTAATGAGGAGTTGGTTTAACTTACCATGAGGTTATTAGGGGCAGGTCTCTCTTTGGGTTGTCTCTGCATACTGAAAAGAAGAAATACAAGCCATCTATATCCAGCCATGATTCAAAACATTTTGTCTCAACTGTCATTTCAATGTCATAATTCTAATTTATGAACTAATATTTAAGAGATTCATCTCATCAACTCCTGAAATTGACCTACATTGTGGAACAAGAAGCGACGGATTTCTGCATCTAATCATGTAACTGGTTAATGTGTCACCATGAATGAATGGGCCGCGACCATCAGGAGAGGTCAGGGCGACACAACGCACATTAGTCTGTCCTCAGAGACGCACTTGTGTAAGGTAAATGAAACAAGACAAAGAAGATAAACAACAGCTGGTACTAGAACAACCCCCCCCACACACACACACAAACTAACAAACTATAGGGGTACCAGCGGCTCATGAATCATTGGCAAAAACTTGGTAAATATTGTCTTTGACCTGTTGCATTATATAAACAATTCAGTGTAAGAAATAACCTGCTTTCACATCAGCAGCACTGAACATCTCTGACGCGTCAGTGCACTTTAATCACTTTGTGTACTTTCATACTTGGGATTCAATTCAGTTTGTCACACGCAGCTTGTGAACTCTGCACTTATTCAGTTTGGTCTGTGGATCAAATGGTTCAATATCAAGACACACACAAAACATTCCACTGTGTTAATTCTAATTATAATAATACATTTCTTCCTGACTTAAGACTCACCACTGACTGATGAAATGAACAAACTTCTCACTGAACTGGCTGACAGGAAGAACCGGAGGATCCTGTGAAGAATGACAAGAGAGTTAGTTTACCATCCACAAAACATCAACAGTAAAACAGAGACGAGAAGTAGGAAAGGCTGCGTAGCAAAAAGACCACACAGACATGGCTTTACCGCTGATGTGTAGCATCTGGAGTTTAACAATCATTACTATTAATATACTGCTGCAAAGTTTGTTTAAAGAGTGAACTATGACGAGTCTGATTTCAGTGCGTTACGGAACAAAGTGCTGTTCTTGTTCTCTTGAACACAACGCTTTATTTTCTGACCTTGAAGCTACGCTCGTCCTCTGTATTCACAGCATCATCGAGTAACAAATGAAAGCACAACATTTGCCAGTCGACCAGTCAACACACGCAGGATGTTTACAATAATATTCTAATAATGTATGGATTTATTCTTGCCCTTAATGTAATTATTTTCTACGTATCCGCCAAGATGTGTTTCTTATTGAAAAGAGAAAATCAACGTTTCGAGACAAGAAAGAAACACAAAATGAAGAATATATTATTCTGACACTTCACATTGAGGACTTCAGGTCATTAAAACCACAATTTAACCTCATCAACAGGTGATCTTAAATGAAGAAAGCACAGTTGTGATTGAATAAAAGTGTAATCTAGAGACAAACATGCATCTCTGGACTGGAGAAAAAAATACACTGACTTTGTGTTCATTCCTGAACACATAAAATTAGACCCGTTGAAATGAAAGTAAATCTGACAAATAACAGCAAAAATAAACGCATAAATCCATGGAAACAAGCAGGCTATCAGCAATTAGCAATGAAACATACATCATCATTAAATTGTGAAATGTATATTAATACTGCAAGCAGAGCGTTATTGCCTGTTTGTGAGTTTTGGGACAGAGTGATGCCCCTCACAGCCCAAGAGACTTCTCTAATCAGTAAAGACGCAGGTTTATTTCCCTCAACCTCAAAATATTTCATATCCATTCCAGTTCATGGCTGCAAAAAGGAAGTTGACTCAGAAGCCTCTTCCAGGTTTTCTGGAAGACAACCCCCCCCCACCCAAAAAAAACAGAGCACCAACACTGCAGCAACTCCACCTGGGTAATGCACTTGTGTGTGCTGGATCCTTCTTCCTCCCAATGCAGCTGCCACAGACAGGCTTATGTTTTACCACAAGCTGGCTATGGTGAGACAGACTTTAAAACGGCAATTTGATGCTGAGGGTATAACAGCTCTCCTGCACCGACCACAAACCAGCGGCTGCTGTTAAACACACCTGGTGTGTATGCAGAGCCAGCTACCTTCTCTCAAGCAACAATCAGTGCATCCAAGAACCCCCAAACCCAAATAAATTCTCTCATCGAGTAGATGGCTCTACTCGGTGAGAGAAAAAGAGAAAAGTTCAAACATTGTGTGTTTAATTTCTCTTTTTTATGTATATGTGAATGTACATGTGCATGCAGAAAATCTCCCAAAGCTTTAAAAATGTCTCATGGTCACACAATACTTGTAACACATCATCTTAAATGAATAAAAATATGATGCATGACACATAAGGACATTTATCCCAACAATTAAGACTCAAAATGAAAATGGAAACATGTTTATTTCAGGTAAGGTAAACGTTGTCTATGGAGGCTCTATGAATTGCATCAAACAGCTGAGCCAGAATTCTTTTTTTGTCTTCCATCTCATCGCTCCATTCATTTCCTCCTCTCTCTCTCTCACTAAATTTAACTGCCACCATGTAAAGCTCACTATCTGGTATCTTTTACCCTGACAAAGGGCTACTCTTCTCCAGCGAGCAGCGTTCCGGACGCATCATACGAGAGATGACCAAGTGGACCGACACCATTTTCTGGTAATTCATAATTGAATTACCAGTATGTCCACTCTGAAGGGGTGGAGCTTACTATGAAGGTGGGTGGTGCTTAAACTTGAAGTTTGTGCACACAACACCCCCCAATACATAAAAGCACATGCTGTACAAAAATGTAGTTAAAAAATGGTGGAACCCTTATTTTTCCAGCTTGGAGCTACGAAAATAAAACATTTTTGTAAATAAGTTTGCTTTAACAGCTCCTAAATTTCATTTTTTTGTCCCTTATCTTATTGATTCTCAGGGGTGAAGTTGGGATTTCTGGCTTCAGTCAAATAAATTCCATCCAAATGAGAAAATTGCCAGCAAAAAATACACCATCATCACTGAGTGATAACAGCAGCCATCTAACTAAAGGTGCATGTGCTCAAGAAAGGATGTTTACATCATATACAGAGGTAAAGTCAGAAAACATTAAAAGCAATCAGACCAATACATAGATCGCAAAAGATTTAAAATATGCACAGCGGTGACATCGTGTGATGTGAACAAAAAAACCTGCGTCCAAAACAAGGCGTTTATTCAAAAGGGGGGAATTATAGCTCTTTACATTTGAAGCCCTGCTGTGCCATTAAAAACACCTCAGGGCGGTGTTCGCCGTTCCTTAATGCTCCGATCGGCAGGCTCCCGCAAAGCATGATGCATGAGCCCATTTAAATTAACAAAGGAATGGGTTCCATTCTAATCTCACTCCACTTCACTGTGCTGCCACCGCTTGGATGAGCACTATATCATAACTCATGCACATACACACAGAGGCATTTACAAACAAATGCCCTTGAGCGCTGCACACCACAGTCTTGAGAGTATACACGTTTTATAAGGAGAATACCAAATAATTTGCAAATGCTCTGGTACTGAATACACACAAAAATAACATCAACTGGAGACACCAATTTCTTTGCTGAATTGTTTAAATTTGACAAATTCTCCTTGTGCACTTTCTCCATATATTGGTGTGCACATGCACTTTTTTGCAGCTCTAACCCAAACACAGACACTTATGCATGTATTCATGTCTCCAGCTGAGAGGAACATCGCTGCAGCTTTGATGTGGCAGCAGGCGATGGCCACAAAAGCCTAGCAGGCTGATGAAAGTGGTCGGTCTGCGTCAATTATTCCTCCTGTTGTATACGTACTCCGCGGTGAGACAAAAACACAGACCATCAGAGTACAAGGGTACAAGTAAATATACATGTCATCGCCATGAAGCAATTATTAGGCAAAATTAGATCAGTAATTACAGGCTTGAAAATAAAGTGGGAGTTCTTCATCAGTGGAGCCACTTGCTATACAACAAACGGAGGAGAGCGAGGGACATGATGAGGGCTGACAGAGGACAGATGGCAGGAACAACTACATCAACTTGTTCAAGATGTAGCCTGAGTCGAATGCTAATATTCAATGATATTTAAAAATACACTGTGGAAAATTTTTAATGGTGCAAGTGTACTGTTATAGACAAGAGGAAACATTTACTGAAACTGAGAATGTGTCATCTGTCAATGTGCTGACCTGAACTCTGTGGTTATTTCTGTTTGTATTTGTTTTTCACTGAAACTCACAGCTTTATATCATATTAACCTTCTTTCTCAGCCACGCCTTAGAGTGTGAGGCAGACTGTCCCACCTATCTTAAGCTGCAATAATAATAATAATAATAATAATGATCCACTGTGACAGCCGGTGACTCATTCAGCCATCACGGCAGCTTTAAGGTTCCCCGTTGATAAATCACACACAATATTAAAGGAGAACAATGTCAAAGTTTAGGCCACATGTTATCAAAACCACCTTATTGTTAAATTTAGCACTCCAGTGGATCATCACTGATCCATAAATTTGGTGGACACAGACTGACAGGATTTCAGAAGTCTAGCTATCTATTAGGATGAACTTTAGAAATAGAAATAGAATAGAAAGCCTTTTATTGTCACTATACATAGTCTAATGAGATTTGAAACATACCAGGTAAAGAAATTAATGACATTTATCAATTCCCACCCTCTTTCTTAGGTATGTAGAATACACTAAACATTTGTTCAAATATCAAGAAGAAAAATATTCTCCTACTTTTTTGCTTTATCTTTGTCTAGCTCACTCAACCACTACTGCCCCCTAGAGTCTGGGAGGAGAGGCTAACCTGCAGCTAAACAGACAAACTAATATGTTTTATATCCACTCCCATGTTTGGATCCATTCCATTATTTAATGACTTCTGTCTTTGCCCATGTTACAGTCCTCCAGCATGTTGTATGAATATCAGGCTGGCAGTTTCCCCACAATCCTGCTCACAAACATGTAAACAAACCATCAAACCAGACTAAAACCACGCTGACCTTGGTCATGAAAAATCTTCTCTTTAAATGTAACAGTCAAAGGTAAATTATACAGACTTCATCATGGTAGGTTTAAATAGCCTGACATAGCTAGAGTACTTCTCTGGGTATTGGACTGCACACTGATGGTGTTGTTCTTGTGTAGTTCTCCCTTACATTCTCTACGAGCCACTTCATCTTAAGAGTTTGACTCATCGACTCTTCCTTCTAAGAACTGCTTTTTCTCGAACAGTAAAGGTTGTTTTACTTAAAGAGCGAGGAACGGTAGAAGATGCCAGAGTTTGACTGACACCTCGACCATGCTGACTGATGCAGAGTTCCACTCAGTTCAATCCATTATGACCAAAAGTATTTAATTATTAATTACAGCCAATCTATAAGCAGTTAAGGCCAAGTGACACTGTACGATTAATATGTGATATGGATTAGGGCGAGGTCTGGAGGACGATTTCAGATACGTGTCCTGGCATCTTTACAATTAGTTTAAGTCAGTAAAGAAGTGATGAAGAAATGAGAGAAGAGGGGGAGGCTTGAATTGAGTGTTAACAGTGGTGAGTTTAAATGTAATGTACGCACAGTTAAATGGTGTTTCCACAGACATGTTCACTGCCAGACAGCCTAGTGCTTCTCGTGTGTGTGTGTGTGTGTGTGTGTGTGTGTGTGTGTGTGTGTGTGTGTGTGTGTGTGTGTGTGTGTGTGTGTGTGTGTGTGTGTGTGTGTGTGTGTGTGTGCATTTCAAAATCAGGTTATTCATGCTCAAATTTAAAAAATGAGATTAATCCAAGTTTGTTTGTTTTTTATTATTTGGTTTAAAATAACTTTGAGCTTGAAAACACTTGAATGATTGGGTACAGCAAATTTAAATTTAGACTGGCGATATTGCGCCCAAGGATTTGGCTAGTGCTGGATGTGGACAGAAAATTAATTTTAACCAAGAATGTGAACAAACTAAACAAAATCACAAATGCTATAATTTTTTAAACCACACCTCCAGAGCTACATAGTAATGCATGAAATTGAATTCTGTAGGAGCTGCATATAGACCATATCACATGTATTAATGAACAGAAAGCAGGAACCCATTCAGCTCACCTGACAAAGGCACAAAAACTGAAAGAAGGTTCCTGCACACACTGGACATGTAGTGAATGTTGTGTTTGTATGGTCTGCTAGTCATCTGAAGTAATTAACAATATCCCTCACACACACACACCTGGAACACTATCATAACCTCCATTCCTTTGCTCAGTTTGTAGTAGTGGATGTGGATGCAGAAGATGACTACCTTAAATTATCTTTCCATAGTAAATTAAAACAGAATTTGTAGAAAATTCTACTCATCTCCTTATCTCCCACTGATCATGGCTGATGTATTGATAAAGTGTGGTGAAGCCGGTACGTATCGTATAAGTCACATGCTCCAGATGAAAAAAATTATTTCAGATTTACAGATGAATCCATTGCTCTGTCATTTTTATGTTATTTGACAGAAAGATTTCAGTTATCAATAGCTCAACATTGATGATGATGTTCAGTGCTGGTGTGGGTATCAGTGTGTTTGTGTAGCAGCTATGCCACCTTGATAAAGAAACAACTTACTTCAACATTTCCTTTTTGCTTTAGGAGTCTGTGTGGTATGTAGGCTTCAAAGCCGTGTTGCTCTGTGTGTCATAACAGGTCCAACCTCTACAGTAATATGTGTGTGTGCACATGTGTACTGCCTGAAGCATTTGCATAGGGTGAAGCATGGAGTGAGTGGGGAGCAAAGCCGCCTGAGTGGTTTGCTTCATTAGGAAACAAAATATAAGCTTTCCGGGCCATTAGGACTGACTTTAGATGCAAAAGCACATAAGACGAGGACTCACCTCATCAACGATGCATTGCAGTAACTGGAGAGGCTGGAAGAGGAGCGACACGGGGAGATTAAACAAAAAAAAAACATGTTAGCCTACACGGAACTTCATGGCAATAAGGAAAATCAATAGTGTGGTAAAAAAAAAAGCATCTACATAGATTAATCGATTGCAGCAAGCTCTGGCAAAGCTGAGCTCTTAAACATTTTTATTCTTCCATAACGGCTCCTACAGTAATATCAGCTCTATAAGCATGTTCCAATATTTCACTGCAAACATGCAATTCCAGTGTTTTTTTTTTGTCTCAAATGAGCGAGTCAACCAACAGTAACAGACTATAGGGTGCAGGCCTCCATTTTCTTCCCTCCTTTTCTGAAGCAATAAAACTTACCATTAAAGAGCCTTGGTTTTTCTGAATCTGTAGGGCAAGACAGACAAGAAGCAACACAACAATATGTAATTAGCATGTCATAATCAAGATGATGCACTTGGACACATTATGATCACTAGAAGAAAATTATCGCTTTCCTGTTGGCAATTTGTGAGTGTGCTTTAACACCATTTACATAATGAAAACACACAAATGTTAATAGCCTTGTTCTCATTTGTGGAGAATGGGGGTAAAAGACCCACTAATGCTGATTTTCATAGAAGTACTTTATTCCTACCCTCCAGGTTATCGAAATGTGCTGGGATGTAGAATGGTTGCTACAAACAGTATGAACAAGAATTGCACTGAGCCTATTCAATGTCGATTATCCGATTTTGGATGAGGAGAAACAGGAAGAGTTATTTCAGATTGCATCTACAAAGGTACAGATATAATCCCCAAAGGCTTTGAAAATAGTGAATTTTTATTTGTCTCCCTAAATATACTGTCAATGGTCACAATCAAACATTTGAAAAGACTGAGCCCTGAAAAATACAAGCTACAGTGAGAACTTTTCATTTGCATGTTGATGTCATCTCTGGGACATTGTCTTTCGAAAGATTTAGTGTTTCCTCTTTGAATTTCCAGGATCTTATTTATCTGTATAATAGAGTTGAAAGTCAATGTCATATAAACAACATGAAACCTCAGCTCAGCTAAATGTCTCATAATGTATGGTAAATAAATTGCTCATTTATCCACCTCTTTTGACAGTGCACTAAAGCACTTATTGATTCACTCAATTAAATACAGGTTTTCACACTCTGTAAATACCAAGAGACTTTTAACTGCCTCTGTATCCAGTTTTGCCTGATTCAGACACATTAAAGGCAACTATGGAAAACTAATTTGTTCAAAAATAATTACTAGCACAAAATTGCATGCTACACCCGGGGTTGAAATTAGATAGTAGGAGACTGACTTATTCAAGGATAATTGAGCACTTATTCTTTTTGTACTAGGTAACTTTACCACATACAAAGAGAGGCGTTTATCTATATATCTTTGCCTCTTAAGGGATTCTCTCATCACTGTGGGCTGATGAACTGGTAGACATGCTAACCTCTGTTCTTCCTGAGGGTAAACATCAGTTAATGTGACATTTACTCTTAAACGCATCGTGTTACGATTTTGCCAGTTCAGATAGAAACAAACAAAAGATGCAAGTCGCGGGAAACGTTTTCATTGTTCAACAGCCACCTTTGCTAATGAACAATTAATTATCTGACGTGTCTTGGGCAGGCCATGCTCATGAGTAGTGTTTTAATCATGTTCTCTCATTTATTTCGTCAATCTCTGACTCATTAAAGCCACAAATGTAATGCACCGCTCGCTGGACATGACTGATGGCTGTAAACAAACTAGATAACTTCAGATAAATAGATATATACTTTAATAATCCTGAAGGAAATTCAGGCTGACATCTGCTCACAAAAGATATAAATAAATACACATAACAGTGACTGAGGCCCCATCCACACAATGCTGGAATTTTTTGACCCAGAACTGGCGTCGGCGTCTTTTGCGAGGAACGTGAATGAGTGAATAAATAAATACATATATAAACTTTATGACACAAAAATAAAGAAACAGACGAACAAATATTTAAGTGCAAAGCATGTTTATCAACGCGTCTTCGATGTAGAGCTGTTATACATCAGAAAATAGCCGGTTTTAGCTCGGTTTGTACGTGTAGATACGGGTCACATGCATGACGTCACAGCGGTTTTGGTCCCATGGACACGCCCCCCGGATAGAAAAAGTTGCGGAGACACCGTCCACACGACAACGCAGACCCAGCGTTTTCAAGAAAATTCCACCTTGGCCAGCGTTTTCAAAAAGTTGCGTTTTCGTTCCGGATATCTGTGTTGTCGTGTGGACGGTAGGCGTAAACGCAAAAAAAAAAGTTGCGTTTTCAAAAAAGTTCCGCCATCATGTGTACGGGGCCTGACACAGACAACAAGACGTTACATAAATGACATAATTAACATACTAACCCAGCGTTGACAGACTTACAACAACAGGAAAACCTCACATAAAAAAGGAAGCATAGGAACCTGATACCATGTCTAGTCCATGGTATTTTGGCCTGATTATTCAGATCTACTTAAAAAAGTCTGTCACATAAAAGTACATCTCTTACACTGTTCTTCTAAAACCTGATTGAATGCTCAAAGGGCATCACATTAACGTAAAAATGGCAAGTACAGTATTTTCCGCACTGTAGGGCCAAAGATGAGGTTTATGGATGTGGTGAAAGAGGACATGAAGGTAGTTGGTGTGAGAGAAGAGGATGCAGAAGACAGGGTCAGATGGAGGCAATTGATTCGCTGTGGCGACCCCTGAAGGGAAAAGCCGAAAGGAAAAGACGAAGAAGAAGAAGGTGCACTGGACTATAAGGCACACATTCAATGAATGGCCTATTTTAAAGCTTTTTTTTCCATATATAAGGCACACTGGATTATGTGGCACACTGTCGGGTTTTGAGAAAATTAAAAGCTTTAAGGTCCGTCTTATAGTGTGGAAAATACTGTAACTGTTTTTGCAGAAAAAAGTGGGACGAGACCGTGTAAGTGTATCTAAGAGCCCTGTGTAGGACTGAATCCATCACTACATGACGACTAGGATTTTGTAGAACATATTCTTTTTATGACGACGGAAAAAACACAAAAGAAGTTTTGTGATAGTTGTATGAGATATGTTGTATGTGACAATTTATGTGAAAATATCCCTGCATGAAAGCAAAAGCCACAAATCCATTCTTGAGATATCACATGATTTTTTTTCCAAGAGCAACTCTCGAGCCTCAGAAATGTCTCGGCAAGAAGAGGGAAAAGGGTAAGTGGCACTTCTGTCTGATCTTTTCTTTTTTTTTAGGTCAACAACTAAGCCACTCTTTACACAGCGACGAGTGGAGGAGAAGCTTTCCATACTCAAGACTGAGATGGAGGGTCGATATTTTTTCCACATCATTTGTAAAATAATTGAAAGACAGCGAAGAAAGCTTTGTAAGATGAATTGGTCTCAGCAGCTCTTCCCATAGAGAAGAATATGCGACCAAATAATGGTTAAGAGCTGATGTAGGAAAATTTACAGCAAACACTGTTTAGAACAAACATTTGGTAGATAGTGGCTACCTTGAGTTGTGCTACAATACAACTTCCTCTCCATTTTATTTGAGAGGAAAAAAACACAGACAAAGCCTGCATGTTGTTTTTGATGGACGCAGTGATGTGTGATGGAAGCTCCACAAAAACTCGTGAAAAAAATGTCATCCAGAAATTCATTGAAATCTGAGAAAAGATGACAAAATAAAAAGAAGCAAAAACAACCATGGAAGCAAACAAAAACACAACAAATCAATCAGGAGCAACATCGCTGGCGGCTGTATACACATCACATCAGGTCTGGTGTCTTCAAAGACTTTCAGAGCGAGCCGTGCAAAAACTCCATTAACTCCTGACAAAGGACGCAAATGAATCCCGACATGTGGTGGAGTGGAATTAAAGAGACCATCTCTAATCATGACAAACATGAGGCGATGACTCCAAAGTGTATGCACACACAACAGAATGAATGGAGATAACTCATCAACTAAACATTCAAAAATGAAAGTAATTAGGAAGCACGCAAGAACAACAGACCCCAAACAAAAACTGGCTTTACAAATATGAAGCTTTGCTTATCATGTGTCCCCAACATCTAGAGAGGAAACTCAAGGCCTTCCAACCTCCCTGTCTTACATCTTCTCTAACTTCTCCTTAAGTCTGTGCTAAAATGTCCTCAGTGAAGGGTAACACGGAGCTTTGCGCAGACAGCTGTGCCAGCGTCTGCAAAAATGACAGCTAAGGCCCGAGGACTTTGGCTGACTGCGCCTGTCGAGCTGGATCCAAGCACTCCTGCCACACCGCTCCGCCACAGCCTGCAGGTGAACTGTCTTCAGTGCCATATGGAGTTAGGGGAAAATTAACACTGAGATAAGGACATGCTTGAAAGTGCAGAAATTGCAACTGTAAGAGGCGGTGGTGATATTTTGGCTACACCGTTTCACCATTTATATCAGGTGATAAAAGTCTGATCACTAACTTAAAAAAACCCACCATAATAGTAGAAGCGTGATATTAAGGAAGGAGAGGCACTCTGAAATCAGACCAACCCCAGGCTGCATTCACACAAAGTCAAAAGTGATCACATGATCCAGGCAAACCTCGGTTTCTGACCACAATTCATTCCGGAAGGCTGTTCGAATACAGATTTGTTCGAATTCCAAATACATTTTTCCCATTACAAATAATGTAAATGGTCTTAATCCGTTTCAAGACGCTAGAAAACTACCTTTTTTCAACATAATATCCATCCATTTTCTGCTGCTGTATCCGCGTACTATATGTTATTTCATAATGTCAATTATATATCAAATTGTATAGTAATGAAACATATCAAAGAAATGTAAAAGAAAGAAGCAAACACGAGAAAGTGTTAAGTCCAATCCTGTGACACTCTTATTTTGGGACTTCCTGTTGTACCCAGAAGTGGTCGTATATAAATATAATGCTCTTGTTCTGTTGAGTGTGACATGCGAAATGTGCCAGTGTTCAATTGAGTGTTCAGGTGAGCGTAGCGGGCTCCGGTTCAATAAAGAAGAGAAAAACTTATTTCGTTCTGCTTATCATTCACCACGCAGATTCCGGTACAAGTTACCGTCGTCTTTTGGACAGAAGTTTACGGTACCGTAACTCGTACCATAGGCAATGGAACGCAAATTAAGTGAAAAATTATTGAATACAGTAAACTAAAATAAAAATAACATTACAGTTAAAGCATAAGAACAATAAAGATAAGAATTTTTACTTTTGTGGTGGTGAGCAGTTGGCATATGTGAATGATGGAGAGGGAGAGGAGGAGGAAGAGGATGGATGTTACTGCGTTTGTTTCGTGTTCAAATTCCAAATTTTGTTCGACTTTTCAGAATTCAGAATTTTTTGGTCGAATTCCGATTTGTTCGATGTCCAAAGCATTCGAAAACCAAGGTTTGCTTGTACACTGAAACATTTTTATTTGCAGTCAAAGACCAACAAACAGACGTAAGTTCATAACTATCATGTCAAACTGACGAGTGGAGAACTCAACACGCGGTCCTGCCGGCCTCGGTGACGTAGAATACGAAAATATGAATTTTTCCAACAAGCGACTTGCTTTGGACTTTTCAACAATTAGTCCTCACTGGATGCAGCCTGGAGGTAACCTGAGGTAGCCGGATTTAGATCGCTTAGCCAGAGATAAACCCATCTTAAAGGGATAATGAAGACGTGATGGGATTTGGAAGTCGCTTCTGTTGTCGGCAATTACATTTGAGCAGGATTTTTACTTAGTGTAATAAGAGGAAAAAATGAACACACACGGAGAAGAAGAAAAGTTTACTTCAAAAGAACCATAGATTGAAAAATATATTTACTGCAATTTTTGTCTCTTTCAGGTCTTTCAATATTTATAACAGAATAATTTAAACAAAATGTTCAAACTTCTTTTAACACAAACAGAGGCTGGGAATCACTAAAACCACTCATTAAACAAAGAATGATCTTATAATGTAAATTATTAAGTAATAATCCTAAACATTAATGTTAAATTGTTTAGAAAATGTATCTTTCCCCTTCAAATAATAAATCTAATTATTTTATTATCAGATTACTACTTATTAATTATCGCTTAAAATCAGAATCTTGTTTTAGTTGATCATGTTAAATGTAACAAAATATGATATGAAGAGGCATTATACAGGACAAACACAAGACTTGTGAAAACATCTCCATTTATAATCATATTTTATAAGTAGAACAGGAATCACCACTAAACCTTTATAAAATATTTTCTGGTTACACTACTGAAAAATCCAGACTAAAAACACAAATGAAAGTGAAAATCCACTCACCTGTGGATACGGGAACATGCCTAGAGCCAACTGTGAGAGGAAGAAAATTAAAATCAGAGTCCGTTTTCTTAAGATGTTTGAAATAAAATAGTCGACTATTTTGAATCTCAGATCTCAGTTCATTCAGCGGTTTGTAGACATTTCAAACAGCCTTTATGACACTTTATTACAAGCAGCTGAAATCATTTTAGGCCAGGCATAATATCTTTCTTACACCTCCTCAGAGACACTGTATGTGTGTTAGTGTGTACACAGTACATATTCTTACAGATCCACATTTGAATGAAACAACTCAAGCCTCTAACAGGCATGGGGGGGGGCCGAGCCAGGATTCAGACTAAATGAATGTTTAATGGCTGCTGGACTGAAGCCTTGATCCCGTATCCGTGTGTATGTCCTTATGCATCCATGGATTTCCTTCTCCAGCATTTAATGTCATGGAATTTGACTGAAGACAACGGAAAAATGCTGCCAAAGCCGTCCTAAGAGGTGGACCCCCCCTGCTGTTAACGCTTCCTCATGAAACATCAGCTTTTAGTTAATAATCCCACACCCACTATGACCACCTGTGGAGAACAAAATACAGGGATAAGGAGCATGAGGACAGGATGGTGGGACAGTTCTGTGTCGTGTGTTATTTTGGCTAGGGGTGGGGGGCCGGTGGTGTCAGTTCTACCCTACATTTTTGCAATTCACATGGGGTGGCCATTTTTATCTGGTCAAGGGCAGCATATTGGCAGCGTTGTGTTATTAAGATCAATCCAAACTGAATGGGACTGTGCTCCATTTCGTTTAGCTTAATGCACACAGAAGGAAAGGGAACAGGGCCAGGAGTGCATGGTTATTAACTTCTCTAACACACAGAGAACACGTCAATTACTCTGACGTGGCTTCTTCCCTGTAAACTCATCCATTATTGTTACCATTACAGGATGATGATATTAAACATCATTGACAGATAAAGCCAAGGTAGATGCCCAAATACATTTGTTAGCCTGAGAGGGGAAACAGATGAGAATCACTCAGACCAGTAGGAGGACAAGAGACCAGGAGAGTTTTATTCTGACATCCTTCAATGCCATTGTAAGAAAAAAGAACCACTTCCTTTCCTTTTCAAATTCCAGACACACTATCAAACTATTAAACTTTGTCGTACCTCCATTAAAGAGATTCCCACGCTCCAGACATCGGCATGGATACCGTACTGCTCTCCTGATATCCTCTCTGGCTGTGGAGCAGAAACATCAGGAACCGTGAGGAGAATGCTATGAAAATTTTGGTTCTCCTGCTAACTCATGTCTACACTGCTGCAACAAGAAAATGATTTGACATGAATATTAACTTTGATGAAACACTCACCGCCATGTATGCATTAGTTCCCACATAGGTTTTGGCAATGGAATTCACCAGCTGTAAATAAAACATGCATGAGACACTCAGGATCCATCGCTACTGATGCACTTCAGCAAAAAAGGTTAAATGCATGAATTGATGACGAACGTAGGACACGACAATGATCAATGCACACCGATCCTCCAGCATACTCATGTTTTAGAGAACATAATAATCCGTGTAACTTGTGAAAAGGTAACTTTTTTGTTACATTTTTTTGTTACATTTTGTTTGCTTTTTTTATAGTTGCTCAAATCCAGGCATCTCTCCAGTCCAAGTTGTGTGAAGCAAATACTGAAAGCTTCTCAGTTAAGCCCCAGAAACCGTCACCTGAGACTGACTTGTAACCATGGAAACAAAAAGAAATTAAAACAAACACAAAATAGCACCGATGCTTGGTTCTTGTGTGCAGAAAATTTTAATAATAAACAAAATAATGTAATATTATTCGATATCTGGTGTAGAAAAAAATCCACCAAAGTCCACACTGCAACCATAGAAACAAAATAATTTAAGATATCAAAAAATTCTCAGTATCAAAAGGCTCCACTTCATGATGTGACCGGTGTGGGTAAACCACAGTTTTTCATTTATGCTCCAAAACAAAATGTAACCGCCAGACACATAATCCTATTCCTGTATCCTTTTCCCCACTATAATCACGTGAAAGATTAAAAAAAGTAATAAAAAGATCCAAACACAAATAAATAATTCTGCTGGCTGTGTAAATTCAGAATGTTCAGCAGATCATAATAAATGCGACTCCATACAGTAACTTTTAGGAACCTTTGCTGTCCTATCCTGGGGAACAAAAAGCCAGGAGCTGAAAGTAATTTGCTGAAATCTCCTGAATGTCAGGCTGATATTTCGGGCTGTTCTCAACCTTCGCACAAGGGAACAGGAGTCAGACAAGGAGACATTAGTGAGTTCATGTGTTGTGTTTGCAGAAACAAAAGGTACATGCCATCAATGACAGGACTGTGATAATGAGTGTCTGCTCCCTTATGGCTTGGTGGGGGGGGGGGGTGTTTATGTGACAGAGAGATAAACAAAAAAAGCTAAAAAGAGGACGGGTCAATGTCAGCAAGGACTGAGGAAAATTCACCTTGGAGCTTCCAAGGAAGAGGAGGTTAAAAATGAAGAACAATTCATAATAAAACCGTCCTCAGGGTCAATGTTTTGGGGAACGCTCAAGGTCCGAAGGTCCCCCCCCACCTCGAATACGATACACACACTCATACACAATGACTAGGCTATTGTTCCTACCCACGCTTTCCCCACTGCTCCCAAATGCATACGAATGAAACTGTGCTGTTTTGTGTGTGTGTATGTGTAGCTTAATTCTGAAAAGTGATTTTCTTTTAGGCTGCCAAACAATCATGTTTTTCTGTGTGTGTGTGTGTGGGGGTTAATATGAGTGGAAGACCCTTGGGATGGTGCTGATGTTGAGATGAAACTGACTGCACTGATTGACAGGTTGACCATATGCGTGTCTGTGGTGATGCAGCATCTGAGAACTGCTTTCCCTCCTCTTTCCATCCGTTTCTCACCATCTCTCTCTCTCTGTCATGCTCACACACACAAATCAGTGTACCTGTGTGCTGACACCAAAGTCACAAAGCTTGACTTGTCCCCGGGTGTTCACCAGTATATTGGAAGGCTTGACATCTGTGGAGACAAACCGCTTGATGGAACCGCCACATCAGCACTCTGTAGCGTATCTTTATCAACTCTGTTCTGCTTTTATAATAAACACACCGCCTTCAAACTGCCTTACTCACCTCTGTGAAGTATCTTCAGGCTCCACAGATACGTCAGGCCTTTTACCACCTGGAAAAACACATTAAACAACAGAATAAAGTTTAATTACAAAACAATACTGTTCGTAGTGGAGGACTTTTGGCCTTTTTAGATCATATCAGGAGACGTGTGTGTTTCATAAAAGAGGAGTCTTCACAATGATCAATCTTCTTGTGGACGAGGAGAATCTTTTAAGTGAACGCGATGCCCTAAATAATTCTCTCCACCAAGGGCAGATACTTCAACACAGGTAAGCAGGAGAACTGAGACTAGGAAGAGGAATTCTGCTGTCATTGAAAAGAAGGCAATGAAGTCATTGAACTGAGAACAGATTAGGTGATATGACTGCAAATTGTATATTTTGATGGTGCAGATGGCAAAGGGTTGCACATTTAAACTTCCTGTTCAATCTTTTTTGAAACAGATTTGGTCCCAGACTTTGAGCACTTGTTCCACCAATCACAGAAAATTATCTCCTACAAGGTTTAGTGAAGAGCAAAGTGATTAAGGTATTGAAATGCAGCTCTTTCACGCCGACAGAAATGCACTGAAGTTGTTATGGCATATTAGAAGTGTTCTTGTGGCATTTCTTTACACTCGGGTATAGAAGTAGGAAGAAAAGAGATGCACTTGCTTTTCCCTTTTTGGCAGTTCTAACATGTAACTCTGTGTGGCTCGATTCGTACAATAACCATTTAATCATTTTACTTTTGTTAAAGCATCCTTCATCTCTCAGTGAATAGAAAGATTTGACTGTTTTCATTTAAGGGATGTGAGAAGTGATTCTCGGCTGCAGCGTCCTGTCAGCCGTCTCTAATGCTCATCAACCTCAGAGATAAATAACAGGCAGCAACAAAACAAAAGCTCTCCGAGTCCCGCTGACTCAAAATGCGGTGGCGTGACGACAACAATTCCATCCGCAGCTTCACTCACACCTTCTTCTGAGCTCTTCCTTCTGTGATAATTAACAACTATGACAGCAGAAAGGACAGGGAGCTGTGAATTAGAATTAACACATTAAATGGCTTTCATTGTTTGATTACGGACAAAGTTAAAGGGGGAGGCAGAAAAGAGAAGGTTTAGATGTGAAGGATAATGAGTGTGGACATGCATTTATTAGAATCAAGGCCATTGCTATCAAAATGATAGTTTTAACTGAGAACAGAAAGGGGGAGAATGAGAGATGAGAGGATGAGGGGAAAACAACACTGACTTAGTGTGTCACTTCACCAAGTAGAGGCTAATTGGAAAAATCACAGCTGTGGTTCTCTTTTCTTTAATCTCATTAATAAAAATGAGTTTCCTCCTCAGACTTGTTCAGTATCCGACTACAAATAACAGGTCAAACAGAAAACGATGACTGCCAGGCACACATAGATCACACTCCAATAGACTACACATTTAAGTAAACTCAAGGAAATGCCTTTTGAGCCAAATCATTTTAACTTGAGCGATGAATCAAACTAGATTTTAATGCAAACTCACTGCGACTGCGATCCTACCCAGAACATGCTCCGGAATTCTCTTGTACACGTCCAGAGAACCTCCTGCAAAACACAATGTTTTTGTCATATTTTTCATTTAAAGCCACAGGGGCGGCAGTAGCCCAGCGGTAGAGCAGCTCCAATGATCCAAGATCAATGGTTCGTTTATATGTGCATGTGAATCACTAAAGTGTGCTTCTAAATTCCCTTCAGGGATCACAAGAGTATCTAAAAAAAAAAAATCATTGCCGCAATATTAAGACAAACACAAAGTTGACGTTAACCAATCAAATAATAACGTTCCAGAATATTCATATAGCTGACAAAAGCTAGTTGCTTCCTTTTAATGGAGCTTCAGCATTTTTTTGTATTTTGAACCAGCACCTTTGTCAAGAAAGATTTACAAAAAATAAAAATTCATATACATTCATCTTATTTTATTCTCATGATGAATAAATGAAAAGAAATCCAAATGAAAGTCACTGATTTGTCCTTTTGCAGTCCAAATTTAACATCACTACTTTCTTCAATAATAATCAATAAGAGGAAACGACGGCTCAAAGAAAAGTTTTAAAAAGAAACGTGGTTGGACAGACTTTGCTGACAAATGTGTGAAACAGGGGAATCATTGCATTAACACATACTTGAACACACACATATCACAAACACAATCCAAAAACAGGCGGTCTCCTATCTCACACCCAAATACAAACACACCAACAAATGCACTTAAGTCAGGATTCATCACACCCTTGTAGCTTTTAGCACACAGGCATGATAACCAGCCGACAGCCGCACGGCGTTCTCTTGATCTGCTGAAGTGTAAATGGATACACAGTCGAGACGGAGGAAAGTTTCCTTAAGTCCCTGCTAAACAGTTGTGGAGAGCAAAGACAAGAAAACAAAAAAAAGTTTTACCGGCATCCTCAGCAGAGGAAACTCACCGTCCATAAATTCTGTGCATATGGATATCCTGTTCTCTACAAAGAAGGCACTGAAGAAAGTGATGATGTAAGGCGAATCACACTGCAAACAAAGAAAGAGTCAATGTGACCATTAATGATCACAAAAAATACTAAAACAATTGAATACATTATCCTAACCATGCGTTTTACATAAAGCTGATCGGTGTGCAAAAATGTAACAGCTGCACCATCTCGATGCCTTCGTGGTGATGAGTCAGCATGACTCTGAATTCCAACAACTGTTTTTGTTTAGTTATGATCTAATTCCACATGAAGTTCAAATGAAGAGGACTAACAGAGCTCTCAAGCCTCATCCATGTACGGTTGGAGATGAATGACCCTCCATTAGTTAAACTCTTGGTTTAATAACAGTGTAGAACTGGTTGGAAAGGAACGATCAGTGGACTAAAAGTATCTTTAAACTATCAAAACTAACCTTGTAAAGAATTTCTAATTCTGACATGATCTGCTTCTGTAATTCCACAGTGATGTCCAGAGGAATGACCTGCAACCACATAAAAGGTAAAGGACAGTCTTTAAGGAAGACAGCAGCAATAAATGTAGTGTAATATAGTCATATATACTTCAATCAATACTACAGTCTTAGTTGTTTCAGCCTTCTGCGTCCAACATGGACGGAATCTCACCTTTACTGCCAAAACCCTCCTGCTGAGAAGATGGTACGCTCTAGAGAAAGGAGGTATCAGAAAAAAAAGAAAAATAAAGCAGTTTCAGTAAATAACTAAATTTTTATTTCTGCATACAAATTCAAACCTATTGTCACTTTTTTTTCTTCTAGCTCAGGAGCTCAGATGAGGCGGCCTTGATAAAGTAATACTGATCAGACTGATAAAATCAGGTCTTTGTAAAATAAGAATGTATTCAGCATCCCGACGAAGTGGAACTGATGAAACTAAAGAGCAACAATTAACAGAAACAGCAAAAATCTAAAGCTCTGTGAGTCTGTGTGGGCATGACAGGGGTCAAGGGTCACCGATGAAGACCAGTCAGCTCCATTGCGAGTTGTTTTCCAGAAAGGTTTGAGTTGCCAGCGACAGACTGGGCCCAGAACGATTTCATTATCAAACGTGTGAATGCCAAGCATCGGCTTTAGTTACAGCCGCTGAAGGTTAGTTTATGTCAGGAGTGACAATACCTCAGGACCGCTCAGCATACAATACTCAAGGATGAATACTGTCCACCAGCTGCCATGTGATGAGGCTGAGGCGGGTCAGTGTGCAACACGGTCTGGTACGCCTGCAAGCAGCCTGAGCGAATGTGATACCTGGATGGTCATGTGTTTCTGCGTCCTACATGGAGACGCCGTGTTGTGTGAGGTGTGATTAACGCCTCTTTCACTGGGGTATTGTCATGTTCTATTGCTACGGCTACAAAGACTGGTAGCGAGACGATTGTGATCGTTTCGTCTGCAGCTGCTGAGCCACCCTGTATGTTGCGGATCTGCTGGAGCCTATTTCAGCTTGTTACGGGCGAAAGGCAGGGTACACCCCAGATGAGACGCCAGTTCATCACAGGGCCACAGGTAGAACATACACACTCCACACACAAAGGAACATTCTTCTTCAACCTTCCGAGGCAACGACATTACCCATAGTGCCACTGTGACGCCCTTAAATATATTAAATGAATTAGAAAAGAATACAGGTCAAAGTTTACTCTGTTTCAGCCACATCAACAGTTTCTTCAGCATTTTTAAAGTTTTTTATAACATTACAGAGCAATATCCACCATCTGAGTTAAGTGCCAGGTCCAACCTGAAAGACGTAGTGACTGCTTCTGATCCTAAACCTCATCATCTTTGAGACAAAGCCTTCAGCACCTTATGCTGATGGTCTTGCTTCCATTTTCATGTCCTGGTCTTCATTTAAACTACAATCAATATCAGTTAAGCATGACTGCTGCCTGTTAATTAAAATGAAGATATGATTGCAGGTAAGCTCATGCGCATAGATGTTAAATACTTTTGAGTTGGTTTGTTGTGTGTAGCAGTCTGAAAAGTGATTAAACCTTCACCACGCTGAAAAAGAAAACAGCCCCTGGCTGAATAGATCTGATCACTACGTAACACATGACAAACAGGCTTTTGTTTTATATGGTATGGTCCTGGGTGGCACGTTGGTGGTACAGTGAGTTTGTTTGTCTTTGTGTTCATGATCAAGTTTGAGCGATAATCTATACCTTAAATTAGGCATGCAAGAGTGGATTCATTCCAAAGTTTTAATAAACGTGTCTTAAAGGAAGCCATTCAGGGCTGAAGACGTGGTGTGACTACGGCTTGATTAAAGCTCCAGTCTCAGACTGTCCTTGACCACCTCAGGGCCGAGCATCCCTGAATGAGTTACAGTGACAGGCAGGAGACATGGGGACAAGGTTACATAGCCCGCCCCGCCACCACTTCCCCCTGATCTGACCCCAGTAAATGCGCCCCATTCCTGGATCTTATTTACACTCCAGCTCGCTCTGTAATAAAAGCTCCATCATGCAGTATTCATAGGGCCTTCCTCTGTGTGTCTGAAGTTAGGTTTGTGGGTTAGAAGCAACGGCCTCCTGGTTCAGGGCTAACATGGGACTCCTACGTTGTCACATGATGATGGGCTGCTTTTCTCTCCAACTATGGACTATGTCATCTGCCATGGTTATAATGGCTTTCCCATCTGACACAGACAGACAGTTATACACATGTGTACACATAAAAGACATCTACAGTACAATCCCTAACCAAATATTCAAACAGTGATGGTGGCAGGTAGTTAACACAAGCAGCAAAAAACACGGGGATATTTATTTACCTTGCTCTTAGGAATGATGAATCAGCAAAATGAAAGTACAGTATTTTGGATCATAGAAATTTTGGGGGAATAGGGTTGATGAGGAAACAGAACACTCAGCAGTCTCACAGCCAAAAGCAGAAACAGACAGAAGCAGCAGCTTCTTCTTCTTCTGCATTTTGTAACACGCTAACACCTCCACACATCGGCAGACCCATAGTTTGTGATACTACATATCAACCAAGGTGCAGCAGGTTGCTGTAATGAGTACGAAGAACCGTTCTTCTGACATCCTTCCTTCTTTGTTCCCTGCAGGACAACAAACTGACTTTGAAGGTGCATACCGCCACCTACTGTACTGGAGTGTGAAGATGCTGAGCATACAAATGAAGCAAATTTGCTTTTTATGATTGACTTTATTCATCAATCATCAGAATTTCTTTAGGACGACTATGAAAAATTATATGCAACAACAGGAGTTAAGCATGTCTCCTAAAATAAACATGACTTACATATTCCAACCCAGTGCAGCCATTTAAAAGAGATGAAACCTCTACCACAACCGTCATCTCTACCAGTGAGAGTGAATATGTCACTGAGAAATCACAGTTTACATACTGTCTTGCTAGCAAAAACAACGAAATAAATCAAGTGTAAACTGCAGCCATATTCAATTCAGTGTTAGGAACAATCTAAAAATATCTGGGCACAGGACACAAGGTCACTAGCAATTAAGCAAATAGGTTGACTCTTCAAAAAATAATCCCAACCATGTTAAAAGACCAAAGTCAATAGGTGAGTCAATAATAGAACCGCTATGGGTGTATAAGTAGATGTGATCATAGTCACAGTCAGGAAAATCTGCTAGTTTTAATCGCACTTCTGGATGGGGGTGTCATGAAAACAGCCTGTGTCCTTGTTATTGTCTACATAAGCCACATTCAGTTAGATTGGTGGACAGGAAGGACCTCTGAGAGTGTAATAAAAAAACAAAGGCTGACATTGATGGATGTTTGGGTCGGCACGTGCTGTGGCGAGCTGAAGGGTTGGTAACATCCAATTGAGTCTAAATGGCTCTGGGTCATAAATGGGCTAAGAGGTTAAAAGGTGGGGAGTGGTGATGTTTTCACATGTGATCAGCCTAAGCTGGAACACAGGGCAGAGGTAGAAGAGGACAGAGAATTGGTTTCCAGGCAAGAAACCTGTCCAGGCCATTGGTGTGTTTCCATAGTGTTTCATTAGAAACACACCATTTCCAGCTTGATGCAATAACACTTGTTCTGTCCTGCAGAACAAATAGTTCACAGATCAGTTCTGCTGGGTTTAAAAAAAAAAAAAAGGACATAAATCAAATCAGACAAATTATGTCAAAAAACTGGCCGACCAAAGAAAACACGCAATGTAAGGAAAACCTGCTATTGTGCTAAATACTGTATCATGACTAAAACAACAGAGTGATGTGCTGGCGACGTGTCTGGAACATCTTACCGTCTAATACTGTAAGTCCGCTGGAGTAGGGTCCAGCAACCCCCCATGACCCGCTCAAGATGACAAGCGGGACAGAAAATGGATGAATGTAAAAATAACGAGGCAAAAAGGATTTTTGAGCAGGTTCAAGTCCCAATTCATGAAACCTTTAACCAATTTTGTATTAAGTTGCACGCCTGTACATTCATACAGGGACCACTGATATTATTACGACACAGATGATACACAGCTATATATGTCCATTAAACCAGCAAATCCTCTAGAAATGTTCAGCTGCTTTACATGACTGGACATTAGTTTATTAGTTTATACTTCAGACAAATTCTCCAAGATCAGTTTCAACAAAACTGAGACAACACTTGTCTTTCTCAGAAAAATTCAACAACAGACTTCTTTAAATACATTGTTCCTCCTGCTCCTCTTGTCCATCCATACATCGGACATTCTTGACATCCTAGTTGACCCTAAAGTGAAATTTGATTACTATGTCAATGAAATGTCTCAGTCCTGTTAATTTCAGCTGAAAACAATGACAAAAATCATTCACTGTGATCAGACTCCAATCTTTAACACATAAATCATACCTTTGTTTTTTCCGGTCACAATAGTTTTAACTCTGTTTATACCTCAAACAACCTTGACATGACGTGAGTACTGCATACAGATTTACATCTCTTTCTGCACTTGAATGAGTAATCTCAGTTTTCTGTCCAAACCTTGAAGAGAGCCCCGCTATGATGAAGCTTTTTTTGAAGACACACTGTTTGTCCTTAGTTTATCACCATTATGCTTTAAATTATGTGAATTTATTTTTAGCATGAAACACTTGTGAAGAGAAATTGTAGAGAAGCATTTAAATAAAACAAAAGTTGAATGTGGTGGAGTATTAAAAGGAAAAATCCAGTCAAACTGAACACAAGGTGATGCAAAGTGAAGAGTGACAATAAATAATTAGAACCTTTTTTAAACTGTGACAAAGTAATTACAATTAAAGAAACAGGCAATCAGTCACAAGTTACTGGTGAAAATTTATAAGAGCGATGTCAGGGTCATCAACACAATTAACACCAATTTCCTCGTGCTCTCGCGACTAGTTAAATAGAGACAGGAAGGCTAGGGACACTAGCTTTCACTATGACTCTATTAAATAAAAGAAACACAAATACGTTTTATTCATAGTTCATGACAGAAAGCGATCATTGAAATTTTTCTTTAACTACATTATTCAAGGATACATGTTTTATTCCAAAATATCAGACAGAAATCTCGAGGTCTAAAATTTGTGTAAGAGTACAGACATGATATTTTGGCAAATACAGTAATCCTTGTGTATTCGTGCTTCAAGATGCACAGCTTCACTACATCGTGGATTTTTAGTAGGTAGTACGTGCATGCTATTGGCTGACAGCATCCGGAAGTGCGCTGCATTTTACTTTAGGTGCTGTATGCAAGAGCATACTTTACAAACTCTCCAGCTCTGACATATCAAAACTGTCACTCCTACGTGAACAATACACACACGCACACACGATACACGCTCACACACACTTATAGTGAAGCAAGAATTTTGGATGCAGGACGTGTTTATGGTCACCTCAAAAGATGATGTCTTAAAGTATGTTTGGGCCCCTACATGAACTAGTCGAGTTATATCTGATGTGAAATGGTCATGAAATACAATTCAACCAAGTACAATTAACCAGCCTGTTTTTATTTATTTTCTCTTAATTTTTTTCTTTCCAACCTTAAAAAAAATAGCACTAAAGTATAGGATTTATTCGCTTGACTAACGTGAGAAAAAAGAATTGCAGTGTGACTATTTGCAGCACCAAATATCAACAACATTATTTATTCTCCTGCAACTATCAGAAAATGACAGTTTTGAAACTATCTTGAAGTCATAAAATTGTAAAAGGTGGTTGGAAAGGAAAGTGTGAAATAAAGAAGGCCATACTGGGAATTTGACAGATAGGAAATGTATTGGGTTTGCTGGAGACTGTGTGAGGCAGACCACTCTGTCAAGTCAAGGTTAGCCTGAGCAGTGATCAATACTTCAATCTCAATAAAACAGCTCAATAGCTCAAGATTGATGGGAAGGAGGAAACACAAGGTAGGGAAAGGGGGATAGAAAAGCAACACAAATGCCAACCTTGTCATAACGTTAGTGGGGCAGTAACAGATTTGTCTAGTCGGATAGGATTGGGCTCTTATGTCGTGGCCGGTAATGTGCTGCAGTATAGACAGAATATCCATTGCTGTCACAGCTTACAGCCTCAGATCAATACTATATATATAAACATGTTCCCAACCTTGAGACCAAAATAAATAAATGCAAGTATCAACAAGAACCAGCATGAACAATGGCACAGAAAAACTGAGACAACAGTGCTGATGTGGAACAGACGGATGGTTAACAAAAGAGAAAATGTCACTCTTGTGATGAGTTTGTCATTGAAAGGATGAGAAAAATAATAGAAATGTCAAAATCAGTTCAAAACTAGCCTCTGATTGAGAGACTTCTTTAATATTTGCATGTGCAGAAGGATTTGTACGACCTGATAAAGTTGGTGCTGCGACATGAAAAGGAAGTCTTACTTGTAGACAGCGCCTCCGTTTCCGTGGCTAAGCTGTTCTTGATAGTGGATATCTTGGGCATTTATCTGCAGAACCACAAACACGCAGAGATATGGTGTTAAAACATGAAAAGACATGCAACCACTCCATGATTCGTGTAGGAACACAGGTGAGAGAGAGGATGTAACTGGAGGCGATAAACACACAACATTCAAGCTACTCCAACTTCAGCAACAGAGGAAAGGAAACGGAGGGACAGGAGGAAGAGATGGGAGATCAATACAATATTTGCTGTCCAATTTCTAAAAAGATGTTCCTCTTGGGTGAATGGGGGGTGGGGGGGCTATGCAGGGTTTAATGATCAATTTTTTGCTGGTTTATTCCAATTTACTTTGATTTAAAAAAATGTCAAAGACAAGTAATACAAAATACCCTGAGCCAGCATGGGTTGAACTGTCACCCATCTAAAATGACAAATCAAAATGTTCTTGAAGGTCAATGAGATACTTCACTATGACCATTCAGAGAGTGGATCCCTACACCAAAGACATTGTCAAAAAATTCAAACAATCAGAAAATAGTTTCTTGACAAAGCTAAATGTACTAAATTAACACTTATTCAATCAAAAGTACTGCATAACTGAAAAAAAAAACATTAAAAACAGTAAATATTTTTCCTTAGCTCAGACAATGAACTTAATTTAAACTGATAACCATGAAAATAAAACATTTAAAAGACTCAAAGGCTATAACAACATGATCAGGGATAATAACATCACATAATATTTCTCTCAATGTAAGACATCCTTTTCATTTAAATAAAGAAGCCAGCCTTTAAAATGCTGATTGAATACTTTCTGCTGGAACAATGAGACAGGCACTGGTGTATAACGTGATGGTATGATATCAATGTGGGGCTGCAGAGACTAATTTTGTACCGACAGAAAGATTCAGCTATCATGCATGACCCCCTATTCACCCAAACTGATTAGATCCAATGGTGACAGCAAGGAGGGAAAGAGAATGAGAAGAGACGGATGAAAGGATGGAGGAGGGAGAGAACAGCTCTGTTAGATCGCTGGGCTACGATAGAAACCTGAGAGGCTATTGGCTTAATTGTCTTCTTGACACACTCACGCCAATGTGTGTGTGCGCAGGGGAGGGAGGAGAGAGACAGAGAGACACAGAGACAGAGAGAGAGACACAGAGAGAGAGACAGAGAGACACAGAGAGACAGAGAGAGAGAGAGACAGAGAGACACAGAGAGACAGATAGACAGAGATAGACAGAGAGACAGACAGACAGACAGACAGATGCTGGTTCTCACAGACTTGCTGCTCTCAGATCAGACCAGAGTGGAGACAACCACACACACATCCTCTATGTTCCCTAATCAACAGAGTCAACAGTGGAATCCAGATGTGGGAGCAGCAGATGTGATGCAACAGCGGTCAGATTGTACTTAAACCCAAAGCCAAGGCCTACCTGCCCATTTGTTAGGATCCTCTTCAACTCAGCAGAAGACTTCTTCAGGCTGAAGGAGGGAACACAGCTCAGATTCACTGATACCATCAATACCATCACAGTCATCACTCTTCATCACATGGTCCTGATGCTCGAAACAAGCTCACCTGTTGTTGGCCATGGAGTCTGGGACAGCTTGGGTGCAGTCAGTGGCTGGGTTAGGTCTGGTATTCACCTGAAGGTAGGTGTGAGCATATATATGAACAAATGTGAAAAGACACACATACAGACACACATTTGGTGGTCAAGGCCAAAACACAGGCAGACATTTAGCCAGACCCCTTAATGAACAAGAACACAACACAAGCTCTCAGTTCAGTCTGAAGGTTAATTGGCTTTCGTTGGACTGAAGGAAGGCAGAAAGAAGAAAGAAGTGTCTACATAAAGGAGGGGAAAACGAGACAGAGCTGATCGAAAAGGGGAGAGGGGAAGAGAATCAGGAATATAAATTTGCAGGTACTATAGCGTAAGAACAGATATGAAGGCTAGAGGAAAAGGCATTTGACGTTTTCATGTGGGATATTGTTCTTTCCATCTATTCATCCGTATTTTTGTTTACTCCAAAGACCTTGTTTCTCAACCCAGATATCTGAGACGAAAAGAGCGACAAGACCCTGTGATGAGGATACTAAAAATATCTCATTTAATTGAGGTCAAAAGGCCGGTGTGTTGGGTCCACTACAGCACGGGGATTCTCTTTTTAATTAGTGCAAACGAAGACCTAATTTAAACAGTGCAGAAGGAGACTCCCCTCAGCCGACTGCTTTTACATTAAAACCAGAGAAAAGGGAGAAAGGGTTAGCCAAAGACTAAACGTTTTCGGAAAACATCC
Source organism: Antennarius maculatus (assembly GCA_013358685.1). NCBI lineage: Eukaryota > Metazoa > Chordata > Actinopteri > Lophiiformes > Antennariidae > Antennarius > Antennarius maculatus. The sequence goes on from CM023606.1 coordinate 22,304,625, forward strand.
ATCTTCTCAAAACAGACATTTGAACTTAAACAGAGTGACACAGTTCAGCAATTGTTAGAAAAGCTCCTTGGAGGATACGTTAAATAAAATACTCTTCGTATATTGAGGGTGGGGGCGATTTCATGCTGAAATGGATATGGATGTATATTATGGATCATCTGGAGGGCCGGGGGGCTTGGGGGGGTGTCAAATAATTTAACCCTGGTAATTAGCAATGAGATTCAATAGCAACATATGCTCAACATAAATGGGAGGGTCTGCAGAAGGCCATTTGTAAATGGCACAGGGGTGGGCTTGTAATGACAATTTCATGGTTGAAGAATGACATGTACCATATTGACTTAGTTTTTACTCTAATCAATGCTGGTATTCTGCATATCACGTTGAACTAGGTGATCATAATGCTGGGGGGGGGTCAGCATAACAATCTGCTCTTAAACAGCGTACCGGAGGGAGCAGGAGTTACTGCCAGCGATCTCCATACATAAACATAGACAAGGAGAGCGAGAAAATGAGTGAAAGTAAAGGAGAGCCTTGACTTCAATTGACATTTCAATAAGTGGAACACAGCGTTACCAATTCATTTGTCTCCCCCCGCCTCCCCCCCAGCCTCTGTGTAAGGCAGCTGAAACAATTATTGAGATAGGTACCTTCAGGCCATGTATGTTCCGGATCCCTGGAGTCTTGCCGGCTGAAACAGTAATTGACTAGATTGTAGAACACATCACTGGGCCATTTACAAACGTGCTGAAAAGGAATCAGTTCTTTATAAAGAAAAAAAAAGATGGAAAGAAATGAGGGTTATTCTGAAATTAGTTGTAGACTAGAGAGTGATTGAGATGTTGGGCTCTTGAGACAGCTGGTGGTACTTTGAAAAACAAAAACCAGAGAGGAAGAGAAAGAGGAGAAATGGAAAGAGAGGCAGATACAGCATAAAAGAGAAAGGCAATAAAATGTTTAGTCACTTTGCCCTTGGGGCCTGTTAACAATTATGTATGACTTTGAGTGGTGAGGAAACTATATGAAGATATTAAAAAAAGGCTCGTATTGAAAAAGCACTCGTCGTAAAAAACCCAAACAAAAAAAAAAACGTTCAGAGAGAACAACACAAAGCCAGCGAACGAGGTTTAGCCTGAACACAAGAGCGCAGTTTCAATGTCCTTGGAGCAAAAGAAATGTAGATTTATAAATGACTGTCAACACAATAACAGAATGAGCCAATGAATTTTAATGTTGTCCAGAGGCTGCGTTCCTATTCCTAGTCACCAAATGCTCCCATTTTCCTATCGTTTGAACACACAGCGCGACTGATTTACCCAAATTACAGATGAAATTTAAACAACTGTGTAAATATTATTTTGATTTTTGTTGTTGGAAAACTAATTCAAAAGATGATTGGAGCCTTTCAGTGTTACAAATCCAGAAGAAACGTGTGAATTCGTACCTCGTGGAAAAATCTGCAGAGGGTCCGGCAGCAGTCCATTCATTCGTTGTTCATTCATTGTGTTGCAGTACTAAAAGGGAAAAAATGTTCAAAATGCTTGAAGGAAGCAGTGCTTTCAAAGGACTACTTCACATGTAGGAACCTGTATTCTACAAAAAAAAAAAATCAAAGCTGTTCTGTAAATAAAAGACTGAAAAACACAAAAACCATATAAGGAAAAATTGTGATGTGACTACACTAAAATTTTAGGACACAACACACAAAATGTTTATTTCATGTTTTTTACCATTTATCTGCAGTGTCCCAAAAAATGTGAGCTTGCTGTGCTGAAATCTGTTGCCACTGAGGAGCAATGCCCTCTGGGCTTGTTCTGAAGGAGTGTAGCATTAACCCTTTTCTCCTCCAGGTCAACAGCTCACCAAACACTCCCATCCTACAGGACCGACACGTGCACACACACTCTGGAGCCTCTCAGACGCTTGCCAAGGCGATGTAATAATTGATGTTTCAGTTAACAAAACCATCTGTTAAACTGTGAGCTTGAGTGTGTTTGTGTGAGAGTGTGAATGTGTTTTGTTTGCGTCCTCTCCTTCCAACCAACAGATATTAACATCTAGACCTTGCCAAAGACACAGTTGGACAAATATATATATCTTTTATGGACTCTGCGTGTACATGTGTTTGTTGTGTTTCATTTACCATACATCATAAGTTCTCACAGATATATGTAAATTTGCGCTATCATTGTGGGGTGGGGGTGGGAGGATCAGAATGGCTACCCAAGTGGCACAGCTGTTATTAAAAGGCCTATTTATCACTGTCAGGTCCCTTCTCGCTCCTAGCCCTCTGCTTTCGCCCTCCAGCGTTCTCACTAGGCCATATCTGAACAATAGGCCTCATACCAAAAAGCATGTTGTGTGTGTGCGTGTGTGCGTGTGCGTGTGTGTGTGTGTGGGGTGTGGGGGGGTGGGGGGTCAGGCTTCACATACCTTTAATTTTCCGCTCAGCTAGTTTATTGATTAAGGCTGCAATTACCACCTAATCTGTAGTAGGTGTGTTATTAAAAGACATTCTCCGTTGTTGGCCAATAACTAAACAGTGTCCATTCCCAAATACCATTGCTCAGCCTAAAGGGACAATAGGGAGAGGGAGAGCAGAGGCTGGGTCTCATCATCATTAGCAGACTAAGGAGAAATGGGAGTAAGAACGGTGGAATTAGAGCTACAACCTCCAGGGGGAGCTGAGCGAGGAACAGATGAGGTCACATGTTTTTTTTAGCATCTGACACGGACCGGTCTTTAACTTTGAACAGGGACATCTGTCTTTTAAGGTGTCAAACAATGATTAGAGATGCCTGGAAGACTACTGGTCCTCAGAGGAGCATGTAGCAATCAATGTTCTCTGTGATGGGGATAGTTTTCACAAATGCCCTCTGCAGACTGATGTTAATTAAGTGCTGAATTTGAGCATTAATTTTGCTCAGCAACAAGGAGCATGGATTTTTCACCAAGTAATGTTAAAACAGAGATCTTACATGAGTTAAAAAACAACAACTGGAAAATCACATCTAAAAGTTTAGTATTACATTTATTGTCACAAATGTGACAAACACAGAAACACAAGAAGCAACCACAAGAGACTCTTCTCACCTATCACCTAACATGCTGGTTTCCATTAATTTCCATTAATTTCACATAATGGCTGTCTGCTCACCTGGAATTAACAACGATGAGATGAAAATCCACTGGGTTTTCTGTGGAGGCCAAACGGCCAACGCAGCAAACAACAATAACTAGAAAGAAATCGTCTGAACACAAATGCAAATGACTGCTGAAATGCATAACCCTCGCATAAGACATTTAAAGCACCTGGCTAGTGTAAATTATTTTTTAGTGAGCCAAGTATTTTCCAGGTGATCAGCAGCTTTCTCTACACTTCGCTGTCCCACGAGAAGTAAAAAGCCATTACAGGGCTCTTGGATTTGTTGGCTAAAAATTTTCTGTACAAATGGCTTTTTTAAATTTGTGGACGAAGCAGGATGAAGGATACTAAAGTAGGTGTGCTGGATCGAGTGAGGTGCAGGTCAGAGCCATACGTTAATATGCTGCCACATCACCTGGATAAAGTGTCGGGACAATAAACTGTCATTGTGCATAAGAAAACGTTCCCTCTAAGCTGCGCACCTGCGCAATTGTGCACTGCTTGCACAGTCTCCGCGCACAGAAAATTTTATGCTGCGCATAAAATTCGATAAACGTGTTGTGATATCCCGTGTGTTGTTACTGTTGTGTGTTGCTGCCCTGAGTTGTTCCGCGCCAGTTGTGCATGAGGTCGCGAGATTTGGAGTGTAAACGGTGAGTGCTGAGCAGGAGCTGAGAGGAGTTCTGGATTGTTGCTTGTTAAGGCTGGATGCCGAAATTAAGCTTGCCAAAAGAAGTCCGTGGTTGTCATCCTTCACCACATTAAACGACACCGTGGGTGTCACAGTATTAAAATACAGTTTTTTCTTCTTCTTTTCCTTTTGGCTTTTCCCTTCAGGGGTCGCCACAGCGAATCAGTTACCTCCATCTGACCCCCCTGTTTTCTGCATCCTCTTCTCTCACACCAACTACCTTCATGTCCTCTTTCACTACATCCATAAACCTCCTCTTTGGTCTTCCTCTAGGCCTCCTGCCTGGCAGTTCAAAACTCAGCATCCTTCTACCAATATATTCACTACAGTGTTAAAATACAGTAATATCTAATATTAGAACTAATCTAATTTATTAGACCAAAACCATTGTTTTCTTTACCATTCTGCATTGTAACTCAGTGAGTGACAGATGTCCAGCCAATGATGTGATAATGTTCACTGACGCTACGCAGCCAATCAGAGCATTTACGGTCATGCATGTGTGCCCTGCTGGTTAGCTAATTACCACTGGAAACAAACGGGCAGCGACACATCCAGCCACCAAGCCAAACGAAAAAAGAAATGCGATTCAATTAAGATGGAATGACTGTCTGAGTTTATGCAAATAGAAGAACAATCTGTGAAACTGGGTGAGATTTTTTTTTCTTTTTGAGAAAGTTCAAAGCAAGAAACAGACGAAGCCATTAACCTGGACAAAGAGTACAACCATTTAATAAATAAGGTAAAGTTCAAGTCAGATTTGTGCACATTCTAATAACATTTATTATTTATGGATATTAATCATTGAATGCTGTTACTAATAGATAATTTATGGGTAGTAGAAATGCAAATAAAAAAAAGAGTACTGTAATTAGATATTCACAGACAAAGAGTTACAGGCATTTACTCTGTATCACATGGTGCAAAATGTGAATATTTTAATGTGAACAAAATTTAATGTCTGAAAGGTGTATATGTGTCATTTCTTCCAGAACAGGACCCTAAGGCTGCGTTCAGGGACCCTAAGCCAGGCCACAACTGGACCTTACCTATAGGCCAAAGCAGCTCTCATCCCTTGGCCAAAGTAGGACCCTCACATATAACATACTACACATCTCATGAAGAACAAGATTTTTGTCTTTTTCATTTCAAGTGGGCCATATCACTTATATTGAAAATAAAAGAAAATTGCCGCTGTAATTTGATTTTTTTAATAAGCCATGTATCTTGCTATGATCCAAGGCTTTGAATAAGTGTGATAGTTTTGTGTGGTCACAGTGTGCACATATGATGTTGCTCACAGTGGTCCTCAGTGTGCTCAGGAAGCTTGCATGTTTGCCCAGACACAAGAAAAATTAGAGGAAACATTGCTGATATCTATAAATTTTGCAATTCAGCATCCTTCTCTCAAGTTAATCCCGCTCACACATTACACAGCTCAACAAGTCAAAGTCACTAACAAGCTGAGAGATCAATATTTTTTCCATCCCTGTTTCGTAACCCTCACTGGCACAACGACTGTCTCTCTTTTCTTAATCTCCCTGCTACCCTGTACTACCTAATGATTAAAAAGCAGCCACAAGTGAATGCATGACGAAAATGGACAAAAAAACAAGGACTGTAAATTGTGCCTGTGGCTCCAGCAGCATCATTGTGAGCTGATGGGGGGTAAAAGACATCTAGAGATGAAAGTAGATTTTGAACAATTCTGCAGCCCGGGGGGCCTCTCTTTAATGAGGCAAAACTTTAAGTACTGAATAATAAATAATAAAAATTGACAGTTCATTTAGCTTTCAGTGTACCTCGTAGAGAAAGACATTACACTCCATTACTCTTACTGTCCATGGTATGAGCAGTAAGTATGTGGAATATGAAAACGTTCAGCACAAGGTGGCTGAGCTGAAGAGTGAATGTTTGTGAGTGTAAGTCCGTTGCTGAAAACCACAGATGAGCAGTTTTGAGAGTGTGTGTGTGTGTGTGTGTGTGTGTGTGTGTGCGTGTGTGTAGCTATGCTAAATACAACTGAGTGAAGCTATGTGGTCTCAAAGGTCTGAATAGGTTGCTCAGAATCAGAACATTTTTACTATTTTTTTAGTCTTTTCAATTTAATCCCTAACAGTAGTGTCTCCTGTACAGCATAACAAAGACTGTTTCCTCATTTTGAACATCACTAAACAAGGTTATAGTGACCATGTCAGGAATCCACTGACTCTGACATTTCCTACTCCTTTAAAAATACATCTAAAGTTTAGGATTTTTGTCCATCATGCCATCTAACTGGTGAATAGGGTCGACAAGCCAAGGGCAGGAGGAACTTGGATGGACAGTCAAGCTGGCAGTTTCAGTTTATGTGTGAAGGTTTAGAGATGTCCATCTCCAAGATTTTTCAGTGAAATGGAAGTTTAGTGGTCCTTTCATTGCACTGCAAAAAGCAATCAAGAAGCACAAGGCTTTCAAAGCAATGTCCCTGTTACTCTGTCCACTCAAGTTTTTTATGTGTTTACTCCAAATTCATAAAGTTGCTTTAGGGGCTTTATAATCTCACTGACATTAAATGCTCTATATTTGGTCCTTGATCGAGATTGGAAAAGCTTCATGGAAAAGAATAAAAATATCAGAAACCTTTGAAAGGATCTCTCTTCAAGATGCTCAGAAAAACAGCTGGGGTCATATTAATGTTGTAGACAACAATGGAAGCAGAAGACAAACCTGTTTTCAAATGCAGAAGCAGTTTTTGGGACGGATGTGTGACAAAAAAATGTATCAACTCACATATGACAACATGGCTTTGAGTTCTTCATCGCTTCTTACAGTGATTCTGTCCCCGACCTCATCCTCATCTGAAAAAAAAGAGAAAAAGCATGAAAAAAGGTAAAATTCATCTGCAGTCAACATCACAGCCAGCAGTTAAAACCAAATACATTTAAATATTAAACATGATATTGCAAATATCTACTTATGAACACAAAATCTAACAATATATTACCAAAATACTTTCACATTGATGCTGATTATAATTCTTGACATAGAACTGCACAGAAATACAGATTTTAAATGATATATTTTCAGTGGATAATGCTTAATCACAAAATCTATTGAATCAGATATTCAATCTAAAAAATATCATCACTGGTATAAGTTTTACATGCATGAACAGGATCGAATAATTAGTTGATTTTTCCAGCTCTTCCCACACAACGTACCCACATAAAGTAAGAAACATTATTATTCAACCCTGATTACATATTAGGTTGATTGCCAATACAGTATATGCAATCTATCAGCTGTTTGCAATAAGCAGATGATAAAGAAACACTGCTCAGTGCAATCATTTAGATGTTTTTTCAATATTAAAAAAGGCAAAGAGAAAAGATCACATGTTTGGGTCCATAGCTGTTAATTTTACATTAAAGGAGGTTGTATGAGTTGAGTGGAAGCAAAAGACTTGGCTACAGAATGCATGGGGGTTTCAGAAGACACAGTAAAGTACACAACATGATGAAACGTTCCATACCTGAACTTAAAAATATGCATCACATTTGACCTACAAGCACAAAGTTTGACCTTCTGTAGCTCAAAACCATCTGGACAAGACGGCTCCATGGAGCGATGAAACAAAAATATTTTCCATCAAACATCAGGATCCTAAAAAAAGGTCTCGCCATCTGTGAGGAAGCTGAGGCTTGAGCATCACTGGATGTTCCAAAAGGACAATGATCTCCACCAGACCTTTAAGACTTGGTTTCTCAAGAAGTCCTGTGCTGTTCTAGACTGGCTGTGACCAGACTTGAGTCCTATTGGAAATCTCTAGTGGATTTTAAGGATTTGTATCATTTAAGCCCAGGAATGAGTTAAGAACCCTAACAGAAGTTGGTGTCTGGGTAGTGCCATATTTGTAGCTGGTCATAGCTAAAAAGTTGTCTCTACAAAGTATGAGAGATGCTTGTCATTAAAGGGAGGAATCCTTTTGAGACTGCAGTACAGTAATCAACAAAAGCAGCATCTTTAGGAACGGTTGTAAAGTTCACTGAACAATTTAAATGTTCCTGGTTAATTTGGATATAATGAAGCCCAATTCACAGAGGAATAATGATTTATAAGGCTCAATATACTACAATATGAAAACAATAAGCTAGTAAATTGCAGGAATATTGTTTTGTTTCACAAAATATTATCACTGTCAAACAAGGTTTAAGCAGCTGACAAGTGTTCGTACTGTAGTGAACCTCAGGGTGAAAAAGCAAGAGATGAAAAGTAGGTGTTATTCTGAAGGGAATCAATGTTTGAGCTGTGTAAAAATACAAAAACAGAGACTTACATTCAAAGGCTGTGACTGTTGCTTCAGGCATGACGTCTCTAATCGCCACCTGAAATGTTTGACAGAGAACATCAGGACGGAAAGATCAAGAAGAGATTCCAGATGCAGACATGAGCTGACAGACGGTCACAGATAAAGCTGACGGTCACAACAAATCAGCTGGTCCACTAGTAATAACAAGCCAGGTGGGTAACTGTCCACTGAGCTCTGACACGTTCACAAACACACACTAGGACTGTCAAATGTAAATTTTACTTTCACTTTACAGCTGCTGTTGAATACGCATTGCTTCCATCAGGTGTAACTAACGGTATAGTGAACTCGGCCTACTAGCTGTGTAGCATGTTGAAGACTCACCAGCAAGTCATTGAAGTTCAGGAGAGATGGACAGTCTACGGATGAGTCCATGTCTCCTGACGGAGTTTTAATCCGGATCACTATCGCCTCGGTGTCCATCATGAGGGGGTTACTGAGACCGAGTGGGAGCATTAACAACAAAAACTAAGTCGCGTCATAACGTCTGTCTGGCTGTCTTAACACACCGAGCTGACTTCCTGCAGTGGTTTGCTAACGACACAGGCTAGCATCCTGCTCGGTTCAGACCTGCTGCTCAGCGATGTGGAGATTTAAAAACCGTCACCGGCGACACCGAAGCGTCATCACAACTCTACGAACGCTCCAACACGAAAAACACACGTGTGCGTGCTTCAGGCAAAGTTTGACACTGTGTCATCACAGACATCTAGCCATCTAGCCAGTTTAGAGGAAACTACAAGTGCGTTTAGTCAACATCCGCTTTCTCGCATTTCAAAATAAAATAACTCTTCTTGATATCAAATTAAAACTACATTTAGAAAATGAAAAGTCTATCTTCAGAGAGTACTACAAATTATTACAGATTGAACATAGTGTGCTTCTTGACAAGCAGAACTCATTTGTATTCAATGCACTCTTCAAAAGCTCATTGTAATATCTTTACACTCGTTAAATGTTAAAATCCATTTTTAAATTACCCTATTATTTTTTTAATTATCGAAGTGTGCTTCTGCTCCCCTGCAACCGCCCCAATCATGTAAATTATAAATTATGAGTTGTAAATTTCCCGGTTTGGGATATCAAAGTATATCTAATTTAATCTAATCTAATCTAATCTAATCAAGGAAATATATCACAATCATATAAATAGTTCTAATTTTGAGAGATATTTTTATTATTATTTCAGTGTGTGTGAATAAAAAATAAAGAATGTGACAATGCTTTTTGTATTCATTAATTGATTATTCCACTGTTCATATTTTAAATTGTGGTGTTTGTTGAACAAGCAGCAGTGGGTAGCGCTGTTGCTGCACAGCAAGGCAGTTCCTGGTTCGAGTCCCGCTCGTTGTGGAGTTTGCATGTTCTCCCCGTGTCTGCATGGGTTCTCTCCGGGTTCTCCGGCTTCCTCCCACCTCCAAAAACATGTACTTCAGGTTAATTGGCCGTTCCAAATTGCCCGTAGTGTGAGTGTGAGCGTGCGTGGTTGTCTGATTTTGTGTGTGGGACCACTGTGCACTGGCATCACGTCTAGAGTGTCCCCCGCCTCACGCCCTAAGACAGCTAGGATAGGCTCCAGCTCCCCGTGACCCGCTTCTTCTTCTTTTCCTTTCAGCTTTTCCCTTCAGGGGTCGCCACAGCGAATCAGTTGACTCCATCTAACCCTGTCTTCTGCATCCTCTTCTCTCACACCAACTACCTTCATGTCCTCTTTCACTACATCCATAAACCTCCTCTTTGGTCTTCCCCTAGGCCTCCTGCCTGGCAGCCCTAAACTTAGAATCCTTCTACCAATATATTGACTATCTCTCCTCTGGACATGTCCAAACCATCTCAGTCTGGCCTCTCTGACTTTATCTCCAAAACCTCTAACATGTGCTGTCCCTCTGATGTACTCATTCCTGATCCTATCCTTCCTGGTCACTCCCAAAGAGAACCTCAGCATCTTCATCTCTGCTACCTCCAGCTCTGCCTCCTGTCTTTTCCTCAGTGACACTGTCTCTAGACCAAACAACATCACTGGTCTTGCCACAGTTTTGCACACCTTTCCTTTCATTTTAGTTGAAACTCTTCTATCACACATCACACCTGACACTTTCCTCCACCCGTTCCATCCTGCCTGTACACGCTTCTTCACCTCTTTTCTACACTCTCCATTGCTCTGGACTGACCCTAAGTACTTAAAATACTCCACCTTCTTGATCTCTTCTCCCTGTAACCTCACTCTTCCACTTGGGTCCCTCTCTTTCACATACATGTACTCTGTCTTACTGCGGCTAACCTTCATTCATCTCCTTTCCAGGACAAACCTCCAGCTCTCTAGCTTCTCCTCCACCTCTTCCCTACTCTCACTGCAGATCACAATGTCATCTGCAAACATCATAGTCCATGGAGATTCTGGTCTAACCTCGTCTGTCAGCCTGTCCATCACCACAGCGAACAAGAAGGGGCTCAGAGCTGATCCCTGATGCAGTCCCACCTCCACCTTGAACTCCTCTGTCACACCTACAGCACACCTCACCACTGTCTTACAGTCCTCATACATGTCCTGCACTGCTCTAACATACTTCTCCGCCTCTCCAGACTTCCTCATACAATACCACAGTTCCTCTCTGGGCACCCTGTCATAAGCTTTCTCCAGATCTACAAAAACACAATGTAACTCTGTTTGGCCTTCTCTGTACTTCTCTATTAACATCCTCAAAGCAAATACTGCATCTGTAGTACTCTTTTTTGGCATGAAACCGTACTGCTGCTCACAAATGCTCACTTCTGCCCTTAGTCTAGCTTCCACTACTCTTTCCCATAACTTCATTGTATGGCTCATCAGCTTTAGTTCTCTGTAGTTGCCACAACTCTGCATGTCTCCCTTGTTCTTAAAAATGGGCACCAGCACACTTCTCCTCCATTCCTCAGGCATCTTCTTACTATCTAAGATCCTGTTGAACAACCCAGTCAGAAACTCTACTGCCACCTCCCCTAGACACTTCCAAACCTCCACAGGTATATCATCAGGACCGACTGCCTTTCCACTCTTCATCCTCTTCAATGCCCTCCTCACTTCATCCTGACTAATCTTTGCTACTTCCTGGTCCACAGCAGTCACCTCTTCTAGTCTTTGTTCTCTCTCATTTTCCATGTTCATGAACTCTTCAAAGTACTCTTTCCATCTTCCCATCACACTACTGGCACCTGTCAATAGACTTCCATCCCTATCTTTAATCACCCTAACCTGCTGCACGTCCTTCCCATCTCTGTCTCTCTGTCTTGCCAACCTGTATAGATTGGTCTCTCCCTCCTTACTGTCCAACCTAGCATACAAGTCATCATAAGCCCCATGTTTGGCCTTTGCTACCTCTACCTTCACCTTACGCTGCATCTCCCTGTACTCCTGTCTACTCTCCTCAGTCCTCTCAGTGTCCCACTTCTTCTTAGCTAACCTCTTTCTTTGTATACACTCCTGTACCTCCTCATTCCACCACCAAGTCTCCTTATCTACTTTCCTTCCAGATGAAACACCAAGTACTCTCCTACCTGTCTCCCTGATCACATTAGCTGTAGTTGTCCAGTCATCTGGAAGTACCTCCTGACCACCAAGAGCCTGTCTTAACTCCTTCGTAAAAGTCATGCAACACTCTTCCTTTTTCAGCTTCCACCATTTCCCTCTCTGCATCATATCAACCAACTCTCTACCTTTTCCTGTCATAGTTCCAACATTCAACGTCCCTACTCTCAGTCCTATACTCTTGGCGTTCCTCTTCTCTCTCTTTTCCTACGATCACACTTTTCTCCTCTCTTTCTTCGACGAACAGTAGTCCAATTTCCACCGGCACCCTGTAGGTCAACAGCACTAACGGCGGTCGCTGTTAACCCGGGCCTCGACCGATCTGGTATGGAAGTCATAGGTTTGATTCGCATGTTTGATTTGGCAAAAGTTTTATGCTGGATGCCCTTCCTGACACAACCCTCTGTATTTATCCGGGCTTCAGACCGGCACAATAAGACACTGGCTTGTGTCCTCTTGTGGCTACATTCCCTGTGACCCGCTACGGTGGATAAAGTGGTTTGGTAGATTTGACGTGAACGATATGCAATAAAATATTGAAAATACATTTTTGTATTGTGACTGATTGTAGTTACTGTTATTCACACCTTTGAACTACAAACTGACAGAAACAGTTTACTGCTCAGGTTCTTTATGCTAGATAGGAGTTCTTAAATAAAAAGCATTTCCAGTAAACAACACTGATATGCAATGTTTCTTTATATATATGTTTATAATATACAGTAGCTGCATAAGAGTAGGGTGTTTATTTTTATACCTTAAACCATTTCAGTCATTAATGTTTGCGTATTGTAGGAATGATCCTCGCTTTATCATAAACAGCTGTACACAATGGACAGTCCACCTATTGAATAGGTACGCAAAAGTTTACGTATTCAGTGCTCCCTTCCCTGCAAAGGTTTTCATTGAATATGAGTCTTTCTGTATAATCAAATGTAAAATAAAGCGGCTCTTCCAACTATTGATTACAGTCTTATGATTGAACTTCTGATTGAAGTTCCAAGCATAAGACGCTGATCTCTGGATAAAATGAAGTCTATTCCTCTGTAGTGTAGCACTCTACTCCCAAATCTCCTATCCCAATGAGAAGAAATGTTAAAGCTTGCTCTGTTGCAGATCTGACTCCAAAATGGTCATATCTGTCAACCAGTCCATCCATTTGCTCATCTTGTCTGTTGTTGGTTTGTCTCAAAAGCACACAGATACAGTAACGCACACAAGCAGAAGTTAGAAGTTCTCCCATCGACCTACATCTGTGTGCATTTAATTGCTGACACCTGTACTGACAGCCAGGTTAAAGATGCATTGATTTCCATGTAATGCCTGGAATTATTACTTTGTCTAATTGTTGCAAGAGAGTAAAGGGGAGGAACAAAACTGGAAAACTGGGTTATCAAGCTTTCTGATTAATGCCTCTACCAGCACTGCCATCTGATGAAAAGCAGAGGATCTATATGGCACTTTGTCAAACATACTCTCTCTGGACTTGATGTTAGGTTCTTCTGCTGTAGGGGCAACTAGGATGAAGCTCAGTCAGCAATCCACATTATCAGAAATCAAACTCCTGACTTAGCTGGGAGGGGAAAGTGGAAAAGGAAGGCCAGCACTCATTGTCTGGTAATTAAAACCCATTTTATTACAGCCTCTCTCCTGGCCTGTGCCTCTGTTCTTTCTATTGATAAGTTGCTGTGTTAAGAGTGGGCTCAGTTTGTCACTAAATATATGAGACACACTTATTTAACTTTCTCAGCAAAGAGGGAAAATCAAGCAAACTAGACAGCAACAAGGTTGTCTATTATTAACTGCTTTTATTGTAGTTTTATCTGTATTCTTCTGTGTCCAAATGCTGCCACTGTTTCTTCTTTCCCCTTTCCACTTGTGATGATAATTATTATTTAATTTATCTATGTCAGATGTATTGGTTGCCTCGTGCTTATTGATTAAGGACCTAAAGTCAGCACAGTCTTCTGTCACTGTAATGCTGATATAGACATTCTTGAAATTCCATTTGTCTGCTGGTTAAGCATTGATCCTTTTTGCAGATGTTGACTGTTACTTGGTAGTTTCCTATTTACAATGCCCCTTAACATTAAGGGTAATTATTCATCATGGAATGTCTGAGCTTGTGGTTTCACGTCTTATTTACCTTTATAGAAACAATCAGTAGTGAGGATACCACTGGCGTCAGTCTCAATTCAGTAAGAAAAATGTGTCCCAGCATCTGTCCAAGGCCGATTCCCAACTCGGGTATCCAGATCCGCAGCGTCTTGCTGAAGTAGAGATCTGTGTCTTCAGCCTTGAAGCCGAAGCCTGTTGTTTATTGATGCTGCCAGAGTCCCAGTTCAGATCGATACCACCTCCTCTCAGATGGCCCTCAACACGAGCAAACTTCAAATTGAGGTCAGGATATGTAGAGGGTTGTGGCACTTCAACATGAATTGCCCGCGAGGCCACAATCATTTGTTACATCTTCCTTTAAAGTTCATCTCCAAGTTGACCTGTGATGAAGCATGGAGAGTTTGTGAGTCACCGGTGTGAGAGTTATGAGGAAATGCAGGGATATATAGACAAGCAGGGCAAAAAAAATGGACTGTGTGACTGCCTCGCTGCTCTCCGCTGCCTGCTTTCTCTGCTGTTCTGTGTTTCAGGTTCGCCTCTGAGGTCCCCTTTATGGCCGCATGTTGTTTCTGTTGTTTCTAATAAAGAGGAAATATTGGTGCCTTCCTGACCTGCTCATTGGGGCCATAGAAAAATTTATGAGGTGTGTCATCTCCATAGAGGCTGCCGCTGAACTAACACACCACCAGTTCACCAGAGTTCCTATGGCCCTACTTGCACATTGTGTTCAAGTGACTTTGTCAAATGCACAGATGTGACTACATACCTGTGATACAGACAAAAACAAAATTTCAGACACTTTGTTTAAACAATCTACACTTTTGGCATTTCTTTTGGATAAGGCTTGTATTACATAACAGGTATTTTCAGACAAGAAATGTCATTTTTAAATTGTTCATATTGTAGATTTAATCTCTGCTGTTGATTACCGAGATGCACTGTTTTTTTCCCCGACCTTACTCCCAAAAAGTCAACTCCATCAGTCTTGCAGTACTCTGTACATTTCACCACTACAGTGTGGAAACCGAGATGGAAAAATATCCAAACGCCTCAATATTGTTATATTTGCACTATCATGCATTTTGTTGCATCTTTAATAGTATCTATTTCCATCAGAACTGGGTTTTCTCTGTGCAGACATATTTTTCTGGGTAGACAAAGTTATCAACGAATAATGAACATTAAACAAGAAAAAGTTTTTGAGCTGTTTTTTTCTTCTGTTCTTTACATAAACAAATATATAAATAAGTTTTGTTGCATTACTGAGAAGGTTTTATTAACACGTTTGATATATCAATTTTTAACAGGTCGGGGCAACCTGGAACAATTTAACCTGTGATACTCTGCATTAAAACTCTAAATGAATTTTAATAACAATATATAATAATCAATTATAATAGAATCATTTTTGAACTGATTTTCTTGGTGGAACCAATTTTCATGCAGTTTTATTGAAAATAATCAATGTTAATATCATTTTTTTCATGTACTGTATAGGTAATCTTAACATGCAAGATAATTGCTTCCACATTGAAATCTAAATGCAGTGAAGTAAATCGTACAGAATATCTCTGTGAAACACAGCAGTAGAGAAGTATAAATTGGGATAAAAATAAATATTCAGGTGAAGTTCATGCACCTAAAAATTAGCTATTTCTTGGAATTCAGAATCAAGACAATTTTATTTTTTATGAGTTAAAATAAGAAGTTTCAGTTGAAAAATCAAGGCCCATAAACAATCCAGAGGGAACTATAGTAAATAAAGGAATGTAAATCAATTAGAATCCAACAACAACAATACTGTAACTGAATACACACGTGCATGAAGATATGTATGGCTGTGGCTGGGATGGCCGACCTCTTCTAACCACACATTGCTCGGGTGCAGAGTGTCAGCTGCCCTGTTTGTCAGCTGAAATATTCATCAAACAGATCAACGGAAAGTCTGGCTGGCTTTTCAACTGACAACTGGATGTCAATAATTGATAGGGAATGAGCTAAATGACTTAGTGAGTGTTTGGGGGGTCCTTCTCTTTCTGTAAGCGATGCCTCTGACCTTTGGTGTGTGAAAGAAGTCATCATGGTCAGTGCTCACATGTCATATAAAGCCGAGCACAAAGAGCTGACCAGTGAAAGTAATGAAGTCAAATTAAAATGAAAGAAACTGTAGGCCAGCTGAAATGTCTCTGAATTTATTTCATTATTTATTAACTTACAAAATGCAATTCAAAAACAAAATTAATCCTTCATTACTAAAGTGTACTTTTCAACTTGGCTGAATTACAGAATGATGAAAAATAACATATTTTTATTAATGATAGTTTTAATTTCCTTATAATAAACCATAGTTTCTGACTACAAGATAATCACAGTCTCAACTGATTATATTAGTACCTTATATTGTAAAACATATTTACTTAAAACTAGTGTTCAAGTGATGAATGTAAATTTCCAGTCACTCTCCATATATGTTAAATTTCCAATGCCAAAAGAAAACATTTGTCACCCTACAGATTCACACAAATTCAGCAAGTAGACCATTCTGTTACTTACCTGACCTCTGACCTCCCAGGAAGGAAAACTGTCCTATCCAAATCAATACAATTTTAAATCATTGTACTGTTGTATTTTAGGTTAACAGTATGTGATTAACATACCCAAAATATTGGAAAACAATAAGGGTAGGTTAAAGCCAACCTGTTCATTTGTGTCACATTTAGCTCGTATATAGTTTAATGTACTTGAGCGTTAGCATCTTTGATTCCCGGAGTATTTGTTTATATGTTAAAAGAAATATATTTTTTTAATGGAAGACAATAACAAAATAAGAGAAAATGTGATAAAATGGTGGGACAGTATTTTATAGTACTAACTGCATTAGGGGCTTTAAACAGCTGTTGTTGATAACTGTATTACTGACTAATAGATAGATAGATAGATAGATAGATAGATAGACAGACAGACAGACAGACAGACAGACAGACAGACAGACAGACAGACAGACAGATAGATAGATAGATAGACAGACACATGCAGCATGAACAGGACATATAATAAACTATAACTAAAATATAAGCAGTATAAAATCAAAATATAAACAGTATAAATAATAATAATAATAATAATAATAATAATAATAATAATAATAATAATAATAATAATAATAATAATAATAATAATAATAATAATAATACCTTAATAATTGAGGTATCCATTAACTAAGCTTGAAATTCTTGTAGACTTGAGGACAGGGTGGGGAAGTAGAGCAGTGTTAGTGAGTTTATGTTTATGATAATTTTTTTCTCATGTAATGATAAAAACATAGATACTAAATTATGTAACAGTTTATTTTTAAGTGTTGTATACAGTATTGCAGCATTTTTCCAATCAATTCTGTAATTATCTGCTGATCATTAAAATCTTGTCACAAACAAGGGGGAAATTATAAACTTAAGAACAATATGAAATATATGTCCTTCTTAAATGAATGAACAAGTCTAGTCTTGAAACCCATGAGGTCCACAAAAAAAAAAACCTCTCTGGATATTTACAAATTTTTACAACTTTTCTTTCTTTCTAAAATAACATTTGATTTAATAACTTATTTTTGATGGTAGGTTAGAGAGAATAAATATGTAAGTGCATCTTTTAGATTCATTCATATCGTTAAAAACATTTAATGTTTTCTTTTTGCAGGGAGATATTACTGTGTGGGTAAAACTGCTTGTGTGTGTGTGTGTGTGTGTGTGTGTGTGTGTGTGTGTGTGTGTGTGTGTGTGTGTGTGTGTGTGTGTGTGTGTGTGTGTGTGTTTGTGTGTGTGTGTGTGTGTGTGTGTGTGTTTGTGTGTGTGTGTGTGTGTGTGTGTGTGTGTGTGTGTGTGTGTGTTCACACTTCCTCATTGTGGGATATAACAAAGCCCTGGAAATACAACCTCCAGGGGTCTTACCTGGATGCAGCAGCCCCCACTTTTTCATTAAAAACTGCTACCCTGCAGCTGAGGCTCCGTTACACCACAATGTGACAGAGCTACAAGGGCAAACATATGCGACCTGGATCCAACCTTCAAATACAGCCCAATAGATGGATCTTTTGCTCCTCTCTGCACAACAAGTTTGAATGCAAATTGATTCTCACCATATTCAATGAATGTGTGTCTGGCATTGTTGTTGGCCTTGCTGTGCTTTTTCTTTCTCAAACCTTCCTTGTTTAAGCATTGAAATGTCTTCATATTGAAATGGGTAAAACATTTTTCCAAGCCTGCCTCTGTGGATGCACGATGATACAGATTTTTTTTAAATGAATTATTCCAGAAATACCCTTTAAGACACACCTCTAAAATAATTTTGCACATCATACAGTAGAGAAAAACCTTCCAAAAATTTAGTATGAAGCTATTTGTTACATTTTCATTTTGTTATATTTTATTATTGTTATCAGACAAAAGCACAAAAGCACATATAGAAAAAATTGTACCCGTCCATTTCCTGGACTGCTGTTATGATTTTTGTGAGGCATGTGAGAGCAAGTGAGAGCATGTGAGTATTGAAGGGAGGTAATTGAAGTGTCCGAGACTAACCTGCTCTAGAGAGACACGGGAGCAAAGTACCGATGTAATTACAGGTCATAAGTTGACCACCTCAGAACCACAGGAGGGAGTATGGAGAGCTGAGCCTGTCAAACACGCTGACAGACACACACACACACAAACACACACACACACACACACACATACACACACACACACACACACACACACACACACACACATTTTGTCTTACAAGAATCCGCACAACTCAGGGTCATTGTGCGTTCTTCCAGTTTAGCAGTTTATGACCATCTAGGAAGTTATGAATGTGTTTACCAAATATAAATTTGATCTCTCTCCTGTGCCAGGAAATCACAGCTTCTCACTGGAGGTCCTTCCATGTAATACTACACCCTAGTGGCCAAACCATGAAATACTGGGACAGGATTGTAATGCTGTTAGATTTCTGTTTAGTGTGACCTTAGAGAAGTGCACAGAGGTTCAGTAACACAACCTTGCTTCTCTGCTAAGGTCTGGGTCTTGATCCCCTAATAACAGAGCATTGACTGTTCAGTGATTGTTCTGTTATTAGAGTTCAAATGTTCAAATGTTATGGTTTGGGCTTTTAGAGAAACCTCTGGGAAGTCGAAATCATTTGAATTTGTGTAGTAGGTTAACCCAATATTTGATAGTGATGTACATTGCATGAATATAAATTTATCCCCTATTACAATGCAAGCTGCCCTGTTTCACAGTGTTAAAAACTCCAGATATTATTATTATTAATAATAATAATAACAACAACAACAATAACAATAATAATAATAATAACAACAACAACAACAACAACAACAACAACAACAACAACAACAATAATAATAATAATAATAATAATAATAATAATAATAATAATAATAATAATAATAATAATAATAATAATAATAATAATAATAATAATAATAATGGTGGCATAGTGGTGACGACAGAATAATATTAAGATAAACACTGAAATGTACAAATATGACCTCTAAAGTCATCAACTTTTTTCTGTGTTTCAGTCCTGGTACAAGATAAACCACTCAGTGTGAATAGAGCTGTGTGTGGGCTGCTGCTAATTGTTTGGGACACTTCCTTTACCTGGTGATGTGGCATAAATGGTCCAGGGCGAGTTGGGCATAGCACCCTCCCCCAGTTGAGTCATTTGTTATCACCTTATGGCTCCTCCAATGTGCTGTGCAATTGGCAGAGCTCCTGCGGGGTCAAGGGTCAAGTCTTTAAAGGGGAATTACTTCATTGACACAATAAGAGATGACATTTTATTTGACATCTCAACACCACTTTACTCTCCTCTTACATCCAGTCCTGCCCTGCATCCTAACTGCTCCCCAAGGACCACAGAAGCTGCGTCTGTGTTTGTAGAGCAGTGTGTATGTGTGTGTGTGCGTGTGTGTGTGTGTGTGTGTGTGCGTGCGTGTGCGTGTGAGTGTGTCATTTTATCTGTCCTGAGGTGTTCATCTATAAATCTCGAAAGCCTCTATGCAAGTGAAATTGTAAATTGTAATTTAATCATAATGATTTACCTTTCTTTACTACTTTGACCAAAAGCAGAGTGAAATAAATGGAGGTGTGTTTGTGTTTGTCGTCTGTACTTGTGCCGTCAGTCCTGTCGTACATGTGTGTTGTTTACTGCATCTCTGTCAGGTCCATCCACAATAAAGAGACTACAGATGTTACAGAGGATTCAAGCACAGTCCAGGAATCTGTGTGTGTGTGTGTGTGTGTGTGTGTGTGTGTGTGTGTGTGTGTGTGTGTGTGTGTGTGTGTGTGTGTGTGTGTGTGTGTGTCTGTGTGTGTATGTGTGTGTGTTTGAGAGAGAGAGAGAGTGATTGACACCGACATGTGTGTCACACTTCAGAGGGACTGAGGGAGGTCATGCAGCCAGTCTGACAGGTCATTATCAGTGTGTCACGCAGCAGCATGACAGCTACTTCCTCTGAGACAACACACACACACACACACACACACACACACACACACACACACACACACACACACACACACACACACACACCCAAATATGCATCCAACTCCACATGACTCCTTCCCTATAAGTCATTGAGGAATGCCCATCCAAACCAATCAATTGAGCGATCAATTGGGGACCAACTGGCAATCCCCCTGCAATCAATAGCCCTCTTGTTGCATGGCTCAAGAATTGCCACAATGGCTGTGGCACTTAATTAAGTTGCTAATTGCTGTGTTAAGCTTTCTCAGGTACCCTCCCCAGACAGTAATTGAGAGTGGCTGGACAATTCGGCTATCGGCAGCACTTTGCTACACTTAATCACAAACCCAAGTAATGACTCTGGAACACGGAGCCAAACAACAGCGTCAGTGTCGGTTTACAATGACCAGACACAGTCTGACTGCTTGGAATGTAGATACAGGCAGGATTCCTTTTTGTTGATCTCTTTGTTTGTTGTATCATGCATGCAAATGTCTGGGTAACATCATTCAGCTGTGTCAGCCAATCACAGGGGTTATAAAGTTTAGTAGTTATCCAAATTAAAAAAAAAGGATACAGAGAAGACAGAAATACACAATGCATAGTTGACAGCTAGGATATGTTCCGTGTTGTTGTTTTTTCTTTTTCCTGAGCAGAAATTGTGTCTCATTTCTGTGTTTTCTGTTCAATGTGGCAAGAAATACAAGTCATTAAATCTCACATGAATCCTAACAGTCAACTGTAAGAGAAAGGAAGTCTGAGAAACTTAAATCCACGATCACCATTCAGCTGTGTGGCTGCTGCTCTGCCGTACGAATCGACCACGCCGCCGTGCGAAGGCGTTAAAGCACGAGGTCTTCCATTTCAAGCAGGTATCCCAACCTGTTCCGTGTGTTTTTAACGAAATCGATCTAATATAAAGATGTCGAGACTTCCATGTTAAAAACCAACCGTTCAACCTCCCATACAGCCGATGCTTTATTCCTCACCCGTCATGAGGAGGAAGGGTGGGGGGGGGTTTCCACCAAGGTTACAAGGGAGTCAGACCACTGCTGGCTCCGGCTGGCACTTTTATAGTGTTATTAGCACACATCCAAGCGTCTTGGTGTTAAAGTGTCTTTTGTAGCCTAATCCCATTACTTTCAACACTCAAATGGAATTCAGATGGAATGATGTCCCCCATTTTAAGAAACGGCTCCAGACACAGCGGGCGTCAACATTCTTATCCCTGCTTTGCTGGGAAATTGAAACAGCGCAGGCAGGAGTCAATAGCGTATCAAATCATCATTAGAAAATAGGAGCTTTTACCTCACATATAGTGCAAACATCCTCCGTGAACCCCCCCACCCCACCCCACCCCCACAGTTTGCAGAGAGGCCTTAAAAGTGCTGCACAGAGATTTGGCGAGAAGTGTTGGGGTGTATCGGAGCAGGGAAAGTGGAAGTAGCAGCGAGACAACGAGAAACAACCACTGCTGCTCTAGGCTCTGTGAACAGGCTTGCCATTGATTAAAACAGCAAGGTGTGCAATAAAGTGCAAGGCAAAGTGTTGCCTTCCATATGGACCCCCAGACCCTTAGGCTTTGACCACCAATTGGGCCTTTCTGTCTGCCGCTGTTCCCCCTTTCTCCTCCCTGCGTCCCCTTCCCTCTCCCCCGGTCCCCAGATGGTAAAAACTATTTTCCAGCCCTCCGTCTCTCAGCTGTAGCTCGCCACTCTGCAGCCACAAAGGCCCTGGCTGGGATTCAACCGTTTACTCCAGTAATTAACAGCACCCATACCACAACAATTACAGTCACGAGGCTGCCACCCTCCAAACATATATACACACTCAGAAAAACACACACCCAGCATTCACGGTGTCGCTGTGTGAATTAGAAGGTAAAGGCAACAGCCAGAAGCTGTAAAATAAAATAAAAATGGTCTGAACAGAAAGGTGAAAACAGCATGCTGGCACTACAGCAATGATTACCTCATAATTAGAGGAGACAAAGCTCTCTGACTATCTCGTAGCAAAACACTATAATTACTGCCGTGACAGAAAATCAAAGGCTACTTTGTAAGCAGCAGGAAAAATTAACATTTGAGGCCCCGAGGCTGTATGTCCTGATTAGAAACATATTAAATCAATGCATTGCTAACTGCTGGGCATAAATACATCTCCTCCTGAAGGGGCCTATAATTGTAGAGGAAAAAAAAGTGGGTTTCAATTTCACAAGGAGGTGGCATTAATCGTAATGGCAGCATTATGTGGCAAATGCACACTCCTTTTGTTGTGAGATAACACACTTAAAGCTGCGCCTCCTTTCAAATGTTAGCTGTTTTGGTTTTTTTTTTTTTTTTTTTTTTTTTCAGTTGTAGTGAGGATCAAAGTGTGTCCCAGTAACAATGTTGTTAATGCACCAAATCAAAAGCATTTAGCGCAAACTCCATTTATGCAGTATCATTTGAATAATGCTTCTGGTTAATTGCAGCAAAGAGGACTGCTTGTCAGCTCATAGAATTATAAAATATGTGATGTGAGATTTAACAAACATGCAGTATGTAATATGGTAGTATGTATGAATCTCCTTTGTGTGTCTGAATGTTTTGTTTGTTCTGTCAGCTCCATCATTTTAGGACTCTTTACGATGCAGTTTCGTCTTGTAAATAAAAATTTAAAGAGGTCAGGTTGAATCAAAGCTGAACAGAAAAAGAATTATTTAATTGATAGCCATCATAAACAAAAAAGCTGCTTCTGAACTAAATGCTAACCTTAATGAAGTGCTGAATACCTTTAAAAAGACAGTTTGTTCTCATGTCTTTCAGGCATTGCAGGCTTTTCACCTGATCCGATGTAAAGGCCTGTATGTCGGACATGCTGCTCATCAAAAGTCACTCGGGTTATGACCCACGTTGTGTCTGTTGCAGCTTAAATTGATAAAAGCTGTTAGTGGGACATCCGGCTGATCCCTAGCCTCTTTAACATGCTCTCAGTGGGCTCCTTGGGAATACAACTAATTACTTCACATCTGTATTTATTTGATCCGCGTGGAATTCTCCCTTCTGTCACCGGTGCCATGCTATGCCAGCTTGAGCTAACAGTGATTTATCTCAGTGACACCTCTGGCGCAGATTCATATGCAAGTATAGCGCCCAAATCAATGGGGAAAACATGGGGATGACGAGGAGGAGTGGCTTTTTTTTTTTTTACCCTCAGCAAAACTGTCATGCATAAAATACAGCAACATAAATAAAGCACGCCTGTGCTTGCAGGTTTGCTGAATCAGATCAGCCAGAAAAAAGATACAAGCTGTTTGTTAATGGTGGCTTGAAGAAAGGACTTCTTCAACTGCAGCAGTTTTGGGGTGACTCTGATGTAGAGGATGTGTCAGCTCAACGCAAGAGCAGTTTCTAGTGACCTCTGTTGTACACCGACTAAACTGCAAACTGTAATTCACCTAAATGTGGACACCAGCCTGGTTTGAGAACCGAGAGCTGTACACAAAAGGATGTTAGATATTTAGAGAGCTTTTTCTCACAGAAGCAAACTCATATCAGCTTTTTCATCATCATCCACATCACTACCTCACACACAAACACCAAAGTTAGGGTTAAAGATCCCCACTGGCAGTCTTCTTCATTTATTTATGTTTTTCTTTAAAATTGTATCTGCCTATTCACCTTTAGTCATAAATCGTCAACGTTTCCATTTGATTGATTACTTCAGACCTGAGACTTCAGGTTTCAGGATCATGATTCTGTGGCATGTTTTCTTTTTGTTTCAAACTCTTGTTGTTGTATCATATCATGTTTTTTGTGCTTCAAAACTGGATTTAAATGAGGATAACAACTTTGAAATCTCATCAGATGAGCATGAGAACAGTGATCTAAATGAGACATTGAATATTTAGGAGTTTTCCATTTCAAAGCATAAATTTTTTAAATGAAGGAAATAAAAAAGAATCATTTGCAATAGTGGCAATATATACTAATATTAATATTTTGCATGTTATAAAACTACAGTTATTAAATAAGTACATTGAAGCTTATAGTACAAGATTTGCCTACAAAATTTAGTGGAATGGATTTATGTAATCGCAGAACTAGAAAATACTCAAGCAGATATTAAGTTAAAGTACCTAAAACTGTACTCGAGAAAATCATACCTACTACTCATCCCATCACTGGGTATTCAACACGTGACACTGCAGGCTTTATATTTTAATAATGAATACCAGGTTGTGTGATTTGACATTTGACTGTCTTTTCTCCCTGATGTAACGCAGCACCAAACTGCCTCATTTCATTGATCAGTGGCTGATTTATTATTTTGTGCAAGATAGAAATCCTAGAAACCTTTTGGGGGCCATTAAAACACACCGATAAGACAGCCTGATCTTTGGGGACAATGCATTAATCAACATTTAATGTTGTTTTTCATTGAAGTAATCAATAATTGGCACTGATTAATGCATAGAGGTGACTAAAAACAAAACAGAAAGTTTATTTCTGCAGATTAAATTGTCTTAAATTGTCTTTCTGGTGTCATCACTAGAGAGGCAGATGAGAGTATGTCAGAGCGGTCTGTAGAGCAGCGGTGTGAACCTGACTGAACTATTGTAACTTTTCTATTATCTGGGCTTAAAGCACAGATTACCTTACCTATGACTGATTCCATCCCAGGAAACACAGCATTGTTTTCCTCAACACATTAAGAGAAAAGCACCACTAAACCGTAGAGATGCTGTTCGACTCACTCGAGTCGCTGTCGCCCCAATGAGCCCTCGGGTATCATGAAACATCCCAGCATGAGGCATCGCAGCCTGCATGCTGCTTCCCTTCAGACAGGAAACAAAGTGAGGTCTCAGCAAATAAATAAAAATCTCCACAACCTCAAGGCTTGAAGGTGATAGCAGCTTAAGGTAAAGCATTCATAACTACATGGCTAATTTAAAACAAATTTACATCAGTGTTGATTATTTAAACTCAACTTTGAAAAAATAGGACTTCTTAATTATTCGTGTTCACAGTGCATTTCCCATGCACACAGTCGCCTTAAGTGCAGATAAAGCCACCCATCTGTTTGTAATTACAACTACATAATTTCAGTCATAGTGGCTAATCATTTTGACTGCACATTCGATTAAAGCTAGTACAGAAATGGTGCAACTTTGGGTTTGTGTGTAAAACCCTTTGTGCTGCATACAGATGTAGATTAAGGCGACGCTGCAGAAGAGCGACTCAGGATGCGTTAAAGCTTGTGCAGGCCAATTGGCTCCATATCAAATCCTTTAGTGCTCATTTTCCATGAGCGGTGTAAAATGACGCCACTGCAAAAAGCTTTCCCTGATTGCGTGATGCTTTTTATGTGCCTGATCTCCAAATTAAATGACGTTTTACACAGAGATTTTAAGCATCATGTTATCAAGCCTGTGCTCCCATCATGTCTTATTTCCCTGTGGTGCCCACGGAATAGGACAGGCATGCCGCATGGCAGGCTTCTTCAATAAAAGGAGTTGGGAAACGTCATGTAGCCTCACTTTACTGTGTTTCTATGTAGGCTAACAACATTATGAACCCTGGGGCAATGGTGAAAGCTAATGATGGGAGGATGATGGCATTGCAATGTTGCCATAGAAGCCAATTTCCAGTGGCTTGCCAGATGTTAAACATCAAATGTGCACTGATAAGTGACAGGATAGCCCATAGAGATTCCTTCATTGACTAATAAAGAAAAACTTTGACAACGTTTTTCATTTTATAAAGGATTGAGTGAAAAATAAAAAAAATATTCAGAATTAATTACATTGTGCAATTGTCTCAGTTGATTCGACTATCTTGTAATATGTGTACAACTGGTGAGGGGGTCTACAAGACAAAACTGGTCGCCTTACACCTACACAAGTCTGACTTTGCAGTCGTGTATTTTCATTAAATGTTTTATGTTTGCAGCTACACAAATACACGGACCAGATACTAGTCAGGTTTATTTAACTATGAGGTTAGAGTTCTGAGACTCTGAAGACGTCACCTTTGTGCATCATTAAGGGTTTGTGTGCTCTTTTCTGGCGTTTTGGTGGAGCCCTGAGAATGGCATCCCTATTTGTTCATTTGGTTATATTTGCTATTTTACTCTAAAAGAGAAAAAAGAAACGATCATTTACCAACATTTGCAAAAATATCAAAATGAAAATCTTATTTTCAGAAAGACCAAGTACATCAACAACAACACTGATGATGATGCTTGTTTCTGAAGTACAAGCTGATATCCATCTATACGGATCTGTTGGAGAGAAAACTAAATATAGTTAGAAATAGACTAAAATTAAGGGCCAGAACTGCTAAAAAATATAATTTTGGCAGTAATTTTCTAAACTTTTTTCTACAATGGCTTAGGTCCAGTAGTAAAGGAGAACAGCCCCTCTAGTCTTAAAATGTGCTTTTGCTGTAGAGAACTACTGAATCCTCTTGGGAAGGTGATTCAGATTTATCGATCAATTCACTACATTACGTATTTAAGATCTCCACACCATTTGTTATTACATTTTCACTTTGAAAGCCGATGTCTACACCTTTTTGTTTCGCTCTGTTTTAACTGGACCGTTATCTCACGCCTGCTTTTCTCAAGTGGATGTTAGACGCCTCTACAGTTTCTAGTCTTCTGCAGGTCTGAGGTTGACCTACCGCTCTTCACCATCACACGATAAGGAGTGGTCCGTTGGTCTGTATCAGCATCAGTGATTTATGGCAACAGTTGAGAAAACAATGCTGAATCTTCCAACGCAGCAAATTTGGCTGCTTCAGCAGCTTTCCATCATAGCTGAGTCACATCCGTGCTGCTCTGCTGTCCCTACGTCGTCTAACATCTTGTATCATCGGTCGGGTTGAGGACTACCAGCTGGTTTAGAGGACACATAATGATGACGTGTTTTAATGCCATTCTATACCAACACTAAAACATTAAAGCTGATAATGAGACACCCTGACCTTTGAAAACCCTTCAGTGACATCATGTTTATCTCCTTCTTCCCTGACTCCAGACTGATAACTGCAGCTCTTGTTGCTGTCATAGTCATTTCCTCAGCTACACAAAAGATGACAACCAAGTGACACGGCCTCGCCCAATAAACAATTAACCCAACTATCACCCGATAATCATCGACTGTGGAGCTAGCTGGCTCCCACTTTGCTAGCAATCATCCCCATTTTGGCAGCAGAGCCTTTTGGAGGAAAAAACATGGAACATCTGGTGGAAGCAGACAGGGGCTGGCGCTACACGATGGGAGAACAAGTGCCTGAAAGCTTCATTATGCCCCAGCTGTTGGGCTCGCCGTTGCCCTCAGCAAAAACAACCCTGGCAGGATGATGTTCCGGGAAAATACACCGCAAATTATTAAAAGCAAAACCTATTTTATGATGTTTTGCAGGGAAATGTGAACAGGTGCTGCTGGTGATTGTGGGTGTTGTTTTTATGTTGAGTTGACCTGTTTGCATGAAATGAGTCAATACCTGCATGTACTAGGCCGCAGAATGGACACGAAAATGAAGGCATTTATCTTTTAATGTTTTCTTTTTCGAGGCTTTCAAAAAGTTTTTAATGTGACTAATGATTAGCACTTGTAATCTTCACTGATAGAAGAAGAATGTCACTGTGTGGCACTTCTATGCTAAATAGAAGAGCTAGTCTTTAGATGTGAGAGTGGGTCCAATGATGGCGATCAAATAATGTGCATTCAGCTTGCCTGTCTTTAAACGTCTCAGCATCAGGATAAAAGTGTAACTGTATAACTACTAAATGCTGAAGATCAGCGGATCTGTATCATTCTGATCATGTTAACATGTTAAAAAACAGGTTCAAGAATGTGAATTATCTTCTCAGCCAAAGCAGAGAATGAAACGATCAGCACGTTCATGAGAAATGCACCAGGAATGTTTGGCATGTACATTCAAGAAAGAGATCATCACAGACATGACTGTGGATGACAGGCAATCACAAAACTATGTGTGGGTGATATAATAACTCCTCCTTGGGTTGGGGTTAGGTTAGGTGATAGAAACGGTATGTCCTCTGTGTCCTCACTGGCATTGAGTCACACAAATCGCTCAAACTTTTTCCTGACTTAGCACGTCAATGATGTAAGGATCTGAAAAAGCGAGTGAACAAGAGCCTGAAGGTTGCTATGGTAACCTTCTTACCTTGTTCCTAACTTTTCTTATTTCTTCTTCTTTTGAGTGGGGAGCTGCAGCAGTGGCAGCAGAGCCCATTCTCTCAGGTTGGACAGCTTGTTCAAGTCGAATGCTATTAGTTCCAGGTCAGCGCCTGGGTTTTCTCGACACCCCAACAACACCTTTTCACCAGGCAGGGATTCCAACCACCATTAATCAGAGTGGTGACAGCCCATGGATGTCAGTAAATATGTTTCCCTCACTGCCTCTTTTTCCAAACACTTTCCTTTCCCAGTCTCCATCATGCCTGTGATCATTCCTCTCCCTTGTTCTTTGAGGTTTAATGTTTAATGAGGTTCATTAACTCTTCTTGTTTTGATTTTTGTTTTGTATATGAAGATTCAACAACTGAAAAATTTCCCAGACACATTTAAATGAGATGATTTCTGGTGCCATACTTGGTTTTGGTGGGGGGGAAAGAGAGAACATATTGACAAAAAAAAAAAAAAAACAACCCACCAAGGAGCAGAAAATTGCTTCGAGGGGCAGAATAAACTCTTTTGCTTGTTCCATGCTACACCAAACATCTTCTCACGGCCAACAGCTTGTATTTGAATATTTTAAATGCAGTTTTTTTTGCACAGAACATAAGTGTTGGCCAGGTGCATATCAATGTTGCTGGAACAATACGTCTACTCGGAGGAGACAGTGTGACAGTTTCCTCTCCTGCAAGCGGAATAAAACTGACAAGGGGGATGAGTGTTGGCTGGCATAGTGGTGTGTGTGTGTGTGTGTGTGTGTGTGTGTGTGGGTGATGTGCAGCCAGAGGGCCAACTGCAGCCAGTTGGAGTAGTGGGTGCCCATCTTGGTTGGCATGTGGGGGCGGCTGCCTGCTGCTGTCCAGAGACAGACGTAACGTAGCCACCCATGTCGGTGCAATCAGGTTGGTGGCTGCAGAACGCAGTCTGTGTTTTCCTCCACCTGGCAGATGGAGCAGCGACCAACCAGTGATGGGACCGCGTCATGAAAATAACTCAGGATGGAGGAGTTAACAGAGAGCAGAGAGAGAATGGAGAGGACAGGTGAAGAGAGGAAGTGAGGATGAAAAGAGGCAGTGAGAGTGACGCCAGGAAACAAATGGTGACCTTTAGATGGAAGATGGATTTGTTTGCGAACAAATGTTCTCGCTGTCAACGCCTGCTCCAGAGTGACCTTCTCACTGACGCAGAGCTGACAGTGCTCATCTGTTCATCTCTGAGTCCACTTATCAACACTAAGTCATAATATTAACAGATGAGATGCATGTTTCCTCTGACATCACAGTCATGCTAACTTAATCACTATAGGCTGTAACTATGTTGGCCCAAACTGACTCTCATAGCGCTTCACTCGGCTTACAGGATGAGAGACAAATACAGAAATATGTGACCTGATCAACTGTGTAATATATTTTATATATATGTTGAAAATTCTGAAAATATCAAAAGACCCTTCTCTGGTAGAGAAGTTATGGTAATGTTTTTTACCCGAGTAAAACCCATACGCAGAATTTAAGATAAAAGTTTAATTGTAAAAGGCACAACATCGGAAGAGAGCTCTTGAGTGTCAAAGGTTTCTTGAAGACTTTTAAATGTATTTTCTAGAGGAATAAAAAGGAAATGGCCTACCATGTGCATCATGTCTGACATTAGTGTGTCCCTCACTTTGGTTGTGAAATGTTTTCACACGTCTTTAATGCGTGTGAATGCTCGCCTTCCTTGTTCAACTTGACAGCTTTTACATTAAGAAATAATAGTGGTGACACTGTGGCAGTCCATGTAGCCACAACATCCTCAGTTAGTTATACCGGTTCACTATCAAAAATCTAAAAGCACAATGAAATATTTAAACTTTGATACTATTCAAATTTCACCGTTTCAGGCTCGGCAGTCGTCCCTTCTGCCAGCAGATGGCAGTATGAAGCCAACAGTTGAACCAGGCAACAATGGTGATGCAGATATCTTAAAATAAAACACTTTAAATCAGATTATTTATGGTGTCATCAGAATGTGAGTCATTTATGATAAAGACTCTAGCAATAAAGTCATCCGTTCCATTTGGAGCCAACTCCTCAGGCAAAGATCCCAAAGTGTCTCTGTTCACATACTGATCCATGCAGTAGATACTAGAATACAGTCAGTCAATTGTAAAACGTTTGAAAGATACAAACAGAGAAACTGACAGATATTCAAAAGTTTGCTTTAACTGCCCCAACCTCCTTATCAGAAGCCCATATATATCTGGATCCTTTCTGTGGGCAGAATCAAATGAATTATAAGTCATTATTTCCAATCAGAAAGTTTCTGTTAATATCCTCTACTGTATGAATATGATTCATCCTCTGAAGCCAAGGACAAGATCCACAGTATTTCCTATTCATTCAATTTTGTGAAAAAGTATTTTATATGTATTTTACTTTCTTGTGAAACTTCAGAAGAACACGACTAAAAAAAAAGCTTTAAATTTAAAGCTGTATTCCGTGACTTAGAGACAGTGTCACTGAGGAAAAGACAGGAGACAGAGGATTTTAAGTGCTTAGGGTCAACAGTCCAGAGCAATGGAGAGTGTGGAAAAGAGGTGAAGAAACATGTACAGGCAGGATGGAACGGGTGGAGAAAAGTGTCAGGTGCAATGTGTGATAGAAGAGTTTCAGCTAAAATGAAAGGAAAGGTGTACAAAACTGTGGTGAGACCAGCGATGTTGTTTGGTCTAGAGACAGTGTCACTGAGGAAAAGACAGGAGACAGAGCTGGAGGTAGCAGAGATGAAGATGCTGAGGTTCTCTTTGGGAGTGACCAGGAAGGATAGGATCAGGAATGAGTACATCAGAGGGACAGCACATGTTAGAGGTTTTGGAGATAAAGTCAGAGAGGCCAGACTGAGATGGTTTGGACATGTCCAGAGGAGAGATAGTGAATATATTGGCAGAAGGATGCTGAGTTTTGAGCTGCCAGGCAGGAGGCCTTGAGGAAGACCAAAGAGGAGGTTTATGGATGTAGTGAAAGAGGACATGAAGGTAGTTGGTGTGAGAGAAGAGGATGCAGAAGACAGGGTTAGATGGAGGCAACTGATTCGCTGTGGAGAGACCCCTGAAGGGAAAAGCCGAAAGGAAAAGAAGAAAAAGATTGCGTGACTTGTGCATAGATATCACTGAACGGTTACACATCACAACTCATAAACCAATAAAGACTGCTGACAATTTTCAAACCAATAAAACCAGATTTGTAAATAGTGATTTTGCTTTTCATACTCAATCTGCTTGTTATCCACTTAAAGCAGCTACAGATTTCATGTGTGTACACACACACATTATAAAGACAGTCTCAGTCTTTGATTATTCGTAATGGGTTTAACTCTCCTACAAACCATGACATTTAATTATTCACTGCTATGTTGTCTGGAATGAGGCTCCAGGAGGACTGCGCTGTGACGCCAGCAGACTGCGGTGGAGAAGTGATGTGAAGCTGTCTGTCCTTGGATGCCACCAGACATTGGAGGAAATCTATGAAGGTAAATATGCTGTGAAATGCCAGACTTCATAGACGAGCACTCAGATCTTCTTCACCATCAAAGGAAGAAAAGGGTCAAAAAGTGTCGGCTACAGAATGAATGCTTTCTGATCAATCCAGACATTTAATGGTTGAAGCAGCTGAATGAAACACCTTTTGTTTTCGGTCCCGCCACGCTCTCACTTTACTTTCTTTTCTCTGGAACGCTTACCATTTGTCACCGCAGTGAAGTGGTTTCTGAAGAGACTAGCAGGTTGTTCAGGCATCTCCGCCTTAAGGCTGTAGGAACACAGCCTGCATTCACATTCAAAGACATGTCGTGCCACCATAACAGCCCAAATGTTATGGCTTGCAGTCGTTTCTAACAGAAACAAGAGAAGAAGCGTGAGTGTCTGCTTTGGGTCTGTAATTACTCTTTCTGTCTGCTGCTGAGGACAGCTCCAAATTATCCACCAGATACCGGGAAATCCCCAAACTACAGAAGTCGACAGCCTCCAGTGAGGTCTGTACCAACGTCTGCAAACACTTTCCTGCTAACAAAACTCATTATTTTCAAGTTCAGTCATTCTGTCTTCTAATGTGAAATCAGTCCACATGGATCATTTATGCTCAAATAAAATACAAAATAAGAAGCACAAAGTGTCACCACAAGATATATATTTTATTCATAGACCAACAATAATAAACAAAATATAAAGCATAACATTTAACGTCGTATGAGCAGAGAAAAATAAAGTGTATAATTTTATACAAGACATCTAAAAAGACCAACTGAGAGCACAAAAACACAAATAATGGCTATGAACTAATACAGCGGACAATTTTAACAATGGGGAAAAAGCAAAATATAACTTGAAGAGTGTATAAAAATTACAAATTTGTTTGCAAAATATTCCCTACTGGGTAATTACATTGACCCCCGGGGTTAAAGAACCTTCAGGATCAGGACTGCTGCCTTCAAGGACATCAGAAAAACACCACAAAACACCACAAAAACCCCGGTCATGTCTCAGATTGGTAGATACTACTGTTCCTGAAACAATCTCACACCACTGGTTGATGAGGTCATTACCATCATCATCATCATCATCATCATCATGCAGAGATCAAAATCTGCGTGAAGAGGAAACTCATGGCTTTGTGGTTCTCTGCAGTTCCTACAATGTTAAAGATTAGCACCACTGGGCTAGCATAAACATCAAAAGCTGAGACAATCTGAAATAAGTACTGTAAAAAGGATCCAAATGACATCAACCTTCACCCACTGTGTCTTTGTCAAGTGTTACAAAACCAGAAGGAAATCAATCCACTTCCACCACAGTGGGGGGCCGAGAGGAAACAGGACCAAAGATAAGAAAACTAGGTTTTCTTTTTCTGAGATAAGTTTTGAATATATAATCAGCTCCTTTGAGCCTCCTTTTTTGTTCCTGTTTACAAAACCAGCAACATTATGCAGGTGAACGGTCTGATCATGACACATGCATGCACTGAATGCACATCGACCGAAACAACAGGAACACTTTTGAGATTTTTGAAGCTACAAAAGCTATTTACACGCTTCTATTTAAACATGTCCCTTTGTAAAAAGCTGCATTTTACTGACACTGCTTTATCTTTACAAGTACAAAAATGCAAGATTTGTATTCCCATACATGCTTGCACTAAATTCCTGTCACGTCATGCAATAACACTTAGGTTAGAAAAAGTCACCGCCGTGTTACTCATCACCTTATTCTCCTAAAAAAATAATTGGTAGCAAAATATAATTTAAAGTTTCAAGAGTCATGCATCTATTCTTTTCAATCATTTCTGTACATAATTCAGCTGTTTGTTTGTTTTTTACGGTCCTGAGTGTGCAAAAAGTCAATATTTGAGATGGCTGAAAGTAAGACTAATGTTGGGGCTGCTGTGAGAGAAAATGACAAAAGCAGAGGCAACTTCCTGCTCTCTTTACACAGCCTTCCACAGAGTATGAATAACACACAAAATCTGACTACATTTTGTGTTCACTTTGTTTAACTAAACATTTGCAGAACAGTACAGCGAGGGAGATGTTTTCAAGTTCTGTGCAAGTGCCTATTACATTCCTATCAATAAAACAATAAAATGCTGCAAAAGTATTTTGCAAATTGGCAAAGCTTCCTGAAATGAATGCAGGATAAATAACCTTATGACAAGGACTTGGGCAGCTGCGAACAACTGCCACTCAATATACTTTGCTGACATTGCTTTACGTGAATATTAACATTTTACAAAAGTGCATCATCCTCCTCATGACCTGTGATGAGCCGCTGTCTTTAAGTACTCATACATGTTTTTAAAAGAGCTGTACTTTGTCGTTTGTTTCTGTCTGAACTGCGCTGTTAAACATCATGTTGTCAGAGTAACAAAGGCCGCATGAACGACAGCATCAACACGTGTCAGACTTACAGTATAATCCTTCACACACTGCTTACAAACGGTGCTGAAACATTTCCATTACATTATCGTTGGGTCATATTTGTAAATGTCTTCATAACCTCTTTCAAATGCCCAAATACAGAGACAAGGTCAAGTGAAATGCATTTAACATATTATTACACCTGTTACAAAATCTTTATGAATTATACATGCAATTCATTTCTTTAAAACAAATGTTGACTTTTAAAATGTCAACACAAAATGTAAAAATCATTAAAAAAAAAAGAAAAAAAAAAGAAAACCAGAATCTCCTGATTGATATAAATTTTCTGCCCTTCAATCACTTAAATGGCAAAGATTAAAAATCTTGTAATCAAAATAATTCTAGACGAAATGGGAGTTTGTGGTAACACGGCGCTGCTTTACGGCACTCTAGCCTCAAAAAACGTGCGTAAAAAGTGCTACGGCAGCTGGTGGGGAGGGAGGAAAGACTGTTGCGGAGAGAAAATTGGCTAATTGAGGAGGGGCTCGTCATCTCTGTGTCGTTGTGAAGTCATTCTTGTCTGTTTACAGTCTGTGTGTTTTTAGTCACCAACAGGAGACGTGGTGCTCAGATATCGGGTGATGAAGGGTTCTCTAGGAGACGCTGGAGCAGTGGATGCTGGGGGAGCCCATCTGTGTGAGAACCTTGTCAAGCCACTGCAGGGGGCCGTTCAGGTGCAGCTCGATCCAGCAGGGGGTGCTGGTCACCGTTTGTCGCCTGGGGAAGACACAAGAGGAAAGGAAACAGACCATGAGGAAGCCGTTTCAGAACAAAGCATCTTTGATTTTGCTGGGCTGTCTCTGCGTGAAGTCGCTCAACAAATCCTTAAACATCCCCCCCAGACACAAGGAGCGCAACTTAACCAAGGCTTTATGCTTCAGGCTCCCAGTGTGTTCCCACGAAAACATGCCTTTGGTGTGTTTTTGCGTGTCAATTCTTCCAATGGACCATTTCTACTTTGTTACTTCTGTCAACCGGACAAGAAACAACTTGTTTTCAAAGGAGAATCATATAAAGAATATAGAAATCCCATCTGCCACAGTTGTTCAGCGCTTTCATTTGTCTTTAAGTTTATCGACTCACTTGTGAGTATTTTTCAGTAGACTCAGAAAGAACAGGTGAAAGTTTGGAAACAAACAACGTGAAGCGTGGGAAAGAACAGCATGAAGGCTGGGGGTAGAGAAGGAGCGCCTGATTGGTCCAGTAACCTAAATCCTGTTTTTAAGTGTCTCCACATGTCAGAATTTGATCTGGAAGGTGGGCAGTCAAACAGAGGTCCCCCCCTGGAGGAAACCCTCCTGTGCTGAGCCAACACTCTGCTGAATTTGTTCCATCTCCTCCTTCCTCATTATCAGTGAGTCAGACTGAATGGAAAACAGGGAGGGGCTGAAGAGGGAAAGTCTGACAGCTCAATGTTTGCTTAAAAATAGGATCGTGTGCCAGGTGGAGGCTGTTCCCATTGATATGACGTCATAGGCTGGACTCACGGTGAGCAGACGCCTTTGAACGAGGGTGGCTGGATTGTGGACGTGATTCACGTTCTGTTTGTTGCTGTTGTCTGTGTTTACATAGCAGCGTGCTCAGAACGTCCTCTTTGCACAACAGCGATTAGAATATTACCGACAACTCACCTGTGGGTTTCACTGTCTGCTGAGCAGCTCAACTCTGTGGCCTCTGAGGTGTACCATTTAATATATGAGTGAGCGTTTACCGCTAACCCACTGCTGACCCGTAACTCCAGCTCACCTGTACTCGGCTCCCCATCCCTTGACGAAGCTCATTCGGATGGTGCACATCCTGGTGAGCTGGTACACGGCCTCGAAACCCTGGTTGACCGACTGGGCTAGCAGCGCAGCAAACTCCTGGTTGTTGAAGATCTTCAGGTTACATCCTGCAGGAGACAAAAAAAAGACAAAACTAAACATCAGTCAATGGCCGCGCCTGGGTTCACCCAATGCACAGAGTTCACTGCTTTTGCTGTGGCTGGCTTAAAGCAGAACACCAGAGTTCATGTAGATGCTATGAGGAGTAACAGTGCATTTGGGAACAAATATTGTGTAACGCCTCGATGGTCTCCTTGTGACAAACAATATTTTAGAAATGAAATAGTGAATAAAACGGTTGTAATGAAATGTAGTTCTTAATTTAAAGGTTTATTTTATTTATGGGAACCTCCCCAGCAAAGGAATGACAGCTGCTTCACGGTGTGATCACACTGTGAATCAGCTGTGCTCTTACACATTGCCTGAGAATGCTTAAACAAAGTGGTGTTATTTTCTTTCTGCTTAAATGATACATAGCTCAGATATTTCCTACACTTGTCTCACATCAACAGGATATGGATTCATTTACTTTGTGTAGGTTTATGTTATTCTGAGTGTAGTGTGAAGGTGCTACAGAGTCATTAGGTGGTCCAACCAAAAAGAAAACACTTGTGACGTCAGCTGGGTCATTATTCAGATAAGAACTAACATTGCATGCTTGTCTAAATGAGAGGGGCTTGTGTCGACACTTAGTAAGACGGAAAATCTTGCAACACTCTCACCGCACACAAAGCAAGTTATTGATCATGTTAAAAAACACATCACTGTGGACAGAAAAGCATTCCAGAAAACATCCTCAGATGGGTAATGAGGGGAAGTCAGGAGCTCTGCTGTGACAATTCAGCAGCGGTAATTATTTTCCAACTTATGGATTTTAAAGAATTAGGAAAGATTCTTAACAGCCTGCCTAACAAGTTCCTTCTGTGTATGTTTGTCACAGATATTTCAGTAGTTATACTGGAAATGTTGCGAGGGGGTCATCACCATCAGTGTGGGGTTCATGTGTTTGTTATCTCTATTATTTGTTATAGTATTGTGTTTCTGATCCTAACATTACAAACTGTCAAAGTTCAAGGAAACATGAATTTATACTGTGTAATTAAACGGTAAAATGAGAAAACACACATACAAGCATCTGGATGTCCTTGATCTAGTAAACTAGTAAAATGGACTGCACCTTTAAATGGACTGCATTTATGTAGAGCTTTTATCCAAAGGACTTATTCACCCATTCACACATGCATTCACTCCTGATGACCTAATGATCCAACCACAAAGGGAAATTTAGGGTTCAGTGCCCCATTTGAACATCACTCTGTCTTCAACTTACTGTCTCAGTGGCTATCGGAGGCGGGTTGGGGAATGGCTGTGGTGGTGGTCACGTACCTGGAGGGATCTTACAGACTGTAGCAGGGTGCCAGCCATAACGCTGGTTACAGTTGGGACTCTGGACAAAGATGGCGCTATCACTGAGACATTCAGCAAACACTTCCCCACCGATGTAATACAGCCGCACTCCACGGCCTGTGGAAAACAGACAGAATCATGGACTCAGATGTTGTCACAATGAAGACACTGATGGTGTCTTCAAAGGTATGAAAAAACATATGGGTCATTGTATTGGATTCGTGCAAATTGCTGACCCACAATAAAAAAAACTACTTAACAAAACAATTAAGAATTCAGACTTTCAATCTTTACAAAGATTATGTTGTGATCTAGTTAAACACAATACTGTAAACTAAATAGTAATCAAACTTAATATATACAAAATTATCATTTATGCTACCTTCCTATGTACTTTCTATTGAGAAGTAGTTGTCCCAATCTCCAACCCCTAAAATTTCAATCCCTGAAAATAATACTTAAAAAAGATTTTTTTCATGTTTTCCAATGGAATATTTTAAAATATACTGTATGTTTGGTTTATTTTAAACAGAATGTAAAAAAAATAGATTCACTTTGCTTTTTTTTAATTACAAAACACGCTTCAAAAAATGCTGCCCCACGCTTTCATGTCACAACTGTAACACGAGTTGTTTTACCACGTGGGTGGAGCCTGGTTTTAGCCAGACATCTGAATTTTTGGCCACTAAGTCTTGGACTGGGGACCGGAGGGTTGGTGGTTCAAGATCTGGGAGAGTGAACTGACAGTGGGATGTTTCAGTTCACCTCCCGAGCACTGCCAAGGCGCCCTTCAGCAAGTTACTCATTGGAGGTGCATCATGAAGGAGCTGTTCTAGGTTATCATTTCAGTATATGAATAACTTGATTATTGATTTTCTATATCTTTGTTCTTTAATGTACTTTCAAGTACGAAACACGTTAGATGTTCTAATGTCATGTTGCAGTAGATGTGCTGCTATGTTGAAGTGATGTAAAATAGTAAATGACCTCATTTTATTGATTATAAACATTTGTGTTTGTAAAATTCAAATTGTGAGGCAAGTTAGGAGTTAATGTTAAACAATATGGTTGAGGGGATACAGTACAACTTTGCAAACATAATCATGTGGTCACTAACAGGGAGTGTTTTGTAAAATAAGACCATAGTCATTAAATTAAGTTATATGATAAATATTAGCTAAAGTTGCATTCAATGTAATAACTAATTAACTCTGAGATCTTTAAGATTACTGGGATAAATTTTTACAAAAAAAAATCATTTAAATTTGGATGAGTCTTGGAAAATAAACTTTTAAATTTGTTTAAAAATATATTTCAAGTGACTTAATTGTAAAACCCTTCATAATAAATTTCTAAAAATATTCTTTAGAGGGTGTATGGACACACAGTATTAAGAAATTAATATAAGTTTTTATTGCAGTGCGTTGCTGTGTTAAGGTAGTGACACATTTCAGGTACGGGAAAACATTGCAAGAACAGGCAAGGCATTAATATATTAAATTTGACTGCGTGTTTTCTAGATTTGTACCATAGAAACATGCCACAATTTATGTATGGACAAGTGTTTTGGAAAAAAACACCTTTTGTGTGTCTCGAACTCTGAACTTTGCACGAATTTCGTAGAAAGGCCAATATACATATACAGTATACATCATATATGTTGTTTGACAATATGATCATATGTCCAGAGCTCATATCGAGGTCCTACCAATGTGCCGACGTGTCAGCTCCACAGCCGCATTGCGGTTCACGTTAGACAACAGACCCAGACAGAAGCGCTCCGAGTTGGAGGGATCTGTGAAGCCATCCACTGTCAACGAGGGCTGCGAGGCGTGGAAAGTCTCTCCTACCCGCTGGTTCAACTCATAGTAGGAAATCGAACACCAGAAGGCTGGCTCGCAGTACGTTACTGGCTGAAGGTCTGACCCAGAAAGACAGGAAAGATACTGTTTGTTGTCTTAAAACCAAAATGAAAAGCAGACAGAGGGGGAGAAGCCAACGAATGTTTAGCACAACTCTAGTACAGTAGCGGAAATATTTACATCAATCAAAATATTTGATGTTTGGAATCAAGTATAAAGAAAAAAATGAACAGTTTACAGGAAACGCGGGTCAAAGTTAACACGAAAACCCCCAAAAATAAAGTCTAGAAGACAGGAAAGAAATGAAGAGCAACATCAAGGAGAAATATAGAAAATCTGGAGAGAAGGAGTAGAGGTGGATGTAGATTGAGAAGAAAAACAATAAGAAAGAAAATATTTGCTTGAACTTGCATCACAAAATGTGAAACCATATGGGGTTGACATTTAGCAAACAAAATGTGGAAAACCAATTCAGCCTGGTAGGACGCTGGAAAAACGGTCAAATGACAGGGTTATCCATTATTATTTTCAGTAACTTCTACTGCTTCTGGTCACTCTGCTATTTTTCTTCTCTCTCCTTGGCTTTAAAGTCCAGAACAGAAAGAAGGATGAATGTTTGTTATTCTTTTTTGACCAGTAGCTTTCTGGTCAAGACTACTGGTGTTTTCCTGTCCTGATAGAATAAATACAGTATATTACAGTTGATGTTAGCGTGGGATGAATGGTATCTAGACCTCTTAAACGGGTCACAAACATGACAAAGGCTTCTTTCATTACCTGGTTTCCTTTTACAAAAAATGGAGTTAAATCAAAGAGAGAATTCCCACGAGGAACATACACAATGGACACATTTGTCTGTAAGAGAAGGCAAATAGAGACGACACTAACATGTAAAAGACACGCACACAAACACACAGGACTTACCTAAGTTGCTGTGAGTAGGTGAAACGGGGTTGGGCGACAGGTTCGGGGAGCTTGTGTCCATGCTGTGGGTCATCTGGTGATCGCTGGTCTCTCCATCTTCACTGAGGTAGCCTGGTGGCGGAGTTTCTGAGAGACCCACCACAAAACAAAGAAACACAAACCACAGCCCATCACATTAATGGCAAAGATCTGTCATCTATAGATCAGGTGTAAATCACTATGGGCATATAGGATCTAATTAAAGACTTAAAGGAGCAGTACAAAGAAAATAAATTGACAAAAACGGACACAAAACTAGGATCACAGACAGCAAAACCTCAGGTTTTTCATAGTTCACTGCATCACTCTTTACTCATGTTTTTTTGCTCAGACATCAGATTAATTTCTCTTCCCTGACGTGCCTGGATTGACTGCAAGAATGCATAACTGTGGCACCAGATACCAATCAATATGCACGTCTCTGATGCAACTGATTTTATAATAGGAGAACTGCAATGAGGAATTTAAACTCAAGGTCATCTAGACCTTACTTTCTTTTGAGAAATAACTTTTTAGTGATATAATCCCTGAAGAGACACTATGCTACAACAGGACACTGTGTGGAATTCAGCTTGAGTGGTGTTTGAAGGCATGCTGGTACCTGGTATGTAGTTGCTCTGGGGCTCAATGCCAGCAGGGAAGTTGGTATTTTCAGGGATTGAATGGCTGTAGTCATCCAGGGGTGGGAACTCACTGGGGATTTCTGTGTGTCTGGGTACCAGCACAGGTGGAAGCACTGTGTAACAGAAATAAGGACACGTATATATATATATATATATATATATATACATTAAAAATCATACAACCAAACACTGGAGTAGGATGGAATGTGCACTAAAAGCGTGTCTATAAACACAAACATGGAAAGAGCAGACAGAGACTCTGATAGCAACATGAATTTCTGGGAACAAGTTGTTCTAAATTCACCCAAGATCCATGACAGACTCCACCTGGGAGATTAAAAAAAACAAAAATATCCAAAGTGTTCATACCTGGTGTCTCCACTCTCTGGTAGTGGTATGGGTTGACACACACTTCATCCTTCTTGGTGTGAAAAGCATACTCGCACATTTCCACTGCCCGCAATTCATGATGGGACTGCAGGTCGGGCCAGCGCCAAAGACGGCAGTAGATGACATGGGGCAGACCTTTCCTGTGTGAAACCTGTAGACGGCCATCCAGAGACCTGCAGGCAGGAGGAGACGAGTCAGGGGGGCTTGTCAAGGATTCTTTTTGAAATCCTGGTTAATTTCTGCTGAAAGAAAGTGTTAACTGTGGCAATGTTTTCACGACATGAATGATATTACCATTCTACAAGGTCTGATCAGCTTATAGACTGAACGTTGGTCCAGTCTTTGAAACTAAAGCATTTCACATTAGAAGCCAACAGATGGTGACATTTTAAAACCAAATTGCTTTGACTACAAAGTGTTGACATCATGCAGGAATACAAAATTTGTTTGCCAATTAAAAAAAATTCTTTAAATTAATTTTACAAGATATTTAAATTGGTTCTCATACAAAAATGACCTGGCCAATTTCAGTTGTGGTGTGTACTGTAAGATTGTGACCTTATTTCTTACTGGCAGGGTCTCGGCTGTGTGCGAACAGGGCATGTTGTCTAAAAATTATCAACCTGCAATGATGTCACAGTTTGTAGGATGGAAATTTCATTGTGCTGCATGACATTGATAGTTGCCTGGTAATTCTATTGCTGATAACTGCTTGTCATTTATTGAATAAAAAATAAAAATTAAAGCATTTCAGAGAGTTGTGTCTTTTATGATGTATTGTGATAGTGTTTTGAACGTCTTACCACCTGTTGCGTTTTGAGTTAAGGGACATACCTGTATTTTTGCAGATTCATCCTGCAAAAAATCCTTGCTGAGTAGGTTTAAAATGTGGTGAGATTGCTAGCTTCAGCCTTTTATTTTTATTTGTGTTTTAAGCAGTGGTCTGTTTAAAGATGGTGAAAAAAATTAGAATTATTTAACAGCAATCTGTCTTTGAAGCAAAATCTGTTTTTTAGAACACAAAACCACACCATTAGGGCTGGAATGATGGAAAATCTTGAAATGGGGTCCAAGGAGGAGGATGGCAAAGCTTTGATTCTTGGTGTGGTCCTTCATTCATTTTTAAATTCTGCTTAGTGAACTTTACAGCGACCATGGAAGCCTACATATGCTGCATTCAAAAACAGTGAAAATACAAGCTGAAACTCAGACAGATCGATGTGAGCTCGAGGACTGTCTGGATCTTTTGTTCAAAAACTCTGACGTTATTTATGAATAGATGCTAAATGACTCCATCCCTGTTGTATTAGTGACACTGCCAGCATTTAAGTTTTGGTAAAATAACAAAAAACAAACATCTGTAATAATTACTATTTATGCACTAATGGACTCGTGCTTTACTTAAATTAACATATCTGGCCAACCAACAAGACTAATCATGAAAATATGCTTTTCACTGGTCTTAGTTTCCCTAAATTGTGATTACACAATGATTGGGGCGGCAGTGGCGGGCGGTAGAGCGGGTCGTCCTATGATTCAAGATCGGCGGTTCGATTCCCACTCCCGCACAAAAATACCCGGAAGTGAGCTGACAGTGGGAGGTGTCAGCTCACCTCCGGAGCACTGCCGAGGCACCCCTGAGCAAGGTGCCGTCCCCTTTACAAAAATTGCTCATTTGAGGCGCACCAAGAAGGAGCTGCCTGCCACTCTACCTCCCTTGCATGCCTACAGGCCCCCTTGTGTGTGGTTGTGTGTATTACAGGGGCCTGTACACATTAATATGCATGCGTGTGATTGAGACTAACAAAAATAGAGTGTGCATTCTTAATTTCCCTTCGGGGATTATAACAGTGTATAAAATAAAATTTAAAAAAAATTTTTTTTAAAAATTACACATCATGGACTCATCAAAGGCATAAGTTAAATCTCTTGTTCACTGTGAATAAACACAAGATCATGTGTACATGTAATATAGACTCTCCTGCACACATCCTTATGATGAAAGTACAGCAAGAAGAAATTAATCCTTTGTAGGTGTCTAATGATTAAAACGGTCAAAGAGAAATAAGTTGTCATCACACCTCAGTTTGCAGAAAGCAGCCTTTTCTTGAGATTATAAGCATACGTGATCCAGTAGCCACTGTGACAGAATTAAAGTTGCTTACCATAAAATTTTATTTTAGTCAATACCACACAGAAAAGCAGGCTTTTTCTTAATAAATATGTCAGTGAAAATAGAAATGATGTCCAATGTACACACAATGGACACGACTAAATTCAATACGGGTAGGGACACCTTGTGAAAACAGACGTGACACATCCAGAAAACCTCAATAAATTTTAAACACATAAAGGATGTTTTTGCCCACCATGAGAGAAGACACTGAACAACATTGAGGTATTGGGAACACGGTGCAGTCTGTCTAATTAGAGTAAATAAAAGGGAAAAAAATTAAGTTGCTATGCAACCAAG
Organism: Antennarius maculatus; assembly: GCA_013358685.1. Classification (NCBI taxonomy): domain Eukaryota; kingdom Metazoa; phylum Chordata; class Actinopteri; order Lophiiformes; family Antennariidae; genus Antennarius; species Antennarius maculatus. Next base: position 22,348,704 of record CM023606.1, read on the forward strand.
TACAAACCAAATGCCAAGTACATACCAAATAAAACGTTTGAAATGAAATGTGTTGTAGCATGTAATGATCTTAGGCAAACACTTTTGCTCACAGTTTGTGAGGGTCTACTTGTCCACTGCTCGTCTTTTCTATTGTAGTTTTTATTACATTGACATCTTGAAGCTATGCTGACATCTTGAAGTTTTTTTTCCTTTAACTTCATTAACTTTTTTTGTTGGTGGTTGATGTTACCGTGAATCAGGATTTTAGTAATACTGCTGCAAGCTGTATGAAAACTCACTTACAAACCAACTCCTTATACAATTTGGTTTAACAAGTCTTTGGACAAAAGATAACAAAACAAAGAAATGTAGCAGCTACACCATAAGTAAATCACAGTTACTAAAGACAATCATAGGAAATAAAAAGAAATTAAAAGATAGCTCCACGGAAACATGAAACAGTGATCAGCACACAATCTACGGTATAACTGACAACAATAGAGCATTCTAACCCTCAAAGAGATACGACCCAAATTAGGCTTATTGCGGAGATCTGAATCACATGAATGGAAAAAAAATGTACTAGCCCTTGTGGATGTGTTAAGTCAGGAAAAGGGCTAAACTGATGCAAGTGCTCTGTGTGTTCGGTCCTTGCTGCTGTGTGGGTGTTTGGTGAGGCTAGACTGAGCGCGTGGGCTGAGACAGACATGAATAAAATGCAATGGCATTAACATCTACTGATGCTCCTATAGTACTTAAATGTCCTTCTCTTTGTTAAACCCCTTCCAATATGGTTTCAAAGAAAGTGGTTCTGTATACAACAGAATGTCTCCCAGGGAAGACAGAGTAAATCACTATGAAATCATCAGCACATACAGTACTTCTGTCGTGGGTGGCTCAGTCAAGCATGAACCAATGAGCAGCTGCTGTGCTTTAAGCTCCATTGGGGCAGCAGCGGTCCAGAACAAAACCTACACAACTTTGCTCAAAGCCTCAGCAGTAGGGTTGTAGTAGTTACCTGATACTGTGGATCATGGCGAAATTACTGGTGTTACTAAAACAAAGAAAGAATCTTACATCTGATTCTCAGTTAATCTGCAAAGGGAGGAACCGACGAGCACACAGCAAAGACAAAAAAGATAGACGTTTGATAGATATCGCAGATCCCCAACCCTCCCACATACACACAGATTTTTTTTTCCTTGAAGTTAAACGTTCTTCTTCTAGCTCCTCACTGGCTCTTAAGTCTGCGCAAAGAAACTTTCCAAAGACATTTGTTTTTGTTCGTTTAGCAAGCCTGCGAATTTCAGTTTGGTGGCAATGTATTCTGTGATGCTAGCCAGAGCGGCCCCTGAAAGAAGGTAGCCATGTGACCAACCAACATGAATCAAGATTGACAGACAGGAAAATTAACGGACAGAATCCGTTAATTTTCCAAAATCAAACAAGTTATGTATTCCTTCTTTTGCAGCCCGGTATCAACTGACCTGTGGACCAGTTCCAGTCTGCGGCCCCAACGCTCTGCAATGCTGCACAGTTCAGTTTCCTCTTCGGTTTATAGCATCACATCTAAATGCTTCTAGCGCTGGCTGATGATACACTGCAGCTCGGAGACTGAACACATCAAGTACCTAAGGTATTTTATATTTACATTGGTAAATGTTTTGCCAGGTTCGAGATGCAAATTTGAAACCACCCTTTTGACTTTTATGAAGTTAACTGTGCAGGCTACCTCATAGAAACAGACTTACTGATGCATTAATGAAAATGCACACTTCAATAGAATCCTTTCAGGCAGTTATGTATTTGCATGTATTTGCAGGGACCAATAAGCAGAACTGATTGTTTTTGTTTTTTTAGTTACCTGACACTTGATGATCTCGAATCAACTGTAATTTGGAATGTTAGAGTTACCAAAGACAAATTCATCCATCCATTCATCTCTAGCCGCTTATTTGGGGCTGGGTCGCAGGGGCAACAGTCTAAGAAGGATGCCCATACTTCTCTTTCCCCCTAGATACCTATTTCAGCTTCGAGGCATTCCCAGGTCAACAGAGAGACATAGTATCTCCAGCATTACCTAGGTCTTCCCCTAGGTCTCCTCCCGATGGAACATACCCGGAACATCTTTCCTTTCGGTCATGATTCAAAGCTCATGACCATAGGGTAGAGTAAGAACGTAGACTGACCGGTAAATCGAGAGCTTCGTCTTACGATTCAGCTCCTTCACCTAGACACACCTATAAAACAACCGCATCACTGCAGAGGCTGCACTGATCCTTCTGTCAATCTCACGTTCCATCCTTCCCTCACTCGTGAACAAAACCCCAAGATACTTAAACTCCTCCACTTGGGGCAAGGACTCTCCACCGACCTGAAGAGGGCAGACCAACCTCTTACGGTCGAGAGCCATGGCCTTGGATTTAGAGGATCTGATCGTCATCCCACTCGCGTCACATTCAGCTGCAAACCGCCCCAGTGCATGCTGAAGGTCCAGGTTTGATGAAGCCAACAGGACAACATTGCCTGCAAAGAGCAGAGATACAATCCTTCGGTCCCCAAACCGGACTCCCTTTGGATACTGTCTGTGCCTAGAAATTCTGTCCATAAAGATTATGAACAGAACCAGTGATAGAGGGCAGCCCTGCCGAAGTCCGAAATACACTTGGAACAGGCCTAACTTTCTGCCGGCAATGTGAACCAAGCTCTGGCTTCGGTTATACAGGGACCCGAACCCCATACTCCCAGAGCACTCCCCACAAGATACCACGAGGGACATGATCAGATGCCTTCTCCAGATCCACAAAACACATGTGGACTGGTTGGGCAAACTCCCATGAACCTTCGAGCACTCGATGGAGAGTGTAGAGCTGGACTAGTGTTCCGCAGCCAGGACAAAAACCGCATTGTTCCTCATGAATCCGCGGTTCGACTATAGGTCTAATCCTCCGCTCCAGTACCCTGGAATAGACTTTACCCAGGAGGCTCTGGAGTGTGATCCCCCTGTAGTTGGAACACACCCTTCGATCCCCCTTTTTGAAAAGAGGGACCACCGCCCCTGTATGCCAATCCAGAGGTTCTGTCCCCGACTGCCATGTGATGTTACAGAGACGTGTCAACTACGACAGTTTCAGAGACCTGAGGTACTCGGGGTGAATCTCATCCACCCCAGTGCTTTGTGTTAACGATTATGATTATTACTGCTTAAGAAAAAATAAAAAGTAAAATAACAAAAATTAAAAACATAAGATAAAATAAAAAGGTGGCGGCAGTAGCTCATCGGTAGAGAGGGTCATCCAATGTTCCCAAGATTGGCGGTTCAATTCTCGCTCCTGCCCAGCCACCTCGGAGTGTGAGCTGACAGTGGGGGGTGTCAGCTCACCTCTGGAGCACTGCCGAGGCACCCTTGAACATGGCACCGTCCCCCTCCATAAGTTGCTCATTTTGGGCGCACCAGGACGAAGCTGCCCACCACTCTACCTCCCATTGCACGCCTAAAGGACCCGTGTGTGTGTGTGTGTGTGTGTGTGTGTGTGTGTGTGTGTGTGTGTGTGTGTGTGTGTGTTACAGGGGCCTGTACACACTTAGATGTATGCATGTGTTTGATTGAAGAATTTCTAACTAAAGTGTGCTCTTAATTTCCCCTTCAGGGATCAGACTAGTATATAAAATTTTTTAAAAAATAACGATTTTCAAAGCCACCAGACCTATTTGACAAGAACAACAGTGACTGGTTTACGTCAGCTTGATGAGAGACAACATCAGTTACCAGGGATGAAGTCACTGATTATGCAACACACAATAAAAAGCTTCATGTAGTACAATATCAGTTCTGTGCCTCTGTCTTTCATGTATTTCACAATGCTAGATTTAAATACACCTAACTTAGACCAAGTATTCATATTCCACCACTGTAATGCCAATAAAAACACATCTCAACAATTAGATAGTAAATGGTTTTGCTAAGTGATATGTTGGCTAGTCTCACCAATAGCTAATAAATTGTAAAAATAAATACAAAAATAACATTAACGGCATTGTTCACATCAAACATATGGACTTAAGACATGTTTGGACAGACACTACACCCTTCTCAATCTAAATTCTTCACTTCATCAAAGGGATTTATGATACCACATTGAATGAGACTTGTTGAGAAACACCCTCCTCACAATAAAACTGCACATACACAGTCATCAAGCAACAGCCTGTTGTTTAGAAGAAGAGCCAATAGTTCCAGTTAACCAAGCCCAGGATATTGTGAAAAACACATGAAAAACGGAGTGCATTGGCTATGTAGGAAAGGAAAGCATTTCTGCGTCTGTGTGTGCGCATGCTTGGGTGTGCATGTGTGTGTGTGTGTGTGTGTGCGCACGATGTCTTCGAAAGAAAAAATAAAGAAGTTCTCAATTTGGAAAAGCTGATTCTTCCAGGATTGAGACTTTTCAATACCGGTAATTATAAAACCGCTTTATTTACAAAAAACAAACATGTAACACTGTCATGTTACATGACAGTATACACAGTTACACTGTTATACGTCGCAGTGATTTAAATTCATCAGAAAATATCAGGAAGACAATTAAAAACATGAAATTGCAAAAATTGTATCATTAAATGATACAATTTTGTTTGAAAGTATATAATGACAACCAATGTCTGGTTAGAAATAGTAAATATTTAGCGTTTACTCTTCATCATTAGAAGCCATTTCGTACACTTCATTCTGGTCAGACCTTCTATATACGGTAAATGTAACATAGGCGTAATGGCAGGTCTGTGTTGTTAGGTTGGTAGTAACAGAAAAAAAGTGCCTGTGTAAATGCATAGCGGGAAGAGACAGACATGCAATTTTTTATCCACATATTGTAAGTGCTGCTCATCACTAGTCAACACTTAACTCAAAGAACGATATACATGCAAGTTTTCTTTGAATTTGGGAGACAACAAATCCAGCAGCCCCTAACCTTTTGAGAATAATAACAAGCTAAGCTGCCATGGAACAAAGAAGGGAAATGATTGTCATTTCCAGGTTAATCCATTCTTTAAAAAGCACTGCTTGACACATATTTCAGACATGCGCTGGACACTGATGCTGTGGTATTGAAATCACACCTCTTTCACTCATACAAAACCAGCTTGTTGTTTAAAAGCCCGTGTGAATGGTGATATATTACACACTAACAAACACACTAACTAACATGCATGTGATTTGATCTGGACTAACTAGAGTGTGCCACTAATTTCCCTTCGGGGATTACTTGAGTATATAAAAAAAAAAAAAAAAAAAAAATTTTGTTCAATGTAAACAAACAATAAAGTTCATTATTCTTATGCTACAAATATATTTGTAGGATATATTTGTAGCATAAGGATCATAATCTTTTAAAAGAGTAAGCAATTGCTATCTTTTAAAAACTAGTTAGTACATGCAATACTGTAATTCCATTTCAGAGCAACTGCAGTCACAAGGTCACAAAAAAGCCAGTGAAACAAAAAACCCTTATTGTAAGCACAAATACACTCACAATGATGTGATGTGACTAAAATGAAAGGGACAAATTAATATAGATTTTTATTGCTGTGGAAAAATGTGCCAACATCATTATGTTCTATGACCTGAGGCTGGGGTTGAGCCTGATCTTTACAGGAGTGCAATCTGCGCCCGCATACACATAGGCACGCACACACACGCACACACGCACGCACACACGCACACACACACACACACACACACACACACACACACACACACACACACACACACACACACACACACACACACACACACAAACACACACACACACAAACACACTCTACAAAAAAGACTGAGATTAAATAACTTTACTTCCAAGACAGTCACAAACTATGTGCACATGTGTTTGAATGGCTGATGAAAGACTCAGACAAAGCAGACTGAGCTCCACTGAGCTGAGCACTATTGGTGGGGTGGGGGTGGGGGGAGCAAAACAAACACTGAGGGGCATGCTCAGTTACACTCAGTTAACATGTACACTCCTTAGTGCATGTATATGTGGCTCAGGTTTGCAATGGTCTGAGTGGTTCTGAACAAAACGCACACCCACCGGACTCAACCTTTTCACAGGAACATTTTACAACTTTCTGCTGATCTTCAAACAGACAATATAACTTCACTCAAAAGAAACCAGCAAACAAAAAACAAAAAAAAGTCCAATTAAAATATATATTTGTAGGAATTTGTAGGAAGTGTTTGCAAGTGTATGTATACACATCACAGTCTGTCCTTTAAGAGCTCAGAGGGGGCCAGACGGGTAAAGAAAGGGTGGAGGGTGCTGCTTGAACAAAAGATCTGACAGACAGTCTGAACAGCTCAGGGCAGCTCATAGTCTCTGTGACTGTGGACCCTAGCAACCCCCCTTCCCTCCCATCCTCTCCGTCTGTCCCACTGTCCCACTACCCTGACTGCCCTGCAACCGTCTCTGCACTGACAGAGGGGTGAGGGTGGGAGTATGAGGGTCTGGAGCTGAAATGGCCTTTGTGCCTTTCATGAAGTCTGGCCAATCTGTTGAGTCACGGTCAGAGCTGTAGTCCAATAACAACATTTGAAGACAAATCACTGACTGGAGTACAGCCTACAATGAAGTACTGGTATTAAAACTTCACACGTGGCGACAACATCTACCTGTGAAATGAAATTGATTATTCAGCAAGGATTAGTGTGCAAATATGCACTACCTAGTATGCAAATGTGGTTCAAATAAATCTTAAATATAGAAAGAACAACTTACAGCAGTCAACTAAACCAACTGCTAGTTATTTTGGAGAGACAATTTAAGTGTTCTGGTTATGGCTACATGGATTTTTATTTGTTCTACGCGTGTGCTTTCTAGGACATCGAACGCTATCTGCAATATTAACAAATATGTACATACATGTACAACATACGATCTTGTCTGCTTGACAAATTTTTTCAAAAACAAAATAATGATTTAAAATTCTTAAATAAAAAAATCACGAAACTAATGCAGAAGTGCATCCAAGAAAAACCCGACAGTAATTGTAAAACAATTCCTAAGCCAAAGATGAATGGGTCGGTGATTCATGTTGTGAAGAGGTAGAAGCTACACAACCCTCTCAGGGTTCTATCAGCTATGCTGAGTTTATAAACCTTGTACTATCTGAGACAGAGGCAATGTTGAGACTTGTGCTATTAAACACACCATTAACACCATCATATTAAATATGATGGTGTTTAAATTAGTCAAATATCACACTGTTGTATTTGTTGATAATCAACACCCTTTGAAATACCTCAGTTTTCTGGTCACTTTTTTTTGTCTGTCAACTTTTTTTCCAAACAAATTGGCTTGTCAAAGCCAGCTTCCCCAGGCAGGTCTGGTGGATAGTTTTTTACATCCTCGCTGATATTTAATTTGGTTGGGAGAATATGGGTTTAGCATGTACAGGGATGGCAACAGGAAGACATTTTTTCAGCTGAATCAATGCTGAACCAATGATTGGAGCTTTTCAGTAATTTATAACTGATTAATGAAAACTTAAATTACTACAGTAATCCCCCGCTTATTCACGCTTCAAGATGCATGGCTTCACTACATCGCGGATTTTTAGTAGGTAGTCACATGATACTGTATGCACATGCTATTGGCTGAAAACATGTGGGAAAAGGTAATACAGACATAAGGTGGTTTAATATCAGTATGGGGAGGGTTCATAAACGTTTAAATTACCGTAAATAATAAAATGAATAGTTTGTTGCTATATCATGGAATTTCATTTTTCACAGGTCGTCCTGGAATGCATTAACCATGAGTAACAAGGGATTACTGTACTTTGAAAATATATTCACTGTTTTTCCTCAGTCATTTGCATTTGTTTTCATAAGAAGGCTTCTTCAATTCAGGAACTGTTTTCTAGCTATAGGTTATCTTCATATTCACACAATTGACAGTTTAAAATTTGCACTTGTAGTTTGACAATTTATTGTTTGCAGCAACATCTGACCACTTCTGCTAATGAAATGTCATGACCATTCTCATTTGTCAAAATCCTTTCATATTCATCCCATTGCCAATACAACAATCAACATGCTAAAGTTAGTTAATGTTGCAAAACTGAGGCCCCGTCCACACGATGCCGCAACTTTTTGAAAACGCATCGAAAACGATTCACGTCTACACGACAGCGTTTTCAAAAAAATCTCCGTCGACACGTAAACGCATCAGTGCGTTTATCAACACGTATAAGCAGAACAACCCCGAGAACGACAAGAAAGAGGACCGGGACGTGCGGAAATTCATGCTGTTCCTCCTGGAGGAGAACCTCCATCACAGAGTTCTCCACCAGCAGACAGCGCGCCCCGGTCTGACCCAGTACTGGCGTCGGTGTCTTTGGCGAGGAACGTGAATGAATGAATAAATACATATATAAACTTTATGACGCATAAATAAACAATCAAATATTTAAGTGCAAGGAATGTTTATCAATGCATCTTTGACGTGGAACCGTTATATGTTAGAAAATAGCTGGTTTTAGCTCTGTTTGTACATGTAGATATGGGTCACATGCATGACATCACAGCGGTTTTGGTCCCAGGGACACGCCCCCCGGATAAGAAAAGTTGCGATACACCGTCCACACGACAACGCAGACCCAGCGTTTTCAAAAAATTCCACCTTGGCCAACGTTTTCAAAAAGTTGTGTTTTCATTCCGGATATCTGCGTTGTTGTGTGGACGGAAGGCGTAAACGCATCAAAAAAGTTGCATTTTCAAAAATTTCCGTCATCGTGTGGACGGGGCCTGAGTTGACACAATTGATCGATTTGAATTCAGATCAACAGAAAAAAGACACCTGTGCAGGTCACTGTTGGTTTTAATTTCCCTGACCCAGACCACTGAAGGTCATGCATTATAAAAGGGCAAGGAGACATGGCAATAACATAACTTAAGAAGTGTTGCAAGATATCTACCTCATAAAAAACCTTAATTAATTTGGTCAATTTTAATAACAGATATTTCATTAGTATGGGCCAGCAGCAATCAATGTGATTATATGAAGACTTAGTTAAGAGCACAAATCTGGGTTTAGGACTATATTCCAGCAATACTGCAACTCACACAGAGGAACACACACATCCCACTCTCTCTGGAAAAGTAATCAGACTTTTCTTACAAAGGGGGCGGGGGATGAAGGAAGAAAACCAAGAATAGAATGTGACAGAAAAGTAAAACTGGCCCACAGGTGATATCATGGTTCTTGGTGTTCTGGGTCCAGTGAAGGGCTAATGTGAAACAAGAAACCAGCACAAAGGCGACTGATAAGGCCAGAAGACAAATAACAAGACTGTGTAAAACTGTAGGTGGAGATGACAGACTGGGAACCATTAGTTTTACTGCTTATAATTAATTAGCTGTTTTATGCTCACATAATACAATGTCAAAAATCACACCAACCCATCAATCACCTTGCCAGCTTGGCTGTTATTACAGATATTGACTCAATGGAAGTGTCAATACTTCTACTGCTGGCTCAGAGGCAGAACAACAATGGCCCTTCGATTACACCTCAGTAAGGGTGAGGTGAACAGTTATCAGTTCTGCCTGAAAAATCTGCGTAAGAGAAGTGACTAGCTGATATCGTTTTTCAAAAAGAGAAAAAAACAGGGATACTACCCAGTGGCACCAAGTTTATTGGCTGTCTTACAAACTACACAGAAGTTGCTTGGTATCTCACAATTTGTGTAGTTGTGTGTAGATGTAGTTGTTTCACGTAAAATCACAATGTTAATGCTTAAATGGCCAAGCAAAACTAGAAACATACATACACCGCTGTATCCGTTTCACTTAATTTGCTTATTGATATTAATCATGTACAAGTTTTTGGTTCTGAAAAATAAAGCTAAATTATCAAAGTACAACTTTTTTCCTTAACATATCCTTGAGGTGAGAATGCTAAATGTAATGACCATAGCATACATATAGCAAAGCATATTTATGCTTGGACTGGTTGGACAACGAAGGCCAACAACCAGGCTGATTTTCATGTCACCACTATGTAACCACTATTTGGTCAATCAGGGTTGACCAAAAATTTCACATGGGGACAAAAACAGAAAAAAGCTAAAAATAAGCCTATATGTGCTGTCATACAGTCCTTGCCCCATGAGAAAAGGATTAAAGTCTAAAGGGGATTGAGCACATTAGATAATAGCCTAACAATAACAATAACCTACAGGAGGAAGGACCGGCAAGAGGAAGCGATGTGCCCGGAGGCAGAAAAGAGGAAAGAGGGCTGGCTGGCTAACCCAGCTAAAATCCAGCATACCACCAATCCCCTCACTCTTTCTGGCCAATGTCCGTTCCTTGGACAATAAAATGGACATGCTACGCCTCTGGCTGCGGGTCTGGGGGGAGATGAGGAGCTGCTGTGTGGTCGGCCTGACGGAGACCTGGCTAAACAACAGCATGCCGGACTCTGCTTTCCAGATCGACGGATTACAGCTGTTCCGAGCGGACCGGGACCATCGATCCGGGAAAACACGCGGGGGGGGGACTGTGCGTATATGTGAACAGGGGTTGGTGCACAAATAGTGAACTGGTTAAGAGCTACTGCTCCGAGGCGATAGAACACGTGACTGTTAAATGCCGGTCGCACTATCTGCGTCGTGAGTTCACGGCGGCGTTAGTCTCAATTGTTTACATCCCGCCGGGTGCTAATGCTAACGCTAACGGTAACGAAGTGTTACGTGAGCTGCACGACACCATCAGCTCACTGCAGACCAATCACCCAGAGGCGTTTTACGTGGTAGCAGGAGACTTCAACCACGTTAAACTAACGGACACACTGCCCAGTTTTTACCAGCACGTCACCATCCCCACACATGGGGACAACACGCTGGACTGTGTATACACCAACCTTCATTCAAAAGTCAACAGGGTCACAAGAAGCGTGTGGAAAAACCAAGGCGCAAAATAATTGCCCATGAATTGAGAAAAGTCAAGCGTGCAGCTGCCAAGATGCCATTTGCCACCAGTTTTGCTATATTTCAAAGCTGCAACATCACTGGAGTGCCCAAAAGCACAAGGTGTGCAATACTCAGACATGGCCAAGGTAAGAAAGGCTGATAAACAACCACCACTGAACAAGACACACAAGCTGAAACATTAAGACTGGACCAAGAAATATTCAACACTGATTTTTCTAAAGTTTTATGGACTGATGAAATGAGAATCAGTCTTGATGGGCCAGATGGATGGGCCCGTGGTTGGATCGGTAAAGGGCAGAGAGCTCCAGTCCGACTCAGACGCCAGCAATATGGGGTACTGGTATGGGCTAATATCATCAAAGATGAGCTTGTGGGGCCTTTTCAGGTTGAGGATGGAGTCAAGCTCAACTCCCAGTCCTACTGCCAGTTTCTGGGAGACACCTTCTTCAAGCAGTGGTACAGGAAGAAGTCCACATCCTTCAAGAAACACATGATTTTCATGCAGGATAATGCTCCAACACACGCATCCAAGTACTCCACAGCGTGGCTGGTAGAAAGAGTCTAAAAGAAGAAAAACTAATGACATGGCCTCCTTTTTCACCTGATCTGAAGCCCATAGAGAACCTGTGGTCCCTCATCAAATGTGAGATTTACAAGGAGGGAAAACAGTACACCTCTCCGAACAGTGTCTGGGAGGCTGTGGTTGCTGCTGCACACAATGTTGATCGTGAACAGATCAAAACACTGACAGAATCCATGGATGGCAGGCTTTTGAGTGTCCTTGCAAAGAAAGGTGGCTATGTTGGTCACTGATTTGTTTTTTGTTTTGTTTTTGAATGTCAGAAATGTATATTTGTGAATGTTGAGCTGTTATATTGGTTTCCTGGTGAAAATACATAATTAAAATGGGTAAATATTTGTTTTTTGTTAAGTTGCCTAATAATTATGCACATTAAGTCACCTGCACACAAAGATATCCTCCTAAAATAGCTAAAACTAAAAAAGCCCCATTCCACACATATCCAAAAATATTCAGCTTTGATATTAATGAGTCTTTAAGGTTCATTAAGAACATGGTTGCTGTTCAATAATAAAATTAATCCTCAAAAATTCAACTTACCTATTAATTCTGCACTTCCTGTATACTGCATCACTTTCAGTTGGATATATAAAACGTAATCGACCAAATTTCAACTTGTGGCAGCAAGTTGCAGCTGCAACAGAGTGGATGGATGAAAAGGTTTCTGTATTGTTGCTACTATTCTTGAGAAAAACTAAAAGCAAGCCAATTATCTTTGCAAAAGACACAATAATTCCACTTGAAAAATCTCATTATGAAATTCAAGCTCATCACTTTAAAAATCCCAATGGCTTCACAACCAACAAGATGGCCCACTGACGATGGTCCATGGGCTGAATTGATGCTGCCCTCTTCAAAGTAGTTTCAAGGATGAGTGCTTCACACAACTTGACAAAAACGATAATAGTGATTTTTGTCAAACCCCAAGATCTGAGTACTTCTGGACCTTCTCCCTACTAATAATTTCCCCACCTCTATTTAAACTCTTCTTATCTCCTTCAAGTAAAGTATTTTTCAGTACATATCTTGCATAAGTTTGCACAGCACTGAATCAGAACTTTTAAAAGTTTTTAATGACATCTATTTAGTGACTGACTCTGGTCATTGTATAGTACTTGTGCTCCTCGATCTTTGCGCAGCGTTTGATACAGTGGACCATGATATCATGATTGCTCTTTTGAAGAAGTGGGTGGGCATTCGTGGCACAGCACTTATTTGGTTCAAATCCTACTTATCGCAGTGAACCTTCTGTGTCAGCCTCAATGATTGTGTGTCCTCCACTGCTCCCCTCTCGTGTGGGGTAGCACAGGGCTCTGTGCTTGGCCCTTTGTTATTTTCCCTGTACTTACTCCCACTCATCACTATCTCCAAGAAACATGGCATTACATTTCACTGTTATGCCGATGACTGCCAGATCTATGACCCTCTTAAGAAGTCAAACTTCCACAGTGTTAAGTCTGGATGTCATTGAATTTTCTTAATCTTGATGAAAAAAAGACTGAAATCCTGGTCTGTGGTAGCACTTGATCTGGATTGGTTGACACAAAACCACAAAACAGCTGTGAAAATTTTGGTGGTAAAAGTGGGCATGGAGCTTAAATTTGACAGCCAGATTAAGGGAGTAGTGAAGTCAAGGTTTTTCCGGTTGAGGCAGTTGACGGAAATCAAACCAATTTTACAGAAAAAACATTTAGAGATGATAATCCACGCCTTTGTGACCACTCGGCTGGATTACTGTAGCAGACTTTATGTGGGGGTTAGTGGGTCCTCCATTGCCCACCGTCAACTGGTTCAAAATGTTGTTGGGCGTCTTTTAACAGGTACAAGAAAGTATGAGCACATTTCACCAATTTTAGCTTCACTGCACTGACTGTCCATACATTTTAGGATTAAATTTAAAATAATTTTATTTGCTTTTAAAGCCTTAAATGGCTTCACTCCACCCTACCTCTCTGAGCTACTTCACCGATACACTCCCAGTCGCTCTCTCAGGCCAGCTGACCAGCTGCTCCTCACACAGCATAAAGCCAGGCTGAAGCTCTGAGGGGAACGCACATTTTCTGTAACAGCTCCAAAACTATGGAATGGACTGCCGCTGTATGTCAGGCAGGCTTCGTCACTGTCTCATTTTAAATCACTTCTTAAAACGCAATTTTTTACCCTGGCGTTTGACACCATCTAGAGTAGTGGTCCCCAAACTAAGGCCCACGGGCCAGATCCGGCCCGTCTCCACATTTGGATTTTTGATTTGATATTTTATCTCATTGTCTTCATTGTTTTATGGTGCATCTATTGTTGTGTGTTTATTGACACTGCAGCACTTTGGAAACCTTGTGTTTATTTAAATTGTGCTATAGATATTAAGTGGATTGGATATGTTCAACAGTAACAGCAGTTGCAGTGATGGTTGTGGTCATTGGAGGAGTACAAAGACAAGCTTGTTGTCTAGTGAACGTGTCTGTGTGCATATGACACACAGACAGGTTTAAAAGTTCTGTCTGTGTGAGTACTTCTGCTCTATGCACGCCCCCGCAGATAGCAAGAAGGCCCAGTCTTAGAGTTGTTAGAGTTGTCTCTCTAACCCCCTCCACCCCAAAGCAAACTGAAAACCAAACAGCAGCACACACCCTCCTTCAAGGCCCCAGCAGCATTCCTCTGAGCTGACGAACACCACACACACAACCACACACAAAACCACACACATACACACACACACACACACACACACACACACACACACAAAATGTATAATATAAAACATAATATTAATGTGGTATTCACTACTTTCTTTATTGAGTTGGTTTGAATGATGCACTTCGAGGGTATTTTCCAAATACGATATGACTTTAAATTGTAAAATTGTGATAAAAAAAAAAAATTTCACATTCTGTGTGAATTCAATTAAAACTATTTATGTATATTTAGCTATACAATGTTCCATGCCACATTTAGGTATTTCTTCAAATAAACTAAAGCTGATATTAATCTACATTATTCATCTAAACATTAGAAATATCATCAAAAAATGACACAATATTACAACATTTTGAAACACTATGCCTAAAAGAATGATCAGACATCAAAAGCATCCAGGTTAAGCCACTGAGCTTTGAGCCAGTATTTTATGGTTTATTCCGTTAAAACTTTTAAAAAACAAAAAGTTTGTGTGACTCAAACTTGACTTCTAGAAGTATCACTGTGCTATCAAACTACTCAAGCTATGACAGGAATTCTGTGACTGTCATTAGAAAAACAGACCATACACAGACAGACAACACACATGAACTCTATGTGACTTGTCTAGTATCGTGTTGCTGATGAACAATGCTGTCTACTCTGACTCAGGTGACATACCTGACATGAAAACTACCTAAATTAGTGAGAGTGCTTATCAAACGCTGAGCAAACAAGGTAGGATTTTTCAATACAAAAAAAACACAACAGATCTAATTCTGAAAGAATCAGTTCAATTATTTTGATAACATGATTTTCATGTGTAATGCTGTGATTATTTAGACTTACAAACTTCAGTGGCTTTATGTTCCAGGTAAGATGTTTAAAAAAAATGCAGTTTATGTTGTCTAGTTCTAGATAATCAAAGGTCAACTGATCGGTCAATAAATGGGATCATAATGATACATAACCTACTTCTGCTTGTGGAATCCAATACTTCGATACTATTATGCTACATTTACACAGGACCATTTCTTTTTTGTTGCTGTCCTTCAGTACCTCAGTCATGTGTTGCCCTGTCGAAATGTCATTGTCACTCATGGCTCAATTCAACAGATTCCACATCCAAACAAAACTGGGGATTCCTAGGGATTGGAAATGGATCCAGTCCTTTCTTATGCCAGTACTGGTCCAGCATGTCTCATAGTCACTGCAGCCAGCTTGTGCCTGTTGCGGAAGTCCATCAAGTGCAGAACAAGTAGTCTTCAACTTACAAACATTCATTTTAAGAACATTCAGACATAAAAACAAATGCGTACCGCCATATCCGACTATTGTCCTGCAGTTCCACTTTCTGCCACAACCCCCATGGGGGCAGCCCCACTGCGTTCATACAACTCAATCACTTGTCTCCCCCTTTTGTTGTTGACTGTGAGCAGCTAAGAGCATCAAGATTTGTTCCGTGGACACTGTACTTTTTATCATGGATGATAAAGCAAAGGCTAGTGAAGATAGTGGTAGTGGTGACCATCTTCTGATGACAACTCTGCCTTTGACCAACAATAAGTCCTCCCTCGTCTTCCTCTTCCTTCACACTAAAGGTAAGCTATGTGCTGTATGCTAAAGTACCATAGAGTGAGTGTACTCTCAAGAGGTAAATAGTGGGGATCCACGTATCTATCGCAGAAAAACATTAGTGATAAAAATAAGTACCCTGGAAATTTAGCCCTGCTATCATTCACAACCCCAACTTCACTGCACAACTGATTTATAAATGAAGTTTACTTGACTGTTGTTGTTGGATGTGCTTAAAACTGGTGGAGAGTTCTTTGAAGTGTCTTATTCTTCTCTGAGAAGAATAAGCAAACAGTAAACTAATCTGAATTCAAAGCAAAACTTTGAATTACGAGTGACTCAATGGTAGATATTGGATTATTCTAATTTTATTACATGTTTTATCCTTATTGTACAGTGATTCGATATTTAGTGCTTTTATCGCTTTCTAGTGATTTTAAGAGTCCGTTATTTGTGGGGAAGAGATCTTATGTCGGGTGAAATGACAAAAAATGTTATTTTTTGTGTTTTTTTAAACGGACGTATATTTGAGAATGACTTAACTATAAGTGAAATTTACTTGAATTTTACTTTTGTATGTTCCATTTTTTTTTTGGTCAAATTGTCCCTTTGTAGGAGGTAAACGTCGTGGGACCGGTTTCCGGTTAGGTTCCTGCTGAGTTAAATTCCAGTGGAAAAAAAGTTCAGCTTAAATGCATCATTTCGTCTATGACTAGGAGACAGCAGCCAAAGATAGCAATTTATAGTTCCTCAGAGTAGCCTTGTATATCTTACTTATCCGTGACCAAATCTTATCAGAGTGATAGAGAGCTCCAGAGTCACCTCTTAAGCAAAAAGAGAAGTATGCTTAAAATACAGCGCAGGTGTGTTCTTCCTTGCTGCCCTCCTCCCTGACTGCCTTTTCATCACATCTTTTATTTGTTATTCAGACTCCTTCACTCACTCCTTCCTGCCCGGACTTGCAGCAGTGTGAATCAGACCACTGTCTTCTCGTAGGAGGGACATATGCAGATGAGACTAAAGCAATAACCAGTGATGGAACAAACTCAGAGAAAGTCAAGGAGGTAGGAGAGAGGAATCTAATCCCCCAGGCTATAAGAAAATACACATCACATTCATACATAAAACAAACACCTCACCAGCAGAAAATCCGAGTGCAAAAGTAGTTTGACACTAAGGGTAGGCATTTAAAACAAAACTCCTGATTACAATGTTTCACCTAGATATTTTTTCAGTAGCGCCACTGTTGATCCTGTGTCCATGAAGATCCGAGTCAGAATAGCATAAAAATGAAATACCTTAGAATTATTATAGAAATAATAACTCGTTTGTTTTTTGCATCATAATACAGTATATAGTGTTTTATATTTACCATCATTTACTATCATAATATACAGTAATCCCTCGTTACTCACGGTCAATGCGTTCAAGGACCACGCGCAAAAAACAAAATTCCGCAATATAACGACAAACCACCTTATATCTGTATTACCTTTTCCCACACTCTTACAGTGTGGGAAAATGTTCAAAAACACTCTTGCTTTCGAGAAAAGTCGCAGGAGGAACCGTGAGTCAGAACGTAGTGCACACATGGATGCTGTGAGCCAATAAAATTGTGCGTACGGTATCACGCGTCGACCTAATATCAATCTGCGATGTATTGAAGCCATGCATCTTTAAATGCGAATAAGCGAGGAATAACTGCATTCAGTCTTCAGGTAGTAGTTTATCTGAAGGGTACTATGAACTCATCAAACTCAGCCACCTCCAGTTATGCTACCAGGAAGCAAGTCTTCCTGGTAGCAGGAAGACTTCATCTGTGAATCAAAGGTCATTGTTTCATTTTACCAAGCAACCCCAGAACTACACCTCATCTTCCTTTGTATCTTCCTTTTAATTTTTAAGGGAATTATATCATGTTGCCATATCGTGTTTCCATGATGGGTGGAAGTAAAAGTCTGCTTGTTTTGGACGCTGCAGTGAGATCGAGGAGTTCGGTCCTGTTAGGTTCTGTTGGGTTTCTTTGTCTGTTTAGGGGCTTTGAAATGTCTGCTGATGCGCTATATAAATAAAGGTTGATTATCACCATGTCTCTGAAAACGATAAAAAAGTTGGAGAAAAAGCAAGTGACAATGAGTGCTTTCTTGAATAAAAAACAATCAAAAGTTAATGAAGAGAAAGAGACAGATATTACTACAAGATATTACTGAAATTTGTATGGAGAAGGCTCTGTCAGCTTGGTGTAAAATACAGCATATGAATTAAGGGGAAAGAAAACTATTGAGTGAAAAAATAAAACTGTATCACATCTTTATTTCTAAAACCTTTTTTTAAAATGACTACCAGGCTTTAATATTTTGATAAAATATTTAATTTTACTGTTTTCTTTTTACTTAAACACTTATGACGTTGTTATTAATAAAATCATTAAAATTAACAGTTGGCAAAACTCAATCCTTGTGTACACTTTTATCGTGTCTTCTGTCATTACTTTTGGGATGCAAAATTCCACGATAAAACAATAATATCAGACTTCATACCAAACGTGAAAACAAATGTATTGGTATTATAAACCAAGCGCACCCATCACAGAGTTCTCCCACCAGCAGGCAGCGCATCCCGGTCTGACCCAGAACCGGCGTCGCCGTCTTTGGCGGGGAACATGAATAGACTCTCGTAATATTTTTGAAAAATATCTATCTGGTTTTCGGGCCAAACACTGTACAGTCACGGCATTAACAAAAGTTGTCAATGACTTAAGGTGCAATATGGACATAAAGAAACTTTCTGACTTACTTGACTTCAGTGCAGCGTTCTACACAGTTGACCACGCAATTCTCATGGACAGACTTTATACCCTGATTGGTATCTCTGGTACTGTTTTAAATTGGTTTAAGTCATGTCTTACTGGAAGAGACTTTTTTTATAAGCATGGACGAATATTCCTCTAAGAACTAGGAACTGAAGTGTGGTATCCCCCAAGGCACAATTTTAGGTCTACCTCTTTTTAATCTTTATATGTTACCACTGGTGGATGTCATCAGGAGGCAAGGCGTTAATTTCCATAGTTATGCTGATGACACACAGCTTTACATAGCCATGTCCCCTGATGACACTGGACCAATAGATCCCCTTTTAAAATGCATTTCAAATATTGAGTAATGGATGGCAAATAACTTCTTACAGCTCAACCAGTACAAAACAGAGGTACTTGTCATCGGTCCTGAAGCACACCGAGAAAATTTTAATTTAAAACTCAAAGCCCTGGCTTTTAAGACATCTGAGGAGGTAAAAACCTTGGTGTTATTCTAGATTCTAAAATAAATTTTAGTGCTCACATCAAAAGTATGGTTAAGAGTGGTTTTTATCATCTAAAGAACATTGCCAGGCAAATGCCATTTTTATCTCAAACCAACACAGACACTAATGCATGTTTTTATTACTTGTAGAATTGATTACTGTAACACTCTTCTTTCTGGTTTCTCCAAAAAAAGCACTGCTCCATTACCACATCTCCAAAACTCAGCTGCATGAGTTCTGACAAGGACCAGAAAGAGAGCTCACATTACACCAATTATAAAGTCTCTGCACTGGTTACTTTTACACTTCAGAATCGATTTTAAGATCCTTTTAATGGTTTTTTAAGTTCTTAACAGTCTTGGTCTTAATTATTTATCTGATTTGCTTTTAACATATACGCCCTTCAGATCTCTCAGGTTTTCAGGCACTCCCCTTTTAGTCACTCCAAAAGTTTTAACCAAAACATACGGTGAGGCCTACTTTTACCACTACGGCCCACTTTGTGGAACAGTTTGCCTGAGGACCTGAGGAAAACAGAGACTGTGGACAGTTTTAAAAGCAAACTCAAGACCCCCCTTTTAACTTGGCTTCCAACTAAAAATGTGTTTATTTATTTATTTCATTTTTATTATTATTACTTTTAGACTATTATTATTATTACTTTTAGACTGGCTTTTAATTGAATCTTATTTTTTCTTTTTTTTTGATGGAATTTTCTCTGATTATTTTTACTTCTTTAGTCCGGCCTCTAACCCTATTTGTTTTATTATTTTTAATTGAATTTTGATCGATACAGTCATCTTTTATCTCCATATCATGTTTCCTCACTTCAAGATGACGAGTGTAGGACAGTATTTCCTCTATGTTGTGACCTCAGTGTTTTCAAATTAGTTAATTTTGGGTAGATGGGGTAAAGGAGGTAGTGGTGGAACGCAGAGCTGGGAAGAGGGGGAGGAGACGTGTGTGTGTGTGTGTGTGTGTGTGTGTGTGTGTGTGTGTGTGTGTTGGGGATGAGGGGAATATTTCTAGTGTAAACTGTTTTTGTATTGTCTTTATGTTTTTATGGTTTTATTTAGGCTACTCACTTTGTATGAAAAGCGCTTTACAGACAGTTTGATTGATTGATGGATTGAATGGATAAATATATAACCTTTATGACTCATAAAGAAAGAAACAGAATGTATGTACATATAAACACAGTCACACACACAAACTTCGCTTTCGACGCAGGGACTCACCTCCCAGATAGAAAAAGTGTCGGTTACAGCGTTCACACATCAACGCAGACCCGGTGTTTTCAAAAAACTTCAATTTGGCCGGCGTTTTCGTCCCGGATATTTTCATTGTCGTGTGGACGAAAGGCGTAACCGCTGCATAAAATGTCGCTGGCCGATGCCTTACGCCATATTGTTCACGTGATTCCTTCTGGTAGATGTGCTGTGATTGTTTGGGCGGTAGTGGGCGGAGTTAAAACGTGACATGGTGAGGTTTTCAAGTGAGCTTATTCAAATATATAGGTGGGGATATAAATGTATATATAATTTTAAAAATCCAATGTAGTGAAGCCGCGCATCTTGAAGCACGAATAAGCGAGGGAATACTAGAATAACCTTTTCCTGATTTGACACTATGATGTCTAGAGTGGGCCTGAGAACAACCAACAGTGGAATTTTAAATACATAATAATTTTTCAATGGAAATTTAAATCAACCTGTAGTCAAATTCTCATTGTTGTTGAACTAATCTGACTTGCTCCCTTGAATCCTGATTTTATGAATTTTTCATTTCAATGTAGAAGAAATGTAATTATTGTGTAGTCAAAGTATAACCACTTGAGATATTTACTGAACAACAGATACAACTGAAACAGTTGGCTTTCTTTTACAAATGCGTTGAGTGGAGTTGTAAATAACATATCAAAAGATCATTTCACGATTCTATGAGCTACTCCACCTCACACTCACCCAGGGTCTGAAACTAACACCTGCCCTGAATATCATCGCTTACCGCTGGTCTGCTGCTACTGGTCTACAGTTGACAACTTCTTTAAAAGTATGAGGTAATATATGAATGGAGTGGAGAAACCTGAAAAAATTAAAACAAAAAAGAAGACAGAGGAAGAGACACACATACAAGGAGTATTTTTTTTTTATCTCAGAGGTTTGGTGATAAAGGAGTCTCAAGAGACTGGTCACAGTATGATGCATTCATTCATTCTGTGTGTTACCAGTATGGCAAGGAAAAGCACTGACACAAGTTGTTTATCATTGGAAACAAAACCCTGAAACTTAAAAACATTGGTGACCATTAGCGCGGACTTGTCACAACTACTAAATGTTGGTGTACCAGGGTCAGTTGGACCAAAGTGCAAAGCACTTAGGCAAAAACAGTTAACTCAATATCTTTTCAAAATAGTAAGTCATCTTTTCATTAAATATGTTGGCTTATTTTATGTATTTTGTTTTCCTTTTCAATAATTTCCCTCTAAGTCACTTAAAAGTCACAAAAAAACTGTCAGCCTTATTGGTTCAATTTTAATGTCAAAAAAATATTTTTCTGTTGCCATTCCTGGTACATGGACTGAAAGAAGAGGGTGATCATCTGTGGCGGAGAGTGAGGAGTCACATGAGGACAATGTAAATTAAATGATGAAGCATCTAATGTCCTGCTCTGGGAACCATACCGATCAAGATCGTTGATAATCTGGATTGACTGATTGATGCATTCGTTCATTTTATTTTATTTAACTTCTGCTGAGTTAAATTCTAGTTGAATCCCTGAGTAGTTTCAATCTTAAACAAGGCAGTCAGAGACTACAACATCCCGCGACACCCCTGAAGTCAAAATTCTACCCTGACCTATTTTTGTGCCTCTGGCTGCCTGAAAATGTTGCTTTTTGTTTTGTGATTATATTTCATCAGGTTTCACAGATGAATACCTTAAAAAAGGTATAAAAGTGAAAATTTGATCTTGACCTAGTTATTGAAGGTCAATTTTCATCCCCTTAGCGTCCCTGAATATAACGTCTTTTGTTTCGTCTTTCCATATTATCCAGTTCCTGAGATATGTGCAAAAAAATTTACAAAAGTTGAAATTTGACCTTGACCTAGTTTTCTCAAGGTCAAGGTCATCATCTCATTTTCATCCCCTTTGCCGCCCGAGTAATGTGCTTTTTCTTTCATCTTTCTATCTGCAATGGTTGTGAAGATATTTGGCGGACGGACGGACAAACGGACGGACGAACACACAAACACTGACAATTACAATACATCATCGCTTCGCGGGATGTAATTATTCAGCCATTCGTCAATATATTAAAAATAATTTTGCTTCAACTTTGCTCTCGACTCTTATTTACCTTTGTATTCAATATACAGTACTTTATTTCAATGAAGCATTGAGAAATTAATGTACTGTATATGAAACAGAAAAAGGAAATGTATTATTTTGTCTAGTGAATTTTTTTTTTTTATTTACCAGTCCACTTGACTAGTGAGTGAAGTCAATTTCAGAACCTGCACCCCATAAGAAACCTCCACTCCATAAGAAACTTAAACTCTTCTAACTTGATGAATTTTCCACAGTCATGTTTTGAAAGTGAAGTCTCTGAAATGAGATACGAGAAGGAAAAGAGGGAGGGTAGGTCAAAGCCACAATGGCAAAACTGCTTGTTGTTGAGTAACTAAAGCTCAAACTGACTGGAAACTAAAAACTGTTTACTGATTTTCAGAAAAATAAAAACTACCTTGATCTAAAAAGTGAGCACAGCATCAATCTTCAAGTGACAGACAAAACCTGTCCAACTTTAAAAGGCCTTTGTTTTCAGAATCAATAGGAAATGTGTGTAAAAATACAAGTAACCACTTTGTCCATCTCCGGGGTTAGAGGATGGGGACATGTTGACATACAGCCCACATGAACCACACAAACAACCAAAACCTCAAAAATAACGATCTCTTCCTAACTGTCCCAACTATGATACCATGACCCCAAACCAGAGAAAACCACACTATTTTGAGTATCAGCATATTTTATCAAAGGCCATAAACATCTTATGCTTTTCTCCATCTGGTAAGCTAACAACTTTTTTAGGTAAGTTGGACAAATGAAACAGCTCCGACTATAACTAAATTTAATTACAGCTTACTCTCCCACTTATTTTCAGGAATTATAGAATAATAATTTTATCAATCAAAAATGCCTGTCACAAATTCTCAGAGCCTCAATGATGTTAAATGTAATTTTTTTTGTTAAAGTTACAGTCGACAGTTCTCATTTAAAATAAATGACTATTAAAAGCCACACACCATTACATTTAAGAAACAGAAATTAATGTAGGTTTGAAATTTTGGACCCACTGGACCATGTCACTGTGATTGTTCTTTCACCGTTATATCTTTATGCTAATCTTTCTTACCAAACTCCATCATTTCAAGTTCATGGTACACCATTTAAAGCAGGATTTAGCTTCAGGTGTCATTCGTTGAACAGACGGATGAACGTCAGTATATGTCGCTACATGAGGACATTTTTTCAGTAGAAACACTTCTATGTGTGCCTCAGTCTGTGATGGTAATTTCCGTTTCAGCAGAACATCGCATGACTTCAGTCATTTTAGTTCTTCCAGTAAAGTGAATGTTCATTACTGAACATGTTTCTTTGTTAGCATGTCATGAATAGGACACATATTATACACAGAAACTGTCACAATGGTGGACAAACTACCTGGACTTGTATTGACTCTTTGTGTCTACATTTTTTACAAACTGGGTATTTGCCAATGAGAACAAATATATATTGGTTTTTCAGATAAGTAGTCCCTCTCATATATGTTTTCTAAATCAGCTGTGCAGATAGAATCCAAAATTAACAACCTTACTTGAAACTCTTCCAGTAAATAGTTGAGCTGATATTCTACCACCTGATGCAACTATTGACTCAATGCAAAGTGCCTGCTTCCTTCAGTACTCAGCATCACGTTAAACCATCATCAAAAGGGTAGCAATGAATCTATTCAAGGGAGTTCATGTATCAGAGATAAGACTGGAGCTCCCTGTGGGCACGCCTGAACACGCAGGCTGCTGCTGTCAATGAGCCAGAACACGGGGGAATTAATAGAAGTAGCAGCTCTCCAGGGACAGTGTTAGCCCACACTGACAGCCAGCTCTGATCTAGGGTCATCTGAATGCACTCTTCCTCTACACGAGTGGTGAGAAATACTAAACCTGGATCATGGCAAATGTTATTCATCTTTCTGGGTAGACTTAACTGTGAACACTGGCCCATGCCTGTGCAAGCTGCGATATGCACACTTGTGGCTATCAAGAATGTGGGAGTGCCCTATGTGGGGTTCAATTTTCATCTGACACACACTATGTTATTAAATCTATATTAGGAACACAAGCGTTTGAGATTTTGTAAACACAAACAACAGTTTGAGTTTGTTACATTCAAATTAAGAAAATAGGAGGGCTAAAAATTATTCAAAAAGTTACCTTACACACTGTCAGTTTAAGGGTTACAGCTGACTGAAGCTACTGCAGTCTATGACATCTTACTTTCAACAAGACAAGTCATTTTTCTTCTTTATTGAGAGGTACTGATTCAGCTTTATACTGACTTTGGTGAGACTAAATATTGTGTCACTCTTAAAATGCCATTTATAACTTCCTACAGCCCAATAAGGTTTATTGTTGTTGAGTTAAGAAACAATTCATCATATGTGTGACAAAAAGAACTCACACTTCAGAGTTGAAACCTGGTGCCAATGCACATTTTGTTAAAAATACTTGAATGATCATTGATAGCTGTTCTACCCTTACCGATATAATACACATGTACAAAGTTTAGCTGGTTAAGATTAAAAATTAGGACTGCGTGTAAAGGGTGCGAGAGTATTATATGCAGCCATAAGACAAAACCTTAAGATCCACATAGTGCTGGAAACAGCTAAATCTCCAGACAGACGTCTGTTTACCATCAGCATCTCCAGGTTCCTTCCTGCCTGTCAGTCTGTCATGAAGGTAGGAAAAGCTTGCTTACAACAAAACTGACACCCTCCCACCCCACCCCCAAAAAATATCCACGAGTAGTCACGTGATACTACATGTCTGCCCTGATTTTGTGTTGTCAATACTGTCTGGATGGAGGAATGACAGCAGTGGAAGGAGAGCTGCGGCTCCACAGGCTCGCCCACGCTCCAGCCCGCAGCGCTAGAAAGCGTCCCAGATTAAGGCCAAGTTATATAACTTGAACTCACTTTGTGTGTTTGCGCTGCATGTGCGGTGCTGGATTGACATGGCGCAAAACAAATCCTCCCCTTGAAACAAATCCGTATCAGAATATGTACGATTATCAATGTGACAAACTAGTCTGAAGTGTTTCCAGTGACAGTAGGTGTAACGCTGACGTTACACGGCAGCTAACGTTACATTCACTGACGGGATCGTCTGCTAGCTTGAATCGTTCAGCATCGACTCGTTAACTGCAGGATAAAAGATTCAGAAAACACATGAAATACCGAAGACAACCGAGTGGAAATGCACACTACGCTGTAAAATAAGATTTACCGTGAAGGTTCTTCCTTCCACAGTTAGCAAACACTGGCACAGACCTGAGTTCCATCAAACAGAGCCGGACTTCATGACGTTTGTAAAATGAGCAACCTGGATGCTGACTTTATGTTCACCGCCAGCTCGAACCCTCCTTACCGTGGTATGGTGATGCATTTGGTGTTGATATTCTGGGTGGTGATGGCCTTCTCCAGTTCGTCCAGTTGTCCCGTCTTCTTCAGCTTCTTCACCAGACTTTTCACCGCCTTTTCGCACCATTTCTCCTCCTGTCCGTTCTGTTCTCCCTTCTTCCAGCCCAAAAGTCTTTTGACAATGGGGGGAGTGAAAGGCAAAATTGACATATTGAGTTCTGTTTAAGTCCTGCCAGTGTCGAGAAGTCCGTGGGTTTACACGAAACACGATGGCAGCGGTTCTCAAAATGTCCTAACTTGTGGAGAAAATCTTGTTTTAGCGATAGACGAATCGCTGTTTACTAAAAACGCCGCACAAATACCTGAAGTTAAATCCTCCAGTTTGAGCGCAGTCGAACTGTCGGGCTGGAGCTCAGCACTGATCTGCGCACCGGTAGTCTGGTGCGGTGTGGGTTTAGTGTTCCTCCGCCTGGAAACCTAGTTCCATCTATACTTCATCACACCTGGGATATGTGAATTGCATTCAAACCCAGGCCACCCCAGAATCGGGTATTCAACGCGAGCAAAGTTTAATCACACCAGTGAAACTACTCTGTTGGCGTTTTTTCCTGATGTTGAGTAAAGTTTTGTTGTTTTCAGAGTCATCCGCGTTGCGGAGTCCGCCGGCTGAAATCTGCTAGAAGTCTGCATCAAATGCAAATGCAGGAGCTGCTGCTGAGGGTCTATTCAGACTGCAGACTGCAGACCCGTGGAGGCCCTGTCTGAGCAGCTGGACAAATGTGCCGCGCTGATGTTGCACAATCCCCGCCTTTCACTGCTGTTGCTTTGCTGATAAAATTGCATTGTTCTGTCACAATCACACGCATGCACTGATCCCTTGATTTGGTTATGTAATGCCCTGCAACTCAGTTTGTTGCAGTTCAGAGTCAATAAAAAGTATTTGTTCTGTTTATGTGTGTAAATATATCTACCATATAACACAGGGGTATTTTCTGAAAAGTAAAGGAAGGAATAACTATTTCCATACCAAAATATTCCTTGTTTATTCTTTGTGAATCTTCTTGAAAACACCCCAAATTAAATCACCCATCTGTTTCAGTTTATGTGTGCAGCATAATTATAGCCCAAAGTAGTACATGAAGCTTTTACCTCCTTATTTTTCTTGACAGGGTAAAAAGGTCAAGGTTTTTAAATACGTGAGGAAAATACACATTTTCCATCTTTTGGATTTTATTTTTGGATATGCACACACTCAATTATCCAATATGCAGTCATGTCGCTTTTATTGCAAAGGGATGCATTCAAGTGAGTGTTTATAGCACAAAGACTTACAGGCTTTTGCATTCTGCATCATCAAGACCAGAACCCAGTAATTGCTGGGTTTTTTGTCACCACATGGGTAAATAACTTAGGAGTCTCTGTAATATGGAAGGTGATAAAAGTCATGAATACATGTACGAGCTGAGCCACAGACTTGCCTGAGCTTGTTAAAGATACAAACATAGACTGCCTACTCAAAAAGGTGGCAGTTTGGTTTGCAGGGTGACTCACGTTTTGAAGCCACAACAAATGTATACACTCATATGCATGTGGATAAACATGTGCAACCCCCTTCACGCACAAGTCCATCTGACACACACACACACGCACACACACACATACACACGCGTGATGTCAAAAAGTCAAAGTACCAGATGTACAATAGAGTGTGTGAACACAGCTGACTTCACCACAGAGAGAGTGATAGTGGGACAGTTTTGTGTGTGTGTGTGTGTGTGTGTGTGTGTGTGTGTGTGTGTGTGTGTGTGTGTGTGTGTGTGTGTGTGTGTGTGTGTGTGTGTGTGTGTGTGTGTGTGCATTTGGCAGCCTTTGTTCTTCAAGCTTCAAAAGAAAGACTTTACTGCATTCAAAAGTGGTCCTCAAACTTGGCTTCCTTATTTGTAAGTGCTTGAAAGAGCTATAAAAAATGAGAGCCCTGCACAAAGAAGACAATGACTTTGCTGGTTTTCTATTTCCAAACACCAATTTTATAGCAAACCTAAGAGAAAGGGGTGAAATATTTGGAATGAAGGTTCCCAAAGGGCAATAATTGTTCAGCCATTTTATTATTATAAATCAAATTTAAAAATGATCTATATCAACACTGCTGATTCTCGATTTTCCTGTTTTAAAAGTTTGTACTCAAGCAAATAGCATTGTTGACCAGTGAGTACCATTTTGGAACTGTATGTGTGTACAGGCAAACTGACCTGTGTCCAGCAGTGTGTAGTTTGTGCTAAAAATACAACTGTCCTCAGGCTCAGCAGGACAGACCTGATTCTTTCATCTATTTTAGTGACAGAGCAACATATTCTTTAAACTTACTGGGGACAAATTCTTGATTTTAACAACCAGAACATATCTAATTAACAGATTGACACTAAAATTTACTCAATCAGAAAACTTATTAACTGCAAGAATGATTTATTGCATATCAGCTCATTTAAGCGGTATTATCTCTGTTACTCCATTACTGACCTCAGCAGCTCTTCACTGGTGGTAACAACTATGTTCACGACTGTAAACACAACTCTGTCTGTCAGTGTGCTGTGCAGGCAGCTTGAGGAAGAAGGCTGGAAGCGTGTGCTGCCATGTGTCACATGCTCAGGCCCTGCTACCCTCTCAGCACCTGTTTACGCCCCCGGGGACACGACTGGCCAAGACAGCTGGTTTGTTTTGGAGAAGTGTGGGGTGAGACTGGGCAAATATGGGGGTGCAGGATGGGGGATGAGATTACAGATGGCCCTGAGTAGATGGGGGGTAGGATGGAGGGGTAAGAGGGGTGGGGGTGGGGTAGCGGGGGGTCTTCTGTGAGAAGAATTACAGAGCACAAAAGGCATGTCAGCAAGGCTGAATGGGCAGCGACCACAGAGAATCCGATGGATGATAATGACATTGTGCTGGCTGCGACCTCAGGGGACTTGGACCGGGGAGTTTGGGAGAGTGTGTGGGGGTGTGTCTGATGTCAGCTGGCGTCCCACTGCAGTCCTGACAAAGAATAAAAGCAGTCAGTCTCTGGACGGATGTGATGAGTACACGAAGGACCCATGATGGCCAACGCTGAAACTGAAAACACGATAATACTGAGAGAGATAATGTTTTAAAACAAAAAAACTGAATTAATCAAGGATATTAAACACTTAAGTTCCTGGAGTATTTTGAAAACTTGTACCATTGTCACAGTTCACAACTGTATTAGTGGTTACATTTTATATAGTC
This sequence comes from Antennarius maculatus, assembly GCA_013358685.1. Lineage (NCBI taxonomy): Eukaryota > Metazoa > Chordata > Actinopteri > Lophiiformes > Antennariidae > Antennarius > Antennarius maculatus. Next base: position 22,377,761 of record CM023606.1, read on the forward strand.
ACATTTTATAAAACACAATATTATAACTCTTTGATATATTAAACTCCAATGTAACTATTAAACAAATTTGTGCACATTATCATATGAATGTCATTAACAATGTCACTAACCAGTGGTTTTGAGGTGTAAGGTAAAAAGTTCAGTATTTGCCAGTGCAGTACTGTATCACAAAAATATGAACGTTGTTTGCACTTGAACTCCCATCAGTTAACGTTATTATTCACGCCCCTGGTTTATCTACTCACCATGTATACGTTTTCTTTGAAGGGCTGCTTGGATTGGAGCCCATTCCAGCAGACATAGTGTAAAAGGTGGGGTACACCCTGTAGCAGTTGCCAAGTCATCGCACGGCCAACACAGCAACCAGTTCAGAGTCAGCAGTTCACCTGTGCTGCGGCTGGAGGAAGAGTTAGGGTCATCCCCTGATGGTGACACGGGGAGAACATCTACACTCAGGCGACAGGTCTGTTTTCAGTACTAACTGATGTGGCACTTACCACCACCGCATCACCGTATGGCCCATCATGCATCAGGGCTGTTAGATGTCAGCTGCTTGACATGGAGCAAACTACCTTTACTTTACAGACTCATTGGTAGTATAGTTTAAAACAGTTAACGCATTTTATATCATTAGCTGCTTTGTGAGTAAATGGAAGGGAATTTGGAAAGTAACAAGCAAAAATATACATTTAGTTCAGGAAAATCTAATACTAGAACATATATAGTCATACTCTGAACTTATGGTACATAAATGGAAAGATGTTAGAGAACAAGATAGAAGTTTAGCTCTGCGGTGCACCGACGTCACACCCAGAGTGTTGAATGAATGAATGAATGAATGAATGAACGAATGAATGAATGAATGAATAGAAGTTTAAAACAAAGTATGTAACATGATAAATATAAGATAGATGGATAGATATCATCTCTTTACAATTCTTGAATACCGCTTTAAGTCTCTGATCCAAGTTCAATATTTGAACCTGCCGTATTATATTATATTATATTATGTTATATTATATTATATTACATTATATTATATTATATTATATTATATTATATTATGTTATGTTATGTTATGTTATATTATGTTATGTTATATTATATTATATTATATTATATTATATTATATTATATTATATTATATTATATTATATTATATTATATTATATTATATTATATTATATTATGTTATACAAGCGGGAATAATAATAAAGCAATAATATTAGAATTGGTTTGTTTTCTTTTTTTTCTTCGCCTTCACAAGAAAACAAACCGCTGTATTCGACAAAGTCGTAATGGCTCTGTGTGTATGGGACGGACAAACACGCAGACGAAAGCCGTTACGGTCCGGCTATCCGGGTAGACGCTGGCTTCATGAGTTTAGTCCTGGTGAATAAAGCATCAGGGTTCCCCACACGACAACCTGAAGTCCATCACAAGCAAAGAATATAAACCGCCATGTTTGACAAAGCCAAAACGGCTCCGTAGGTGAGAGACATGGACAAATGTGAAGACTGGAGCTAACTCGGCTAGTGGCCCGAACTTCCGGGTAGACACTGGAAATGTGACAGCGTGAGGTTTTCAAGTGAGCTTATTCAAATATATACAAGTATATAGACTAGTGGGAACCTGTGGAAATACCATGATAAAACAATAATATCAGACTTCATATCAAACACATGAAAAGAATAAATACAGTAGCTACTTTTTGTATACCCCACATTCATTGGCTCTGGCTAAGTAGTACTTCTCTTTTTGTAACTCAATCCTTTCCTCTCTGTCAGTTGGAGTTTCACTCAGAATTCATTGCCGTTTTCTGTGTCGTTCCTGCTGTTTGGACTCTCTGCTCAAAAACATGAAAATTGTTGGAACATTTATGACACTCTAAAATCATGTTAACTGGGAAGTCCATGTATAGTTGTTTCTTCTCCTAACATAGCAGATGCCTTACGCCATGTTGTTCACATAATTCCTTCTGGCAGATGTGCCATGATTGGTTGAACGCTTGATTGACAGGTAGTGGAATGGAGTTGGTGACAGCGTAACTGCGTGAGAGTTTCAAGTGAGTTTATTCAAATATATAGGTGGGGAGATTATATTATATTATCATGTGTATAGTGTGAAACCTTCACCCATGTTTGCTCTAGAAAAACATATAACAAATGAATAAACAGCTCTGGGCAATCTTTTGTGTTTGCATATACTGATGTCTTTAGAGGTTCGCTGAGTAAGTCAGCAGCTCTTGACAGCTACCCCAGTGTTTGGAGCGCACCTTCTACCGTAGGCTCGCCATGACAACCCAGCCCAGGCCCTCATTTATGCCTTCAGTGCTTTAAAAGGACGATGCTTTCCCTTCTGTTTCCACTGCTGTTGGCAATCCCTTCAGAAAACACCTCCTTTGCAGATTTATGTCTGTAACTGTGTGTTTATATGGGACCATTGTTTACCTCAGATAATCCACTTAAGCAAAGGAAACAACTCTTGGTTCACAGGTCTTTGGAGGACAAAGCTTTTGAAACTCCGGACTATTGCACAACTCACTGCGCTTTGAATAACAGGAAGACAACTCTTTCTTTTGGAGTGTAATTGCCTGTCACTCAGCAAAATCTTCCCATATGAATGCAACTCGCATATGAAGGTAGACTTTCTTAAAATTATTCATGATGATGTGTAATTCTTATTAGTTTAACTTTCTATTACGATATTAAACACATCACACTCACATTCAATATCTGTCCCATATATCTGGAAAAGGCAATACGACACACTGCCTGATAGTACAATTATGTGGTTAGATTTTAGGTACTGAATAAATACAAGTCATTAAGTCAACAAATCAAGTAAACATACAGCTACCTATCCTACCGGGAGCACTGCAGCCACCAGTGTGTGTTAAAATATGTGTTCCATTGCTCTGTGCTTCACGTTGACACACAATTGACCTCTGGACCACATGATGCCGCCATCCGTCCAATGATTTCATATATTCTGACAAAACAAAACAAACCTAAGCAGATAAACAAACAGAAACAAGAAAGGAAACTAATGTGACACACAGTAGAAAACATACCCACAAAAGACATAATGTCCTTCAGGTCTTTTTAGTTATAAAAATAGAAGAAGAAGGGATTATTATGATTTTTGCCACACTATACACACTCTCATATTGAAAATCAATTTGTGGCTTAATTCTTAACATTTTGGGGAAATTAATACCAAATGAAAATGTTCCACATTTTAATATTGTGAAATGTTAAATTTCAAAATAAAAGGTCAGGGTGGCTTTGTGTTTTAAATGGAGTACAGTAAGAACTGTCCTGGAGCAAAACAGCTACCTATGTAGCTGTTTTGCTACGTAGGTCACCTATGTGTCATAGGTGTGACATATTTGTAGTTTTTGCTTTGTACAAAGTTTTTATTTGTTTTTTTAAGTATCTGTGGGTGAATTGTTTAAAAAAATAAAATGTACAGTAATTATAAATTTGACTTTCTTACATGAGGCTCATTTCAACTCATTTAGTCTTCCAGTCTAAAATTATACTAAACAGATAAGTCAAGTTTGTTCAGAAACACCCAACACTGTCATTGCACCCAAAAGCAGTTGTCCCATGATAATGTGACCCCATTATGTGACGGTGAGGTCATGGTGGTGTCCTTATTACTGTAGTGTGAAGAGGCCCTGAACACACACTCACTCACACAGGGGTCCCGTACGCTTGCGGGGGTGGGTGGGGGGGGTGGAGTGTAGAGCAGCTCCTTTATGGTGCTTCCAAATGAGCAACTTGTAAGGGGGACGGCGCCCTGCTCAAGGGCGTGTCGGCAGTGCTCCGGAGGTGAGCTGACACCTCCCACTGTCTGTTCACACTCCGAGTATTTTTGGGTGGGAAGGGGAATCGGACCGCCAATCTTGGAACATTGGACTACCCGCTCTACCGCTGAGTCACTGACCCCCCCATTGACACACAGCTGATCATTACCAAGGGTGGATCCGGCATACCAAGTGGTTCTATCCCAGGTGCATCGCCTTGGATGATGTCAGAGATCGTATAGATTAGAGACAGTAATTTTGTGTTTTTTTACGTAAGGCCCCCCCCCGTCACTTTTTTCCGAGCTTTTTGCTGTTGTTGTTTTTTTTTGTTCAGAATGCTCTTGTGTTTGGCTATTTTGTTCGCTGTAAGCTTTTTCTTTTCTATTATATTGTAAACAGTATTTTTACTGTACCTCCTGTAATAAACTGTAAAGGAAAAAAACTGATTTGCTTTTTACTGGAATGCTTTTGAATGTGAACATTGTATGTGGACATAAAGCTCCCAACCAAGACATTTTGTGTACATTTTGCAGGCAAATACCAGTAAAACTGAAACATGAAAGTCTATGTAATTTTTCAAATGTCATCGATACCCAGTATTTTGAAACCTGGTGTACTTTGATTGACTGCATGTACCTTATGAAGTGAAAATAAGCATTATTGTTTGACACAGTAATTTCATTCTGAGTCAAATATGCAGTGTTTTGGTAAAGTGTGTGTACAGAAAAAGATGTATTCTATTTTGAAATGAAGAGTTAGTGTTTATTTAACGCAATGTGCTTTTGAGAAGAAAATTAACCATTTGGACAACTGTGCGTTCTAGGTGGGAGCCTGTGTTAAGAGTTTAGAAAATGTGACTACTGTTTGGACAAACGCTTGTTAGCGACTGAAAAAAACTGTAAACTCATAGTTGTTCAGATATTAATGGTGATGGTGTTTGTCCCCAGGAACTATCTTAAAAATGTCATGATTTCCAACCCTTCCATTTGGTCCAATGTCACTATTGAAGAGTTGACATGCAACTGACAAAATGTTCAACGTTCAAAAAGGGAGAATATAATTCCCGACTCAATCTTTTATCCAGATCCACTCCAAAATGTCTTGAGCTTCTCTTTGCCACATACCCAACCCTTCCACTTAGTTCCATGGGCATACATTAAGCTGTTTTTGTCACCCTGCTAACATTCAGTCGACCAAACAAACCAACAAGCGCTGGCACAAGCACTAATGACATGACTTACTGTTCTTAGTGCTACTTCCGCTGTGGCTTTGTGGCAGCAGAGTTTCAACAGGAGTACGTTTACATTTTGTTTTTCACAAAGGGATGAGAGGGCCACCCTCGGAGGGAAGGGGTCAGCGCGACTGCCCTGTAGTGATACGATGGACCTTATGACGAACGGGACAGCGGTCATATGTTTGTTGATCATCAGAGCTGTGTGACTGCTGACTCCACTTCTCCCTCACACTACATGAACACGCGACTCACAGCGCAGGTAGGCCTACTTCGTTCCTCATGCTGTCATAGTAACCATAATCCTTCCAGCCCGGGTGAAATTAGTTCCTCCACTTAAGCTGTGACTCATCACATGAAACGACAGCCCCAGAGAAAACCCAGTGTTCCTGGTTATACAACGACAGCTTGTCTTGCAGTGCAGTCTGAGGCTCCACCGTCATGACTTACCTCTGACTCATGACTCACTATAAATGGCTGTTGGTCAATCCCTGTGAGACCAAATTTCCTGTTGTTAGCATGCCTGCATAATCTCATTGATAGCAGACAGGATATTGAGTTGAGGTCATTCAGCTGGGGATGGTGTGCAAAGGTAAGGGGCACAGAGCATTTCACCAGATATGAGTCATTTGGTATCATTTTACAACACGGCCTCTGTCAGAGCACTTGGACAATAAACCGCTGCAGGATGTTGATTCAGCTGAAGTTAAAACCCAATGAGGTTTACAGCAGCATCAGGCTGTAAGATTAATCCAACTGTAATGAACTCCAACAAACAGCGTGCTTACTGGTGGGTCTGCTTCAGTGCACATAGATGTCATTACAGTCCTCCTCTTTTGTCATCTCTTCATTTTATTAACATCTGATGGCAAGAATACATTAAGCCTCTTCACCAGAAGCAAATATGAACTCAGGCATGATGTATGAACGCCCTCCTATCTTCCATCAGAGAATAAGTGTAGTTCAGTACATCTACAAATGAGCTCTAAGGCATCATCATCATCATCATCATCATCATCATCATCATCATCATCATCATCATCATCATCATCATCATCATCATCATCATCATCATCATCATCATCATCAGGTGTGCAAAGGTGTGACTGAGGTTGTGTTTTTATGTTTGTATGCTTATTTATTTGTTAACAGCATTACACAAGAATCTGCTGGAAGTGTCATTTTATATTTTTAGCTGTGGGCCCGAAAGAAGTGAGCACCTTCAAAATTGCATTCACATGATTGGCACCCACGACTGAACAGTTTTCCAAGATACCTTCCAAAATGCTGGAAGGAAGAACCATGGACGAACCAATGTGTTTTGGTGCATATCTGGATAAAGACGCATATCCAGGAATTTTTACCCACTGTCTCTGGCTTTATTCCTTTAACAAATTTCTACATTTCTCCTAATATCACCAATTTCAATGAATTTGTTGTCATGAAACTGGAACGTGATCAGGAAAGCAGGTATGTGGAATTGTTTGGCCTTGGCTGAAGACGTCATTTTCTGAGGTATATTCAAGTAAAAGTTTAATAGTTTTCAGGTGTTAACACTATCTTATGTTTAACTATTTTTTTTCTCAACTTATCATACGTAATGTTATTTATTCATTAATTCAAGAGTCAAAGAAAAGCTTAAAAAGCTATTCTTTTAAACTGGTATTAGGACATCTACATTTATACAGCAACTGTCAGCACACAAAGCAAATCAGGTTCTCTAAATAATTCAAAGTAATAATAGACATTACAAGATACATTATGAGTCTGGTGTTTTTTCTTTTGTGTTGGTTTTTCCACTCCATCTTAGTTTCTTTTTTTCCAATGTGAATTAAAAGATACTTTAAACATTTCAAAGAGTCAAGAAAAGGAAACTTTTTAATGATATTTACTTTACCACCATTCATCGTTAGCATATAAACTTTAAAAGCAGAAAAGTATGATATAACAGAACCTATGAAAGTTAAATGTAATATCAGTTTAATCTAGCAAATGCATTAAACTATTGTATTATTATGGATGTCACTATGGTTAGGAATACATTTTACACTGCTGAGTTGTGAAACACTACATCATGTTTTATGGCTCGGTGATATGCTTTGTGTATGAAATCTGTTCGACTTTTAAATTCTGGAGTAAGAGTCACCTGAAATTTCTCTGAAATTTCAGCCTCTCAAGAAAGGTAAAATAATTAAATAATAAACCATCAAAGCATTAAAAATATTACAATGTTGCAAAAAAGAGACTGAGAAACATGTCCAACTCGAAAATTTACCACTGTGAATAAAAATATCATCATTTAGCAGTATTTCAGTGATCAAAATATACAAATGGTTGTTAAAAACTTCTGCTTTTCATATTCTGTTGTGAGACTTTACAACTCTGTGATCTGTTGAGCTGTTAGATTGCGCCATCTTGCGGTAGACTGGTTGATTTACATGCATCTTTTATCGTACAAAATTAAGTCAAAACGATGATGAGCGGACAAATGATTAAAATTTGTAATTTGTGGCCATAATAATCTTCATCATACGTCCAATAACGGAAATGATCCACCATAAAGAGAGCTGATTGTTTTAATTTCAAGCGTGGAATTTTGAAGACATTATTTGTACTTTCAAGCTGTGTGAGGTTTGTGTGGTTCTGTCCACTGCACATCATACTTAACAAAACATTAAAATGAATTAGATTGAGTAAAATACCTATTTGAACCATAATTGCACATTACATTCCTGCATACCAGTCTCCCATTTGCATTTATATGACGACAAAACCCCTCAATATCAGATAACATATGCATAGAGGAGCATTCGGTCACAGACCATTGCCTTTCTTTGTGGCTGATATAATTCCTCATTCTCCTAAGCCCCGATTCAGAAACCTCTTGACAATATGCAAATAATGTCCCTGGGCTACCATTGTATTGCTGCACTTGAACAGTATGAATGAGAGGGCATATTGTTGCTGGAGTTGTTATCAAATTCCATGAACCTTTAAGAACGGCTGCAGCTGATCATAATCTAGGGGCAGAAACAAAACCATCTAATGTTGTTGAGGAAATGAGTCCTGTATTTGGAACAATGGGGAAAAGAGACACTCACATTTCTACTGATTCTATAATTTATTCTATCTTCTTTTTATTCTGCAGTGATATATGATCCATTTGTAAACAGAGAGAAAATGATTTTTGTATGTGATAACAGAACAAACAGTCCCATCATAATGAGAATGAAGCTAGGCCTCACTAAAATATGCCACAATTTGACCAAATTTACTACATAGTGACAATTAATCCAACTTAATACTGTATTCATAAACATATACGTGTTTGTTTTGTAATGTGACAAATGTAAATAATATAAATATAATAATGAAATAGTTATCATCCTGAAAGAGACTATCAACAAAATCAACATTTTTCCTTTAGTCAAGTCAGACCTTTCACTTGTGGCATAGTCTTCTTCAGGCTGATTTGTTGTGTGTCATTAAACACGACTGGTTATTCCTTCTCAGTGCAATTCACGAAAGACGTGACTTGATACACTTCTGCCAACAGATGGAAGCAAAGTTCCTTTTGATGACTGAGAATGTTTGAATGAGAAAGAACCTCCAAAAGATTAATTGAAATGTTGACATGACTCTCTATCCGCCTGTCTGCATGCCTGTCTGCTTGGCTGCTTGCCTGTTTTCTTTTGGTTTCATCATTAACGTTTTGTTTCTTGCTCCCTGATCAGATCCTGTATTCTCGTGTTTGAGCTGAGTTTATGGTCTCTGATTCAGGGAGGAGTGGGTGTGGTCACACTTTCCTGGAAAAAGATTTACTTGTTGTAAATAAAGATTCCTGGTTTCTCTGCTAAACAGGTACAAAAGTCCAGCTGAAAATGAATATGATGTATCACATTATTACTGATGTTGATATTTGCAATACTTCTATTGTTACAGCTGTATTTATGTTCTTGCATGAGGTTTTTTTTTTTACATTAAAACTGTATTTTAGGACTTTCAAAACATCAAATATTGATGAAAGACATCCTGACTATCTGAGAAATTCAGACTTGTTTTTCATACAGAATCAGTAATTTGACAGACTATTGGTTTCAGTAGGGACGGCAGTACAGTGTGATTGTCATCTTGATGCTCTTGTGTGCTTTGTGTGTTTCTTGTTCTCAGTCAGCATACTTCCTATAGTGTAGGCTACATATTATCTTCTTAGCTTGATGTCTATACTCCATTTATTTCTTTTGAAGGTAGTTCATCTATATGCTGGGCACGTTAAGTGGTAATGTTACGATGCAGTGTTTGGACACACGTTAAGTCCAGAGACACAGTTTTCAAAACACTAGCTGTGACGCTTCTGTCCTGCTCACCCGACTGACCAGCTAACCCACCCCTGGTTGAAGGGCACTGAGATGCTGAAGGCAGCATGGAGTTCAGGAAGAACAAGTTGATGTGTCCTGACTTGAACCCCATTAAATCTCTGTTGGGTTGGATGAATGAGTGGGACGATGTGAAAGTCCTCCACACACTCATAAGTAACTCCTGGTCAGCTGAAAAGGAAGGAACCACAGGTCAAGTAAGCTGGTCCACGAGGAACCGAAGCTGACCATGGACACTGTAAAAATGTTGTCTACTCCAGAGAAAGTCATTGTTCTTCTGTCTTTAGTGTTGTTTTTATTTATCTTTATTCATTTCTGATTAAAAGAAAAATCTGATTAAATTTTAAAAAAAGGACAAATACAGTTTTTTTTCATACTAAAAAACGATCTCAACACATTTACCAGTAGATTCTTTCAATACATTTGTTCCCTCTCAAAGAAAGCAAAATATGACATTTAACTGTTGTTCCAGTTTCTTACTGTTTGTGCTCATGTTTGGGTAAAGTTTAAGCACAACAAAGGTTTTTTTTTTTTCTTCAGGAAGTGAAACCAATGGCGGCTTGTCCAATTTTCATGTGAAGATTTCTCTCTCAATGTTACGTTAAGTTATTCGTTGAAAGCTTTACATTTGTTGACTTGTTTAAATGCAGTGCTCTGACTTTTTACTACGTGAATGAATTGTCTGTGTGGTGTGCAGGTGTTTGTCTGTCAGTGCGTCAGGTACAGTATAGTCACATAACATAATTATGATGTTATTTCAAGGTGCAAGGGGAACCCCGAAGCTTTGCCAAGCCCACAGTTTTGTGGATTTCCTCTTTTTTTTACTCAAAGAACGTTGAAGGTTTTTTTTACGTTTTGAGAACTTGCTTTCCAACATACCAAAATGAAAATGACAAGAACTAAATTAAATCTAATTTCATGCCAGCAGCCAAAGCAAATTGAAGTACTGCAGAACAAGTGTTGACAACTACTCCAACAATGCAAAGAACATCGGTAATTGTGTTAGTTGCCCCCAGGGTTCAGACTAGTACCTGCAACACGAGAAAACTGAGAAGGCGACATCGCTGTCTCACCTCTACCTCAGTCTGACTGACAGCTTTAGAATAAACCAGTCAATTCCTTGTTAATAGAGTTCCATGCCACCGAGCTGATCACAAGCACAGGGACTTGGGTTTTGATCTGATGCTTTGCTCGCTGCCTTTCTCATTCACCAGCCGGCCTCTCCTTTTGAAAGACTATCAGGTTACGGCTGCAGGAAAACAAGCAGTTTTATCCTCTCTTGTCAGCGTGATCAGCTGAAAGTGAGTTCCCTGAAAGCGAGACCTCTCAGTTCCACCCTTTTATTTCTGTTTTTAACACCTTGCTTGAGACAAAGAGCGAGCGATGAAAAATGGAGTATGCATCCGACTGATTCAAGAGGAGGTCAGACAATAGGGCTCTGTGGCTTTAGCTAACCGCAGCAGTTCGATAAAACGCTTTGATATGAGGAATAATGTCCGTGTGCGCCTGGAGAAGGAAAGAAAAGAAGAAGAAGATGAAAGAGGCATGTTTAATGTCTGGTGCGCCTTTTTCTACTTTGAAATGCAGATTTGGTCACAGATAGGGCTGATGCTACTGTTCGTGTAATGACATTTGTGTAATAACACTGTTCCATTACATTTTTAAACAAACTGGTAGACTTAAAAAAAATATTTATTTCAAACCTATAATTTATCTTCTCGAAACAAAAAAAATACTTGGGATTTGGCCATCTCCATCCATCCATCTTCTACCGCTTATTAGTCGGGTCTCAGGGGCAGTAGCTTCAAGGGAGTCCCAAACTTCCCTCTCCCTGGCCATATCCACCAGCTCTGACTGGAGGATCCCAAGGCGTTCCCAGGCCAGTGTTGAGATATAATCCCTCCACCTAGTCCCGGGTCTGCCTCGAGGTGTCTTCCCAGCTGGACGTGCCAGGAACACCTCCCTAGGGAGTCGACCCGGAGCGGTAAAACAACTGCAATACCGCTCCCGCTGCCCCAATTCTCTGTCCAATCTCACGCTCCATTGTTCCCTCACTCATGAACAGGACCCCAAGATACTTTAACTCCTTCACTTGTGGAAGGACCTCATTCCCCACTCAGAGAGGCAGTCCACCAGCTTCCTACTAAGGACCATGGCCTCAGATTTGGAGGTGCTGATGCTCATCCCCGCCGCTTCACACTCAGCTGCATACAGGACGAGTGAGTGATGCAGTTCACAGGCCAATGACGCAAACAGGACCACATCATCTGCAAAAAGCTGCGGTCCTCAGCCCACCAAACTGTAAACCCTCCTCTCACCATGACTACACCTCGATAACCTGTCCATGAAAATCATGAACAGAACTGGTGACAAAGCGCAGCCCTGTCAAAGGCCTACAGCCACTTGGAACAAGTCCGACCCACTACCTAGAATCCAAATGCAGCTCTCACTTTGGGCATACAGGGACTGGATGGCCCTGAGGATAGGGCCCCCTAACCCCGTACTCCCATAATACCTCCCACAGTATATCCCCGGGGAATCGATCGTAAGCCTTCTCCAAGTCCACAAAACACACGTAGACTGGATGGGCGTATTCCCTAGGTTCCCTGCGAGCGTGACGAGCTGGTCCGTAGTTCCACGACCAGGACGGAACCCACATTGTATCTCCTCAATCTGAGGTTTGACAATCGGCCTAACCCTCCTTTGTAGCACCTTGGAGTAAACTTTCCCAGGGAGGCTGAGGAGTGTGGTGCCCCTGCAGTTGGTATACACCCTCTCATCCCCCTTTTTAAAAAGAGGAACCACCCAGACTTCCACGCAATGTTAAAGAGGCATGTCATCCATGACAGCCCCTCAACATCCAGAGCCTTCAGCATTTCTGGGCGAATCTCATCAATACCCAGGGCTTTGCCACCGTGAAGTTATTTAACTACCTCAATAACTTCGCCCGGAGAGATTGACTCGAATCCCCCATCATCCTCCAGCTCTGCCTCTGCAATAGCGGACGGTCAGTTGGGGTAGTTGGATTCAGGAGTCCTCAAAGTGTTCCTTCCACTGACCGACAACCTCTTCAGTCAAGGTCGACAGTGTCCCATCCCTGCCGTGTACATCTTGGATGATCCCCCGTTTCCCCCTCCTGAGGTGTCCATCAGTCCTCCAGAGCAACTTTGGTGCCTTTTGAAAGTCCTTCTCCATGGCCTCTCCAAACTCCTCCCACATCCTCTGTTTTGCATTTAGGGACCCAAAGAATGTTGAATACTCTGCGCTGCTATTTGGTGCATACTGACAAACAACAGTCAGAGTTTTCCCTCCCACAGCCTTAAGGCGTAGGGAGGCGACCCTCTTGTCCACCGGGGTAAACAACACAGCAGCGCTCAGCTGGGGACTTGTGAGTATCCCCACACCTGCCCTGCACCTCACGCCTGATGCAACTCCAGAGTAAAACAAGGTCCAACCCCTATCCAGGAGTTTGGCTCCAGAACCGAGGCTATGCAGGAGATAAGCCCCACCAGATCCAACTGGTAGGGCTCCACCTCCAACACAAGGTCCGGCTCCTTCCCCGCAAACGAGGTGACATTCCACGTCCCTAAAATCAGCTTCTGCCACCCGGGTCTGGTCCGTCGTGACCCCCTGTTGTCATTGCTACCAATATGCCAGTGCACCCGACCCCATCGATTTGCCCTGCGGGTGGTGGTTCCACAGGGGTGGGAAGAGTCCTCGTTGTCTTTTTGGGCTGAGCCTGGTCGGGCCCCATGGCAGACCCGGCCACCAGGTGCTCGCTTACGGGCCCTCCGCCCAGGCCTGGCTCCAGACGTGGGCCCCGGGCTTCCTTCGGGCAGGGTCACTTGTTTCCCTTTTCGTTCTTTCATGAGGCTTTCATTGGGCCCTTTATTTGAAACCTGTTTGCCTTGGGTGACCTTACCAGGAGTACAAGACTCCCGACAACATAGCTCCCAGGATCCTTAGGGCACACAAACCTCTTCACCACAATGAGGTGATGGTTCTTTGGAGAGGTCGGCATTTGGTCAAGTAATGAAAATATATAAAGAATCAAAACATGCATTTGAACCAACCCCTGGAGTTACTTCAACTAACCCATATTTCCATGTTATTTTCTGTACATATGGGGTAAATAGCATGTTTTATGGTACATTCTTGTAAAACTGCGAGCAGATGCGTGGGACTCATAACAGCTCTAGTGATTCCCTGATCATCTTCAGCTTTACTTTGAATCTAGAACATATAGCTATGCTAACAAATGACGCTAAACATCTATGTTCGCCTAAGAACAGCTGTGTAGAGCTTCATTGAGCCCCATAGAGCCTCAGTGCACGAAAGTAAAATCCTGTGGATCCCTCCCCCTAAAATTTAACTCAAAGCTTGTCAACAGCAGTTAAAGGACGACTCTGGGGTCAGTTTAGTGACACGTCGAGCTCTAACAGAAATAACAAAATGGTGCCTAAGTAAAGTGAATGCAGTTCTGAAAGATCTAGAAAGATTTGAACGGACACAAAGGGTGAAACAGCGTCTTCATCTGTGGCTGAGGAGTCAAAAGAGGGTGGAGACTCCTAGGGACTCTTTCCCAGCGAGAGGAAACCTGACCAGGGTCGGCACTGCTCTGGAATCTACCGCACTGGCATCTGCCAGAGCCAAAACCGCATTCTGGAAGTTTGGAGAGAAGAGTGGAGTGACAGCATTTCCTGCATCCATTTAGAGGCCCACTGTATGGAAAACATTTGGATCTCTTAAGGAAGAATATCCACTCATAAATTAATTGTGATTTTTTTTTTTTTAGTGGTATTTTGGATAAATGCAAGTTTTTGTAAAGCGAAACCTTTTATCTCCAAACAATAACAAATTGGAAACAGAATAGTTGTTGGTTTGATGCTAGATTGTGTGGTCTCGGGGCAGGAGGATTCTTTTTTTTATGGATTTGTAAAATGAATTACATCAAAATTTCAATGAAAACAGTCAAACAATCTCAGCGCCCCTGGGAATGTGTTGCAGCTGTTGTCTGGCTGCTGGGATGACGTGCCAGGATATGATATTTACCTCAACGCCTATATAAACATCACTGGTTGTGTAATACTCACAAACTGGAAATGAATCCAATTCAAAATATGTTGAGACACAAATCAAAGTCAAAGTCAAAGTCAAATGTGTCAGTCGAGTATTTAACTTCCAAAAGAGTGTGATTAAGTGTAAAACAACACAATCAACAACAACAAAAAGTAAACCCTGGATGTGTGCGATTCCTCCAAGGTCGCCCATTTATAGCCGAACGTCCTCATTTTATCCACCTTTACTTTTACCTGATGGAAGAATATCATGAGAAAAGAGAGGAAAAAAAATCATGGTGTAAATGAATCAGTTCAAGATTTGAGTATTCAGCTGGTATTTTGTTTATTTCTGCTGCCATTATTCCAATGATCCTTTCCAGCATGGCGTGTCCTCAACAGCGAGCTCCATTAATAGACGTCACACCGGCTCTTCAGACGGGCCTTTGTTCAGGGCAGCCCAGGCTGATCCGGTTACCACTGTCAGTGTGTGGGTTCCCTCTTCCCACAGTTCATGAATTATAGGTGAAATAGGGACTCTGAACTGCAGAATGTTATGTGAGTAGGAATACTACAAATTGTTCTGTAGGTGTCAGGATTTAAAATCTCAGATCTTTAAATATGGCATATTCATCATTTCTTTACCCTGGTATTTATTATTTCAAGGACGGAACCAATTTATTTCTAGATTTCTTGACAAGTAAAATTATCTTATGGCATGGACAGATGACTTCACGAGTGTTAAGATGCTTTTGCCTTTTGCAAGTGTTTATTTCTTGTCTTAAGTATATTCAACATTACATGGATGTGTGTTCTGTTGCATTTGAATAAGCACTGATAAAAAACACTCAAAATATTCTTGATTTAACTAAGTTTACTAAAACCTATGCATGCGCTTGGTCCACTATCGTGTTTGATGAAATGTATTCTCCAAAAATAAAAATTATTATAAGAGCATGAGAATAAAAATCCCCATTTCAGGGGTCAAAGAAAGTCAAAGCAGACTAGAGGAGTGTGTTAATGCTGAACATAAAGGCCGACCAATGCTTTATGTAAACAAGCAGTCAGAGACTGCAACATCTCGCGATACCCCTGAATTCAAAATTTTACCCTGACCTACACATTTTTGTGCCCCTGGCTTCCTGAAAATGTTGCTTTTTGTTTTGTGATTATATCTCATCAGATTTCAGAGATATGCGCCTGAAATAGGTATAAAAGTGAAAATATGACCTTGACCTAGTTTTTTCAAGGCCAAGGTTGCGATCTAATTTTCGTCCCTTTGTCTCCCCGAATATAACACATTTTGTTTCATCTTTCTATTTTATCCGGTTCGTGAGATATGTGCAAAAAAACGTACAAAAGTTGAAATTTGACCTTGATCCAGTTTTATTATCATCATCATCTCATTTTCATCTCCTTTGCCACCCGAGTAATGTGCTTTTTGTTTCATCTTTCTATCTGCAACAGACGGACGGGGGGACAAACACACAAACACTGACAATAACAATACATCACTGCTTTGCGGGATGTAATGACTCCTGTAAGCTGCCAGAGTGAAGGAAATACTCAGATCCTTATTTTAATATCACTCTGAAAATATCCCAATACCAGTAAAGCTCAACCAGTTAAAACCTAAAAAGTAAAAACACTTGTTTAGCAGAAAGTAGTTCACAGAAACAAAAATAGATTTAAAATGTTGAATTTGGAAATAAAGTACTTTCACTAGACAGCAAAAAAACACAGTATTTTAACATGGCAAATAACAAAGATTGAAAGCTGCCAAACAAATGCTTTGGAGTCAAACATACAGGTTTCTTCAACATACTAGGTTTGAAGTGCAATGATGCTTAAAACAGTAATACCTTAATAAAAATCTTTCAACTGTTGCTATTTTTGGCACAAACTGTACATTTAAAGTGAGCACTGTAAAATCGGAAGGGATTTTAGGGTGTAGTACGATGATGGCTAAGAAGGCTTGTTGTGAAGAAATGAGATGAATGGAACATAAGCATCTCAGTAACATGTTTATCTTCCTGCAGTGTAAAGGTACAAGCTCTGTTGTGTACGATGTTATGTCAGTGACAGCAGTAAGTTTATACAGTATATGTTAGAAATAAATACCAGACTTCAGAAGATACATAATTCAAAACTTCTTACCGACAAATGAACTGTTTTAAAAAGAGGAAATCAAGCCAAATAATTCCAATTAACTCACTTCAGTTTGGTTAAAAAGATCCACTCCACACAGATTGTCATGCAAATTCCACATCAAATGACCAAATGGGCTATAGCCCTTGATTACAATCTCTCATCATACACTTAAAAAAAAAGTTAAATACTCAGGAAAATACTGGTACATAAGCATATTGTACATTTTAAGCACAATATGCTTTTTGTTGCTAAGTTGTTGTGTGGATAGTTATGCATGGTGTATGTATGTATTTACAGTGTTTAGACATGGGATTGTGAAGTAAATTTATCATACAAAAGGTATTTAAATGCTCTATAACAAATCATCTCTCAGCTTGTTACTTAACATACTGTATATGATGATGAACACAAATAGGAGCTTATCTGGCTTAGAAACTGCCGTTTGATGTATGGCAGTTTATTCCTAAGGAGATCATCTGTATATGTATGAATGATTAGGTCACTATAGAAATATTCTACAAATTGTCACTTTGCATGAATTTTTTAATTCTGCATGCCTCCAGGATTGGGGCTCCTGAAGTCTGATGTCATATGAGCTGGGAGGAGAAGCTTCTCGGGTGATCCAAGGGGTTAAATGGGAGTTGAAGAGTCTCTTGGCTGCTTTTCAAGGGGCGAGCAGCTTCAGGCGTTACTGGTCGCAGCTCACAGCAGCTGAGAGGGAAGGCTGTCTCCGACGCCTCCCCCCCTCCTGTGTCTCTGTCTCCATATAATTACACTATGGCTGAGAGACATGTGCTTAAAGTAACAAAACAAAGACAGACTGGAAAATAAACAGGACCTCAGTCATTCAATGAAACCCCGAGCTTTTCAATGAGCCTGAGCTGTCTGCATAGCTGAGTTTTATACTAATGGTTTATTGGAGACGAGAAATAGTTTATAGAGAAAGCAAAGTTGTGTCGTTGGAAACCATAAAGCTGACAGCCAATCATCCTGTGACTTATTCCATGTATTAATGAGGTGAAAAGAGGTTCAAACACAACTGTTAGTTTTGCTTTGTTTCCAGTTGCCCAAGTGAGTGATGTTATTTTTAGTATGTAATTGGTCTGCACAGCGATCGTTTGCTTTAAATGTCTGAAATAAAGCTGACAAGACTGATGTGTGTCGGCAAACACATGAACGCAAGGTTGCTTTTGTGTGAACGTGTGTGTCATCGAATGACTGAGACAATGTAAAACTCCAACTTCACAAGTTTGCACATAAATATACCAAACATTTATTTGAGAAAACTTGAAATTATGCTAATGATGTTATTATTATTATTATTATTATTATTATTATTATTATTATTATTATTATTATTATTATTATTATTATTGTTGTTGTTGTTGTTGTTCTTGTTGTTATCATCATCATCATTATCGTTATCATAATGATTATATTATTATTATACTGTATTGTGTTTCATGGTGTGTTAAAAATGTCAATTTTGCACACAAACAACTGTGTGTTTGCCAGATGACTGAACAAGTCATGTGCAGATTTTGGTAGATCTTTTTAGTGGTGACCTGGATCATTATGGGGAACTAGAATGGTCCTGAAGGATTGTCTGCCATCGCAGGACAGCGGCACACAAACACGACACTTAGGGTATCTCCACTCCCTTTTCCTGCGGTGAATCCAGAATAACAAATCAGTATTAGTTAGAATAATTATTTAAGGGGTGGCACAGACATGGGGCTTTACTCACCTTGTTCCTCTCGGATGCTTTCCTTTCGCTTTGGGGCCAACCAACATAAGGAATGTAAACACAACAACATAATTGTCAAGGTCTTGCTATTGCAGTACTAGGCAAGAAAACACCATCTGTTTGCTGTTGCTTGTCATTGATTTTTGTACTTTGGTTTCTGACAAATTAATTTAACTGTTTCAATGCAGATTTGCTGAACCATTGCTGTGATCCAATTCTGTGGTGTTTACCTTGAAGAACTAGACCTCCCTTGGCAGACATACTGCATCATTTTGACTCATTTTTCGTATCCATGTGTTCTGGGATCATGAGAAAACAGTAGTGTGTGAAGGTGGACTTTTTTTCACAATGCAAAGAAAACTGTTGTGTAAACAGGGTTTTACTGATGACTCTGCAATCACCCTTCATGTTTACAGGGTAATAACTTTAATTTAAGTTGTCTTTGAGAATGCTCTATCTTAATGTTAGTGTTTCCCAGAAGACATGTCTATAATTCTAGATTACATGTGGTGAACAACGTAGAAATATGTGTGTATGCTCTTGGTTTAAGAGCCCTCAGGGGAAAAAAACATTGTCCATAGGATTTCAACAAACACCCAACTGTTTATTTGCTAGTTTGGAGGTAGTGAGAGGCTACAGGGGACTCGTCTGTCATCATTCCCTGGTTGTTGATGACACTGATACACAGTGATGAGCAATCAGCAGCAACAGTGAGATGTATGAGCTGTCTGTGGTTTCACACAAAAGGGCAGAGATATCGATCTGCATGCACTCTGAGGGCAGCGAGGCAAAACACTGTCAGGGCTGTGGGAGGAAAGATGACAAACGTGCATTTTGGCTTTTCTCTTACGATCACTGTGAGTTGTTTGACGGAAGTTGTTACATTTCTCAAAGGACTGATTTATGTTAATTTTAAGTGACAGTTCAGCAGTTTTTTTTTATGAGCTCCTGAAACTGTTACATAACGTAGATATATTGTCAAGTTGAATTATATTGTTGATGATATTTTTATTTAATGTTGAAAAAAGAAGGTACTTTATTTTTAATGTATTGTAAGAGCAAAATTAAGGAAATGCATTCATATTTCAAAGAACCCTAAGAAAAAAAACTTTTTAATCACTTATGCAATGAAATTCACTTCAGGTGGCACAGTGGTGGTGTGGCTAAAGCTGCCACCTCATGACCAGAGGATTCTGGGGTCAGAGTCGGGGGCATGTTCACAGGGGCTCCCTTCATGCGCTTTGGCTTCCTCCCACGGTCCAAAAATATGCAATATATGTGAACTGGTGACACTGAATTGCTCGTAGGTGTGAAAGTGACGGTGAAAAATAATCCCTCTCAATCATCACTTTTGACTTACGACACACTAGAAGTGTGTGGTGATGCCTGCAGACCCCTAGGACCCTGCCTGTGTTATGTGTCTGTGTTCAGGACATGTCTGTGCATAATTCTTTGGCTCTGAAGCCCCCAGATAATAAAGGACCCCATTATGTGACATGTGTAAGTAAATTAAATAATAATGATAAATAAACTAAATGTGAAACTATGAAGACATTTATGAGAGGATGATAGATAATCTTACACATAGCTGTTTAGCTCTAATTGCATATATGTGATAACATAAATAAATAAATAAACAAACAAACAAACAAACAAACAAACAAACAAACAAATAAATAAATAAACTGTTTATTTATATTTATTTGTTAGTTTGTTTATAAAAGTATTTATAAAAGAACTGTGAAACAAACTTTATGAAAAAAAACCATCTCAAGTTCTCTAGAGGGTTTAAACAGGATAAATTCACCACCTCCAGTTCTGCGGAGTTTTTTTTTTTTCTTTTTACTGTCTTACAAACAAACCAACAAACAAACCTATAACCAAACACAAGTGAAAGCATAAAACAGCAAAAGGAAAAGAAGACTGTCTCAAGCATTTTCTTCACTTCTGTCCTCCTGATCTTTCGATGCCTCAGAATAAATCGAAGACCCCAACCCAGAAATTGGGACCCACCTTGTTAATCTATGAGAGTAATCTATAACAATACACTGATGTCATAACATTATTATATCTTTTATTTTACTGTATTATGTTATGGAGGAAAACTTGTTAACGGTGCCTTAATATGACACGTGTTCTGAGGAGAGCTGCCATTAAGGGTGTGGCTGATATTGTACGTGATGACGGAGCTATTCTCCTCCACGCTAAACCAGATTAGGCTGGGTGGTCACTCTGGGTGACATGGCAGTAGTGCTAAGCCAGTGTCCTCATCGCCAGTCTACCTAGTCCTCTGCAGAGGACTAGGTAGACTGGCGATGGAGGAGAGCTGGTCCAGGTTCATCTTCTTTTTATTCACTTAGGAACGAAGGACAATTCATAACCCCAGACAGCCATCGCTGCTTAAAATTACGACTGAAATCCTTCATATAGACATTGTCACCTGGTTTCAACAGTCTCTGTCATTCATATTGATCATGTCTCTACTTCTGTTTTTCCTGCTTTCTGAGCAGTGTCCTGAGTGTTTGGATGCAGCAGGTCCAGCTTTGACTTAGGCCTACACCCCAACAACATCTCTGCTGGAATATGTGCAGTAGTGGTTTGTGGTGTAAGGCGATACTTAAACAGGAAACGTAAATGAGTCACCTTTCATACTTCTCAGACCCTCTTTCACCGTCTGAACTGTTCTCTCTGCCAATCCATTTGAAGCTGGGTGAAAAGTGAAAAGGAGCTGTACGAATCTGTCGGATGGCATTCTGTACCATAATCTGTCCTCCATTGTGTGTGCAAATTTAATCTCATGCCAATTTAGATTATTTTTGCATAGCCGGTCACAGCCCAAAAGACTAGCTTTTCCCTGTACTCCTGTCTACTCTCCTCAGTCCTCTCAGTGTCCCACTTCTTCTTAACTAACCTCTTTCTCTGTATACACTCCTGTACCTCCTCATTCCACCACCAAGTCTCCTTATCTACTTTCCTTCCAGATGACACACCAAATACTCTCCTACCTGTCTCCCTGATCACGTTAACTGTAGTTGTCCAGTCATTTGGAAGCACCCCCTGACCACCCAGGGGCTGTCTTAACTCCTTCCTAAAAGTCATGCAACACTCTTCCTTTTTTAGCTCCCACCATTTCGTCCTCTGCTCTGCCTTTGCCCTCTTCATCTTCCTCACCACCAGAGTCCTCCTACACACCACCATCCTATGCTGTTTGGTTATACTCTCGCCTACCACTACTTTGCAGTCACTGATTTCCTTCAGATTACACCGTCTACACAAGATGTAGTCTACCTGTGTGCTCCTACCTCCATTTTTATAGGTCACCCTATGTTCCTGCCTCTTCTGGAAGAAAGTATTCACTATAGCCATTTCCATCCTTTTTGCAAAGTCAACTACCATCTGTCCGTCTGCGTTCCTGTCCTGGATACCAAACCTGCCCATCACTTCCTCATCACCTCTGTTACCTGCACCAACATGTCCATTGAAGTCTGCACCAATGACAACTCTCTCACTTCTAGGTATGCTCTGCATCACCTCATCACAGTCCAACCAGAATTTCTCCTTCTCCTCCAGCTCGCATCCTACCTGTGGAGCATACCCACTAACAACATTGAACATCACGCCTTCTATTTCTAGCTTCAGACTCATAACTCTATGTGACATTCTTTTTACCTCCAGGACATTCCTAACAAACCCCTCCTTCAAGACAAGTCCTACTCCATTTCTTTTCCTATCTACACCATGATAGAACAACTTGAATCCTGCTCCTAAACTTCTAGCCTTGCTACCTTTCTATCTGGTCATCTGGACACACAGTATGTCCACCTTCTTCCTCTGCATCATGTCAACCAACTCTCTACCTTTTCCTGTCATAGTCCTAGCATTCAACGTCCCTACTCTCAGTCCTATACTCTTGGCGTACCTCTTCCCTCTTTTCCTATGAACACACTTTCCCCCTCTCTTTCATCGACTAACAGTAGTCCAATTTCCACCGGCACCCTGTAGGTGAACAGCACTGATGGCGGTCGTTGTTAACCCGAAAATCGACGGATTCGGTATGGAAGTCATAGGTTTGATTCGCATGTTTGATTTGGCAAAAGTTTTATGCCGGATGCCCTTCCTGACGCAACCCTCTGTATTTATCCGGGCTTGGGACCGGCACAATAAGACACTGGCTTGTGTCCTCTTGTGGCTACAAGAATGTAGTTCTGGAAATCCACCACTTACCTTCTCTGAATGTAAGTCAAGCTCTAGTGACAAGAAACATCTTCAGACATGTCTGTCCTTCATGTGGTTCTGCGGTGCACTGGCGTCATGCCTGGGGTGTACCCTGGCTCATGCCCCAAGTTTGCTGGGATAGGCTCCAGAAACCCCGCAATCCACGACAGCAGAAAAACGGTGTACTAACAACAAAGGAATGAATGGAAAAAGTCTAAAAGGACATGAAAATCCACATCAGCAAGAAGCACATCAGTTGAAGTGTTCGTAATAAAAGCTTTACTCAGGTTGTTCATTTGAGTAACCATGCTTTTGTTCATGACAGCAATGGATTTAAATGAAGATCTCACCATGTTGGAATATAAACAGGAAATCCTCAACATATCAGAATTGTTTCCAAAAAGTTGTTCGCAAGTTGAATGTTTGTAAGTTGAGTACCACCTGTAATATTGTACAGGCGTTTCCCTGATTACTCATATGGATTGGAGGCCAAACTGAGGGCCCATCCACCTTCAAATAAAAATTGAAAATATTTTAACAGAATTAAACTCAGTTCTTTTCAGTTTTTTTGTGTTTAACTTTCCAGATCAATGACTTCCTTCTGCCCTGGTCCTGTGAAACTTTCACCTCCAGATTTCTTCTTTAATATGGAAAAAACATTCATTATCCATCACTTAATCTTATCATCAACATTAACAACATCATCCCGACAGGGTTAATTCTAATTCTAATTAGAGAGCAGAATTAGCTCAGGTTCCTTCAGTTCACATTGAGTGCCCACACACCGCAGCCATGTCGATGGCGACCTCCTCAGCTGCTCGGATCCACGTCATCATCTCTATGGCTCCAAATCCTGGCAATGGGAACAGACTAAAATGGGAGACTTGGCAAGGGGCGTTTTAAGATGAGGAAACCAAACAGCAGAAGGGAGAGCACCAAACCCAGCAGTGACTCTCCCACCCCAATCCCTTCTCTGAATCCCTTCCATTGTACGCTGGCCACAAATCCCAAACTCCGCCTGTAAAAGTAGAGACTGAAGCATAAAGGAATTTTCAGGAGTTGTTTGAGAATGCCCAGAGATTTATGACGGGCTTTACTCAGTGTAATGCGATGTTGCACACATTTAATAATAACGGTTTGTAATTACAACTGCTTCTCTTTTTTCCATCTATTTTAAGATAAGTCTCAGCACATTCTATAACTCTGGAAAGATTTCTGGCTGCTAAGTTTTGCACTTTTTCTCAGGGGTGCTGCGACTTTGTAGTCAGCCCCTCTTTACTTTTACACCTAAACATAATTACAGGTTTCAGCAAGAAGCCTGCAGACGTTCAGGGTCAAAACAAAAAAAATGCTTGACTGTCAGAGCAGAATGAGGTGCCTCAGCTTAAACACAAATCTCTTCAAAGGTTACAGCCTTTGTGCTTACGTTGCTTTTTCATCTCATTGATCATGCTCTCCAACCTCCCAGATATGAGTTTCCATAAATAATTGTGTTGTTGAAAGAGTCAAATAATATGCAGTAAACACAGAACTTTCTCCTGCCAGAGTGTGTTTGGGCCCCAGTGCCCTGATGTGGTTGGTTGTGTAATGTCTCAGTTATGCATTTACTGGCACAATGGCACTTTCCAATTTTTTCCGTTGCAACTGATCCCTTCAACACCATGCAGCAAGATGACAAACCCTGATAACACATTTTAAAAAGTATGTATTCACGAGGAAACATTTTGCAGAACGGAATCTAAAAATAAATTATGCATGCCACAGACTTTCACTGTCAACCTGTGGAAACAGTTTTTTTCAAAGCTGGTTTCCACTTCCAGATTTTTCTAAGTTTTTTTTCTTGCATCATCTTTGCCAGAGTAGCCTGAGCTGGCTCAGGTGACGTCACCTGACGAGGAGCCAAGTTTTACTCAACAGAAGGAGTATTTTATCTGATGATACCACAGTAAAACCAGTTGCATTGCACAATGAAGCAGTGTTGTACTTTAATTATATTCCACACAGCAAGTGTGTTTACATTCTTTCCTTACCTCTGCAAATGAGATCATATTTTCACTCATGTCTGTCAGATGGCTTCTTACTTTGTTTGTCAAAAGTATTCCCTGACACAAATTTCATGAAATCTTCTGGTATTTGTTGGCCTGGTAGAAGGGAACAAATAAACATTGAATTCTTTCTTATTATCTTCAATACTATGAACATTTTCAGGATGTCTCCGAATACATGTGAACTCCAAAACATTGGTGGGAAGACGGGGCATGTCCTGGTTGGTGTGGATCCAGATACATTGTGATGTAACACATCGCACAAATTTATATCATTGATATCTATGAATGTGTATTGTGTGCTGCAGGTTCAGATTGCAATATAGATCCCCGAGACTGAAAATCATATTTATAGAGGTCAATTTTTTTTTTGGCTGGGACCAGGAGCTGGTGTAATCTGCTGGATATTCTGAACTTAACTCTAGAAAATCAAGGTCAGGTGATTTTCACCCAAGCAAATGTAGTTACATGATTTTCAATTTGTTGCATTTGTATGAGTGTCATGGGTCCCTGGGTAGCTTCAGCATTGTTTGGATACCTTTGAAGGTGTGGGTGTTTTCCTACCTAAAAACCTGCTTTCACCGTCAGACTGAGCCTTTACTAGGGAAGTCTCAAATGTCTCAGGAATGGGTGGACCGAAGACCAAGTTTCCAGTGTCAGGAATGTTTTTTTCTTGAGGTACTTAATTTTTCAGTAATTTTGGAACATTTTTTAAGGGTCCCCAATAACACTTTTTTTCACTTTGTTAGACATGCCACACTTGAAAATGAAAAAAACAAAAACAAAAGTCCACTGTCATTTGTCATGTGTTGTTATATTTTGATATATTTTGAGGACAAGTTTGTGTTGATTAAAATATATTGGGTGAAAATTGGTGATAATGTTACTATTTTAAGCGATAGTGTTCTAGGTTTGAACAAGCAATAAGCTAAACAAGGGTACTCATAGAAGGCAAACCTCCTTCAAGGCAATAGCATTTGTTAAGGTTTGTGAAGGGCTTTTATGATATTTTTTGAGAGATAGAGATAGAGATAGAGATAGAGATAGAGATAGAGATAGAGATAGAAAACCCAAAATGGTCAAGATCTTACAATGCTAAAGAGTTCTTCAAAATAATCCTTGATTCAGATCCTGATTATCCCCAACATTTAATCACCTTCTCCTGCTGAGTGATATTCATGAAAATCCATCCATTATCTTTTGTGTAATCCTGTTAAAATCAGGCAAACATCACACACCATTCACCTCCCTGGCGAAGCCAACTAATCAAGTTGTTTGCCCTCCGAGTTTAAGCAAGTCATTCAGGGGCCTGGGCCCCCTCATTTACATTGGTATGGATACGGCTTTGGACACACACTCAGCGTTCTTTTTTTCTTCTCTTCATCCATCTTTTCATCTCTTTGTCAATCATGTCTGTCTTCTATGTGCATGCCTTCTTTTAATTAATGATATTCTCATCACAGAGCTTCTCACACTTTGGAACAAGAAGGGATCACGGCTTAAAAACAGCAAAGTGACAGCTGATGTCATGTGTCCACTTCTATCAACTTGCTTATGGACGAGGAAGACATGCAACAAATGACCACAAGGTGGGACCAGACTTGAGGTCACTGCTAGAGCACTGCCTCTGCACATCCTCCATGTCTTCATAATTACATGTCAGATATGAACCAAAGAGGATAAGGTACTCATCAACTCATCTGGCTCTGTGTTTCTCTCTTATTTTATTTCTTTTTTAATTGTTTGTTTGTTTGTTTTTTTTTGGGGGGGTCTACTGGACACACACTAC
Source organism: Antennarius maculatus (assembly GCA_013358685.1). Lineage (NCBI taxonomy): Eukaryota > Metazoa > Chordata > Actinopteri > Lophiiformes > Antennariidae > Antennarius > Antennarius maculatus. Next base: position 22,404,183 of record CM023606.1, read on the forward strand.
CCTCTTCTAAGAAGATTAATTTTTTACTCATCAATCAAACCCTTGGTACTGCAACACTATACACATTGAATGCAAAAGTGATCTCCAGTCATGCGAATCCATCTCCAGAACATCTCCAGTCTTCACAATAGTGTTAATTTATTCATGGCAGACTTCATAAATGGGTGTGTAAACTGGACTGAACAAACCATTCTTTCAACGGTATTTGTACATATCTTTGGCTCTGAGCTTGTTCTGTAGTTTTTAACCACTCAGTGTGTTCCACTACTGCCCTGCACTGAGGTGTGTTTGCTGGAAAGACAAAGTTATATGCCTCCATGCTCTGTGCTCTGCGTTAAATTTGGAAATGGTTCAAGGTCTCTCAGGCACTGGTTCCCATTTGACTGATCTTGCACAGTAGTCTGAGAGCTAGCTTCACACCCACAAACAAGATGAGTGACAGTGCCCCAGGTGGGGCAAGAAGCCAGTTCTGTTCTACATGTGGCAGCTGATACAGAAATGTCTACCTCAGGCGCAGATTTCAGATTAATTGTATCTCATCTATCAAAATACTGAATGCTTGGTGGAAATCTGAAAATGAAAGGTGGTACACACCGGTGTCAAAGATGTGTGTAATCCAGTGGTGTGTGTCTTGCAGAATTATGCTCATCAAATGTCAGCTATTGGACTCTTACGGAACATGTAGCTGGGTGAGTTAGGAGTTAACTGGGAAAGTTAGTTTAGGTTCTTTCAACTGTTCAGCTCAGCTTGGTTTTAGAACCTGGAGCAAATGGAATAAATAGCATCGACAATTCATATTAACACTGAGAGCCACATCTGGGATGCAGGCCAGCGTCTCACCTTGCGTGCCCCTCAGATTCCAAAGAGGACATGCAAAACCACTGCTAAGGTAAAAGAACTCCCAACGATGGCACACAGTTTCATTTGATACAAATACTTTATTGACAGTGAGTGTGTATGTCATACTTTTGATGAAATAGCTAAGTCATGAGAACATAAACCAGGTTTAATTTTGACAGCTTACATTTGCAAAATGACACTGAGAAACTGTAATGCATATATATTTTCCAAAGTGCATATCCTCATTCCTTTTTATTTTGTCCATATACGCATTACACTATACATAAATAATTGCATTGTAAAAATGACTCAGGTATTTACAAGTATAATATATTTTATATAATATATAAATTTTATATTAAATCTAGATAGTTTACAACTCGTGTGAGTCTGTGAGTGTTTGTGTGCTATCTGTGGTTGTTGAATGCCTCGCCAGCGGACACAACCTCCCATGGCCGACCTGGAAGACCCTCAAAGACTGCAAGTAGAGCAGGGGAGGCGCAAAGCACTGTTGAAGCCATGGAACTACCTCACAGAGGACAAGTGTGGCTGTGGAGCAGTACAGACAATGCCCCAACTGCTGGAATGCCACAACATCCCCCAGTGAAGCCCCCAGAACCTGTCTGAGCCGACCCCATCAGCTGCATCCTGCGCCAGACACTGGCAAACGACATCTAAGATTGCAAAGGACTCAACGAAGAAGATCTGTGGTTGTTGAGGAGCACCTCCAGCCAGCACGGACAGGAGGTGATGAACTGTCTGGAGTAGCAGGGGCCCCATCCTTTAGCAAAACTGATACGAACACTGTGGGGGTCCCAGGGCCCCTCCTGGCTGTCGGGCTTCACGCTGTGCTGTGCCATCCAGCTAGAGTGCTCATAGTCAAACACCTTGAGGGAGAATCCTGGCATCACCCTCTTGACACTCAGCCCCCGAGCGTTGGGTGGATCCAAAGTAGGTGAGTGAACAAACACTGGGTGTTGGCTGCGATTGTAGACCCACACTCCATCCGGCTCTTGGCTGAGCATGATACCGTAACCGATTTTACTGCGAATCTGTTGTACACTGCTGCTGCTGCTATTCCCTCCATGTCCGTGGCTGCGATGTCCATGGCTGCCCGGGTCTTCCCGGCGGCTGTGATAGGCATTGGCGTGGAGCTGGCCGAGTGAGAGTCCAGTGCCCTGAGGTAGGTCATAGAAGATGTTGAGCGAGGACTCGTGAGCTGGATAAAGGCGACCTACGCGTGTGCGCTGCTCCCAGTAGGCCACACTGCACCAGTGAGAGCGATGTCCAGCAGAAGTTGAGGAGCCGAGGGAGGTACCAGTGTCTGAGGGGAAGAACAGAGGTGGGCGAGTTAATATTTGAAGGGGTATTGAAATTATTGTGTGATATAACATCCAACAGGGGCTTGTGTTCGGGTACGGATGAGCAAAGGGTAGGGACCAGCTAAATGTTTGTGCAGACATCATCTGATGGCTGGAATGACCATAATTTCAGTCGATGATGATAAAAAACAAGGACACTGTTATTTCTCTCCCAGTCGCTGTTTCATTCATTAGTTATACATCATATACGTGTTTCAAAGGTACGTATTGTTCCTTGAAGAGAGAAAACAAGTGTCGCAAGCTCTGGATCCATGTGCATTTTTAAAACTATGATAAAGTTTCAGCCCTCAAACCCTTTAAAATTTCAACAATAGAGACTCATGTTGTATTGGCCACGCCCTGTCACACGTGATTGTGATAAGACAAATAACCTTTGGCAAATGGGCGGGAAAAAAATATATACGAGACCTTGAGAAAATTACACTTTGAAATATTCAGTGACAGGACAAAATATAAACATTGATATACGACTCGTGCAATGATTTAAATTGTTTAGCATCCAAACATCATCAAAGAGAGACAGACTTTGTATAATTTTCTAAAAGATGCTAAAAAATTGCACTTTCACTGTAAAAGAGCATCATGAAGATCTTTAAATACTAATATAAGAGTTTCTTCGTTCAAATTAATATTGATCTTTGCATACTGGTTGGTGGTTGTTTGGTTGGTTGGTTGGTTGGTCAGTCGGTCGTACTTAAAACGGATTTTTAAGTAACTTTGTAGAACCTCCTTTAAGTCAGAACGAATCAGATTTATGCCATGAGTCATAAAAGGGCAGATCCTTATTATTTTATTCCCACTTTCTTTATCAATGTCAGATTTATTTTGTATCAACGTTTTCACTAACTCCTCAGGTATAATGCATGGATGAGGATAAAAAAAAAAAATCAATTATGTTTTGGGGGTTGAAATAGGTGAAAATAAAAATCTGGATCCACTGGCTTTAAAGATTTGTTTGTTACAAATCCAAACTGTGTTCACAGAGGCTTGAGCTGATTGAATTGGAGGGGACTGTGAGGCCTCGGCGGCGCTGAGTGCCATTATTTATGTATTTCCTCACTCATCTGTGTGTTTTGAAAAGGTGCCAACTCTGAGCAGCCCACTTCCTCCATCCTCTCCCTATGTAACACTCCTTCAGGTTGAGCGTTAAAGAGGAGGTGGAGAGCATGAGAGAGAAGAATTGGGATGAGGGGGGAGCATTCAGCTCTCTGTCAGCCTAGCACAAGACCCTGAACCCTTGACCCCCCCCCCAGTCCTCATGCTATCAGCTCACATTAACTCCCACACAGAGTGATGCCATTATTTTGCTCCACAGACTCCACTGACACAGAGGATTTGAAGACCCATGTGCCCGTGCCCCCACTTCTTTCATATTCCAGGGAGCGCGCCCCCCTCCTCATTGACCCAGAGGCCAGACTGGCCGTGCCCTTTCTCCCATTAACAAGCTGCATTTGTGTGAAACCAGGACCAACATTGGGCTAGGTGTGCTATGTTTGCACAGCAGCCATTTTTATTTTGGGTAGATGGGGTAAAGGAGGTAGTGGTGGAACGCAGAGCTGGGAAGAGAGGGAGGAGATGTGTGTGTGTGTGTGTGTGTGTGTGTGTGTGTGTGTGTGTGTGTGTGTGTGTGTGGGTGTGTGTGTGTGTGGGTGTGTGTGTGTGAGTGGGTGTGTGTGTGTGTGTGTACAGAAATGCACGCACAAATACACACCAAAGATGATGAGATAGGGCCTCACAAGCACATGTACACACACAAATTGGGTCTTCTGATGCAAACAGTATGACTATAACACACACACATACACACACACAAACACATACCAGCACACACAAAATTGCACTTCTCATCTGAGGCCCACGTGTGTCATTAGTGAATTCCAGGCTGGCAACTCCTGCGGTCTAGAGTTTTTACAGCTCTCCAATAAGAGAGCAGGCTCAGCAAGGTCGCCCTCTTCGCTCACTTTATCTATTTCTACCTCCCTCTCTCCCTCTCTCTCTTACGCACACACACACACACACACGCAAACACACACACGCACACACGCACACACGCAAACACACACACGCACACCCACAAACACACGCACACACAATCTCTTTTACAAGCCATGCTCTTCCCTGTAATAAGGCAACACAAACATGTCTGGGGAAACACAGAGAGACTTTATAAGCTCACCATCAAATTAATTACCAAGACATAAAACAAACTGGGACTTTTCAGAATTTTATACTTTCATTTCTATCACATAATGAATGACGCTGCAAATTAAGTAGAATTAAATCCAAGCTTTTAAGTTCCGTTTTCAAAGCTCAGATAGAATTTTGCAGACAAACAGACGAAAACTCAAGAAAATGATAAGATCAGGAACATACACAGAAAACTAAAGCTGCGCTCCATCTCTATTTATCTTTTAGGTCATGGTTTTACTATTAAATTAAAAGTCAGACAATTTATCTACATCTTGAAATCTGGATTTGATTTTATTTGTTCAGTATGTCTTATTTTGCTTCATTGAAGCTTATTAAAATGTTAAATTGAGCTATATTGACTTTTGTTTCTTGTTATAATAATCCAATGTCTTATTTTAAGTTGTTCAAACTCAATATGCAAACCAATTCTCATTCCATTTAAATGATTCCTATTTTAAAGTCACTATTCAATATGTCCTAGGATGTGTTTCTCTTTTGTAAATTTAATTCACCAACTAACATTTTCTTATTAATTATATACTACATTCCTGTTGAAAGTCTGAGTCTTTACTTCTGTTATATTTCTATGATGTGTCGTTTTCATTTTCTACCTCACAAGACCTTCATGGATGCAGGAAAGAGTCCAGATGGACTAGAATAGTAATCAAAAGGCTTAAGACCTGTTGAGCATGAATGAGAACATTCCTCCACATTCGACACGAGTACCATGGTGTTCGGTATGATTGACAGAAGATGATATGCTTTTCACCAGTGTTTGACAGCGCGAGTGGTACCGCATGTCATGTTTCTGGCACAGCCCTTAGTGTCATCATACACAGCCTGGCTACCATCCAACTGAAGGTATGAGCCTGTGTGAGAATCAAGAAGGAGTGCAGGGGACGTAGACGAAGGAGCAGGCGGTGGGGGGTGTCAACCCACTTTTTCAGTGGAATTTTTAAAGAAGGGTTCAAACTGGAGGTTATCACTGTGTTTATGTTCAAGTGGAGGAGGTTGAAGAACTGTGTGAACGTGCATGCCTGCATCTGTATGTGACGGCTGGCAGCAATTACAGTGTTCTGCAAACGTTTAAGTCAACCACCATTTAAAGACTCTGTTTACCAATTAGATAAGTAGCCTTTGTTATTTCATTTCAAAATCACTGTCTCTTAATGCCAATCTGGTGGAAACGCCTGCTGCACTTCACAGATGTTTCATCAGAGGCCAAACAGAGGTGGGAAGATTTAAAGCAAACAATATGCTGCAGTTTAATAATGAATACACAACTTAAACATGTGGACTAGTTTTCCATTTGGACTGATCAAAAGCAGCAGACGTCAAAGTTTAAGGGTCAGACAATCAGTTTATTCCCTGCTATTCACAGTGAAACCTGGACTTCAAACATACATGTTTCCTCTGGTACTTCCTCCTTCTTCTTCCGCCTCCTGTCAAAACTGACCAGATACAGGATCAGTTAAAGCATTCTAGGAAAACCCTGTATTTGCTTTCTTCCTGGGAACTTGATGAGAGGACTGATGCCAGTCCTAAGTATGCACTAGAATGTGTAGTTAGAGTTAGCAGATGGTTAGCTTATGAAACTAATACAAAGACTGAACAGAGAGGAACTTTCAAAATGTTAACACGTTATCTCTCGTATGAAGGTTTGTTGGCGGGTTGGCACAAAAAACGCTGCACTCATTTCTCAGACACTCTGGTCAAAGAAAAGACATGGGGCGGCAAAAAAAATTCATGAAATTTTGGCATGGATTCAGGTAAAATCCCTTTTTTAAAAACTTAATTTGTCGAGAAACTATTTAAAACTACTTACTTCCACAAAGCCTTTGGGGGGTGTAGGGTTTGGTGATGATATGTACTCTACTGCCATCATAGTTCCACTTATTCTTTCCATCTATTACAACCAAGTACCAAATGGGTGTGTTTTACCATTTAGGATGTTTGTTTTTGTTTCTATGGTTACAAGTTGAATTCAGGCTCTCTTTCTCTCTGTGAGCTGGATTTGACTCAGATGAGGGTTTCTAGGGAATAATTTAAAAACTGTTCAATATTTTTTTCACAAAGTTTTATGCACCCATCCAACGCAAAATGATGCCTCTAAATATACTGTATTTTGTGAGTTCTACACATTTTTAAACAGCATTTTAAAACTTTTTCTCAGTTATGCACTTTGCAAGAACTGTGGTTAAACGACATAAATCACTTCTTTTGCGTCTGTCTTCACTGACATGCCGCTGTGATGAGGGAATCATGCTCGTCCAGCTTCAGCAGCGCTCCTAGCTGGATTTGAACCTATGGACAGAACCAGACGAGCAGTGTCCCCCATCTCAAGTCTTGATGCAAAATGAAGCAAAAGCCAGTACAACTGTAGCTCCACATTTAACAAATCATGAATGAATGGTTTACTCACATAATTATCTGGTCTAAATGGAAAATAAACCCATTTACTAAATTGTGCAACTTGCTTTAAATGCCTTAGAGGACTTGTCCAGACTGTTGGAGACTTCCTCCCCTGGTTAACCTTAACCTGCACAGAAAGGAAGAATTTTAAAGGCAAAAGGGGGGAAGTACAGGAGGAAAATAGAGAGACTTGGTGAAAGAAGGAGCAAGAAAATGAGAGGTAGGGAACCTGCCAAGCATAACCAGCATCAATCCACGTAAAAAATGAAGAGAGAGAGAGAGAGACTGTGAGAAAGAGAGGGAGGGAGAGAGGGAGACCATCGTCTTTCATCCAGCGCCAAGGATTAGATTCCCCCCCAGTTATTAGACTCTTCCACTGTGCTGAAAGAAGTATGTCTGGTAGAGGGAGGAGGGTAGGGAGTGTTGGCAGGGGGTGGCAGAGAAACGATAGAGGAGGATAGAGTTCAGTTAATGGCCATTGTCTTCCAGCAGATGCTTTGTTTGGATTTATCTCTCACAAATATATTCACAAGATTCTAAAAAACTTACAAATGAATTTTGAAAAAGGAGAAAGAAAAAAAGAAAAGAAAACACCCCTCTCAGCTACAAATGGTAGGTTCTGTGTTGTTTGAGACAACTATCATTACAGGACAACTTCAATCCAGCAAGCCACATTTAAGCTGGCGTCTCGACTATCTCTGCCATCAGAGGGCTGTGTTATCACCAGACATGGGCTTTACAGTTGAACACACAAACACACACACACACACACACACACACACACACACACTCACACACACACACACACACACACACACACACACACACACACACACACACACACACTTCTTCCGTCTCTTTTTTCCACAGTGAAGCGGATGATGCAGTCCATATAACACAAGAAATACAATTCTGTAACATCGCTCCATTATCTCACAGAAACAGTCGACTAAACTCCCTGAACCTGCACTGCAGCTGAACCACAGGAAAGTTACTGTGTCCTGGTAAAATTCCTAGGACGATGTGTTTGGAGGCAGTTTAGAAAACTCCTCAAACAGGAAGAGAGAAAGTGACCAGTTTCCTGCATTTCTGCTGCTACTTCAAAGTGCCAGAGAGCGCGAGCCAAGGAACATTTCAGGTTTTGCATTAATCATTGCATCCTGGACAAAACTGCTGGAATGCTGTATATCAAGAAACAAGATATCGACTTCACGTTGTCCCTGTGTACAGAAAAACACTGGAATTCATAATCTAACTGAGGTCCAAATACTGTTCCAGGACGACAGGCTGCTGGTTCTTAACTCATACTGACGATGGCTGCTTTGAGTTTCTTGAAAGCTGGAAATTACAGCGGGTTTCAAGTGATATTACTTGACAGTTGTATCCTGAAATAATCATACACCAATGCTGAGTAGTGAGCATCTATTTTCCATTAATGCTACATATTAAGGCTTCATGGCGGCCGACACAATGATGAAGCTGTAAACATTGTTTGTGGCACCAGGACCCATGAATGCCCTGCGTTTGTCTTGTCTTTATGCAGTGGTTTTATAAAGCCATAAAAGCTGCATGACATTATTTTCCTGAAACTCATTTAGTGTCAGCATTACCAACGGTAGAATTTCAGTTAGACTGCATGAGGAGGGTGGGACTCATTTTTAAATTATAGTCCTTCAGTCGGGTGTCACAGTGGAAAGGATTTATTGTTCTGTATGTCGAAAATTTTTGTTCTTTGTAACATCGCTGTCAGAGCAGACTGATTGCTGTGCACTCCTGCCATTCCTGGTATAATCACATGCATTTGGACATTTGCACTCCAAAAAGTTTGCAATAGAAATATCTCTGCTAGAAGAGAAAAACGTAATCAGATTAGTCCTTTTAATAAAATGAACACTGGTCTGTTGTTCTTGACCTTTCATATGTTCAATAACACTAGGCTCCTGTTTTCAATAGGTATAGAAAAGGCTTCTCTACCTCCAGAGAAAACAACTCCTGATGAATCAAGAAGTGCTGCAAAGGAGATTTAAATCAAACTGTACTGAGACACTTCACTGCATGATGGAGGAAGATCTCACTCATGATTGGAAGAAAAAAAGATGATGTGAACGCGATTAGAGAGCAGAGACACGCAGAGCTCTACAGACAAGACTTCCCTCCCAACACATTCTTGGACAGGCTTTCTTCCTCAACACTTCCTCCACACACACCCCCCCCTCGACCAGTCACATGGGTCACGTTCACAACTCTCCCACTGGAACTCATGTGGTCTGAGTCCAGCGCCTTATCTCCTCGCAGCATAAACACATTCATTGGTGGAACTGATCACTTTGTGTCAAATTCTTTTGACTGTTTTAGGGAGAATTATTTGAAATTCTCCAGGGGTCTGTTCAAAACGTGTTGGTTCAGAACAGGCTTAAAATGATTCAACACCATAACAATGAAACTCAAATAAAGTGACATCTCCTGATTCAATCTAATCAAGAGAATTTCCAGAGTCGATAAGGCGAACACGTTAGCATAAAGTCGCTTATCACCTCCATTTCAATCAGGCATCCACCCTACTTTTAGTGATGCTAGAGTCTCTGAGAAGAATCAGGCTCTCCAAACTGCCCGACTATGTTTACTAGCTAGTCACTAAATCTGGGTGTCATTTATGAGCTGGTTTCTGAATCGGTCATTATTCTGCAGAAAACTGTGACCTGGCTCAGTTTAGAAACATCCCAGTGAGAATGAGAACCAAAAAAGTTAAGTTATGGGCAATGAAACCTAAACAATGAGCTGAAAGATGCTGTTGATGATGGGAATCTCTGGGTGTGATCTGAGGATACGTTGCTACCAGCAACCTCCAGTGATCGTTCACATCGTGATAGTTGACTATCTGATTGTTTGCATTCAAGACCATTTGTAAGCACACATTGCTTGACTGCTTCCAATCAATCACAAACATTAAAAAAGTATTAATTTTAACAGCTGCAGTGCCTAAATGATAGCTTGTCTTAAATTCTCAACATTTAAATCAAATGCAGAAGACTTGTGACGTCTTTTCAGAATGAACCAGGTTCGCCAAAAACACAAATCGTTTTTGCATTCATCTTAAAGCCACCTTGTGGTCGGCAAGAGCTTTTAATAACCAGTGTTTAATAACTAGTGACTAGTGTAGGAGCTCACGTAGAGCTGTGTGAGATACGCTGGAGGAGCCCCGCTTTGCCTCACAATGTTACAACAAAACGTGAAAATCAGCATCTTTTTAGGAGATTGAATTATGAGATTACAGCAGGAGTGGAATCCATGACACACAAACAGTAGCTCAGGAAAGAGATGAACATTGGTCAATGACCATTTATCAATCTGTCCATCTGTCTATCTTTCTGTCTGTCTTTCTCATTCATCTACAGCTCTATACACAAGTCTGATAGTGAACCTTACCAATTACAAGGGTGATTGCTTACCCCCCCCCCACACACACACACACACACACACATACACACACACACACACACACGCACAGAATATATATATATCGCCTGAAAACTCCTGAAAATGTCGCCTCCCTCCAACATTTTTCAGTATTAACTCAGTGTTTGAATCAGAGCTCACAGCACAGCCAACAGTTTCCAACATTTCATAGAGCCGGAGCCTGTCGACATCTGCAAAGAATCTTTAGGTTCAGCAGCATGGCAGGATTCCATTAAAAGCCAAATTGCGGGTTGGCAAAAACTCTGAGGGAACAACGGAAAGCCACAACCAGTCCTGTAATTTAAACCTTATTTTAAATTGTGATGGCCTGACAACATGGACTGAGAGAGAAAAGAGGAACATAGACTGAGAAAAACAGGAAAAGAGACAAAACGAGAGTGAAAATCTAAAATATAATACAAACAGACGAGGTTACAGGAGTTAACAGTGAGAAAACGTGGATAGAGAACCAGAAGGAAAAGAGGAAGGTGATGTCAGGTAATCTATATTTTATTATCAGGTTTTTACGTTCAGCACTTCATGAATCCATAAACTTGACAGTGAATTATGTGCTCACAATGAAATACCTGAAACATGCCTCTCTGAACATATTTCATTGAGCTACATACCTAACACTGATGAAAATAAAGGAATTAGACAAAAGGTGACAAAAAGATGTCCTAAAATAAGAACAGTAAAGTATAAGTACAGAATGCATGGATCACCCACTGCACACACACACACACACACACACACACACACACACACACACACACACACACACACACACACACACACACACACACACACACACACACACACACACACACACACACACACACACAAACCTCCATTCAGAGTTTGCAACTCGTTCACACAAGTGATGACTGAATGGACACAAAAACAAATATTGACATTTTGAATGACTTCGAATTTATTTACAGTAAAAATATCTTAATTCAGAATTTGAAATTAAAAACAATGACAATGTCACAAATGACTAATTCCGTCTACATGTGTACAGTTCAGTGCATGTGGACCAAATATAAAACGAAACATGGGTCACATAACACGTCACTGATCAGCCTTTGTGATCAAAATCTAACGGACAAGTTCTGAAGATTTAGTGCTTGTTTTGTTCTATTTATCTCAGACTTGGCCAAAAATATCAAATGTGCTCAGGGTGCAGATTTCAGACTGTAACGACCTTAACTGGGGCATCATTGATTCTGGTTTTCTACTGGTCGATAAGACGAGAAGAGACCAAAGCGGTAGCCTCTAACTACTGATTATACAGAGGTGTTAAAGTTCTCAAAGGCTGATTAATAAATTATAAGGGAGGATTTGTGAGATTTGTAAGAGGAATCTTTGCAGATAAATCACTCTTTATGTCTCATCCTCTAATATTTAATTCATTTGAAGCATATTAAATTCACAGTTAGACAAAAATACCAATCAATTTTAATTATTGTAGCTGTTCTTAAAATATATGTATATGTATATGGACATGGATATGTATATGTTTATGCATGTGTATTTGTATTTGTTTATGTATGTGTATGTGTATATTCCTTCAATGTTTCTCCATTTCATATTTCCTTTTTAACTTTTGCTGTTTTGTTCTTCAGACAAGAACGCAGCTTTGGGCCATGTAGTGAAACACATTTGCTTCTCATTTTGTAAAAAAAGGGATCTAACTCTAATTCTTCTTCCTGTCCTTCGAATTGGAACACAAAGGCTTTTTGGTTAAGGTTAATGTGGTTTGATGGTTGACAATCACATTGTTTCTGGATTTAAATAGCGGCAGACATTTTCGACATCAGACCGAGACCACAACCTTTCCATAAACCTTACCCAAGTGTACTTGTTGCCTAAGCGTGGCCCTAAAAAGTTTAATAATGCTGGAGTCAGCGTGAGAATCAATGGGGACATTTGGGAGAAATAATTCCGATAGGTTGCCATTCACCATTTTGCTGATGCATTTAGTCGTTGCCTTGTTCCGACTTGCCAGCCGTGAACAGGAAACACATAAGATTTCCTTCAAACTGTATTTGCTGTTGCAAATGATTTAATTGTACTTTCTAAGAAGAGGAGTTGTTTAACAGTGTTAATGTTCTGGTATTCGGTTCAAAATGTGAAAACATTCAAAAACCAACTGAAGAAAAAAAAAAAAAAGTTGACATGAAAGAGCTGGGCGCTGCGGCCTCAGCTGCGTGCCTCGCTAGCAGTGAGAAAGAGCCATGGTGGAAAATATTTGAGGAAAAGGCAAATGGTTAATGGGCCAGCTCTTGATGTTGAATTCCAGAGTCTAATGTGTCTCAGTCAGGCATAAGAGCAAGTGTTGTACGCGTGCCAGCAAACAGGCTGAAGGTTCAGGTCACTGAGAGGACCCGTCCAGACTTAAACAGATAGATTCCCTCTCAGCGCACTACCTCGTGTGTTTACTTCCAGGCTTTGTATTACTTTTGACAGCTCTGGTGTTTTTCAGTCTTTATTATTTAATGCAGAAAAACCCTGTCAGCCCTGGAGAGCTTCACACACCCTCTGAACTAAACTCACTAAAACTCAAACTCTTAAAACTGTCTCCCAGACTTCCAAGAATGTCGTTTCACCTCCGTGCTTCTTAAGCATTAACAGCGATATGTTCAAACATGTATCAGATGTCACTCTCCAGAGTCGGACCCCCCACCCCCAACCCCCTCCCACCTCATTCACTGCGAGACCCTACTCCCCCTCACCTTCCCTATTTCCCAACATTCCTGGGCCGTGCCCCATCAGTCAAAGGGCCGATTCATGGGGTTAATATGGCAGCAAGTGCAGACAGAGTCTTGAGACAGGATGTTTGGTTGATACCTTACTCTGCTTAGGCAAACAAGGCACCAAAATATGATTACAAGGGCCAGAGGGGAGACTTGTCTTACCGCGGTACATCCAGTCCATATGAGTGTCCACTCAGTGCTTTACTTTTGTCCAAATCCAGAGCACAGAAACAAGATTGATGATTGACAAGTACAATGATGTCATGAGGTAAACGCTGAGCAGGACATTGTCTCTCACTACCTCAAATCAGAGAGCTGTCTGATGCATATTTGTCAGAACAATGAGAAAATTGCAGAAAACCAAAGATCAAAAGTCTTCAGTCATGCCAGTAAATCCAGATGACACAAAATTTGTGGTGTTGATCAAAACAGTTCAGAAAAGCTACAGGGCTAAATGGTAAGAGCCTTAGGTCTGAGGTCTGCAGTCTGTTAAGAAGGTTAAAAAACATGCAAACAACAGTGAGCACATGTAAATAGAAATATTAATCTGCTTTAATGTTACTGTGGCAAGTCTTGAATGCAGGTTTGATTTTTGAGTGAATAAATAAAAGGGTCCTGTTTCCAGTCTTTTACCCCAATAACTCTTCACTAGAGTTGTGAATCCACTGCTGCAAATATGGCGCATTAGAAAAATGGTCCTTCGAATTTTTCTTTTAAAAGTTTGCCTGCATTTGTTAAAAAAACAAAAACATCATTAAATACTTTGAAAATAAATATGTCTAAGCAGAGGCGTAAACACAGAGCTGGTTTAAAGTAATTTAATTCTGCAGTGAGTTTTGGTCACCGGGTCTCCTTGTGATGACATAAAAACTTGACAATATGCTCCTTGTTTGTCTGGAAGAGGCAATTATTGGACAAGTTAATCAAATCATGCTCAAATCGGTTGCCTTTTTCTCAGACGAGTCTGGCGTGTGTTGTAGTTGTTGTTGTTCACTGCTGGTGTTCCATTTATTACATTAATGACATCAAAAGCTCACTGTTAGTGTTTCATGCAGTAAAAGATTTCCACAGGAGTGGACAGGGTTCTGTCACTGCATCCACACTTAACTTAATGCTTAGAGTTATTTGTATTGAGGTGAGTGTAACATCCAACATCAGTACATGTGCATGACTGGAAAAAAAGTACAACAGAACGAGTTGGGCAAACTGTCAGGCTCCCAGAAATATTTTTATTCTCTTTTTATAAAAGAAATATGTGTCTGGGATCCCAACAGCGTGCAGACTTCACTTTAAAGGAACAACCATGCTTTGGATAAGGACAACGTTTTGATTCTTAGTGAGGATGTCTGACTGAAAGGTTTGTGGGGTTGTAGTCACTGCTGGAGGCAGTCGTGTGAGATGACTTATGGTTTATTTATTCTTCTTTACGTACGACAAAGAAAACCTTGCACACGTTGTCCCCGTCAATGTCCACACAGTTCCTTTGTCCTTTACGCTGGCCTGGCGCCACGAAATGACAGCTGATTTGACTGTAACAAAATTGAAGTAGAGGAGGTTGTGATGATGTGTGTGCAAATAGAAAGGGGAAAACTGGAGGCAGCAATGTTATGCTGTGGGATGTGAAGCCATTAAATACATTGACATAAACAGAGTGAAGTTTTTCACTTCATTATTTTCTTCTTTATTGTATCTTAATATGGCTTCACTGTCAAAACAGAAGTACTACTACTGTTTCATCCTTACATGTAAGATCTCAAAAAATAACACAATGAGCACAATGAATAAAGACATTGGAGGAAAAGTTCCAACCTTCCATCTTTAACGTTTAGTATAAATTAACATCTAGCTTGCTACAAACTGCAGGCTTACAGCTGTGATGCTAACAGTGAATCAGTTGACTGTAACGACGCTGTTCAGGCTGATTGAAGCTATTTTGGACTTAATGCAATAAAATATGTTTCTCTTTGCTTTACATTATAATTGTGTCAATAAATGAAAGCCGCTTGTTGGTCATTATTGAATTTCATGAAAAAATTCCCCCAAATGCAGATTATTCTGTTACTGGCACTGATCAGGTTTACGAGACAGTGAAAAATTGAATTTGTAGCTTTAGTAATTTGTGTTTTGCCACAGGAGAATAATATTAAACATAAAAGATACAGAGAAAAACTTTGTCGTAAGGATTTTAAGGGGTAAATGTAGTTTTTTGTTATATACAGCGATTACAAATACAAGGAAAAAACAGGCACATTGCCTTCCTCCTACAAATTGCGTGATCTGTGTTTGCGTGTGCATTGTGTGTTTTCTTGATATAACCCCTATGTAAGTAGTCTGAGACGATCTTATCACCAAGTCAGAAAGAAAATTCCTCTCTTTTTACCCTCAGTCTGTCTCTCACACACAAACTCAGACACACACACACACACACACACACACTCAGACACACACGCACACACACATGCACGCACACACATACTGACAATAAGTAGATGAATGACATGTTTTGTTGCAGTCACACAGGGACGGTCAGAGTAGATATAAGAACTTCCAGGAGAAATCTCTCCTCTTATTCAGAGCCGGGCTGTTTGTTGAGGTTTAAAGGGAACGTTAACTGACTGAATGATAAAAGCGGTAAGGGCAAAGGTATGTATGGGGCCACACCCTGTCCCGGCCTTTCTGTTGTTTTTTTTGTTTTGTTTTGTTTTGTCAAACCAGGGTACACAGCTGGTTTAAAGGGAATAAAAAGATGTTGAAGTGCTGTGTCACGTTTTCAATGCTTGAATTTGTTGAAAAGAAAACATCACAGTCTTTAGAGGATATTCCAAAGGATTACCTGCCTAGAAAAAATGTATTTACTCTCTAACTGACATCAGGATATTTTTAAGCTAGAGGCAATTCTTTGATACTAGCTTCATGTTAAACTTATTTCCTGTGAGGATTCTTCTAATCTACAAAAGAACAAAAGCTACATGCAGATTTGTTGGCTGCCTCTGTTTAGTTGAATCTCTCCTACTCATGCTCTTGGCCCGAGCTGCAGGCCTCGGCTCCAGCGTTCTGGTGTGGGGGCAGGGGATCAGAGACCACACATGCACACACACAACCACACACGCGCACACACACACACACACACACACACACACACACACACACACACACACACACAAAACTTGCTGTATAAAACTGATCTGTTTCTTTTATAACCAGACAGACAATGGGACCTTTTCTCACTGTGGCTCAGCCAGATAAAAATCAACTGACTCCTGACCTTGATTCCACAGACAGGATGATTTATGAACAAAGATTTTGCATGCAGAAAATTGTGTCTTTAATTAGTTGGTGACAATAAGGGTAAAATTCGTTTTAAAATTTAACTGATCTGCTTGAACCACTGTGTCTCGGTAGGGAGCGCTTCACAGCAATAAGGTCCGAGGCTTGAATCCTCCTGAAGACCTGGGACTTTCCTGGGTTGGGATTCACACAGCTTCGCCTCAGGATCTCTAGGCTTCCTCCCACCATCAAAACACACATACATGCCTCTTCAGGTGAATGGGTGGCTCCTCACTGAAAGTAGGTGTTAATGTGATTGTGACTCAAGTGTCAGCAGGATAGACTAAAGATCATGGATGAATGTTTGAACCCTTAAGTCCACAGACAGGATTAGCATGATTACATGTAGAGTACTGATAAAAGTGTGTTCAAACTTCTTACTGGAATGAATTATTGATCTCCTGCCCCTAGCTGACATGAAAAACCTAAAGGGAGACATATGGTGATGCTGCTCAGACTATAAAACATGAGTAGTGCAACCCTGGGATGCGCTTCAACAAAAATTTGTGCATCCCAACATAATGTTTACGTATCCCAGAAGTAATAACTGAATATACGGTGTAAGTGTATGCAAAGATTGAGTTTTGCCAATAGTACAATTTAAAAACTTAGCAAACTGTTAATTTTTACGATTTTATTAATAACGACGTCATAAGTGTTTCATTAAAAAAAAGGAAAATGACATATTTTTATCAAAATGTTATTGCCTGGTGGTCATTCTTAAAAAAATTTAACACATTTTTTTTCATTTTTGCTTTTCACTCAATGGTTTTCTTTGCCTTTAATTCTTATATCCTCCTGTGGACACTACACCAAGCTAACAGAACCTTTTCCACACACAATTTTTGTAAGCTGCATTTAGTCTTAGGTGCTGACATCCAGCCATGTCTCACCCACTGAAACAATCGTGTCCATTGTGATACAAATGTTCGGCTTTTTGCTAGTTTTCACTTGACTTCTTCTGCATCTTTTTCCGTACTGTCAACAGTAATATCTGTCTTTCTTTTCATTATTGTTTTTTTATTTGGGAAAGCCCTCATTGTCACTTGGGTTTTCTCCAATTTTTGCCTCTTTTTCGGAGGCATGGTGATAATGTCCTCGCTCTGTCACTGCAGCGTGTAAAATGAGCAGATGTCGTTTATTTATTTATTTAAAGCTTTCTGTCTGTTGATCGTGCGTCCCTGTCAAAAAATGTACGTCAAAGACGCAAGGACGCGCGCAAACGAGAACACTGAGTATATTAGGTTTAACAGCATTCAGGCTTGAAAAAATTGCATTTGAATTAATAAAGGATGGATGCTTTTTAAAGCTTTTTCAAATCTGAACAGCATGCAGGAATTTTCTACCTTCATTTTGGGAAACAACATCCATGAAGTTTAATGTAAGAAAATAAAGCGTGGTGAAGTGTACTTTAAGACGACTCATGATATCAGTGTGTAAAAAACATGGCCCTTCCCCTAAACGTGTTGAATATCCACACACAAACATCACAAACACACATTAACCGTGAAGATCAGCAGAGACTGGACAGACTAACAAACCCAGATGAAGCCTCCCTGAGCTGCTGCTGACTCCACTTCCTCGTCCACATGAAAACTCTTCTCAGACTTCATAGATGCCCGTCCACCTATACACGTCATCCACAGGTCGAGCCTGGGGAGGCTCGAGCCAGTGGGTTTGTGGGTTTCTTCTAACGCAACAAGGACCTCTCCACCCGACCCCAGCAAGTAAACAAATAAAGCTCCAGTTTCATCATCTAGAGGGGGCTGTTTCCTGTCCAAACCAGCCCCCAGCCCCCTCCCCTTTCCATATATACGCACACACAAAACTCTGTGCCTCCACCTCATCAGAGCCACAAGGCTCCCCCGCCCCCAAAATGCCAGCCTCTTTCCACTGCTCAATTGCCGAGAGGAATGGAGGGATTTGAGGGAAGAAAGAGGGAAAGAGGGGGATGGGTGGTTCCACAGGCAAAGGGGATTGGGAGTATGCACGGGGATCTTATTGCAGCTTCATCCCACTGAAATATTTGACTATGGAGAAAGCATAGCGAGAGAAACAGAAAGACTGTGCCTCACTGGCATCCAGAGCGTGAGAGATCCCAGACACCTCCACACCTCCCTGACAATCACAACACTTTTTGGTCATCTCAACAGCATTTCAAACAGGAGAACGCAAATTTAGCTGAGTAAGTAAACAGGCAGAGTGGATTCACGCACGAGTATGTGTGCACGAATGATGACTCAAAACTTATGCAACCCTAAAGTCTTTTCCATTTGGACTTCCAAAATTATTTACATCCAAAGTTCTTCAGGAGCTTTCAACACAATACCCCACTGAAGCAAACCCACCGCTCGTGTTTTTTTCTGCATTGGTGGAGTTTCTCACCTGTATAGTCTCTTGGCATCAGAGGTGGACCGGAGAGGAGGGGGGGCACAGTTTCAGTGTAAGACAGACTTGAGTCTGTAATAAAAAAAAAAAGCATAGAGGAATCCATTAAAAATAATTAATAACATTTCCAGCTGTTAAACTTTGTATAATCATGAACGCTGTTCATCAGCAGGGAAGACGAGCATAGGTCAAATCCAACCGAGCCCACGTCTCCATTAACACAACCGGTCTTTCCAACATAATCCACATTTCCATTCTTCCTCTGTGTCATTTACTGGTTTGAACTGGTGGTGGTGGTGGTGATGGGGGGGATACATTTCCAAACTCACCCAGTGGCTTGTGTTCATCTGAACGGGACAGAGAGTATGGGGGAGGAGGCGATTCTGGAAAGGCAAGAAAAATGAAGTTACAAACTGTATGGCTGTTCTTCAAAAAATGATCAGTGAAGCAAAGAAACTACTGAAGCAACCAGGCTTTACAGAGTATTTATAGGTGCATGAAAATAAATGACAAGCGTTACCAGGGGTGTGTACTGATAAATACTCAAATAACTTTTTAGTCATTGGGAACTCATTGTACGAACAGTTGTCGTCAACAAACACTTGTTTTCTGTTGCCTCTAATTTATCATTACATCTCAAATCTAAACATCCTATACTGATAGACATCAGTTTCATCCTCTGCTTCTGCTTCTTTTATCAGAGGTATTTTCATTCACACACACTGACTTGTGTGTGCACTAGTGTGCTGCCGCTGCCTTGGGTCTAAAGTGGTCATGGGTTTGTGGCCGCGGCCCCTTTAAGAGCAGAGCCAGTAATTGCCAGAGTCCTCAGTCAGATACCCAGCGAGTCAGTCTGGCGCCAGCACTATGCAAACTGTATATTATCGGCACTCCTTCACCTAAATAACAAGAGGAGGACCTCCTTGTCAGAGAAAAAAGAGCCTAAGTGCAACTTAAGAGCGACCTTCAATAGAACGAAGTGGAAAGCAGCAAAGTTTTGCACGAATTTGTAACTTCTTTGGAATGTCTGTAGGAATTTGGAGTAATGGTCAACTAGAGGAAAAGTAGAGTTATGAGTATTTTATATATATATATATATATATATATATATATATATATATATATATATATATATATATATATATATATATATATATATATATATATATATATAGTGTATGCAATAAAACAAATGAAACATGTCGGACACATTTATTCTTCAGGGGTTCCGAGTTGAATTTGGATCTTTATTTGTGATCGCCTCACACGCCTGCAGTGAGACTTTAATGACTGAAGAGAAGTGAATAACTTTTTATGGGTGTTTTTTTTTTTTTTTGTCGGTCGTTATTGTGACGTTGTTTGACACTTTAATAAACAAAGGCGGTATTATTCTCCAGCTACGGGCCCTAGGCAAACAACACTTTGATTTTATTTGGAAATCCCCATTAATTTCATGCCAATTTTTAATAGTGCATGAAGGCCATCAATCTTACGGATGCGTAAAGCTAATTCGTGCCACCCATCACTTCCAATTAGTCCATACAAGACCCTCCTGATTTTTTTTTTTTTTTGGGGGGGGGGTATCTGTGTTCTCCAGGGAATTTCAGGGGCCCCTTGACGACGCATTGATGGTTTCGCTTCATGCGTAAATGTGGCGGTTATAGTGACAGCCGCTCCCACGCAGCCGCGCGTCGATGCCCTTACCTGGCCCCCAGAGGCGGCTGTAGTGGTAGGGGTTGCAGCACACCTTCACGCTATCCACGGCCCCAAAGCTCTGGCAGTGGCACAGCGTCTTGAGCCGCGCTGAGAGCGGCAGGTCGCCCCAGCGGTACATCTTACACAGGAGGTACTGAGGAGAGACGAGATGCGCGCCGAGCCGCAGCTCCGCGCTCGTCACCATGACGCACTCGCTGGATCCTCTGGTCTCCACCGCCGTCACCAAGGCGCCAAGCGATCTCTCCTTCAGGCTTTTTAAAAAAGCATGAGCAGTGCTCGCCAGTTCCTCCTCCAGACCCACATGCCTCGGTGCGCTCTGACAAGGAGGCCCCCCTCCATCTTTCCTCCTCGGGGCCAAGTAAGGGCTCCGAGGTCTGACATCCCATTCCCCAAACAAGCAACACGTAACCGTCCTACTGTGGCCCTCCTGTCCCCCGTGGGAGCCTCTGTCCTCCGGGACGCACATGGCTCCCCGGTCATCCTCGGTCTGCTCCTCTTCATCCCTTTCCACGCTCCCCACCGTGAGTCTCGGAGCCGGGTCGGCGTGCGTCACCGACCGCAGCTCGTGTCTGTGGGGCTTTCGCGAGTGTCTGCCACACGGACCGTCCCGTCCAGCCTCACCTCGCCTGATTCCATCCCGCCCGTCGCTCTCGGTGATCAGACGGCTTCTCCAGAGTCGCCGTACAAGACCCGAACGTTTGGACCTGAACATACGACAACCTAGACGGCTTTGGATGCGTCCTGTCGGCCCCGTCCGGGTCCTGGAAGATGCCACATCGATTTAGACTCGTAGCGTAGCAGCGGGGGG
This sequence comes from Antennarius maculatus, assembly GCA_013358685.1. NCBI lineage: Eukaryota > Metazoa > Chordata > Actinopteri > Lophiiformes > Antennariidae > Antennarius > Antennarius maculatus. The sequence continues at coordinate 22,425,461 of CM023606.1, forward strand.
GTAAGTACGGTGCGCGCAACATGCGCAGCCGGTGGTCGCGGTTTTCCGTCCCCTTCGCAACATTAGAAAGTTAAAATCAGTCATGCGTGGAGTCCAACATCGCCTGACGTCCGAAGTGAGTGGAGAGGAGTCCACGCAGCCTCCGCTCAGTGGCCCTCCGGGGCCAGCTCAATTAAGACACAACTTCTGGCAGCTCCTCACAAAGTCTTCAACTCCCCAACACTCCGGAGACCAAACACAGAATCCACGAACCATCGCTCGACCCCCCTCCAGCAAGTCGGATCGGTTTGCGTCAACACCAGCGGGGGCGCATCGGAACCAGACATCCAAAAGTTTCTCACCCCCAAAAGTTTCCTCTCGAACTTTGTGAGATCCACAAGATTTCCGTCACCAACAAGTTTAAATCCTCATCACTTTAAAACCCGAATGGTGTGTGGGTGTGTGTGTGTGTGTGTATGTGTGTGTATGTGTGTGTATGTGTGTGTGTAGTGGGTCAGTGATCCGCTGCGGAGCCAAGGGATTAGGTCCGGGGTTCAGGTCCAAACTCAGGGACGGATTCCGTGCTGAGAAGTTGTTTTAAAGAGAGCTGCGCTTTCTCCACTCTCCACTCCCCTGCACACACACAAACACTGCCGGACACACTCACACACACACACACGCTCCTGCTATCACACACCACAGTCAAGACGGACAGCGTGACAAAAGGCTCCGCGCGCTGAACTTTCAAAGTAAAAGCACAACCTGGAAAGTTTTTGCAACTATGATAAGATTATCGAAAGTACAAATGGCACAAGGGACATCAAATGAGAGGATTTCAAATCTGTTATCAGTGATTATCAATAAGTCATGTTTAAAACTTTATAATAGAGTTCTGTAAAATTTTCTGGAAATACTCTGACTTTATTCTGTGACGGTAACTTTTTTATTTTGAAAGACCGAACTCTACGTCTACTGCGTTATTCTTCCTACTTTACTCTCTCTCTCTATCTCATTCTCTCTCTTCCTCTCTCCTTCTCTCTTTCTCTCTCTCTCTCTCTCTGGGCCCCAGAGGAAAGCTCTGGAGCCATTGGTTGATTCCCGCCATCATGTGCCAGTCTAGACACTTTGGCGGCTGGGAGCCGCACTGATTGTTGCGCAAACACGGTTTCAAGTTTCTTAACTCTTAAAGACGCAACATCCTGCTCTGCTCTGCTCACACTGGAAACGTTCTGCAGCGTCCTGACAGCCCCACATAATCACGAAAATAATAATCCTAATTTCAATCAACGGCAAATTATGGTGAGCCAGTTCATTTCGTTATTCTGAAAAAAAAAAAGTCAAACGAGTCTTTTGTGGGCGGATATGACGTCACCTTTTCCTTTGTGGATGCAGCAGGTGAGACCTGACTTTACCTTACAGACATTCAGTAATAGTGTAACCTACACCAATGATGCCTTTTATTTTTATATTTTAATTCATATTTGTTCTACTTAATATGCATCTTTAATAAACCGATATTTTATTACATACTGTACACCAAAATGCATCACACACTGTGTTAAAAGAGAACAATTTTTCTCTCTCTCTCTCACACACACACACACACACACACAGACACACACACACATATGTGTGTGTGTGTGTGTATATATATATATATATATATATATATATATATATATATATATATATATATATATATGTGTATATATGTGTATGTATATAAACTGAAGAAGCCTCTTGGATGAGAGGTGAAACGTTTTCAAGAAACTTTCTTAAAGTCCAGTGGATTGATTTAAACAGCTTTGGAGATTTAAAAGCCTTTAAGTATGCAATTAATGTGAACAAAGAAAAGCATGAAGCATAACTGGGGGCAAACAAGGGTTATGGTCTCCCGGGCAGCACGAAGCAGGTGTCTGCTGGTGGTGTCTGCACCACGGTGATCACCTCCACGGTGATCACTCACACCTGATGTCAGGAGAGGTAACCCGTGTGTCAGTAGTATGTCTGTCGTGTGTGTTTCACCAAAAACAAAGTCAACAAATTCTTTGGACCTTCTTTTAGTCATATTATCTTGGTAAACTAATATTTAATAAATAAAACTCAAGATGAAAGCGATGATGACCTCAGAAGATCCGACCCAAAGTCCAAACAGGTGCTAAGATCAGATAGGATGCATTCAAGGGGCTAATAAAGTTATCTCACTGAGCAATATAGCTACACACGGTGAGTATCAGGTAAACTACAGCAAATTGATGTTTAACCTCATGGTTCTTCTGTACATTTTAATTCAGTGTCTTCCTGTAATTAAATCATGCATATCGTCTATTTTAACATTATTAATCTATTCTACACTATAATGTTTATGCAGCTGAACTGAATCTTGAATCAGTGGTCTGCATACATAAACAGGAAAAACCGGATGGGTGGTCAATTATTGGACCCTGGAAATAACAATCAAAACAATATTAGATACAGCCACACCATATTAGTGTATGTTTACTTCTTATTGCTGTGATGTGTGTTATTAATCACACACAGGTATAGAACCTATGAATATAGTCATAACTCAGATGATGAGTTTATGGTATTTTATGCCCTTGTTGTTGTTGTTGTTGTGTTGATATTTAGTCTGTTTTAAAACACTGTAGAAACAAATTCAAGTGCACCTCAAGTGTCGACAGACACTTCTGAACCACAGACACTTGTTTGTGCTCAGCTCCTTCAACGCTTTGACTGCCTGATCAAGACTGATAAATGTCATAAATGTAGGACCTGGCAGCTGATAGTTGATCGATCCTCAAAAAAATGTTTTCAGATATTCAATATATTAACTTTCTAGAGAAGACTTAGTCCAACTATGCCCACTGACAGCATATTCTTCGGACTGTGCTGGGCTGTATAATCTTGTTGTTGAAATCTTTACAATATAAATGCTTCCAATTTGTTCAGTCGACTGAGAGACTCAGAGATGTCAGAGATAATCATTTCAAACTTGGACGCATGATGAATACCAATAAAATGTTGTTGTTTTTTCTACTCTGGTTGAAATGACCTTTCATTAGAATCTGTGTCAGTCCGGTAATTTCTGTTGACGCCATGTAAGAGCATCCTTGTGTGTGGTGATAAGGTGTGTATGTCGTGAGTGTGGGAAGAGGGTGGTGTAAAATAGCTGGTGGGAGAGTAGACAGGGTGTCCGGCACCAAACCACCACCCAAAATAAACGCAGTCCTTGCGTCTCTCTGTGTGTTCGTCCAGTGGCAGACCTGTGGGCTCCCACAGCTCCTACAGCAGCAGAGGAGGAGGAAGAGGAGGAGGAGTTTGGGGCCAGGCGGCCTGTCACAGGAACAACATGTCATCAGCTTCATCACTCGCCTAATGGTTCTCCTCTGACATGGCAGATAAAGTGTTGCCCCACCAAGGCAGTGGTGTACTCTGCACACACACACACACACGCACACACACACACACACACACACACACACACACACACACACACACACACACACACACACACACACACACACACACACACACACACACACACACACACACACACACACACACACACTTGCTGCCCATCCACTTACGGGCCAGCACTGGAGAGACTAGGAGGCCCCCTTATGAAAACATCCAGTGGCGTTGGAGATAATGTCTCGCCAGACCTCTGGTCTCACGCCAGGACGCCCTCAAAATAAGAGGTCTGTAGGAATCTCTGCATGGAAACACTGCCAGGGTCAGTAACATTAGCCAGCTAAAATATTTATCTGTTTTGAACTGATCCCAACCAAAAGAATGAGGAAAACATTCAGGGAAGTAGATTTGTTCACTTTCTTGGAGAGAATTAAATAAGATCAACTCTGATGTCAACACCAAACACAAACATTCATCATAATTGCGCTGATGTCAATTCACTGGCGTCATCGGCTTAAGTCATGCAAACCTGTGACGAGTGACGAAAGCTGGAACCAACTTAAATGCATATTTTAATAATTTTCCACGTAGGTCATCTGCCTGGCGGACTGTTATCCGAGCAGTGGAACTCTCACTGTAGTAACGTACGGCTCTGAAGGCCCACAAGCCACAAGCTCGTCCTTTTTCTGAATCAACCTCTCTGGCAATATTTAACATTTTCCATAATTTTCACGGCTTTGCATCCTTTGCATCATTGGCGTCACAAATGTTTATTCACGGCTTTGCAGTGACTTTGCATGTAGTCACATCATGCAAAAAATTGTCCTAAAGTCCTGTGTGTGTACACAGCATTAAGCATTTGTTAAATTTGAGGCTGTGGCCTGAGGGCTCTTAGTTTAGCTCCACAAACAAGACTGGCAACAAAGAAACGGCTTCAGTTTTCACCTTAAGGTTAGTTAACTGTTACTCATGTCAGAAGAAATGAGACCAGTATAATTTTTTTTTAACCGTTTCTCTTCATTTTCCAACTTAAAAAAAAAAAATATTCTGATTAATTTAGCGCCGACAGTTTAGCTTAGCACACAGGCCGGAAACACAGGCCTGGCTCAACCAGAAGATAAAATATACTGTGCAGCAGCACCACAAAAGCTTACAAAATAAAAGGTTTACTCATAAAAACAAAATTAAACACCCAGCAGTTTGCTGTCTGCTTCCTGTCCTTATGCTAAGTTTAGCTGAGTGCCCACTGGCTGCAGCTTTATATTTAGCACACAGGCATGAATCTCACACCTTAAGAGCGGCAGATGAAGTCAAAGAGCCACCTGAACTGCTCTCCTTGTTAACAGCGACCAGGGCAGCACACGCCCATCTCCGTCGGCTGGACTTCTGGCTCCAGAGAGGGTGTAATCAAGCTTCAGTCTGCCCTCACAGCTCAGTCCACCAGCCCTTTGAAACTGCACTCAGCTACCCTTTCAATGAATTTCTTTTTTTTTTTTCCCCAAGGGTCACGTATTTATTTTCTTTCTCTCTCTTTGTGGCTCTGACTCTCACGCTCACCACTGGAGCCAGGCGAGCCGCTGTCTGCACTAGTTAGATCATTAATCACTCTTCTCCTCTCCTCTGTTCTGAGAAACAGTCACTAATTAATGGAAAGCACTTTATGACAGAACACAGAGGTTTCCTGGAAATTAACTATTAATCTAGGCTTCCATCATAGGTCTAATAGCATGCAATGGTAGCTATTATATATAGGTATATAATAGATGGTGGAAAAGAGTGACGGCAGTAACGCAATGCTAGAAAAAACAGTTACACATAAAATGTGTAAAACCTCATTAAAGTTAACGTCCACATCAGCCAAGTTAATAAATTACATTTCAGATTATTTAGGTGAAACCTGCACCGATACAGACACACGTCAACAGTTTTGGCTTTTGTGAAATAGTGACAGTGTGTCTACAGAAAAACTGAATGATCTGAACATATCACAGCCCACAGAAATCAGGACATCTGGACATTAATATTATCACGAGGAGGAAACCATGAATATGCCTGAGATGCTTAAACAAAAATTACACAATGAAATCACCAAAAGAAACTATGATCTGGGTTCAACTAATATCCCAGATCAGGTGAACCACGATTCTCAAATCTGTAGAGCTCATAGATAAAAAATGATAACGTTGCAGATGTGATGAAGATTAGAGTGTGGTTGGAATCACAATGATTTGGTGTTATCAGGTCCTTGCAGAAAAAAAAATATCAGTGATTTTTTTAAAAACAAAAGTCAGACTAATAATGATACAAATGTGATCCCAGAACCTAAAAGCCGGTTTTGTGGTCAAGGAGCCACATTATGAGGGTCAAACTATCATCGGAGCGTTGCTTTCAGGGGCCGCTGTGGACAGTTATGCTATTTGTCAGGTCATAAATATCCTCATTCCTTCCAGAGTCATGTGAGCAATTCTTTTCGATTTGAGATCTTGTTACACTTAAAGGGCATTTTAGGCTTAACGCTCTCTTTCCTTAATCATCCAGTTCATCTAAAACTGATTCCTCGAAAACACTTTCAGGAGAAAACATTTCCTTCCAGAGTGCATTCAGAAATCAGGCTGACATATGATTTTTGAGAGCGTGGTGTGGGCTCTGGAGCTTTAGGGCAGCTCTTTTGTGCTGTAGTTATTCAAATTTATTTTTTTTTTTTTAACATTTTTTAAGTTCTGCTCCAGAGTCATCCCCTTGATACTATAGCTCACTGGGTGATTAGCAGAACCATTCTCCGAAATCTGAGATCTGATAAGGGCCGAGGTCATGGGACATGATAGTTGTACATTTGTTTACTTTCTCAGTATTGTATTATGTTAAGACTTCCATTGGGGTGAACAGTATCTCAAAAAACAAGGAAGGAAATGGGATGAAAACAAAGGAAGAGGAAGGGAATCCAGTGTGATGGAAGCTGTCCCTCACTGATCCTCATTGGGCGCGAGTCCTCTGGATAGTGGCGCCATCGCTGCTGCTGTTGGCGGCACTCATTCAGGACTTGTTTATTTACTTATTTTAAAACAACCAAAAAGAATAAAGAAAGGAGGGAGAACTGATGGAAGCTCTGATAGCAGCAGATCAGTTCAAATGTCACTGATGGGCCACCATAGAAGCTCTGCTACCTCAGAAATGAAAAATAATAAACCCATGAAATGGCAAATTATGCAATAATGGAACTTGTAATTGTTGAGAATGAAACAAATGAGACAGTGAAAAATAATCATACAAATAATACAGGTCACAATCTATTTAAAAGTAACCTGAGTTATATATAAAGTTATTTCATTCATTGTTTCAGAGATTCTGTGAGTTTCTGGCGAATGAATCCACCCGATCAGAACCGCTTAAGTGTTTGGTTCTGTCCTCGTGCTTTAGAATACAATGTGATACCTTGGCAGTTCCATGTCAGGTTTTATATCTGTACCTCTTTTTTTGCCGTGTCAGTATTGATTTCATGATGTCTTCATGAAAATAAGGTTTAAAGCCTGAAAAATCCAAAAATCTTCCCCAAGCCAAGCAGTCACCGAGAGATACCAGGAGATGGAAGCTTTCTGTTCTGTCAGCTCATTTCTTTTATCAATGGTCTTTAGTTTAAGGCACCTTTTTCTACTGAAGTAGAATGATAGGTATAGATGAGATGGCACAAGACGTGACAAACACCATACGCACGGAGGGATTCATCAAGTACATTCAGTGTGTTCAACCTTCTAAAGTCAGTAAGAATGCAGCACATTCCTGTGTGCACCATGAATATGTATGATTAATCTATCTTCAGAGCAGAGCATTCATCATTAATTTGACATGCACATCTGTCCTGTCGCTGGTTTGTCCTTGAATTACCTTTAATACGTGTACATACAAATAAAATACGTGTACAGTGCGCACTCGTCCCTCGCAGTTAATGCTTTCCTGGAACCACACGGATAACGAATTCCACGATATAGCAACAAACTATTTATCTTATTATTTACGGTAATTTAAACGTTTATGAACCCTCCCTATACTGATATTAAACCACTTTCTGTCTGTATTACCTTTTCCCACACTCTTATTGAATGTTTAAAGCACTTTTGTGTCTCAGGTAAGTCCGAGACTCACAAACGTAGCGCACTTCCGGATGCCGTCAGCCAATAGAATGCACGTGTGGTATCACATGACTGCCTACCAAAAATCCGCGATGAGGTGAAGTCGCGAGCGTTGATGCGCGAATGAACGAGGCCACACTGCAGTTAAGTTTCTCTAAATTGAGAATAGGACTACTGTAATAAATTTGCCCTGACAGATAACTATTTCCTGTTGCCATGGTGGCAATGTGTTTGCCTTAGCTGGTAAAAGAAACGGTACACAACAAATCTTTCACATCTTCAAACTCGTGTCCTTCATGACGAGGATTTGACAGACATGAGCTGAGATTTGTGAATGTGATTTGTGAACTTTTCTGAGATGCTCAAGACGTCTAGGTTCAAACGAGCTGGTGTCTGGTCTTGTGCTGGGGGCCGGGGGTTGGAGGAATTCAGATTTTCTGGCTAATAGATATGTTGCTTGGATCACAGTTCTTTGGTTCGATGCCATCCATCTCATTACAGACATACCCGTCAGAAAGATACGAGGGTCTGACATGTGTTTAATCATAACTTGTCTCAGATGGTTTCCGGAGTGTAACTCAAAAACCTTTCAACAATTTTCTCAGGAATATTACGTCAACATTTCCCACATAATGAAAAGGTGCCTTTTAATTCTTAGTCAGCCTTTAATTTATCTATTTCATGAATGTCAGTGGATGTACTGTAACTGGCACAATGCTGGATGGATAGTCTGCTTCGGGGGGGAGAGGGGGTGCAACAGCACTTAATTCACACTAAAATGTCCTCCCTAGGAAAAGGCAAAAGTGGCATCAAAGCCTATGAAATAATCTCCATTGAATCAGCTCATAGCTGAGGAACATTAACAGATAAACCTCCATGATTTAATGATTGCGTCGGCAGTTTAATGACGTCTGTCTTCAGTCTGCAGTCGGTGATAAACAGGAGCAGATGAGTGACTGGTGGGGAACGGGGCAAGACGAGAAACAGAGATGGTCTGGAGGATGTGTCTGTCTCTCTGTCTCTCTCTCTGTTTCTCTCTCTCGCTGTCTCTCTCTCTCTGTCTCTGTCTCTCTGTCTCTCTCTGTCTCTCTCAGAGTCAAACACTGCAGGAATTGTTCACAGCTGCCTTTTAAGGTCAAACTGGTAGTCGTGAACACTGCCATCATATTTTAACTAAAGGATGATGGCCTCTTGCTTTTTCAAGATCTTAAATGAAAAATTAAAATAATTCACCAAGTGTCAAAGTGTTTGGTCCTGACATTAGCCACTCCTTCACTTCAATTTCCACTGTGAGGAGAGTGTGGATCAGTTTAGTTTGAGTCAAAACAAGGTCAGGACATCAGAGGCTATAAACACGAAGCGGACTACACCCACAGCCCTACCAAACACACGCACACAGCTCCCCACTCTGTTTACACAGTGGAGGCTTAATGTTCAAGGGAACACGCTCTGCATCGAATGTAATTGCTTGTGATTCTCTCTCTGGACTTCAAAGACAGGGAGGGTTGTAGTTCAGGGGTCAAAGCCTTGCCTGTTGCCCAAATGCCCCCCAATTTCCTGTTTTGTCTAGCTCTGAGTGTAAAGGGCTCTAAAACGTGACAGCCATCTTCTGCTGGAGCCAATGAGACAAAAGGCTCCGCATCTATGGATTCTTTCATCGGTTTCTATTTCAGGTTTGATCGGTTTTGTTATTTCTGTAAGGTATTTTACTCTTACGATAGGTTTGGACTAAGTTGTAGCAGACAAAGTTGCTCAAAAATCCTGGTAAATGGAATGCGGCTTTGACTCCCTTAATTCGTCTTCTCGGGATGAACCCTTTTTTACTGCCATGGTAAACAAGAACCTCTCCTCTCCTCTTTCCCTCTTAAATCAGCAGCAAAGACATAGGTGTGAACACACAGCTTGATGTTTAAGGAGGTACTTCTCTAATTTGTGCTGTCCCTCAAGGTAAATGTGATGATTGGCAGTTGGTAAGAAAATGGACCATTTTCATGTTACACGTCACACATCTCTTATTTTTTTTTAAGGCTCTGAGTGCATTTTCCACAGCTTTCAACGAGGAATAGACCAAGATAAACTTTTATAATCCCCCATTTTTCATATCTGCCCAAAACATACAGTACATGTGTGAGTTTTGAAGGGGTGAGGTAATGTTCGAGTACCCCCAGTGCTAAATTACACTGCAACATGGTCCCCTTCAAGGCCCACATCTGGGATTGGCCCTGACAACTGGATGCCGTGCTGCTCTAATTTTGGTTACTTTGTTTATAACCCTATAATAGAGACAGTATAGGACCACAGGGCAGGAATGGAGGAGGGCAGGACAGAGGCAAAGCAAAAGCACTCATTTGAAAAAAACTTGTGGGGCTATTGATGTTTTAGGAAACACGTAAATAAAGGTAAAAGGAGCTGCTTTGATTCCTATATGTATGATTACAGCAAACCTTGTGCTTGCCTTGTTGTTTGGTTTTCTTTTGCAGAGAATCACACCACTGCTGTGATTCCTCTTTGCACCAGAAGCCTGCAAGTTGGAGCTTGTTGAGTTGGGTAAACATGAATGTAACAATAATAGGAAATGTGTAATTATATTGGGAGCTGATCTGGGTTCAGCCAGCCCACTCACTCTGCCTGGAGTCTGAGCACGACTGTAATCACTGAGCATACTTCCAACACTGGATAGATGGTATAAAATTACTATGGAGATGTGATCAAGTATTTTCCCTTGAGGCCATGGACGGACACACAAATGTTGAATGTAGCCGTGAATGCTTGTCATCTCTTCAGACATGGAAATTAAACTGTCATCTTAATTCTGATTTGTTGGCTCCAACTATAAACCTCTTTTGTGAGTACTTTCAGGGGCCACTGAAAAAAGAATGTGGTGAAATAGATGATGATTCTCCTCTGTTAATTGATCCACTTAAAAGAAATCCTTCTTTAAGACTGAGCTGTTTCGTCCTCCAGGAGGATGTTGCACCCAAAGGATGGATGAAAAAAATTCAGATGTCGCACAAAAACATGAAATATTTGAGAATTAATTAAATCAAATCATGTTTCTGTGCACTGAACTTCAGGGATGTCAGTCCATCAGTTTAGGAATTAGTTTCACCTGGAGAGAAAAAGCAAGACAGCCCCTGAAATTGGGAATGTCTTCCCATCCGGTGGCCACAAACATTCTCTCCTTAAAGGCTGGTTCTCTGGTTTCCTCGCTACTGGTGAGCTTGAGACAATTCTCGCAGCCCAATCTCGAATAAATGTTTGCTGTCTCTCAGCGCAGTCTCAATAACGTGGTCAAGATAACCAGGAGACCAGCCGCTACACACCAAGGGCTGGACATTAACCCATCAGCACGACCAATATCTGCCTCTGTGTGTGAGGAGGAAGAGGAGGAGCACTGCCTGAAGTCTACAGAATGACATCCAGTAAGCCGTTGGTGTACATGAAACAGACTCTCTGGCTCCACCACCAGCAAGCCGTTCTCTTCTCAAATGAGAAGAGGTTCACGGTTGAGCCTGGAGACCTACTTTTGATGCCAATTACATCATAATCGCTAACAGTGTGTCACAAAATACTTAAAAAAACAGACCTGGAAATTTAAAACAAAAGTTTCTTATGTTAAATGGCACAAATACAGTATTGATTATTTATGTCATGGAACAAATGCAAATTAACCAAATGAACAGACCCATCCTTGTTCCAAATGAAAATGAAACTTCTTGAAACACATAACCTGCAGACACTGGAGGAACTTTTTTTTTTTTTTCAAAACAGTACAACTTCCTCTTCAACAATTTACAGCCAGCGTATTTTTGTTGCTTACAAACAATATCTCATCTCTGTATGAAATCTTACTGATGAACTAAATGAAAGAAATAAACTTGAACAAAAGTAAGAGTCGGGACAAAAGTGGCAACATTTGGTTGAAATGGGGATTTGTTTTTACTCGGTCTGCGAGAATTTTTAAGGGAAATCTGAAGGCAGAAATGTCATTAGATTGTGCAGCAACAAAACTCAACATCCCCCTGAGAACAAATTAAATCTGGACCGTGACATTCTCTAAATAGGGAATATTCCATCTCATAATTAAGGAAGAACATTTGAGTAAAAGAGAAAGTGTAAAGAAGAAATGTGGAGACCACCACCCCACAACATCAAAATTGTAATGGTAGAATTTCTTCCTAAATAACTTATGAGTTGCTATCTGTATATTAGATTCAGCATAAAAATACTGCTCCATCTGCTCTGCAGCATCAGAATCTCTTCATCTGTCTGCGCTCCTGTCTTCTTTGCTTCTTCTCATTCACTTCCTCTGGTGCCGACGGGCTCTCTGCCATAAACCAGGGTCCCAGAAAGTTCACCCACAGCAGGTGCAGAGCGCGGGCCGGAGCCTGACACAGAGAACACCACCAAACAGAGACACCAGGAAGGCAAAAAAGAGACAGGGAATCAGTCAGAAAAAAAGAGACTAACTGATTCCAAATAATCAAGGAAACGTGGCACAGAACTTCTCACCAGCAGCCAGAGATACCAGAAGTAGGAGGAGATGGTGCTGAGAACTTGCACAATGGCTGTGAGCAGGATGACATCCTTCAGGTGCCTAAAACCAGAAATCCACAAGAAAATTCATTCATTATTTTTCTTGAAGACGAGATAATCAGTAATTGGGTCGTCTTCAACTGCTTATCTGAATCCAGGTCACGTGTTTACGCTGGAGTCTATCACAGCCGACATTGTGCAAGAGGTGGGGTATACCCTGTACAAGTCGCCAGTTGATCGCAGGGCCACATAGACAGACATACACCCACTCACACACACCTATGATCACATTAGAGTGTTCATTTCCTCTAACTTTCATATTTTTGGAGGTGGAAAGAAGCTGGAGACCCCCGAGAGAACCCCCGCAGACATGAGGAGAACACATCATCTCTGCACAGAAACCCCCCAGGGGGAATCAAACCAATCCTTCCTGCTGAGAGGCCACCGTTCTGCCTCAGACAAAAAAATTATCATTGAAAATGGAATTGTTCCGGAGTCCACGGGGAACACGGTGCTCTTCAGCAATGGTGGAAGTTTGGCTTGAAAAGATGAGGAACAGAATGCATTCAAGGATTCTTCTATTGAAAACCTGTTTGTGACTTATTTACTGTGTTTATCTGTTTTTAGTCTAAGAAGGAAAGCAAAACCTCAAAAAAATAGTTTTGACACAGCAGTGACTTTAACATCCTGCAGCGCTCTATTGGCTTATCTGACAACAAATACAATTAATATACAAATACCACAGGACTAAAATACAGTACAAAGTTGTTTTCTCTTTAATTTAGGAGACATTTTCAGCTTTGACTAATGTGGTGAAGCTTTGTACCCACAATATAGTCCATCATTAGAGGGTTCGGACTGACTGCATGTAGCCTGATAGGTGACACCCAGGGCAAAAAAACTACATCAAGTAATCATCATGAAAGCAAAGCAGCATTTGAAGGGGACCTTTAACAGAGTGACTGCATGCATTTCTCTCTCTCTCTTTGCTTTTGATACCACTGGTGATCTACCTAAGCTCTGCCACACTATTTTAGTTCTTTAAACTGCCTGAATAAAAATGACGTGTTAAAAAATATTTCCAGGTTGTTTCACCTTCTCACATTGTTCTTGTGTAAAATAAGACATTGTTCCTCTTCTCTCTATGTTTGAATCCATGTATTCTGGAGCTGACTTACTCAGCCATCCCTTGCTCCATGTTTAAGTCTATTCCTCCGTCCAGGAGACTTCCATCCTCAGCAAACACTGCCTTAGCCATAGCAGACATGGAGCGGTAACTCCCAACATACACCGCCAGTGCAAAGAGGAGTAGCAGCTACAAAGAAAATACAAGGGTTAGGACGGGAAAGGCATGGGGAGAGGGGAAATGACATCAGATATAGGGATTTTAAATCATTTTAAATACACTCACCCATGTCCAGATTGTAGATGAACTGTAGAAGATTAAAAAATTTACAGCAGCATATATTGCCTGCGGAGAAAGTGCGGTAATGATTTAATTCTCCTGCATAAAATTAGTTGACATTTATGTCTGAGGTTAAATAATTCTAATAATTACTAATTATTTATTTATTCATTCATTAAAAATCACCTGATTCATCTAGATAACAGTTGTTAGTTGCAACATGATTCATCAAAAATTTGTCTATTAATTTATACAAATATGCCAGCGTCATCATGGAAACCAGTAAAAACAAATGAAGTGTGGTTAGTTTTTTTTCACTGGATGAACAACCAGAAGCAGACACACAAAAATGGATCGTCATGAATCTTGGTCCAACGGCCACTATCAAAAATGTCTTGAAGTAAAACTGACGGCTGGGTCTTGGCAGAAACTCGACAGAATAAACTGCTTTTTAAATATTTCACATTCGCGTAAAGAGAAAAAAAAGATATCACAACAGTTAATGATTAAAATGACAAAAGATTATTTCTACTGAGGTTATTCATCACAAACACTGAATCAGTGAGGCATCGTAAACATGGTATCACTCGTTCAAAGACAGCAGCCTGCACCCGCTGACATTAAGACATTTATTTTAACAACACATGAACAACATCACGGGTCTTACATTAGCTCCAAGGATGACTCTTGTGTAGAACTTGAGCGTTGCCTCATTCTCCTCATAAATCTGCTTCTTTCCCTTCGTGCCAACTTTTCCTTTGGGCTGTTGGAAACAGAGAGAGAGTTTCAGTAACATCCGGTCTTCCGTCTCATCAACAACCACAGAGTAAAGGCAGACACAGAGCATGCTAAGGCGCAAACGTCCTGCTCACTGAAGGCAGGAAATGAATTTTGATATCTGACATTTATCCTGTTACCAACAATTAATGACAATTCACTTTCTGTCCCCCAGTGCGATGTTCATGAATTTTATTTTATCTTTCAAAAATCATTTGCATCAGTTTCTTGAATTGGCAGAAGGAAAAGTAGATTGTTTTTAAATGTTGTTTTTATATATGTTAAATCACACTAACACTACATGACACATATAATAACAGTCCCAACCCTTTTAGTGAGGAAATGAATACAGTAAATGCATATTTTCACGTTAGAAGTTTTCCAGAGATGTAAAAAAATTGAAAACATCAATGAATTAACAGCAACTTTTGTTGTCGTGTACCCTGGGGAAACATAATTTATCTTTTTGAATTTATTATACTATTTTAACAAATAAAGCACAAACATAAATGACAGAGTTACTCGATATTTGTATGCAGTCTGCACACTGGGTAACTGTTAGGATGTTTCCAACAGCTGCTCAGTGCCTCCTGACTTTCCTCCAACTATTGTGGTCATGACATGCACTCATGTATACCTTATAGGGTTAATATCTGGTGAGTTACTAGGCCAAATCATCACTGACAAGAAAAAAAAAGCCAATTATTTTATTTTAGAAACATAGCTCTGAGTCACAGTGTGTTATCTTACATGGTTGTTTGTCTATTAACTCTCTTATTATTTTTTACTTTCAGCATCACCAGCCAGTAAACACCAGATGGAGAAAACACCATACATAATATTTTATCTCTTCTGTGTTTTTCAGTGGTGGGGAGACATTCTATGATTAATATTCAACCTGATCTGTGAGCTCTGGTAAATCAATCCAGAGTGACTCCAACTTCAACAATTTCATCTCAAGTTTATATGTGTTGCTGACATTTTTAAATGAATGAAACCTTCAAACCCATAAGAATAATAGCACTGTTATTAACACTATTATTCATCTGTGTACACAAACACATGAACAACAATGTTTTCACACAAACTTAATAAGCTTTAACTCACCAGCCCAGATGTGTATCACTTCAACAAAATATTATGAAAGGAGTATCGCAAACAAGTATTTCAATTGAATAGCATAAATATAAATCATGAGTATTTATTATATAAGGACTGCAATGTCAGCAAAGCTGAACAGATTTACTACTATCAACTAAAACTGTCCTGGAAGGTCACTTTTTGGTTAAAATTCATGTACTTGAGGTTGTGTTAGAAACTGTAATTATTTTTGTTTGTATTACTACAGTAGTCGTGTTGTGTGTCTCAGTAGAGGTGAACCGGTGGGTCGTTGTAACGTGTGTGTGTGTGTGTGTGTGTGTGTGTGTGTGTGTGTGTGTGTGTGTGTGTGTGTGTGTGTGTGTGTGTGTGTGTGTGTGTGACCGTCTCACCGCCATTGGCTCTCTGTCCCGCTGCTCCCCCTCTGCCTGTCGGACATCAACGTGGGTCTGCTCCCGTTGAAGACATGCGAGGACTCCGGTTCTTTATACAGATGGTGCTATCCTTTATGATGCCTTCAATGTCTAGCTTGGCTAGCTTCACGTTTGCACCATTAATTACCACCAACACGGTAGAACTACAAACAGACACGAAATGACAAAGTACTTTAAACATAGTACAGAATTACTTTTTTTTTTGTACAGAAAACAGAGTACAGAAAATGACACAAAAGTTTAAATAAAAGTTACACAAAAAAATTGCACTGACTATTTTTCCCGCTTGCAGCTCCATAATGGGAGGATGTCAGTTTTTTTTTTTTTTATCTTAAATTTTATCTTTTGCCGGACAATAACTTAAACATGTTGGCTATCCATCCTCCTCTCGAACCTTAATCCACCTGTTCCCGCACAGGATCCTGTTATGGTCAAACAAACAATGGCGGCTGCACACAAACCTCGTACCAACAGTATTTACAGCGGGACTAACCTCTGCTCCTGTCCTTTACGAGTTTACCGAATCAGTATAGAAGTCACTCACAGTATAGTAACACATCAGCATTTGGCATTTCTGTTAGTCCGCATATCCGGCGCGTTAAAATGTCGTCATCAAACGCGCTGTCTCATGAAACGTAATGCGTTACTGCCACCTAGTGGCTAGTTGGAGAACTACGAGTTTATCCATTTTTATCGTGACTGCACTGCACATGCCTTCCTTCTTCTTCGTCTTCTTTTTTTCTTTCGGCTTTTCCCTTCAGGGGTCGCCACAGCGAATCATTTGCCTCCATCTAACCCTGTCTTCTGCATCCTCTTCTCTCACACCAACTACCTTCATGTCCTCTTTCATTACATCCATAAACCTCCTCTTTAGTCTTCCTCTAGGCCTCCTGCCTGGCAGTTCAAAACTCAGCATCCTTCTACCAATATATTCACTATCTCTCCTCTGGACATGTCCAAACCATCTCAGTCTGGCCTCTCTGACTTTTTCTCCAAAACCTCTAACATGTCCTGTCCCTCTGATGTACTCATTCCTGATCCTATCCTTACTGGTCACTCCCAAAGAGAACCTCAGCATCTTCATCTCTGCTACCTCCAGCTCTGTCTCCTGTCTTTTCCTCAGTGACACTGTCTCTAGACCAAACAACATCGCTGGTCTCACCACAGTTTTGTACACCTTTCCTTTCATTTTAGCTGAAACTCTTCTATCACACATCACATCTGACACTTTCCTCCACCGTTCCATCCTGTCTGTACACGCTTCTTCACCTCTTTTCCACACTCTCCATTGCTCTGGATTGTTGATCCTAAGTACTTCAAATCCTCCACCTTCCTGATCTCTTCTCCCTGTAACCTCACTCTTCCACTTGGGTCCCTCTCATTCACACACATGTACTCTGTCTTACTGCGGCTAACCTTCATTCCTCTCCTTTCCAGGACAAACCTCCACCTCTCTCGCTTCTCCTCCACCTGTTCCCTGCTCTCACTGCAGATCACACTGTCATCTGCAAACACCATAGTCCATGGAGATTCCTGTCTGACCTCGTCTGTCAGCCTGTCCATCACCATAGCGAACACGAAGGGACTCAGAGCTGATCCCTGATGCAGTCCCACCTCCACCTTGAACTCCTCTGTCACACCTACAACACACCTCGCCACTGTCTTACAGTCCTCATACATGTCCTGCACTGCTCTAACATACTTCTCTGCCACTCCAGACTTCCTCATTCAATACCACAGTCCCTCTCTGGGCACCCTGTCATAAGCTTTCTCCAGATATTCAAAAACTAGTGCTGTCAGGCAATTAAGAAAATTTATCTAATTAATTACAGGATTTGCAATTAATTAATGTAATTAATCGCATTTTAATCTCATACCTGCTAAAGGCCCCCAAATAAAGAATTTGAATTCTAGGACATTATAAAATTGTAGTGCATGACTAATCAATAGAATACACCAAGTAGGAAAGATTTGAAATCCACATTTTTATTGGTTAAGTGTGCTTTATAAATGAAATTCAAAAGAAAAAAGGCCAAGCACATCAGCAAACCAATTAGGCCAGGTGCATTTCTCAAAAATGCACCTGTTGCGGGCTCGGGGTGGTTGACCGGCTGCGATCCTGGTCCTCCTCATGGCCCTGTTCATGTGGGCCGGGCCCGCACCAGATTGCTTCCTAATGTTCACTTCACATATCTCACACTGCACTATACATAATAACTTTTAGGCACATGCAGGGCACAGTTAGGGCTTTGGGATTGGATGGGGGTGAGGGCAGTGGGCATGGTTGTGGGGCGGATTGCATTGCTCTAGGGCGCTGTATCCTCCCCATATACGCCTCACTTGTCTCCCCCCATCCTCCAATTTTAATGCAACGTACACACACACACACTTTGGAGGGGGCCCTGCGATGATTGGAGTAGTCTGGACAGCGCTTGGCTTCCCCTTCAAATTTTTAATGCACCACATCCAACACTAGGTAGCACAGGAACACAGGGTTGGGAGCTTCCTCGTCAGGGATCGAGGAAGCATAATAACAGGGAGGGTAGCGTAGACTCCACACAACATGGCGCTTCTGGTGGGGCGCAGCCCTCTGGGGCCTATGGCTGGGGAGGGGCTGTATGACCTGGGCCTGCGGCTCGGCTTGGGCTGCTGGGGGGTTGGGCTGCTGGGGGGTTGGGCTTGGTTGCGGGCGTTCTATGGCGGCCGAATTGTTGCTGGTTGTCGGTCGTGGCCGTTGATTCGCCGCGCGGCGGTGGGGACCGGGGATGTGGCGCTGTGGCTCTGATGTGGGGGTGGGGCGGTGTGTGGGCTGTCTGGCCTGACCTGGGGGTCGGGCTGTGGGGGGATGGCCCGTGGATGTGGGGGTGGTTGGGTGGTACGAAGTCGTCGCTGCGCTTGGGGGCGGGATGGTTGCTGGGCGGCTTGACTTCTCCCCCGCGGACCCTGTCTCCCATCTACCTGTGGGTGCTGCACGGCTCACCTGCGTGGCGCGTTAGGTTGGCTTTGTGGCATGTGCCTTGCCGCCGCTGTTGACCGGGGATCTGCGGTTGGTGGCCGGCAGTTGGTTTACATTGCTGGGTGCTGGGGCGTGGGATGGCGTTGCCGTCGGTTTCCCGATGGACCTGGGCCATGGGCGGGGCTTGGCGTGGGGGCACCTGTGGGCGGGTTGGCTGCGGTGGGCCTCTGATAGGGCCTGGCATGGGCTGCCTCGGATGACCGGCGGTGTGTGGGGGCTGGCTGCCTCTGGTCGGCTTTCCAATTGTGGGTGGCGGCGTGGGGGGCTTGCGGCCCGCTGGGGATCTCTGCCGTATCTGGAGGGTTAGTGTGGGCCCTATCTCTGGTCTGCCCGCGCTTGTGGGAGGCTTGACGGGCATGTGGGGTTGCAATACCCCATGTCCGGTCTAGGGGGGCTATGTAGGGGAGTGAGTCACATGTCGCTCGGTCACTGCGGCTGGCCCCTGGGGCTGCGGGGGGCATTCCTGTCCCCTGGGGTTGGGGGATTGGGCGGGGTGTGGGCGTAGTGGATGGGGGTGGGGGGTTGGGGGATGTGGCGGGGCGGGATGGGGGGGGGTGATGGGGGGGCCTCCTTGCCTCGTGCCACTTGGGCCTGGCCGGTGCGCCCTGTTGGTGGCGGCCGCTGCCTCCTCTGGGTCCCCGGGTCTACGTGGTTCTCGGTATCCCCGGTGGCTCTTTGGGTGGTGGCTTCTTGATGCTCCTGGCTGCCGGGGTTGGGAGTGCTCGGTTGGCATCGCCCTGTTGAGTTCTGGTAGCCTATCTGGGTGTTGGTTTCATCACACATGCATGTTGGGTCAGGGCTTACCAGCTCCTGTCGAGTCCAATAATTGAGAACCATTGGGTCCCGTCAGAACGTGATGAGTCTCACTTCAGTCATCACAATCTTATGCCCTCTATCTTCCTCCTACACTGGTTTCCTCTGGTGGCCTATTCTATACTATCAGGACCTCCACTAATCTGATGTTTTGTAACATTGATGTTGAGATATCCGTTCTAAGATAGAATAAAACATCCTAAACCTTTTTCACCCCAACAGCACTGCCTGTCTATCCACTACCTTGTTTATGTTCTCTCTCCTTGTCTCCTTTTTTCCTTCCCACTTAACTCACAGAGGTGCAGCACCCCCCTCTCTGGCTCACAATAGGAAATTCTAATAAAGACTGACAATTTAGTTACCAGAGAGGATTGGTAGAGAAAAAAAGAAAAAAAGAGAAAAAGAGAAAAAAAGAAGAAGAAGAAAAAAAAAATGCACCTGGCCTAATTTAACTGTATTTAACAAATACAGCTTGGGTTATGGGTCCCTCAATGGGCCAAATTTAAAATGCTTGCGCATTGACTTGCCACTCATGATTATTTGTGTTAATTTTTATAGTACGTTAATTTGCAGTGTAATTAATTAATCTAATTAACGCGTTAAACTGACAGCCCTAACAAAAACACAATGCAGCTCCGTCTGGCCTTCTCTGTACTTCTCTATCAACATCCTCAAAGCAAATACTGCATCTGTAGTACTCTTTTTCGGCATGAAACCATATTGCTGCTCACAAATGCTCACTTCTGCTCTTAAATGTAATTTAAAGCAGAACAGGACAAATGTAATTTCCCCTAGGGGAGCAATAAAGTATACCTTCTTCTTCTTCTTCTAGTCTAACTTCAACTACTCTTTCCTATAACTTCACTGTATAGCTCATCAGCTTTATTACTCTGTAGTTGCCACAACTCTGCTCATCTCCTTTGTTCTTAAAAATGGGCACCAGCACACTTCTCCTCCATTTCTCAGGCATCTTCTCTCTATCTAAGATCCTGTTGAACAACCGAGTCAGAAACTCTACTGCCACCTCTCTTAGACACTTCCAAACCTCTACAGGTATATCATCAGGACCGACTGCCTTTCCACTCTTCACCACCTTCAATGCCCTCCTCACTTCATCCTGACTAATCTTTGCTACTTCCTGGTCCATAACAGTCACCTCTTCTAGTCTTTGTTTTCTCTAATTTTTCACGTTCATCAACTCTTCAAAGTACTCTTTCCATCTTCCCATCACACTACTGGCACCTGTCAATAGACTTCCATCCCTATCCTTAATCACCCTAACCTGCTGCATGTCCTTCCCATCTCTGTCTCACTGTCTTGCCAACCTGTATAGATCAGTCTCTACCTCCTTACTATCCAACCTAGCATACAAGTCATCATAAGCCCCTTGTTTGGCCTTTGCTACTTCTACCTTCACCTTACGCTGCATCTCCCTGTACTCCTGTCTACTCTCCTCAGTCCTCTCAGTGTCCCACTTCTTCTTAGTTAACCTCTTTGTCTGTGTACACTCCTGTACCTTCTAATTCCACCACCAAGTCTCCTTATCTACTTTCCTTCCAGATGACACACCAAGTACTCTCCTACCTGTCTCCCTGATCACATTAACTGTAGTTGTCCAGTTATTTGGAAGCACCCCCTGACCACCCAGGGCCTGTCTTAACTCCTTCCTAAAAGTCTTGCAACACTCTTCCATGTTCAGCTTCCACCATTTTGTCCTCTGCTCTGCCTTTGCCCTCTTCATCTTCCTCATCACCAGAGTCCTCCTACACACCACCATCCTATGCTGTTTGGCTACACTCTCGCCTACCACTACTTTGTAGTCACTGATCTCCTTCAGATTACACCATCTACACAAGATGTACTGTAGTCTACCTGTGTGCTCCTACCTCCACTCTTATAGGTCACCCTATGTTCCTGCCTCTTCGGGAAGAAAGTATTCACTATAGCCATTTCCATCCTTTTTGCAAAGTCAACTACCGTCTGTCCTTTTGCGTTCCTCTCCTGGATATCAAACTTGCCCATCACTTCCTCATCACCTCTGTTTCCTGCACCAACATGTCCATTGAAGTCTGCACCAATGACAACTCTCTCACTTCTAGTTATGCTCTGCATCACGTCATCAAAGTACAACCAGAATTTCTCCCTCTCCTCCAGCTCACATCCTACCTGTGGGGCATACCCACTAACAACATTGAACATCCCACCTTCAATTTCTAGCTTCAGACTCATCACTCTATCTGACACTCTTTTTACCTCCAGGACATTCCTAACAAATTCCTCCTTCAAGATAACCCCTACTCCATTTCTTTTCCCATCTACACCATGATAGAACAACTTGAACCCTGCTCCTAAACTTCTAGCCTTGCTACCTTTCCACCTGGTGTCATGGACACACAGTATGTCCACCTTCTTCCTCTGCATCATGTCAACTAACTCTCTACCTTTTCCTGTCATAGTTCCAACATTCAACGTCCCTACTCTCAGTCCTATACTCTTGACGTCCTTCTTTTCTCCTCTTCCTACAAACACACTTTCCTCCTCTCCTTCTTCGACCAACAGTAGTCCAATTTTCACTGTACTGCACACGCCTATGAAATGGAAACAAGCGTCATTGGGGAATTATATGAGCTATATGCGACAAAAATAAATAAAATTCATGAGTGGTGGCGAGCACTGTCGAGGCGCCCCCGAGCAAGGTGCCGTCCTTCCCTCCACAAGCTGCTCATTAGGGCGCACCAAAGAGGAGCTGCCCGCCACTCCATCTCCCACTGCATGCCCACAGGGGATAACAACACTATATAACAAATATAAAAATATCAAAACATATAACACTATATAAAAAAGTCTTATGATTATTCTTATTATTGGCCCTCATTCTCTTCTGTATGTGTGTAGGTTCTCATTCATCCAGGTCAAAGTTATCCAAAATTGTTTTCACTGTACTTTGTGAAATCAGTTCACTGTACGTTAAGGAGGTTTCTTGAAGACGATTCACCTTTCATCCTCAAATTTCTACTTAATATTTGCTGTACAATATCAAACATAATGAAAATAAGGAGGAACCCCCATGAGATGCAGAATTCTTACCTGTGTGAACAATGTTTTTATACTTCATTCTCAGCTTCTGACATGCGTGCTTCTCTCCCGCTGGACTGCGCCTAAATAAAATAAATTAACAGACTATCATTCAAGCCGTTTCCCTCCGTAATTTTACCGTGACTGAAACCGACTACGTTTAAACTTACGCACTGACTCGGGCAGCAGTCATCTCCCTCTTCTCTGCAGCCGCAGCGCTGTTGCTCCTTCTTCTGAGAATGTCCTCGAAGTCCACAGGTTTTACTCAGCTTGGTGAAACGGACCCTGTTAAGCATAATTATGTGACGCTCTTATTTTGTTATTTCCTGTTATGTCCGGAAGTAGTTCGGCGTATGAATGTGAGACAGTGTTTTGTCGAGTGCAGCATGCCTGAGGTGTGTGTTCAATTCAATGTTCAGGTGAGTGCAGGGTGGCTCATGTTCAATAAAGAAGACAGAAATATTCTATAATCCGCTCCACTTATTATTCACCACGCCGTTTACATTAGATAGATAGATAGATAGATAGATAGATGGATAGATAGATAGATAGATAGACAGACAGACAGACAGACAGACAGACAGACAGACAGACAGACAGATACATACATACATACATACATACATACATACATACATACATACATACTTTATCAATCCCGGGGGATATTGTACATATCCACTGCTCAGGCATTACACAACGAATAAATACTGGATAAACACCAGGAGAAAAAGAAACACTGACATCACAGGACATACACTACACTAATAGACACATGCAGCATTAACAGGACATATATACTAAACTATAAACAGTATAAAATTAAAATATAAACAGTATAAAATTAAAACATAAACAGTATAAAATAAAATTGAAAAATATAAACAGTATAAAATTAAAATATAAACAGTATAAATTAAATTAAATCCATTCAACAGCGTGCTGACCTCGCCGCCTCCCCCCCGGCTCCTCCTGAGAGAGTCATTGTACCCCCTGATGGCACAGGACATGAAGGAGGACCTCAGCCTCTCTGTGGAGGTGCTGTGTGACAGCAGTCTGCCGCTGAAGGTGCTCCTGTGCTGGGAGAAGGTGGTGTGCAGGGGGTGGCTGGTATTGTTCATGATGGCCTTAACTTTAGACATGGTCCTGCTCTCCAGAAGCGTCTCCGCAGAGTCCAGGCTCAGCCCGACCACTGAGCCCGCTCTACGGAAGAGTCTGTTAAGACTTTCCATATCTCTTTTCCTGGCACCACCACCCCAACATACAATGGCATATGACAGCACACTGGAGACTATGGACTGATAGAACATGAAAAGGAGCTCAGGACAGATGTTGAAGGAGGCCAGCCTCCTCAGGAAGTACATCCTGCTCTGCCCCTTCTTGTACATACAGTCGGAGTTGAGTGACCAGTCCAGTCTGCTGTCTAGCTGCAGTCCCAGGTACTTATAGTTTCCTACCACCTCCACCTCACTGCCCTCAATGATCACTGGTTGTGGAGAGGGGGGTGCCCGTCGTAACAGACCCAATGACAAAATTCGAGTACAATTTTAGTGCATTTTTATTTAGAAGTCAATTACATAAAATAAAAAGTCAAATTAGAACTTGTATTGAAGAAAGCACAAATCACGTAGGCAGTGCTGATGGACATCTGACAGTGGCGCAAACAGAATGTGTTGTTGCGGGTGAGTGCCGATAGGGGGCGACTATTGTGTTTTTGACATTTTATTTTGGACTCCTCGGCCACCGTACCAAGCATGACCCTGGCTCAGCTGCTTCGCAAACAGCGTCAGGGCGACTCTCCCATAGCTGTATCTTGTCAGTCGGCAGGAGGTCTTATTCTGCAGCCGTGAGCTGTGCGGACCTTTGGGAGGTTGTTAACCCGCGTCGGATCCCAGGATGGACTTCCTGCTCCAGGTGAAGCTGGGCGCTCTGATCGGACTGTTGCTCCTGACTCTGGTGATCGGATTCATTCCTGCTCGAGTCAGATGGTTCAGAGACACGAACGGAACAGGTCGGACTGAAAACATGTTGTTAAAGATAAGAACATTCTGTAGGCTACGTGTGGTTTCTGATCTATGATTTACATTTAAAAACCTTTCATCAGTTTAGGTTTAATTATGTGAACTAAACAAGGGAAATTCATTGATTAATGTGCGACATTCGATCATTTTCAGTGATGTTTTATACAAGTTATGCTTGATAGATTTAGTAAATAATAATAGAAGCGGCTTTTCCATGCCTGATTGATTAGTGATCAGATGGGTCTGGAAAAGATCCTTCTGTCAGTGATTCGATCAAGAGTTCTAGAAGTTGAAGTCGTTAACAGAGATAGGGGTAAACCTGTTTAGATTGTAATGGTTTTAATCAGTGGTCAACAATCGCAGATAAAACCATCCAGAATGTGAAACATGTCCACTCAGTCCTGGGGGGCTGCAGTCAGCTGACTGAAGCCCAGACCCTTCCTCTGTCTGCCCCCAACACTTAAATCTGATTCATGAAGGAGAGAACCCCCCTGGCCTGTGGGTTTGTCTGTTGGAAGTGAAAATGAAGTCCTGATTATGTTTGTCACATGAGCCTCAGTTCTTCTGTCTTTGGATGGATTAGGAATGATTTCATTTTGAGTCCCATGACGGAGAGTTTCCATCAGTCATGTTTAGGCTAGTATGTTAATAATATTGTTTATGCAAACCTGGACTGTTTTAGTGGAAAGCCTCTGCTGTAAGGCAGCAGGAAGTCTGACTGATGGAACGTCTAGAGATCACCTGTACAGCAGGTAACAGGCAGGCAACAGTCTGAACTTCAACCACCTCTATCTGGACTGGTTGTGGAGTTTTTTACTTATTTATTTATTTTTACTTAAAGTTCTGACCGGCTTGCTGAGGCGTTGAAATGCAGGTGTTCTGTTCCTGCACCAGATGATGAAGACCCTCCTCCTCCTCTTCCTCCTGGCCACATTTCCTCCACCCCACAGTGTGGGTTGTTCTCATCAAACATCTGAGTCTTGTCACATGAATGTTACGCCTCAGGCCTCAGGAGTTCATACGTGTAGTTTGCTCTTCCCCTCTCAGAGTCTTCACTGGTGTTTGTAGACACACTGATGTTTACTGGCTGAGATGCTCCTGAGCTCAGGTCCCAAAATGCTCCGTGGAATCTTATATTATTTTCATAGCAGGACCTCCTGAGGGGCTGGAGCTTTCAGACTCTCTTTCTGTATCCCTATGGGGTAGAAGGTTCTATAGGTTCTCTGAATCACTTGAATTCCTCAAATTCCTTGAAGTCACATGTGGAGTAATTTGTTGAGCCGTTGGACTGTCCACTC
The DNA here is from genome assembly GCA_013358685.1 of Antennarius maculatus. Taxonomy (NCBI): domain Eukaryota; kingdom Metazoa; phylum Chordata; class Actinopteri; order Lophiiformes; family Antennariidae; genus Antennarius; species Antennarius maculatus. Next base: position 22,451,454 of record CM023606.1, read on the forward strand.
GTGCAGATTTTCACAAAGAAAGTGGGGAACTTCTATCCAACTTTTCTTGTCTTTCCAGGATATCTCTTTCGTGCTCTAACATTATACTCTGACCCGTCACCAATAAAGTATTTTACTTGTGGAGTGATGCAGTCAGGTGTTCTTGAGTGTTACACAACTTTTACAGTCTGTTTGGTTTTAGTTCATGTAGTAAGAAATGATTACATTCTGTTTTTAATGCTGGATTTTTGATTGTGTTTCTTTTACAGTCTGATTTTTTCCTGTCTGTAGTAACTGACGTGTGTTTTTGTGTTTTATCCCTATGTTTGCAGAAACCCACCGCACGGTCCTGAGTCTGATCAGCTGTTTTGCTGGTGGGGTCTTCCTGGCTGCTTGTCTGCTGGACATCATTCCAGATTATCTGTCGGACATAAACGCTGAGCTCGATGCTCGGAAATTTGAGGTGTGTACAAGTAGGGACTGATCTGACAAATGTGGTCATTCATCTGTTGAAGATTCATATTCTGCTAATTCTGCTATTTCTTTTGGAATGCTTTTATTTATTATTTGGTTTATAAATTGTCAGAAAGTAACTCAGTAAACCCCAAAATTCAAAACTTAATCAGTTATTAACATAGTTGGTCATTAAGTTTTATCAATTCGTTCATTACCTTAATACAAACAGTTTAGAGATCTCCTCCCTCTGTCAGACCCGTACTGCAAACTGTTAATTGTCTCTGTCTGTCTCAGACCAACTTCCCCCTCCCAGAGTTCATCATGGCTTCCGGCTTCTTTGCTGTTCTCATAGTGGAGAGGATTGTTCTGAACTGTAAGGAGAGTAGAAGCCCTCGAGGGGAGACTGAAGCCCTTTTACCCGGCAGAAATGGACATGGACACCGCCATGGACACGCAGCCGACGGCCATCTGGAGGGCAGTGGTCACCATGTCCATGTTGATTTTCAGGCCCACTCGCCCTTTCGCTCCTTCATGCTCTTCCTGTCCTTGTCGCTCCACTCAGTTTTTGAGGGTCTTGCTATTGGCCTGCAGAGCACTGACTCAAAGGTGAGGAGACATGTGATGTCAGTATGGTCACATGAAGGTTTCGGGCCCTTCCCGCCATTCTTTTTATTGAAAACTTCTCAGTAGTTCCTCAAAATATAAGGAGTTCCTTGTTTTCTCTGATTCTTTTTACACACACAGCCTATAACTTCAGAACTGGTCAACAGGAAGTTAGCCCTTCTGTGTTTTGGTCACAAGATGGCCTTTGCAAGTCCTGTTCCCTCAGGACCTCATCTATGTTGTTTGTGTTCAGCTCGACATTTTCCGAAGATTTCTATGTCACTAAGTGAATGAAACACTTAAACTAAACATTAAAATTCTGATACAAAGATATGTGAACAAATCATCACATGTGGGAGCAAACAGAACATGTCCTTCTAGTTTCCTGAAAGTATAAAGAGTGTGACTTTGAATTCATCTCTTTATCTGGGTCCCTATGAAGAACAAATGTAGCAGCAGAATGAATAAAAACACATTATTCATGTTTATGACATAATATATAATGGTCCTCTGTAATGGTTACGTTTGTCATCTCATCTTCCTCACAGTGAAGTGTTTGATGTGGATACTGGATGTTGATGTAGAATTGAACCAGGAAGACGAGCCATTAACTTCTGACCACAACAGATTTAGGAAGCGCAGGCCTGAGTTTCGTTTAAATCAGCAACATCAACCTTAAATGAGGAATAAGTGAATGGATAAACAAGCAAAGCATGAATGTGTGACTTGGGTTAATTCAGCGAAATGAATATACTTAATAATTCAGGGCACTTCAAACACAGAGCTCATGTTGTTAGAAATCAGACAACAACCTCTTGTGTAACAGGAAGTGTAATAGATATCAAACACAATGCAGCCCCCATATGGTGGAAAAACTATCGTTTTGAAGTATGTATTTTTTTTTCTACCTAATCTTCCTTACAGACTTCTACTGTTTTCCTGTTTGACTGTTATGTTAAAGCTATTAATGGAGGTAGAAATAACCATACTACGTTTTTTTTCCTACAGGTTTTAGAAATCTGCATCGCCATACTTGTCCACAAGAGCATCATCGTGTTCAGCCTGTCCGTGAAGCTGGTCCAGAGTGCAGTTGGGCCGTTGTGGGTGGTTGCTTACATCACAGTGTTCGCCTTGATGTCGCCGATAGGAATTGGCATCGGTATCGGCGTGATGGAGGCTCAGCTAGCGGCCGGAGCGCTAATCCAGGCCATCCTGGAGGGGCTCGCCGCCGGGACGTTTGTCTACATCACCTTCCTGGAGATCCTCCCACATGAACTGAACTCTCCTGGGAAGCAGCTTCTCAAGGTCGTCTTCATCTTGCTGGGTTTCAGCATCATGGCAGGTCTGACGTTTTTGGGCTGAGACCAGTCGTCATTTCACTTTTTCAGGATGTGATCTGTTTTGTACCAACTCCTGCAGCTCTTTTATCATGGAAAACTTTAGGACAGAAAGACAGACTGCCTTCAGTAGAAAAAGAAGAGCTGATTTCTTTCTCCACGTTGATTTTTTTTTTAAGTGAAAGAAGCTATGACCACAGATGTTGGCGTTTTATTGCTTTCCTTAATTTTGAAAGCATTTTATGCTGGAAACCAGTAATATTACATTTTTAATGTCTTTTAATGTGAGGGGAAAGACCACAATAAGTTTGTTTAATGAGTGACAGGAGGATTGGGACAAATCACGAAGCCTGTTCGATTTTCACTGGTCCTGTGTTCAAACATACTCTTGACCCATAAACAGACATTTCTGACCTTTGACACCAGTGAGGAGACCACTGGAAACAAAAGGCTATTTTCTTTGTTCATTTCATTCAATCATTTTTACCTTTCTTGTTTTTACATCCGATGTTTCATACGGTACGACCTCTGCGACAGGCTCAGCTAGCTGGCTGGGCTTTTGAAAGTGTTAAGAATATTTGCACTCACTGGGTTTATTTGCTGAACAGTAGTCCCGTATTTTTAGACATCGTCTCCGACCTTAAGGTTTTTCACTGTTAAATATAAAGTGGACAATCCGGTCCAGGACACTGGTGTAATTTTAAACTGACTGCATGATGCCTTAAGAAGTTGTGAACCACAGTGGTGACAATATGTGGTTTTTGTCATTTGCACTTTCCTAACAAAGAATCAGTAATCTCCATAACTAATGTCAGCAGATATTCGCTGTTATTAAATTATATTAACGTACATCCTGATCAACGTTTAGCTGCTGTGTTCTTTATCTGCTGTAACTAGACCAGACTGTTACTGACAAAATACATCAAGATTAAATCAACATCTGTGTCGAGTGCTTTTGGTTCTCTTTATTTATAGTGTGAACAGAGAAATGGTAACTTCTCACTGAGAGTGTTTCACTAGCAAATATACTAATCTTATCAACAGAGTACAGTGCACAGTATGCTCAGTTTATCATTAACTATATGATTGAAATATTTTATTATCCTATGCAGGACTTTCCGTTTAGAATAAACAGATACCTCTCTCATCCCTTGTGATGCACCAGACGTGTGCAGTGGTGTCTTTAAATCCAGACCTCCGTCCTCTGCCTCATCATTTTCTTCTCATTTTACATATTTGTGTTCAGGATGTTTTTTTGTGTTAACAGCTGATTGTTGATGCTGGGTTTGAAACTTCAACCAGCAACAGGCAAACTTTGTAATTCATGAAGAATGATCCAGTGTACAAAATAACTTTTCATCGTGACTACATTGTTTTTCCTTCATGACATTCACCTGACAGCTTCAGTTATTAGTTACTTTTTTTAATCACAATTTTCATTTAGATTAGTATAATTTGTCACTTTATTACCTTCATGAATAATTTAGTCAATACTGTGAAATTTAATAACAGGTCAAGGAATCAGGATTTGGTGCTCCTGGTGTTCTTTGAATATTTTCTAGTCTTGTTGCTTGGGCGACATAACTGACAGGAATTCCTTTACATCACAGATCCTTGGATGTACAGCAGAAACAAAAGCACTGCTCTGTCTGATGTGACACCGAGGCATTGTTAACCCCTGTTTGTCTTTCGAAAGGAAAAGGAGGTCATTCATGACTACCCACTAATGAGAGGGGCTGATAGAGGAGCACCAGCAGAATACAGTAAGTCTGCCAGGTCTTAATGACAGAGGCCTCAGTGTATGTGTGTGGTGGGACACACATACACACACACACATGCACACACACACTTCCTCTGTCGCCCACAGTTCATTAACCTTTTCCACCAGCTCAGAAATGCCCCTCTCTATTCTCTTTCTCAGATATGAAGCTGATGACGTGATCAAATGAAAGGTTGCTTTTTTCCTGAGACGATGGGGTGTTATATTCTGTGGATACACAATGTTAAAGAGGAAAAATGATAATATACAGATTAATAAGACCATTCTGGATTTAGGATTGCCTAAATACATGCCGAAGCTTGAAGTCCCTGAGAAATGTGTTTCTATGCTTTCTTGGAGTGAACAGGTGAGAAGATCACAACAGTCTGATATCTGTCTTTCAATCATAGATACTTATCTGCACAACACAATTATTAGTGTAGACATCAGTCGCACAAGTGGTAAAATAATAAAACCATATGAGATTCAGGACCAATGCTAAAAGAGTTCACAAATATTTTTACCGTTTTCCTTTTTCTACATTCAAAAGTCTGATATAGTCATACAAATATAAAATAATGAGCCTGATAACGAAGAAATGTATGTTTTGAAAGCTTGGTGATGAAATGGCTGCGAAAGTTTGACCAACATGTTGAGCTGAATGTCCAATCAGGTAGCAGTTAGAAAGCATGTTAGCTCAACTAACAGCAATAAATCTAATAATGAATCCACACTGGAAGTAAAACCTTCTGCTTTAAGCCCATAACAACAATGAACTTACCTTTAAGGTATTAACATATTTATATAAACCTCGATGACTATATAAAAGTATGAAAAGTTGTACTCAACACCAATCACATCCAATGAGGTGTGAACAGGCTTTCTATTTTGTCATAAATCATGATTTGAGTCTGATGATGCTATAAGATACTAAAGAGTCACCAAATTTGCTGTTACAATTCATTCTGAGGTGAATATTAATAAGTTCCAGAACAATCTAAGAAGAGTTAGAGACATTTCACTCAAAAATACAAACATCACTTTTCTGGTGGAGGAAATCCTGAAGGATATCAGCGGGGTATATCCTCTGAGGAGCCTGACCATCTCTATCAACGGAACCCTGAAACATAAACCTGTTGTCATGCCTGAAAGTATACATCATACATATTCACACTGACAATTAATAAATATATACTGTAAGAAGAGGCATCAGTGTTACCAGAAAGGATGTGTCTGATGTTGTTTAATCATGGATAAATAATTTACATCCATAATCTGTCTTCCAAAACAAGAAATTCTCTCCGCTCAGGATTCCAAAGAACATGTGATGTGAAGTTGAATGTGTGAGTCCGTCTCAGCGGTGGTCCCACATAGGACACGAGAGCACGCACAATCCCACCATTCAAGTCACATGTATTGTTTGAACTGGACTGAATGGGTGGCTACAGGCATACCAGAGGAAATACCTTGGAATTGTCTACTTACAAACATTCTGATATAATGTTGGAACTGGAATTTATGAGGATAGAAACTGTCAGACGAACGTAAAAACTGTAAAGACACATGCTCTTAATGTATAGCCTCTGTCTGATCAAACAGATGCTACACAATAAGAGGTCTGATTACTTAGACTTCAAAATAAAATGACTATCAAGACAAACCATAGGCAACATAACTTGACAAAATACAAGAATAAACAGTTTGAAAGCATGCTGTGCTTAGTTTTTATGTTTTACTTATACAGTATATTCTGTTTTCTGAAAAGATGATGTCATCACCAAAATGATGTTACTTTTGTTTATTTGATTAACATACATTATTGTTTTACCCCCCAAAATGACAGCAGGAACAGCACTCCTCTCCACCTCCTCTCCACCTCCCCTTCATAGTTTGCTTCACGTAGATTAGCCCCGCATTGTAATCTACTTTCATGTTGTAATCCTACTTTGAGTGACGTTCTCAGTTACTCCTCCTCTCACGCTCCTCTCTCTCCCTCTCGTCTCTCCTGTCACTCTCTCTTCTCCTCTCATCCCGTCTGCCCAAGGTAGGTCTGCTTGGCTTTTTACAGGGATAGAGCTGGTTGATCAGGACATATCACTGAAAAATGAGCTCTGTGTGGTTGTTGGTATTCTTTAATGTGATAGCAGCCACCCGTGGAGACCAGCAGCTCTTTTGACTGACAGACAGATTTGTCCTCAAGTTTCTTGTGATGGACATTTAATATTTTAATTAACTACCAGAATTAGTTTTTCAATCTAATTCACAATGTTAAAACAAACAGATTTTAAATACAAGCTGTCAGTGTATAAAGACAGCAGCTTTGATCGGTGCCTCTCCTGTTGTATCATTACGTTCAGGTCACAGAGGTCAACATCAGATTTTACAGCAAATACAATGACTTCTAAAAAACCCAGTTTTTGTGTTAATGCTAATGTAATAATTACTATTAAATATTGTTTTACTGAGGTTGCATGTGTCATATCTGGCCACTGCATTACAAAATAGAATCTTTAGAATGCATTAAACGGTCACTCAGGAATCCAGGATTCTTTCAGGGCAGCATGTTATGCTTTGAAATGATCTTTACTCAAATGTAACTCAAATATCACAAGGTTATTTATTTTGGGGGATAAATTTGATCGGGCCATTAGTTTTTTTGGAGAGCTCAGAGGTCGTAGATTCTGCTGGTTTTTTTTTTTAATGCACTGAGATTTCATGTAAAAATCCCACAGATAAGTAAAAAAACCCTTTTTGTCTCTTCAGCATTTTATCTCAAATACAAAACTCCTTAATTTATAGAGCATTTATATAGAGTTAAATCAAGCTACTTTTCATGAATTATTTATTGTGTTACATACCAATAACTGGATTCAACATTAAAAAGAGGTTTAAAAATGGTTTCACACTGATTTGTCTGTCTTTGCAGTGCTGGTGAAGCTGTTGTGATTTGCTGTAACCATGGCCGCTGTAAGTAATCACTCACTGGTGAGGCCTGCTTTGAAAAATGAAGATGATTGAAGATGATTTTATAATTGTGCCAGTAGATTCTGGCTCTAGATTCTGGCTCAAGCTGTTTTTAATGAGTGCCTTTAGAGGTCATATAATCATGTGAAGGAGATTACCCAGCAAGTCACTGGGGGGAATCACTTGGGGTGTGCATGTGTGAAAAGTTGCAGTGATGAAACGCCCTTGAAGTATTCAAACGGTAAAGAAGTCTAATACTATTTGAAAGCTCCAGGTGCAGCGAGAGGGAAGGGGTTCACCTTATAAAGACCTAATCTTGTCCTTTCAACACATTTGTGCTCATGCAGACGGGATCTTACCGAATGGTGTCAGAAGATGAGCAGGCCATGAGGTCGAAGCTGGAGCATTTGACAGTCAAAGACCACGGACCGGTGTTTGGGCCATGCCACAAACTTCCTGGTCACACCATACAAAAGGTAAAACACAACTGGATGAGTTCATTAAAGCCAAGTCGAAATCAGTTGTGACATTTGTCTGATGCTTTTCTCCAGTGATGTCATCTGACATGTTTCCTCCTGCAGGCGAAAGATGAGCTGAATGAGACGGATGAGAGACGGGCATCGTCCCTGAAGGAGCTGAGGCTCATGATGAAGACGAGGGCGGCGGAGGGGGATGACCTGGCCAAACTGGTCCTGGAGCGCTTTGGGGACAAACCAGACTCCCTGCTGCTGCGCTTCCTCAGAGCTCGCAAGCTGGACGTTGTCAGATCCCACGAGCTCATGAAGGGTTAGACAATCCATTCATCCCTACTTCATATCAGCGAAATATGCTTCAGATGACAATCTTAATTTTTTTGCCTACATATGCTTTGATTTAATTTTGCCGATATTTTCAAGTAGGTTTTCTGATAGATGTTGAGGCCTTATTCGTTTAATAAACAGGTTTTATAAATCCTTCCCATCAGCAAAGGAGAGGCATGCGCTCATTAAACGGGGCGTTTAGATGCTTCTCAGCCCCCCTGACAAAGACTTCCTTTGTCTTCAACTGGGACAGCAGTTTTACTTTACTGGGGAACCCACAGTGTTCTCCTGGGAACTCGGAGAGAAGCGGCGATTCAGATCAGAGAGAAGACACCAGGCTTATGATTTGATCAGAGTTCCTTTGTGTGCTCGAGATGCAATACTGCTATTGTTAATACTGTATTTATAATTGCATGGTGTGAATTATGTGTCCTGTAGTGCAAACCTTTAATTAACAGTAACTGATACCTTCAATCATATTCACACTGATAACCCAACGGCAACTACAGATGAAACGCATCCAGCAGTGACAACAACACTTAGTGATAGTTGATAGTTGACTGATTTTAGAAAATATGGTCCTGACAAACATTTCTGATTGTAGCAAGAGGAGGAAATGTGTACGGGAATTTATATAGGGTTAACTGCTGTTGCACACACACACACACACACACACACACACACACACACACACACACACACACACACACACACACACACACACACACACACACACACACACACACACACACACACACACACACACACACACTCACCCTGGGTTAATTGGTGCCTCAGTATGAGGCGCCCCACAGCAGCGCTGACACAGTGGTGTCTTTGTCATTTGTGCATCAACAACCCCCCAATAAACTCTCAGACTGCAAAAAAAAAGGTTGTGAACCATTAGTGGCAGATAAGAGAATGCCGCCGATCATTATCTGATCTGTTTGTGTGTGTGTGTGTGTGTGTGTGTGTATTTGGGGTGCTCTAGGTTATGTGCGCTTCAGACAGGACTATCCTGAGCTGTTTGAGAACCTGACCCCTGAAGCAGTCCGCAGCACCATCGAAGCGGGGTACCCTGTGGTTCTGCCCAGCAGGGATAAGTACGGACGCGTAGTCCTGCTCTTCAATATCGAGAACTGGGACCTGGAGGAGATCACATTCGACGAGGTAGCTGTAAAGCATCAGTGGCATCCATACTCAAAAGGAGAGCAGATTAGTTACAACTAGTCCTCCGTGGTTTTACTCCAATAAAAGAAACAGTATCACAATGAAAAACACTGTGAAGTAAGGACGCCCAGTATACAGGATACAGAATATCTTCACTGAAGAAAGACACAGACCTGGTACAACTGTTCCTATTAGTTACAATTCTTCTTGACAAGTAATACACAAAATCAACAAAAAAAAAACTATCTTTAATAGCAACAAGAACTCATTCAGTAATTGACTGATGTGTGAAAAGAAAGTTGGATGAGAGAACAGTTTTTGAGTTTTGCTCCAGAAGTGAAAATCCTCTCAAATGTTTTCGTGGCAGAGATCATAAAAGCAAATAAATATGACATTGAAAATGAAAAACTTTTTTTAAAAGCTAACTTAAATATATAATTATCAAAAGGAAAAGAGCACAACATGTGGTAAACTAAGTGGTAAACTATGGAGCTGGAATGTCTCATTTTAACTTTATTAACAAGGGATAATTTGGGCAAACATGCTTTTATTGTATGCAATACAATAAATAAATAACAACACAGAATGTGAGACAGTTCTGCTGCCAGGATTATATCTATTATTTCTAATACCTAGGGGGGAGGGTGCAGGATAACTGAAAACACCATTTCTAGTTCATTATGTTTTTTACTGTATTTAAGTAGTAGTTAAAATGTATTTTGTGTTTGTGTCTTGCAGATCTTAAGAGCATACTGTGTGATTCTGGAGAAGTTGCTTGAGAATGAAGAAACCCAGATTAATGGTTTTGTCCTGATTGAGAACTTTAAGGGCTTCACCATGCAGCACGCCTCAGGGATCAAACCGGCCGAGCTCAAGAAGATGGTGGACATGCTGCAGGTCAGAGGAAGCATGACACGAGAGCTGAGAACCTGTTGATGTGAAAACCTCTTCAACATTTCTAACGCTGTCAACTGTTCTTTGTGGTCTGGCTCAGGATTCGTTCCCTGCTCGGTTCAAAGCAGTTCACGTCACCCACCAGCCGTGGTACTTCACCACCACATATAACGTAGTCAAACCCTTCATGAAGAGCAAGCTGCTGGAGAGGGTATGGATGAAGGATCTGTCTGTCTGATCAGTCTGAAGTCAGATCATTTATTTGATCATTTTCTAGCATCCACTCATCTAATAACTGTCCGTAACTTTCCTCAGGTCTTTGTTCATGGCGACGAGCTGGACAACTACATCAAAGAATTTGATTCCGAAATCTTACCTTCAGATTTTGACGGGAGAGCCTCTGTAGCCGACTGCCAGGCCATTGCCAACAAGCTTTTTGGCTCTGAGGACACTGCTCTCTGAAAACCCAAGAGTTCTAGTGTCCTTTCTAGATGCGTCTTTTGTACTCATATCAGATACAGTACATGGTCTATTTTGAAGATAGTTTGACATTTTAAGTTTTTATCCAGGCAGTTACTATGAGCAGAAGAGAACCTCTGGTTAGGAACAGGGGATGGTTTGCATATATAAGGTATACGAAAAAAGAAAAATGATAAAATGATTTTCAGAGATTACAGAGAGAATAATGGATGGTTGAAGGTTATTTTCCAGAAGCATGGCTTGATGATGGAAGATTTCTTGCCTTAAAAATCAGCCTTGAAGAATGAGTGCAGAAGTGTACCATAGTCTTGCATTTTTAGAAATGTCAGAAGTTGGCAAAGCTCACAAGATGTTTTAGGAGCAGCAACCATGTGATGCAGTGCCATGTAGACAGATCTTTATCTCTACAGCTTTGTTTAAGGTTGTGACACTCCGATGCCTCAAGTGCGTACCACAAAGCCGTTTGCAACTTGCTGGATTTTTACTTCAATAATTAAATAGTTTTTATGTGTGTCTGGAGTTGAACTAATTGTCATGAATTGTGTGCATGTTAATGACATGTTTCATGAAGCAATAACAGGCTTAGTGAATTCAGGTTTATTTTCTATCTTATTCTATTTCATTAAAAAAAAATTTGATGGTCTGGCTTATTTAAAATTTGGAGCCTTTTGTATTCAACCAGATAGGTACTCAAATGTACTTTAGTAAAAGTTTTAAAATTACTCCGTAGAAATTCCCATTAGAATTAAGTTCTGCATTTAAATTACTGCATACAGATACAAACACTCAACTTACCAACATTCGTGCATACGAACAATCATGCACGGCCATATTCAACTAGTTCCCTTTCCTGCCACAACCCAAGCCAAGCAGCGTAACATCAACACGATTTCACGTCATGCCAAAATAACTCAAAAAATATCTGAAGTTTGCTCTGATATTAGACTTCATGTGGCCTTTTAGGCTTTCCTTTCGATGCCTCGTCTGCAGGGTTTCATCGTTTTATCCACATCTCTGTGAATTTCTGAAAAAACCCACAATGTATTTATGTCTATGGGTACATTCGCATACATTGAGACTGACAACAATTTGGATCATGATGAAAGTGAGAGCCAGCAGTGTAGACTGTAGACTATCTGTAAGAAAACTCTGTCACAACCTGCCTGTTATTTCATATTTTTTTAATTATTGATGGGGTCTTCCTCCCGTAGGAGCTAAATGATGTAGGAACCAACGTTGACTGGGTAAGGTTTCTGTCTGGACATAATAGCTGTTTTTTCGCCACTGAACGCTGAACTCTGAATGTTTTCTATTTGATGTTAAGTGTTGTTCGCATTAACTGAAAACCTTAATGAAAATAAAACGGAGTAATCAAGAATAAAGTGGCGTGTCAGACTTTTGATTACCAGCGCGTCATTCACATTAGTGTGGTTGATTACCTCAGTGGATTAAAGCTTGGCTTAGCTTCTACACCCCCGACGATAAAATGTTTGTTTCTGGTAAGTCTTAAGGAATAGTACATTGGTATTTACAGTAGTAATGACATGTAAATAAACTCAAATGGTGATTATACATTGAAATTTAATAAATAACGACTTCCGAACAATTCAACTTATTTACAGCCTCTCTGAACCAATTATGTTCATATGTTGAGGACTACCTGTATCTGCAAGACAACTTGCCTTCCACAGCAGCAGAACTGTGATGCACGAATCCCTGAAAAGGAAGGATGATGTGGCTTATGACAATGATGAAGAGGGACTGTCGTCTCAGTAAGCTAACTGGCTAGTTAGCTGCTAATATTAGCTTAACCCTCAGGGACCTATTAAAATGGCTACACACATTGCCTAACAGGGTCACAAAAGGTGTAAAAAAAAAAAGTAGTACAGGAATGTTTTTTTCTTTCAATGAATCATATCTTTTCCATTACTTCAGACCAATCCATACATATAAAGTTTATTATATTTGTTATTATTATTATATATGTTTATTTGGAATTTGCCATTAGAACCCTGTTTTTCTTCCCATGCGAAAAACACAAAATATGGAATATTTCCAAAAGTTAGTGCACGTTTTAATACTTCTGATAACGATATTTCAACTATTGGATGAATGGAAAAACATGTTTTTGCAGGTGTGTAAACACATACAGTGGGTCTGTGCCTGGGTTGTGGGGTGATTGTGGGGGCAGTATCTTGCTGCAGATAATGAAGATCATGATTCATTTAACATGTCACCATTATTGCATTTTAGTAATATATATGATATACATATATAATGCATAAATATTATACTGTATATATATATCTGTACATATATAATGCAAACATATTATATATCTTGTATACACTTTGTGTGTGTGTGTGTGTGTATGTGTATATATATAGTATATATATACTATATATATTATATATATAGTATTTATTATAGTATAGTATAGAAAATTATGTGGTTATAATGGGAGTCACTTGGACCATTTTTGATCATTTTAGGTATTGTGTGTACACAGTGAAAATATGCTATTCTATACACTTCCAATGACAGGCATTAAGAAATTACGAAAATAAAGATGAAAGAAAATTACCAGCAAAATTTCATATATAGCATATAGCCTGTTAACTGACTGATTTATTGAGAGAGAAACACGTAAAAGCAACACAAATGTCACTTTGGGCCCAAACAGTTGCCAAGGGTTAAACAGAGACGTATCTCCCTACTTACTCATATCGCTGTAAAAGTTAACACTAGTGATGTTGATTTATTAGCTGCCCTTCGCACAACTAATATGTTTTAATGTATTTTCTGTAATGTTCATAATGTTAATAACTCTGAAAAAAATAATCAGTGACTAGTTGACTATTAAAGTAATTGTTTGTGGCAGCCCTACTTTCCTTCTCCTTTATTTTTCTTCAAAGAAATTCTCAAATTTAATAAAACAATACAAAAATAGAACTTGAATGTCCTAGGGATGAGGGTAGACGACCTGAGTCCCCAAAACTGTGCAAGGATTATGTGCCTTGTGAAACAAACCACAGTTTTCTCAAATGAGACTTATTAGAACTGTAAAATTTAATTTTAAACTCTGAAACTCTATTGGCCCCACAGACTTGAACTGGGAGGCTGTTCCGAAGACGAGGGGCCTTATAGCTGAAATTTTCAAGTAACCTAAAAAGGGTAAGTACTTGAATAAATCTACTTTATGATTCTATTCCCTGAGCCATTAAACTGCTCTCTGGGGGAGGTGAAGAAGAAAGTCCACACGAGAGCTGAGGGATGACACAAACAATACAGCAAAAACAATGCAAACACCATGGACATTTCACTATATCCATACTTAACTAGGCCTGATTATTTTTTTATTTCTATGCCTATTTATGATTTTCTATTTGTATATTTTTAATGGGTTATTTATTAATCTTTCTATTTGGTGTTGTGCTACTTTCTATGTGCTGGTGCTTTCTGTGTGCTTTTTCTGTGTTTTGTGTACTTACTGTGCTGTGTGCGACGTAAATTTCCTCCTTAAGGGATAAATAAAGTTATACTCTACTCATGTCTCCATACTAATATGGTTCTGGTTTCTATGGTTTTAATTGTTGTTGTTGTTGTTGTCGTGTAGGCCTGCAATGAGCTGGCGTCTTACCCAGGGTGTACCCCTTCTCTCGCCTAGCCTGCTGGGGCACACCTCTGACTCGCAAGGCAGATCAGCAGAAAATGTATGGATTGTTGTTGAGGTGTACAGCGAACATTGTGAGGTCTTACAATGAGATCTCCACAAGAGGGCTCAAGTGTGTTATAAATATCAAAGCCTATATTTCAAACCTGTTTCCAAAAATTTCACCATAGCAGACACAAACATGACATTAATCTGAAAACTTCTCCCTAAAATGTAATAGGCAAGTGGAGAGAAAAGGAAACAGTTTGTCATTTGAGAAAAATAATTTATTTTGGAACACACCAACCATATTTTCTCACACAAGTAGATCACATACGCCAATGATTTCCTCAACTTTCAGTGAACATGATGATGTGTGACTATATGAATCAGATTATGTTGTCACAACATCCCTTAGCCGTCATTTAGCATCAAAATATGTGTTCAAACAAAATTAAAGCTTTATAATTCTTTTAACGTCATCCATAGTTTGGGCGGACAGACACCAAATGCAAACGTTTTCAACACAACGTTGAGCAATGCTCATCACAATCTGTGGTGTCTTTGTAGATTCAGCAACATTTAAATCCATTCAATTAAAGATGAGCCCACAACGCTGAAAAACAAGATGCTTGAAACACAGAATAAATACAGAGGAGCACATTCTCATATCATCACAGTAAAACACTTTACGTCCCATACTTTGTGAGAAAACATTTAGTCTTGACACTTAACTTTAAAATGACAACAAAGAATCCCTCCTGATTAGTTATTGCCTTTATTTTCAGATCTGTTCCCTTAAATATTTGAATATACATATCTATACATATACTTTCTCTTTAAATTTCTCATTGTTAAAGTTAACAGGTTTTGGTACTCGTCCATTAGAGCTGGTGATGTGATACAATACACAAGTACTGTACTCATCAGCTATTACGCTCTGATGCATTTGCACAACAAAATAACACAAGAAGTCATATTAACAATACAAAATATTAAAAAAACAACTCAAAATAATTAAATAGAAAAAAATACATCCAAATAATAATCCAAACCTGCATTTTTGTGCAAAGTTGGCAGGAGGCAAAAATCTTCAAAAAGAGGAGAAACGGCTCAGACTGCAGAGACAATGCTGGTGATGTCAACTTTCATCTGATTTCTTTCTGAGCCAGACTTAAAAAAAAATCTAAACCACAACTGAATTTAGTGAAATAAGAAGTGCGGACAGAGTGAGGCATGGATCGTGTATCATCTCTCTCGTAAACGACATTTCATGACTAAAATCTGTAGTCTGGTCTCCCTGACAAAAGTGATTTATAGTTGGTACAATACAGGATGAGACCTCTTTAAAGGCAAAGTAAGATGACATCCACGCTATTCAAAAAGGGACACACTGATCCTCCTTCACTTCGCCAGTGATCCACAGGAATGATCTTCTTCCTCCCTGTCAGTGTCATGACGGCGTATGTTGCTTACAGTCTAAGTTTCATCTATTTAACCAATCAGCTGCTGATTTACTGCCACATTCTCATTTCAACCAATCAGAGCAAAAAAAAAAAAAATGTCACAAAGTGTCATACTGTCAGAAAGAGAAAGCATTGGTATCAGTTTAATTTTTTGTTCTGGCAGAGGGGGAAAAAAGAATAATTTTAGCAGATCCATATTGATAGCCCTGCCAGCATTGAGGGAAATCAACCTAGATGTTAAAGCTTAATCTCGATGAACAGAGCTTCATTCTGAGACAAAAATATTTAAACAAAACTGTCTGTCTGCTCAAAATATCTCGGAGACAAAGGACAACTGATTAAATTCCAATAGAATCACAATCAGTTTACTGCATTGTTCATTTGAAAAACAAAATCAGAAACCACACCAGTAGTTCCGAGGTCAAGGTTAAGCAAGTTCCTCCTGTTTTGCTTGCAGGCAATAAAACAAAAACTCAAACATTGTTTGGCATCAAAGTTTTTTGAGCCTAATCATTAATAGTTTTGGAGGCGTGTTAAATATGTCAAATGTCCTGCCAACTGAACAAATGATCAAACTACTACATGTAAATGTTACCAAACTCAGCGTTTGGCTACCCAAGGAGCTCTGTCGTCAATCACCGGATTCCCCTCATGGTTTCAAACACCCTTCAGTCTCGTCACAGTGACCGCTTGCAGCTCTTAGACTATGTATTACTTGGCTGGACTGAAAGAAACTTCTTTAGCCCTTATTACAAGGATGAACAATTCTACAATTTGATTCAGTTTTGGAAATGTTCACAGGTCACATTATTGCAATATGATGACAAAACACATAGATGGATTTCAGTAGTCCAACCTGGTATGTTGTGAAAGTTTTAACACTCAGCACACAAGCCGAGGTTTTGAATCAAGTCTCTAAAACAAAAACGTCTCCTTGCGTTAAAATCATGCACTGTTTTGTTTTCTATCTCTTCAACAGTAGAGCGCTCACAAACATGACACTGAATTAAAAGTCTGGTTTGGAGTCGGTATCGTTAGCCCTCCTGCTCATCACACCTCACAGCTCAGATTTAAAGAAGACAACGACTGCTACACGCTGCACAACCTTCCCTTTGACACAGCATCGCTGCTGTAGAACGAGACGTTCGCCCCAGATGAGGCGTTTACAGGGTTGAGCAATCTAGCAGTTAGACAGTAAGAGAAGCAAGTCTGAATCTCTGCTGGATCTGCAGCTGGTCAAAGGCAAACGACAGTCAGGAGGGTTCAGACACAGACTGAGAACAACACAGAGAACACTTGGGTCATTAACCGTTTCGTTACCACCCTCCTTCTCTCCAGAGGAGCTAAAGTCGACCTCTGTGCCTTCTTCCGTAAAGAGGACGTGTCCTACAGGATGTCAAGTGCACAGAATCAAAGTGAGAGAATGTGACTGTGGGAATGTGCATGGACCCCTTCTGGGGTTGATCCCTGCTCATGTCTGGCTAGAGCTGAACACTTCAGGTTTAAGTGCCAGGCGGATGTTAACAGCTGGATTAAACGTTTAAAAATAACCCCGACATGACACTTTTTGTATACGACATGTTCTACAAACAACAGAGCAACGGTCCACCCAAAACAACGGACATTATAAGGGCTGAGAAAAAAGAACACAGACATGCTTCAGCACTGGTCTTCAAGTCTCCAGAGATACAGACACACAGACACACACACACACACACGCACACACACACACACACACACACACACACACACTACAGAGCTGCTGTGCTGGTTGAGACAGCAGACTAGGCTATATGGCCTTGGCGGTGATAAGCAGTGAGCCTCTGAGGTGTACCAAAAGTGGGCACTGGCTGCAGCACAGTCAATACATTGTTTACAGGAGGCTTTTTCTGTGCTCTTGGTTTCCTACTGATCATCTATAAAGTAGTGCTCTCACTTCATGGCTCATCATACATGATAAACTCCTTTATTATTCACGTAATTATTATTGTGAATAATTCTGATTTCAAAGTCCTTGGAAGTAGAAAGGCAGGTTTTTTTGTATTTCTTTCACACACTGCAAGGAGATTACAAAGAAGCTGTGGAGAAGGGAGCAGTGAGGAGCAGTGAGGAGCACCAGAGAAGGCAGAGAAGAGACAGATGAAGTTTCCGTTCAGGCGTTTCCTCAGCGCCGTGACGGTGGGTTGGAGAGGGTGAGAATCAAGAGGAAGCGTGACAGAGAGAGAGAGAGAGAGAGAAAGAGTTGGAGGTTTAGGCTTTACCCTCTGCACAAGAGCTCTCACTGAGTGTGTTTTGGCACGGTGGTTTCTGCTTCTCCCACTGGCATATGGAGTTGGCGTAGCCCACAATCACTTTGTCCATCCAGGTGAGGGGCTGTGGGAAGAGCACTGCGCCCTCGAAGAAGCCCAGGTGGCCTCCGTGTAACGTCAGGGAGAAGATCACATTTGGCTTCTTTGCTAAAGGACGACAAAACGTACGGTTGCTAGGCATTTGAAAATAAACACTGGACATGTATCCAAATATGGGCTGGCCACAGACTCTTATGCCCATTATAAATGGAGAGAGTGTGTTTGCATGGTCAGAGAGAGAAAAGCGTGACTCAAATTTTGCAGGTGTGTTTAAGCACCACCTACTAGCTCGAGGTTGAGTCAGTGTGTCTCGATAGATCCTCCTCAGCCAGCAGAAACACAGCAGAAAAATATAACCTCTGCTTTTTGCAGTATTAACAGTCTACAGTGTGTTAATACTGAAAAAGGCA
The DNA here is from genome assembly GCA_013358685.1 of Antennarius maculatus. Taxonomy (NCBI): domain Eukaryota; kingdom Metazoa; phylum Chordata; class Actinopteri; order Lophiiformes; family Antennariidae; genus Antennarius; species Antennarius maculatus. The sequence continues at coordinate 22,469,772 of CM023606.1, forward strand.
AACTGTCAGTCTTTCTGTGTCCACATGTAGCTGTGCAAAGAGCTGCAGCTGGGGGACAACCAGGCAGAGCGGTCTCCCGACAACGACTGGCCTGGATCTCGTTATTCCCTGCCTCCTATCTGGGTCAGTGGGTGAGCTTGATGTGGTTCACTAGTGATTAAGATCCTGTGGGGCATTCACCACTGTGCACGATTCATGACAGCTGCTGAGCTGCAGCAGGACGGCTGAGAGCTCAACCAGACACCGTCTCAGCAGGCGCTGAGTGACAGGTGGGAACAGGACGGTCCTGAGAAAGACACGCACTAAAAGAAGCTGTTGTGGTTGTTGGCACGGCGACAAGGAGTCACAAGAACATATCAGAGGGTATATTAAATGTATTATTGTGAGTCTATGAGAGCTACCACTTTAAGGTGAATATTTACTCAGAGTGACAGATTTAATTATATTTAACTGATTAGTGGTGAATGTTCACTCTCTGATCACATGATGCTAATTGCAGAAGCAACAAAGTGACAGAATTTCTGTTAAATCCTCCCCTGTAATCATTTGTCTGAGTCACTGCATCACATTTTAGGCCAAAGGGCAGCTGATCCTCTTTCCTGTAAGTGTTTCTCTCTATGGACTCATATAGAGTCACATGCTTCCAATAAGGACTCCTCCACCCATACACACTTATTACAGGAAGGAGATTTTCCTTCTTCTAATAAATGGTCAGTGAGTTTAAATATAGTGCAGGCTGAAGAGAAGAATGATAAACACCGTCATGTGGAAAAGCGGGGAAGGCCTCTTCTTGTTTATTCTAATAGACATAAAGTTCATTTAAGAATAAAAACATTCAGCTGCAGAAGATAAGAAGGCTTTAAGTTTGCTTAAAATAAATGAAGGGACACTGTGGTATTTGTGTCAGTGAGTTCCAGCAGCTGTAACTCACTAAAAGACCATTCTTAACAGACCTGGCCTTTTAACACACCCTGCTCACCAGAGGACCGTTTCAGGTTGCTGACATGTTTATGAGAACAAAATCTGGAGCAGAAGCACTTTAGGAACGGTATGTTGTACTAAATATTTAGCAGATCTGAACATCGCAGTTCAGTTTCTAACATCTGATTTAATAACCACATAAACATATCTATTGTAATTTTAATATTAAAAAATCACTTTATACTGCGTTCATATTCTGTGTGTTTCTATCAGTTTAGTGCCTTCTCTTATTCACATTCCTCTGGTGAACATTCTGTGTTGTGGTGTCCAGTAATTTCTTGTCACAGAAAACAGCTTACATTTCATTTTCACTCACCGTCTCCATTTCTGAGGTGTAACTACATATGAAACCAACAGAGGTCATAATGGTCTTAAAACTACACTTGATACTTAAATAAATATGGCTAAATTAGATTGTAAAATTAAAGTATATAAAATAACATGAGACTTAAAGTTGCTGCCGCCACCACCTCGACATGCAGTATGTTACCTGCGAGTGTGCGAGGGATGGTGAGCAGTGACTCGTGAACCAGGGGATCATCTGCGGAGTTCACCAGAAGCAGTGGCACCATCACCTGTCAAAGAAAAATCCACATATTAGACAAATACACAAACAGGCCAAATAAAATACGTTTAGTATGAGATGATGTGAGGTGTGCCAGAAGTAGCTCTTACATTGTGAATATAATGAACACAACTCTCCTTCTCATAGTACTCTTTTAGTGAGTTGTGGTTGTGGAATTTTCTGGTGAAATTCAATGACAAAAGAGACAACATTAAAAAAATTCCACGTCACACAAACATGTCAGATGTTTTATATATTCATTGGCAAAACGGAAGAACATATCCGTCGGTACCAGGTGATATGAAAGATAAACACCAGAACAAGACATCTGTGACTTTCCTTTGTTTCTGCACACACACCTCATGATGTTGTCGTCTATCTGCATGAGGGACGTTGCCGTGTACAACCGACTGAGATCCGCATCCACCGTTTTAGCTGAGCCTCCCCCAAACAGACTGTGTCTGCAGCGAGTAAGAACACAAGTTTACATCTACGGTCAACACACAACTCACTGGCGTCACAGTGTGCAGTAAATGACTCAACCTCTAAGGCAATACAGTGAGGTGTGGTGTAAAAGGTATCCCAGACTTCAAGTTCAACTTTTTAAAGAAATAAATGTCATTAAATTCAGATTTTCAAAATGAAAATATTGAGATATGTCAAAGTGACATCAGTCACTTTGACATATCTGACACATGACTTATGACCCTCTGATCTTGATAAGCTATGTCACTATGTTAGCAATTGTAAAATGTTCATAAAAAGTGGGCAAGGACGTACTGCTGATAACAATAATCAGCCAGTGCCAGTTCGGATACAGTAGAAGTCTCCACATGCCGTCATAAACACACAGTTTTTATATTTTATCTATAAACCAAAGGTTATTTCTTTTTTGGTGGATGAGACAACTGGTCGTATGCAGGAGCAACACTGATACCTGTGTGACAGAATGATTTTCTTCATGTTGTCAGCCATGAGAAAGTTATAGAAGCGTCTAAACTGGTCCCACTGTAGGAATGTTTCCTGGGCCCTGAGTGATAAAGACAGAGACAGGAAGTTAGCTTTGTGCATTCCAAACAGCACAGCAATGTCCCGTGTAATCCACCAGACAAAGAGTCACACCGGTGGAGGGTTAGGCGTTAGCAGGCTAGACCAACACAATTGCTAGACTATATTTAACTAATAATTGACCATTAGGTTGTTTTTCCTTCAACTAAAGTCAAATCAAACAGTGAAATTACAACATAACGCGTGCTTTATTAATGACTGATGTTTTCTGGAGAAAGGTGACACATAGAGTTCACGATGAGCTCTGACAGAAAAAAAAGGGAAAAAGCTGCCCATTAAATGTCGGTCCCTTCCACACACTCTTCCCCACTGCCTGCATCCAAACAGAGCCAATCCATCAAGTCTGCCAAGAGATGTTGGCTCTATTTAAAACAGATGGGTGTGACTCAGTCCAACACACAGAGCAAAGTCTACTATGGTGCACGCATGCACTGGTGGCTTAAAACAAAACAATCAGTCAACATTTGCTTGTCCGTCGTGTTTCACCAATGAAAGCATTCAGTCTCTGCTCCATCGACTGGTGGCTCAGTTCATCGCATTCTACCTGGACAAACATCCATAAGGTAGAACAGCCTGAACAAAAACAGGCTGCAAAATTGTAGTAAATGGAGTTAATAATTACAGTATATACATGAACAAACAAACCAGAGCAGAGCAGCAAACCGCTCTAAGGATACACTCGACGCAAGTTCTCTAATCGTTTGCATTAGAAAAGTCTTAGAATTTGAATTGAGCGAAGAATGAGATTTGTGAAATGAGTTAGCTAAACAGGACACAGCAGCGGAACACAATTTTAAGAGCTGATTGTATTGTTATTTTGCGGCACTATGCTGAGCTTCGTTTGCACATGTAATAGGCTGGTTAATGATAAGGCTGTGATGAGACACAGTGTTCTAATTAAGACATGAGAGGTAACAACCCACCTGAGAGCGCTGTACCCCTGACAGATGCTGACGCAACACAGCACTCGCTCCTGGTTGGTCGTGTTCTCGCCCAGGAACTTGCACACAATGTTTCCACCCAGACTGAAGCCCACCACGATCAGCTGGGTCTGAGGGTATGCACGCTTAATGTAGCCAACCATAGAGGCGAACTCCCATGTGCACCCTGCACAAAGAAGAGGCAATGATCAATATGTAATGGCTGTACAGGACAATGTGTTCGCTGCTCGACGGCTCCCGCTGAAGGTGCCTTTAGTTATTGGGTTTGTGTCCGTCAGAGCCTGAAACAGGCTCGTGCCTGCCTCTACAGATACTCATTGTAGTCTCTCTGCATTTAATTTGTAATGATGTCATACGATGATGGATCTCAACGCAGGCAAATCGTGATTATATTAAAATGCCTCTAGCTAAAAGCAGACGAAAATAACATCATGCATTAGAATGTCATGGTGAACTCTTTGTTCAGGTGTGGAGAGAAAAGCTTCAGGTCGAAAGAAGGAAAATGGATCAGAGCGGCAGATTGAATCAAAAAATTATTATGCTGCATGACTCATAATCCAAAAAAAAAAAAAAGAAAAACCCTTTTATTTTTATTTCAAAAGCTGGGTGTTTATTCCCCTGTGTGTCATGATGATGGCGGTGTGGAAGCATCCGGTCTCTGCATCGGCCTGAAATGAGTTCCTCGGTCTCACCGTAGGTAAACATGCGTGCTGAGGTGAGCTCGATGTCGGGGAGGGCCCCCAGGTGGTTCAGCACGGCGCAGCGGTATCCGTCCTTCTGAGCGTGATCCACAAACGTTCTGATGTAATGCTTCTCACTGTGGTTGCCAATACCGGGACATATCACCATGGTTATGTCATCTGGTGAAACAGGCAGACGGGTCAGAGAGACATTTGCCTGATATGACATATGTAAGCACAGATAAGATGATCAGCCTGTTAGAAGCCGTGTGGGTGAACAAGCTTTCTGAAAGGATTATGGGATGTAGAGAGAAGCCGTGAGGTGAGGGTTCAGCTGAGGCATTCAAAGACAGGAGTTCATCGTTAAATCGCTCCTCAGACAACTGCACGGCAAACATTCTATTTAAAGAGAAATTTAGACTGAGTCACCTAAATTATCATAGCTGAACTGGATGATCTGACTAAATGACTTCATCGGCTTGTTCCAGACATCAGGTCAAGTTTAATTAAAGGGGAAGGTCCCGCAAGCTTCTGTGCGGCACGGGATGCCCCCAGTGCTTCATTCTCAACCCAGATACAAACATTTACAAGATGCGATGTGAGCATTCAACAACAACAAACAAAGATTTGAAAATCTAATGTATCACCTCCTGTTCGATGGTCCCCCATTGGTTCAAAGAGGTCAAAGGTCGCGGTGGCCCCATCTTGCATGGGTAAATACTTCCTGACTCCGCTAGGGTGAGGCGCGCTCACCCGACCCAGTTTGCCGTACAGGGCCGTCTGGAGGTGACCGCTCTTACCCCACAGCAAGGGTGGAATGTACCTGGAAAGGAAATGACAAGGTCCACGCCATAAAAATGAAACACAACACGGTGTTATCCAGACGAGAGACACTCACAGTGGTGTGTTTCTATCATGACACGTAGTTTGCATGCAGTCACGTTTGTGGAGCAGCTTTAGAAAGGCAGTGACTGATTAACGTCGGTCCGGTGTCACGTTCAGAGCGCTTATAGTGAACATGTGTATCCGACACCTCTATAGGAGGTCGCTGTGGGAGTCAAGTCTGTCTTATGTAATGTCTTTTCAAACCGTTGGCCTGAGGCTGTGTTTTACCTTTAACTACCACACCACACTGAAACCAAAAGGATGAGCTGATGTGAAAACATTGTCAGGTCCAGCTTTACCTCCAGCTACACATGGCATTATAAAGTACTGTTACGACAATGTATTAATAATACGCATTTCACGTAAGGTTGAAGCTAAAGAAGGACGTCTTCAATCAGCCCCATGCAGAACATTTGGACATGTCACCTTAGCAGCATTTGCCTGCCTCTCTTACATCTACTCTATATTTTTCCTTGTCAGACTTGCTGTAAGTGAATCGCATGTTATCCTGGGAGATCATGAGATTAAAACCATGGACCCTGCGCTGACATTGACTCAAACACACAGACGGTAAATTGCAGCAGAGAGCTCAGTGTCATCAAGTTTCACAAGCCTTCAGACCTTCAACCTTGTGTTGTCACATCTCTTGTTGTGCAGATATTTACCACAATCAGAAAGTACACTCTTACTTAACAGACCTGTCAAACGAAAGCAGACTACTTCCAGTCGGCGATAATGTAATCACCTCCACCCGTGCACAGCAAGAGCAGTAATATCTGCAATGATCTTGTGTAGAAGGCAGTCAGCAGAGTATCATCTATGAGTCCAGGAAGCCATCGTTGTTGTTATGTAAAAGGTTGTTTAAGCACAACTTTGGATTAGTCCAGTTTAAAGGTGGGAGATAACAGATTAAAAACACAAACGCCTGTTTTCGCTGTGGAATTATTGCTTCTGATCAATACAAGCGTGGAAAATATTACACTGTGAGAAAAAAACTTTTCTGACAGTATAGCTGGGGATTTTTACCCCTGAATTGAAGCTCACTTCACACCAAGATGTTTTCTTAAAGTCATGTTTACACAGATATCATGTCTGTAAACATTATTTTTAAGTTTCGTTGTCTTTGTCTCTGGATTAAAGATGTCAGTAAAACAAACTGGGTCCATTGTCGTTTCTGCTACTGCTGATGGTGCGACGGGGCGGGGGGGGGTCTGCGACATCACCTTTCGCCCATTTACAATCAGGTCCTTTACAATCAGGTGATGTGTCTCATGCTAATGACCCTCATTAGCATACAAAAGCTCGGTGAAACTCACATTTAAACGACCCCCCTTTGACACCCACTGGCACCCCCATCAACCATTGTTGAGAAGTCAGACGGGTTTCAACTACGGTCGTTGAAATGTGAACAGCACTGACCACACCCCACAGGGTTAACAAGCTGGGACAAGACCAGCCACCTTCAGAACAGAAGAACCTCTTGGATGAGAGGCAAAATGTTTTCAAGAAACATTCTTTTAAGTCCAGTGGATTAATTTAAACAGCTTTGGACATCATCCTCTACAATAACCAAAGCTAAGAAATACACCTAAACCCAACTAAACTAAAATACCTTACAACATCCCTGTTATGCTTTACTGTCACTGACCTCAGTTGCACAACATCCCCAGGTGTTTTAAAAGACCTAAAAACGTGACTTCTCAACAGCAAATACCACATAAATAACACCACTGCTGACAGCTTACGTGTGTAAGGGAAAGAGTTCCGTAACGACCGGTCAGAGGCTTGAAGTGAGCTACGCTACAAGACTTAAAGTTACGATGGAATAACGCAACAACGCTGAACATGGACGGACGGTCCGTCAGGAAAAACTAAATCATACATCTTGCAAAGCAAATGTGACAAACTCAGTCTAACTTTGGGATAACACCCCCAAAACACATTCTGGTGTTTAATTAATGCCTGGAGCAGACACTCAGGAACACTGATGACAGATGGACCACCGCCAGACAAACTGCCATCTTCCCTGCAGCCCCAGATGGCTTACATTGCCATGGTAACGCCTTGAGTGACAGATCCACAGCTGTGAACTCACTCTTTGGTCAGCTGGGGACAGGACTTCAGCAGGAAGCGGTTGAGGGCCGTGTCCTGGTAGGTCAGGTCTGGGGGCGCAGTGGGGCTCTTGAGGTTGAGGCAGCGAACGATGATGTAGAGCACCGTTGCCACGGCTGCCAACTTCATGCCATCAAACATCGCTGGCAGCTCCGGAGAGATGGTGTACACATCTGATTCGTGGGTGCTCATGATTGTTCTGCAAAACAAAAACAGCTTTGTTGGTTTTTTTCTGTAAGTTTCTTCTTCAAACTCTAATAAACCTGGATTTCAAGTTCAGTCAGTCAGTCAGCTGTTAAGGCCTCCAGCTTCACAACAACTGCTTCCTTTCATTGTCTAAATATTTGTTCACTTTAAAAACCTGTACCAATGGAAGTCTCACGCAAAGATGATAGTTTTAAATCGATCAACACATTAAGCAAAAACACTTCTACACTGAATGACACAGGTTCTAACTCAGTTCTATCTCGACGTAGTACTTTTAGTTTAAATATGCATATATTCAAAGTGGGGCGACACTGTGTCACAGAGGGCAGCCCTGCCGCCTCACAGCAAGAAGGTTCCGGGTTTGATTCCTTTCTGTGCGGAGTTTGTATGTTCTCCTCATGTCTGTGTAGGTTCTCTCTGGGTTTCCAGTTTCCTCCCACTTCCAAAAACAATTTAGATTGAATTGATCACTCCAAAACCACAAGGTCGGAAAGCAGCTGATGGATGGATATATTCAAAGTTACAAAATGTTACTGTTACGGTTCAGGATGACCAGAGCATCTCCTGCTATCATAGAAAAAAGAGGTTATGGCGCAAAATTCTCTAGAAATGAAAGAAAAGGTTTTCCACTGCTTGGAGGAGGTGGGTGCAGGAAAATGCCATAAGATTTTTCAGTGATTGTGTTCTGCCACTGTTGGCAAAGAGGATGGGATTTTATCAAAAATGAAACACAAAATCAAACACAAATGACTAGGGTTTACTTACATTTTATGTTCAAGTTTCCATCCAAAAAAGAAAAAAAGTGTGAGAATGTGAATTCACAGTGATCAGGTCCAACCTGGAGACAAAACCAGACAACACATTTAGCCTTCGTGGTCAAAGAACAACATGTTGTTTAAAGTCTCATCTTAACGCCTTGATTTCACAGAGGGGTACTTTATGATGTTGTTGAGTGTCTGGCCAAAAACTAAACCTAACACAGACAGCATTCATAGAGCACTAATAAGAAATAAAAATAAAATCTCATAGCACTTAATTTTGATGTGGATCAGACTTTTTAGTAAACCTAGTAACAAATAGACAAAAACCAATGCCAGCAAAAACATTAGCTTCTTATCAAAAGTTTTAAGACCTATAAGCATAATGTCATTACAGAAATTTGATTTAGTGACTTAACATTTATTCAACCTATTGATTCTAAAAACAGATTAACTGGTGGCCAATAAAGTGAACACTCTACACAAATCTGTGTGTAATTACTTTTCTCTACTTACATTGATCCAATTTTAATTGTTTGCTTATTTTTTTAGCTGGCTGCCAGATGTATTTCAAGACAAAATCATAAATTACCAATATATTCAGTCTGCCTGACATCTGCATCAAGAGCTGGTGAATGTATGTACCTACCCACACATTCCTGTTGTATAACTCAATAATTGTGTGTGTGTTTTTTTTTTATTCTAGTATTCCCATTACTGATAAAATGGAATAATCTGTTGGATCTAAAGTCCAGAGGTAAAGTCTCAGTGAATGCTGGTAGTCAAACACATGACAGTGTTGTCCATTCATTTAGGAGTGTTACCACAAGGAGGAAGTTCTATCCACTCTTAATTTAACATCATCGCATATAAATAGCTTTAGCCTCAGAGCATTGGGTTTATAATACATCAGATGTGGACACAGCTCAGCCTCATACACACAGCACCACAGTTAATACCCCCTGAATGATATTAATGTCAAATAAATAGCCCCCACCTTCACCCACAGCTAACGCCCGTCTGGACAGTGCAAACATCCAGAGAACACATCTGGCTTGTTTCCACACAGACTGGTTTCATTATCGATCATAAAGAAGAAAAACATCCAATCTGACTGGAACCAGCCGCCAGCTCTTCCTTCTGTCACGACTCAAGCAAGATCCAATGACTTTACCAAACACACACACACACACACACACACACACACACACACACACACACACACACACACACACACACACACACACACATGTTGAGGTTTGTATTAAAGCAGTAATTAATTTGTGGGTGCAAACGAAGACATTAATGGTGTGTCATGTCTGTTTAATAGCGAGTAACGATCTGGTCGCGTATTCGTTCGCCATAAAGCGGTCCAGAAAATTAAAACGACATTGCCTTTAGCTTACTGTCCACTCAGAATATCTTCAGCATTAATTTAGACTCATACTGATGTAATACTCAGATTAAATGCCTCCCCGTTAAGCCCTTCTTCGTCTGAACTTTAGGTTCACAGCCCATCATGGGAGGCAGTGCGAGATGAACTATCGATCCGCTTCAAAAGGCAGCGACACACAGACATAGCATTAGCATCCTTCGTGTTATCTCACCTACCTCGCAAAAAAAAGATTCAATTCCTCGCCTCTTGAACGCGACCGGGTTTGTTTATGTTGGGAGCATTCCGTTCGATTGTTCCTCTGGTCTAAACCATGCCTGTCTGATAAGTACAACGCCCTCTGACGCCCAGATTCGAAGGTAACCACGGCTGAAGCAGCAACATCAGCCCCAACATCTCCGGTTCCACTTCCGAGAAGATTCCTAATTTGCATAACTGCACGTTCATTGGTTAAAACTGTAAGTGCGTCATATGAGCAACAAATCGGCGATTTTCCACGCCCCCTACCTTGACACAGTGCAGTGATAATTACACCCCGCTTCAAAGCGGTGATGTATTGTAATTGTCAGTGTTCGTCCGTTAGTTTGTCCACCAAATATCTTCACAAGCATTGCAGACAGAAAGATGAAACAAAATGCAGATTGATTTTTCAAAATTTCTAATTTAATTGTATATACAGTACTGCTGTGATCCCCGAAGGAGAAATTAAGAATGCACACCCTGATATGTTAGTCATCAATCAATCACATGCATGCATATTAGTGTGTACAGGCCCCTGTAATACACACAACCACACACATGGGGCCTGTAAGCATGCAACAGGAGGTAGAGTGGTGGGCAGCCCCTTTGTGAAGCGCCCAAAGGGGATAAAAATGAGATGAAGACCTTGACCTTGAGAAAACTAGGTCAAGGTCAAATCTCAACTTTTGTACACCCAAGAACCACATAAGATAGAAAGACGAGGTACAAGGCCAGTGTGAGTAAGACCATCGAGGCCAAAGCTAGTCAAAGCTATGGACTAGCTTCGACCATAGATCAAAGCTAGTCCATAGCTTTGACCTACTCTGAAAGGTCAAAGCTATGCACTTGTCAGGTAGTACTTTCAGGGTCGCGGGATGTTGCAGTTTCTGACTGCCTTGTTTTGATGTTGATTTTTCAATTTTCAATTTCAATTTCGTTGTAAACAAAGCGGATTAAGCGGGTTAAGAAAATGACTGACTGACTGACTGACAAATCTTAGAAATACTATTGTATTTCATTTATATTGGTCAAGACTACATGCAGGAAAAATATTTCAGTGGATCACCGTATGTCGCATTCATTCAGAATAAAAATCGTGAAATCGTTGTCCAAGTACATAAAACATAGCAGTTAATTCTCTGTGGATACATTTGGTTTGTTGGAGAGCCAGTCGATACTGTAGTAACCACAGTGACCACCTGATGGCGACAGAGAGCTGCTAACTGTCATGAACGTCTCCTCAAAATACTACACGGTAAACTGTCATAATAACATGTAATTTAATAACATAATCTGTTTTTCCAAATACCAAACATGAATGATTGATAGATTATGACTCCTACCGATGATTCTAACAAGTTTGTATTTTAAGGTTTTGATATGTTTTTTTCTATACATGACACAAGTAAAATGTTTTCAACTTATTGGGAATGAAGTGTTGCTGATCTCACATCCTTACTCGTGATGTCTTTGTTATAAAAAATTATCTTGACAATCGGATGTGATCTACATGGAATTACAGTACTTACTATAAATCTCAGAAGATGGGAGGACTCCTCATTTAAGGCTAACTGGTTTGACCACACAGATGCAAAACACAGCTGGCTGGACCGCAGTGGTCTGAGTGGGTGAATCCCCGAATGAATCACGAACAAGGGCGTTTCACAGAGGGTATGGTATTTGTGGTTGCTCCTTTTTTTATTTCCCTTTGTGCAGCAGCAGTTGCAACAGTTGCCAATGCAATGTTCCAGATGCTCCAGTTGATCAGAAATAGAACGAGGATTTATTAAATACATTATATCCTTGGCTTTACTATGGAGAAGAGTTTGCATTACAATGACTGTGATCCCGAGTTCAACTCTGACATCGAAATAAAAAGCAATGAAGTAACAGAAAGACAAAAAAATTCATCATGCAGGAAGCTGTCATAGCTGGTTAGATATGTTTGCGCAACACTTAAACCTTACTCTGCTGGAATAAAAACTGATACGCAAAATGTCTTGACAACTGGAACAAGACTGGCAACAACATCAAGTATTTCAAATGTAATGTGTTGTGTGTTATTATGTGTTATGTGTTATTATGTGTTAGCAAGATCATGAGGTTAAGTGTTTTCAGTCACTCTCTGATGAAAAGATTTGGACTTCTTTATTTCATTATTTTGAGAACCAAATGTTGAGAGAGTAATGAAGACAAATAATTACACTACCTAAACTTTCAGATTTACAGAATAACCATATGATGTAAATCAATCTCAGTAATCTATAACTGATCCTTGTCGCAAATGTAAAATAATAATTTCAAACCATCTGTTCTCGTGGATTATTTGAAATTTAATATTTTTGATCAAAATCAAACTATCAGCTGCAGTCAAAGCAAGGAAATAAACTTACTCTTAACTTCCTCTTCTTCTAGGCAAAGACTCTCCGGGAGGGAGAGAAGCCTCTTCCTGGACTATAGTACAGGGACTGTGCCTGACAATAAAGATCCTTTCCCTGAGGTCCACATCAGTCCCCTGTTTGGAGAGCTGGAGGGTCCTCTACTCGGAGACGAACGAGAAATCAGCCTGCACACAGCCAACAAAAAAATACTGTACAAATACTGTGTAAAAGTAATTAACAAGAAAGGCCTGTGTGACAGAGCGCCCACTACCTGGGCCAACAGGATGACGGGAAATGGACCTGACCCACAGTGGAGACTTCTATACAAACCTCCCCTCAAGAAAAAACAGCCGACCTTCAGTGGAGAATTTTACACGGTGCCATCTGTTCCAATGCTTTTATCTCTGTTTTTAACCCTGTTGTGTCCAGCCAGTGTCCCTTCTGTCCCCTTCGTGAGACAGTCTTTCATGTTTTTAGTGAGTGTAGGAGACTTGCAGTGTTCTTCACTCTTTTAACGAAAGTTTTTAATCTGTTCAGTGAAAATTTTAATATCAGGAAATTTATTTATGGTGCTGGGTACAAGAAATGGAATCAAAGAAAGTGGCAGCTTTTAAATTTTATTTCTCGAGAGGCAAAAGTCGCAATTTATGTGACCAGAAAGAGAAGAATTAAAAACAATACTGTTCAAGAAGCAGCTACTGTTTTTTGCTGTAACATCAGATGTCGCTTAAAACCAGAATTTGGTTTTTATAGAATGACAAAAGACCTAAATAACTTTAGGAACATCTGGTGTCAAAAAAATGTCCTATGCACTTTAGTTGATGATCAACTCACTTTTGCAAATTTCCTGATCTAATGCACTGATTTTAAATTGTGTTTCTTTTTATTTATTGGGTTTTAGTATTTTTGAAGCACTTTCAGCTAATGTAAAATTGTAAAATGTTTGAGTGTGATTAAAGTGTTTTTGCAAAAAAAAAAAAATCTTATTCTTCTTCTCATTATTATTGTTGTTGTTTTGCGAAAAAAATACTTGTATGTTGTTCTATATATATTGTAAAATTCTGATGGGACCTTTATCATCTCATGTCTTTAGTCTCTTCCTGAGGACGGACAGACCATCGGGATTAGCTTCAGTTTCAAATTTATCCTCTTCACCTGCAACCAGGAATGTCAGGGTGAGTGAACCACCAATAAATCGTCCTCGCAGGTCTCCGCCCATCTAACGTCACGTGTCTTCAACTCGGGCTTTATCGGTAAATCTCGGCTCTCTCATTTATCACTTGCCGAGCCTTCGCCTCCGTTGTGAGTGGTGAGATTTCCCACAGTACTTAAAGGCAGCAGTGAACTCCAGCGGGACAAACCCGCTGAGCGAACCGAAGCTCAACAAATATGGACCGTCACGGACATTTGGGACTGATTGTAGTTCTGGTAGTTTTCGTATATCCAGTCAGAGGTAAGTCCTCTCGGAACCACACTCATACAATCCAATCTGATAACATTCAAGCAGAACTCGTTCTCCATTCCTGTGAGTAGGAGTGTAATCCACAAAGAGGTTTTATAATCCATCATATTCTCTTTATTATAATGAGTGACTCAGTCTCACGTTTGTTTTACCTGTTGCGTCTTTGCGATGGGAAAATTGGAGATTGAACGACAAAGAGTGGATGTCATAAATGAAAATACAAGTCCCTCATAAACCACTGGGGTTTACCTTATTCTTATTTATCTGTCTTAATCATTTCAACACATTACAGTTTACATGTTGGGTTTTGTTATGAAATATTATATTTTTATCCTGAAACACTAATATGTCATTCGTAAGTCCTTGATCCCTGGTTTCCTTCTTATTAGTGTTACAGGCTGCTCTGTTATTACACAGAGACTCTGTTATTATGCACTACGTTCTGTTCTAGTCAGTGATTTTTATGTATTTATTTTGAAGAGGCAGGTTTATTTTAATGTTCCCAGCACCAGCATCTTTGGGACTTTTTTTTTTTGTCTGCAAGTACTGTATTCTCATAGTTTAACCCCGTAAAAGGGATCAACTTTTAATGAGATCAATGCTTGTTTTAGTCTCGCAGCAAACTCTTTTATATATTGTATATTTTATATGTAAAAATCCCAAAATATATAAAAGACTTTGGGACTTTTTCTGATCAATAGTGGGTTTATTCAGATTTCTTTCATGCTTGTATTTAATTCAGAACCTTGTGGACAACTTCCTGGTCAATGATAGAGGTTTCAGAGACGGAGAGGAAAACAGCACCATATGTGCACTTGTGTGCAGCCAACATAAAGCAGCTGTCGGCGCACCACCTATGGTTCTAGCAGGAAATGAGTTCCCAGCAAGGAGCATTTAAAAGTCAGACTATGAGAACCCTGTGTCTTCACCATCTTTACTCTGTGTGGCTGGTATTTCACCACTACTGAAATGTTTGTTTGTATTCTGCGACGTGCCGCTTTGTTTATAATCCACCTGTTTTTCTGGTGTGTTGTGTGTCGTGCACCACCTGTGGGATGTCGTATTGTCATGTTGTGTAACTGCTCACTCCTGAGAGAGCTGCGTGCATCTGTGCAGCCCAGCTAATCCTGCAAGCTCTTAATCCCACAAGAGACCACATTCTGTGGGCCGCACGAAAAGGAGATGTTTGATTAAAAAAAGCATTCACCATTTTCAGTAGACGTTTCTTTTTCAGCATTTACTCCCAGCATTCCTGTTTATACATTGGGTCTCATTTAAATCATCAAATTGTTGTTTGTGCTCAGATTTGCTGTCATGCTGAAACATGTCACTGCTTTATGAATTCCGGTCTACCCAGTTCTCAGAGGTTTAATGACTCACAGATGTGTCAAACTATGAAATATTTACATTGACAAAATCTGAAAAATTATGTTTCACACACACTAAAAATCACACTTATATGCAAGTTTTTTTTGGTAGAACACTTTCTCTAAAGAGAGTCCACATTGCTCACTGAGGTCCTGTAGATCAACATTTCCATAAATCCCGTTGTTCCGCCTGGAGCTGCTTACAGTTTGAGTGGTGACTGACGTGGCATGTTGTGAGTCACAGGGCTGGTCGAAAACTAGGATTTTAAGTTTTATGACAGCTTCAGCATGACTCATAACAGTATTTTCCTAATCCAGCCAGGATCTGTGAGTCAGCACTCTGGATCTCACATCTAAAGCAGCACAAGTAATAGTTTAAGGAGTGTGAAGTTTGACAGACACAGCAGTGGAAGTGGTGTTTAGCAAGATGTAGTGCTGAATTGAATTATGGGGAATGTAGGGTAGAATGTTTTTTTGTCTCGCCTACTTGACAGTTGAAGTTGTGTATCTGTCTTTTATATCTTCCTGTTTTTCAGGAATGTTTTGTGACGACTTGTTTTTACTCTTTGTTTAGCCCACCGTACCTTAGTATCTTCCTAGAAGTGCTGGAAGCTTATTCTGTTCAGCTGTGGCTTAAAAACTGATAGCATAACAAGATCAGGAGTCCAGGAGTGATTCAAAACAACAACATGTTTTGTATCTCCACTTTTAACACCTACGTGTTTCTCTTGCTTTCATTTACTCAGGGGACTACTGTGAGGTGAATCTGTGTCATAACGGAGGGACATGTGTGACAGGCGTCGGAGATGATCCGTTCATCTGTATCTGTGCCGACGGCTTTGGTGGAGACACCTGCAACCTGACAGAGACAGGTAACACAAAAAGGGAATATTTTTGGAGGCGAAGCACAATGACGTCTTATTTTCTAATAAAATCTTTCCTCCTGTCAGGACCCTGCAGTCCTAACCCCTGTCTGAACGATGGGTTGTGTGAGATCATCGCTCCAACAAGACGAGGAGACGTTTTCAACGAGTATATCTGCAAATGTCAGCCTGGCTTTGAGGGAGTCCACTGCCAGATCAGTACGTTCCCTCTCCTTAATGAGTGTGTTCCTGTCTTCCTGTCAATGCAGTGAATGTGGTAAAGCTGTTATTAACCCAGTGAGGGTCCACATGACGGATGTGATGTGAGAAGATTGTATGTCGGACCTTTAAAGTAGATGAGCTGGAACCAAAGAGAAAAGTGATTCTAATTCATGGAACAGCAGGTTTAGTCTGAATGCGTCAGTGGAATACGAGCAGCAGTGTGCTCCACTCGCAGAAGTGTGAACGCATGAGGATTTTCCATCCTGTCACTGAATCAACAGAGAGAGAGAAATGCAGTCTGCTCAGCAGTTTGATGAAAGGGTCCCATTCAGTGGCTTCTGTGGTTATTCTGTTTGGCTAATTAGCAAAGGACCACTCCAAGTCTCTTAGCATGCAAAGGCCTTCCACACAGGCTAAACGCTGCATCTATCTGTGATCAAGCTCGACCCATCACATAGTGAATTGATAAGTGGATTTCAGTCTCTATATACAAAGACCACATTTGCGAGGAATTACTGCGAAACAAGTGAAAAAGAAAGAAGTACAGTATTTTCCGCACTATAGGGCGCACCGAAAAGCCTTTAATTTTCTCAAAAAACCGACAGTGCGCCTTATAATCCAGTGCGCCTTATATGTGAAAAATTATATATATATATATATACACAGTATATATATATATATATACACATACGTGTATATGTGAAAATTTATATGATGTATATATGCACAGCATATATATATATATACAGTATATATACTATATATATATATATATATATGTATAATATGGCCTATTATATATATATATATAATAGGCCATTTGTTGAAGGTGCGCCTTATAATCAGATGCACTTTATAATCTCATGCGCCTTATAATCCAGTGTGCCTTTTGTATGAAAAAATATTTAGAATAGGTCATTCATTGGAGGTGCACATTATAATCCAGTGCGCCTTATAGTGCGGGAAATACTGTAGATGCTAGACTTCCACAAAATGTCATTCATTAAATCGTCCATAGCAAAAGAAGTGACTGACATTGGTGTTTTTTAATTGAGAGAACCCAACCTTGGTGTGTATGACTGCAGAGAGTAGGTTTATTATATAATTATAGTTATTTAAACTGAGCCCTGAGCACTTTTGATTCATGCTATTACTGGAGAGGTTCTCTCCAGAGCTTCTCTTCAAAGCCCGAAGCCTGACCACCAATTGTAGATTTTGTGCAGTGTGGTTGTCTACTCCCAAACCAATTCTGAATCAATCGGGTGTCATAGTTCGGGGTAGAAGTGCTGGAATGAGGGTGAACCCATTCTGTATTTGATGTTCAATGTGGATTCATATTATAAACTCGTTATATGAAAGCAGTATTTCAGCAGAGGTTAGCAAAGCTAAGTAAGAAATTAGTAATTGCTGCACATCATCCGAATGAATTTCAAGAAAAAAAATGACTCTTGAAGTCATGCACATGGTAAATGGACTGTTCTTATATAGCGCTGCTCAAGTCTGACTGATTCCTCAGGGTTCTTTACAATGCTAGCCAGCATTCACACAAACACGTTCATGCGGTGGTGATACCAGGCACCAGCTGCTCTGTAGGAGCGGTAATCATTCACACAACAGTGGAACAGCCAGACAATACTCTGACCTGTGGGCTGCAGCCCTGGGGATTGAACCAGCGACCATCTGGTCACTGGTTTGAGCCACATCTGGTCAGAGCCACAGCCGACCCGTATCTGGAATGATTCCATGTATTTCAGAAAGCTTTTCTTGGTAGGTTCACCTGTCTGTGGGTGTCATTAGCGATCTTGTGTTTCTAAGTTGTGAACAATCCTCTTAGTGTTGACGGGAACAAGAATTATGCAGTCCCGTGTGCGATTACGTCAACCTGTCATCTGCTTTAGTTCTGAGGTTATATGGGGTTAATGAGACAAGCGAAAGAAAAGGGTTTTTCATTTTTGACTGAAAACCAAAAATCAGTAGACAGTTTTACGATGTGATATAAAGTGTGATATAAAGCTTTCTAGACTCTAGAAAGCTTTATATCACAGTAATTCAGTCACTTTATATCACTCTAGTAATTCAGTAATCATGCATTACTGAATAAATAAATGTACATTGATATGAATACAATACTGTATATCAGTGTTTAAACAAATGTAAGATTTTGAAATAGTTCAATCCAGTATTTTCCACTGCTCTTTTTTTTAATTAAATTCCACCTGAACATCTGTTTAATTTACGTTAATTTTTGTAAAGTTGGGTTTCATATATATTCATTAATTATAGTAACATGGGCACAACATTAACACAATTATATTATGTTTTTGGCTAACATAATGAGATCGTAATCATCAATGGATCTTATAAATAGGTCTGCTCTGTAAAATTTCTAAAAGTAAAATGTTTATCTGTACTTCCCAATGTTCTAAAATCTGACTCCAAAGGCAGTGTGATTTTTGGTACTGATATGGATGTAACCTCATGAAATGACTTCACATTCACACAGCCTCTGCACAAAATACCATAACCAGCAGTAAATTTATTGTTAGCGTCATCCCTGATTAAGTTAGTTTGGAGTTAAAAATGTTGCAGTAAGATCTTGTCTTTGCAGACATAAATGACTGTGCTGCTCAGCCCTGTAACAATGGAGGGATGTGTCGTGATCTTGATGGAGACTACTCCTGCCAGTGTCCGTCGCCATACGTTGGAAAGCAGTGCCAGCTACGTACGTTCACCATCACTGTCACAGATCACTGTCACTTCATCATACTTTATACCTGAAAAACCTTCTATCAGTTTGGACAAAAACACTGAGAAACATCAAAACTTGTATGGTGAAATTTGCCAAATGATACTTTATTATGTATATCAAATTTATCATTCTTAAGATGCATTTAATTTATTTTTTAACCCATATTAAGTGAAAATAAATTAGATTTTCTTTT
The DNA here is from genome assembly GCA_013358685.1 of Antennarius maculatus. Lineage (NCBI taxonomy): Eukaryota > Metazoa > Chordata > Actinopteri > Lophiiformes > Antennariidae > Antennarius > Antennarius maculatus. The sequence goes on from CM023606.1 coordinate 22,488,839, forward strand.
CTGTGATATGGAAAAGGAATAAACACAATGTATTTATTGTGTTTATTGTTTTTATTTTTATTACTGCAAATTTTCCCACTGTGGGACAAATAAAGGTATATCTTATCTTATCTTATCTTATCTTATCTTATCTTATCTTATCTCATCTCATCTCATCTCATCTCATCTCATCTCATCTCATCTTATCTTATCTCATCTCATCTCATCTCATCTCATCTTATCTTATCTTATCTTATCTTATCTTTTTTAGCACCATAATTAAATGTCCAACATGGTTTTCCAGCAGACCTTCTATAAAAATCACACCGCAGATCAACTTATTTCAACTGTAGATGGTATAAAATATATATAGCAACTAAACCAATCTAAATTTAATACAGGAGTAAATACGATGACTGTCTTCCAATATTAATCATATCTAAATGATTGCACCACAGGTTGCATTTCCTTGCTGGGGATGGAAGGAGGATCAATCGTCGAGTCCCAGATTTACGCTTCCTCTGTGCACTATGGCATTATGGGTCTTCAGCGTTGGGGTCCGGAGTTAGCTCGACTCAATAATCAAGGCATTGTCAATGCCTGGACGTCAGCCTCCCATGATAGGAACCCATGGATCGAGGTGAGAAGAGTAGGCGTATTAAAATCAGGAAGTTGACCAAGAAAGTAGTGAAGATGACGAACACTCGACTTTCCATTTTGACGACAGATCGACATGCAGAAGACGATGCGTCTGACGGGCATCATCACTCAGGGCGCCAGCCGCATGGGCACAGCAGAGTACATCAAGGCCTTTAAAGTGGCGAGCAGCTTTGATGGAAACTCTTACACTACGTACAGAGTAGACGGCCAGCGAAGAGACAAGGTTAGAGTACTTCCCTTCTAGTGAATGAAAGTCTGTTCTCACAGTAGCAGTGGTTTTTATAGCATCTGAATCACCAGATGCCACAGAAATGTCTTTTTCTTCAGCTTACACTCCTAATTTCCGGTGTCTGTGTGCTGCAGGTTTTTGTGGGCAACACTGACAACGACAGCACAAAGACCAACCTTTTTGACCCTCCTATAGTGGCCCAGTACATTCGCATCATTCCTGTAATATGCCGCAGGGCGTGCACGCTGCGTATGGAGCTGATTGGCTGTGAGCTCAATGGTAAAAACACAGAAATTATGGGCTGTAATGTCCATCCACCCAGCAAGATCTAAGAAAGTGTACAGAAACACAAATATGATACCCAACCTCTGAAAACTTTATTTGGGCTTTTGGCTTTTTTTCCTGCGTTCACACTGATGAGACAGTCACAGAGTTTATTCCAGTAACATAGCACAGCCTCAGATAGCTGTGGTTAGTTAGAAAACTTACCTCCAAGCTTTGGCCATTTTCTTTTTTGACCATGGTAGATATTTTGTAAAGAAACGAGGGGTATACCAGCTGGATAGTCCCTCTCTGCACTTCACTGCCTGCATTCTTCCATTCTGCATGCTTCTTTCTACTTCATCTGGTTACTGTTGGGTGTCAAAGCTATTTGAATCACATCTATTCCTCTGAATTTTACTCATTTCCTACATGGATGCCTTTTCTTTGGGTGTATTGATTTTCCCCCCTTTCTCTTTCTGTTGCTTGGGTTTTCCCGCCCTCCACCCGTCTGTCTGCTTTTGATTCACAGTTTATTCAAACACGGCAGGTTGCTCAGAGCCTCTGGGAATGAAGTCACGCCTCATCTCAGACAGCCAGCTTTCAGCTTCCAGCACTTTCCGCACGTGGGGCATTGATACCTTCACGTGGCATCCTCAGTTTGCCCGTCTGGATAAGCAAGGGAAGACAAATGCCTGGTCCCCTGCACACAACAACCAGTCAGAGTGGATACAGGTGAGGGAAACATTTGTGGTGAAATGTGTCTATGCGTACAGTAAAAGGTTGCAAAGTGTAGAGGTTTTCTTTCTTTCTTCATCAGGTTGATCTAGAAAAGACAAAGCGCCTCACAGGTATCATCACTCAGGGCGCCAAAGACTTTGGGGTGGTGCAGTTTGTGTCAGCGTTTAAAGTTGCTCACAGTAACGATGGAGTGTCGTGGAATGTGGTGAAGGAGGAGAACACCAGCAATGATAAGGTCAGACATGCATGAATCCTCCCGATGTGGCTCCCTTTCAAAATCTTCTGATTGTTTTTATTTTTAAGAGTTTTTTTTCAGTCTGTCTTTCATGATAAAAATGCTTCTAACTCTAGTGTTAACAGTAATACATAAAGTCACACTGAATATCCGTTTCTCTTAACATCCCCCTTCTCTTTGTGTAACGATGCATATTTTTAATCTAGTTGAAGATGGCGAAGGCCTGTTCTTCTCATCATGGCCTGTTTTCTCTAAGATGATCCAATAAAAGTGAAAAACAGGCCCTGATGGTTTTACAGAGCACAGAGTTAGTGGCTTCCTGAGATGGACATGCTGCTTGTGGTGTCTGTGAATGTCTGGGACAGTTAGGATACAGGTTTTAAGGCTCGATGTCGTTGAGTGCAGTGCTAAAGCTTTTCAATTGGCACCTTATTTTCTAAAATATTGACACAGCTGAATAGAACATGCTTTAAGTACAATAACATTTGCTTAATAAGAAAGTAGTGTATTTACATGACAAATTGTCACGTTTTCCCAGCTTTTCCAAGGCAACATTGACAACAACACCCACAAGAAGAATCTATTTGAGCCGCCGTTCTACGCTCGATATGTTCGAGTGGTTCCGTGGGAGTGGCATGAGCGCATCACTCTACGCATGGAGCTGTTGGGCTGTGATGACTAAAAAGTCGTCAGTGGACAAGTAACAGTGGTCCATCTTCATCCAGTCAGTCCAACTCCTCTTCACTACAGCTGAGAAAATGATCCTTTCAATCATCTTCACTTCGTTTGTTTCTCTGGACAAAGGTCTTGTTGGCTGCTGAGACTGTAACACTTCTAGCACTTTCTAACTAGTGACTTATGTTAATGTTGAGATCCTTGATTTGAATGTTATTAGCTCTGGTTATAAACACAGTTTGCATAGATTTGCTTGTAATCTAGTCTAAAACTGCTTGTATCCTTCCTTTACATTCACACACCATTGTTGAACTTCTATTTAGCAGGTTAAGCATGAACTAGCATAATTACACAGGGCCTGTGCAATATAAAAATACTTTGATGTGTTGTTGTTTTTAGAGAATGACAAAGTAGCAGAATTTTCTGCTTCAGTCACAATATAATCTCATTTTAATTTAATTCTTTTTACAAGAAATGTGAAATATGTAGAAATTAAACATTGTTTTACATTCTTTTTTATGAATTGTTTGTCTTTAACCATCATCATTTATTAAATGTCAAAAGAAATCTTTGTCTTTCTCTTTAATCAGAAGATTGAAAGTGTGAATCTGTCAAACTTAAAAATTATGCATCTTATAAATGAATTCCGCATATTCATTTATAAGATGCATAATTTTTAAGTTTGACAGATTCACACTTTCAATCTTCTACCTGCTCCACTGTGCAGGGGGTAGTGCTGACGACACACAGCACGGCGGTTCCGGGTTTCGAGACCCACTCTGTGTGGAGTTTGCATGTTCTCCCCAAAAACATGCAGTTCAGGTTAATTGGCTGCTTCAAATTGCCCATAGGTGTGAGTGTGTGCGTGCATGTTTGTCTGTGTCTATTTGTGGCTCTGCAGTGGACTTGGAGTGTACCCTGCCTCAGGGTGCAGCACACCGCGACAGTGGATGAAGCATGCTAGGAAAATGAATGAATACATGAACATCAACATTTACATTACATTTTCCCACCAAAAAATGTGATTGCAGCACTTTGAAGGAATAAAGTTGTATACATGAATGTACTGGCACAGTGGCGCAGTGGTTAGCGCTGTTGCCTCACAACATGGCGGACCCGGATTCGAGTCCCACTCTGTGCGGAGTTCACATGCTCTCCCTGTGTCTGCGTGGGTTCTCTCCAGGTTCTCCGGCTTCCTCCCACCTCCAAAAAGCATGCACTTCAGGTTGATTGGCCAGTCCCAAATTGACTGTAGGAGTGTGAGTGTGAGTGATTGTTTGTCTCTGTGTGGCTCTGCGGTACACTGGCGTCGTGCCCGGAGTGTCCCCCGCCTCACGCCCTGAGACTGCCGGGATAGGCACCGGCTCCCCCGCGACCTGCGTAAACGGATTAAGCGGGTTGAGAAAATGACTGACTGACATGAATGTACTGTAAGCTTTCCTGTAAAAAGCAGAAGAACTCTACTGAGTTGTATAAATCCCACAAACTTTAGCTATGACAGCTGACATTAGCTGGATTAAGCAATAATCAGCGAGCATTAGCTCAGGTATTTAAATTTATTGATTGTTAGCTGTGATGGTTTAAATTAGTGCTGTTTGTTGTGATATCTGAATCATCCATGAAGTGACTTATAACAGATCGCTGAAATGCAATTATAGCTGGCATTAGCAACCTTTAGTTTAATAATTTAAACTTAAACCTTTAGTTTAAGTTTAATAATACATTGCTGGCTGCTGCATTCATGTCTTACTAGAAATGTAAAATAAGTTGCTGAAGACTAACAATAATCCAATCTAAAATAGTAAAGCTTAACAGTGCATGTTGCTGCCCTATAGGAGAAATGTTCTTTTCCTTTCAGCTTTTCCCTTCAGGGGTCGCCACAGCGAATCAGTTGCCTCTTTTTCGGTGCGCATTCGCGAGCAGGCTGCAGTTTTCCTCTGCTCTGAGCGAGTTTGTTGTGCTTAATTTTGCGTTTTTTCGATGTTTCTGTGTATATTATTTTAACATAAATTTAGATAATGTATATCACTAGGCTAGTGTACTCCAGGGATGACTCGATGTCTATGAGGGTCAAAGGAGACCCAACAACATGCAATCTCATCCCCGCCGAGCTACAACGGACATATCGCAGCTGCCGAGCGGGTCGCGTCGAAAAGGGCTAGACTAACGGCTAGAGCCGCTAACTGGAGGCGAGTCAAGCCATCCGTCCCCTCCGTCATCACGGGGATTGTGAACTCGCTACTGAACAAGTTGGACGAACTGACGGCGCTGTGCAAGACTGAACAGAGCTACCGGGAAATCAGCTTGTTTGTGTTCTCAGAGACTTAGCTAACTGGCGACGTGCCAGACGCTAACGTTGGACTAACCGGCTTCTCCTCCGTACGAGCGGACCAAGACACGAACACCGCCGGTAACAAGAAAGGAGATGGATTAATTATCCATACCAACAATAGATGGTGCCATCCAGGACATGTGATGGTGAAATCACACTGTGCAACCGCGATCTGGAGATAACAGCTGTTAGCATCAGACCCTATTACCTGGTGCGTGAATTCTCACACGTTATTGTACTCACCATCTACATCCCTCCACTAAGAGGGACTAAGAGTAGGGACGTTGAATATTGGAACTATGACAGGAAAAGGTAGAGAGTTGGTTGACATGATGCAGGGGAGGAAGGTGGACATACTTTGTGTCCAGGAGCCCAAGTGGAAAGGTAGCAAGGCTAGAAGTTTAGGAGCAGGGTTCAAGTTGTTCTATCATGGTGTAGATGGGAAGAGAAATGGAGTAGGAGTTATCTTGAAGGAGGAGTTTGTTAGGAATGTCCTGGAGGTAAAAAGAGTGTCGGATAGAGTGATGAATCTGAAGCTAGAAATCAAAGGTGTGATGTTCAATGTTGTTATTGGGTATGCCCCACAGGTAGGATGTGAGCTGGAGGAGAAGGAGAAATTCGGGTTGGACTTTGACGAAGTGATGCAGAGCATACCTAAAAGTGAGAGAGTTGTCATTGGTGCAGACTTCAATGGACATGTTTGTGCAGGTAACAGAGGTGATGAGGAAGTGATTGGCAGGTTTGGTATCCAGGAGAGGAACGCAGAAGGACAGATGGTAGTTGACTTTGCAAAAAGGATGGAAATGGCTGTAGTGAATACTTTCTTCCAGAAGAGGCAGGAACATAGGGTGACCTATAAGAGTGGTGGTAGGAGCACACAGGTAGACTACATCTTGTGTAGACGGTGTAACCTGAAGAAGATCAGTGACTGTAAAGTAGTGGTAGGCGAGAGTGTAGCCAAACAGCATAGGATGGTGGTGTGTAGGATGACTCTGGTGGTGAGGAAGATGAAGAGGGCAAAGGCAGAGCAGAAGACGAAATGGTGGAAGCTAAAAAAGGAGTGTTGCATGACTTTTAGGAAGGAGTTAAGACAGGCTCTGGGTGGTCGGGAGGTGCTTCCAGATGACTGGAAAACTACAGCTAATGTGATCAGGGAGACAGGTAGGAGAGTATTTGGTGTGTCATCTGGAAGGAAAGTAGATAAGGAGACTTGGTGGTGGAATGAGGAGGTACAGGAGTGTATACAGAGAAAGAGGTTAGCTAGTGGGACTCTGAGAGGACTGAGGAGAGTAGACAGGAGTACAGGGAGATGCAGCGTAAGGTGATGGTAGAGGTAGCAAAGGCCAAGCAAGAAGCTTATGATGACTTGTATGCTAGGTTGGACAGTACAGAGGGAGAGACTGATCTATACAGGCTGGCAAGACAGAGAGATAGAGATGGGAAGGGTGTGCAGCAGGTTAGGGTGATTAAGGATAGGGATGGAAGTCTATTGACAGGTGCCAGTAGTGTGATGGGAAGATGGAAAGAGTACTTTGAAGAGTTGATGAACGTGGAAAATGAGAGAGAACAAAGACTAGAAGAGGTGACTGTTGTGGACCAGGAAGTAGCAAAGATTAGTCAGGATGAAGTGAGGAGGGCACTGAAGAGGATGAAGAGTGGAAAGGCAGTCGGTCCTGATGATATACCTGTAGAGGTTTGGAAGTGTCTAGGAGAGGTGGCAGTAGAGTTTCTGACTGGGTTGTTCAACAGGATCTTAGATAGTGAGAAGATGCCTGAGGAGTGGAGGAGAAGTGTGCTGGTGCCCATTTTTAAGAACAAGGGAGATGTGCAGAGTTGTGGCAACTACAGAGGAATAAAGCTGATGAGCCATACAATGAAGCTATGGGAAAGAGTAGTGGAAGCTAGACTAAGGGCAGAAGTGAACATTTGTGAGCAGCAGTATGGTTTCATTCCAAAAAAGAGTACCACAGATGCAGTATTTGCTTTGAGGATGTTGACAGAGAAGTACAGAGAAGGCCAAACGGAGCTGCATTGTGTTTTTGTAGATCTGGAGAAAGCTTATGACAGGGTGCCCAGAGAGGAACTGTGGTATTGTATGAAGAAGTCTGGAGTGTCAGAGAAGTATGTTAGGGCGGTGCAAGACATGTATGAGGACTGTAAGACAGTGGTGAGGTGTGCTGTAGGTGTGACAGAGGAGTTCAAGGTGGAGGTGGGACTGCATCAGGGATCAGCTCTGAGCCCCTTCTTGTTCGCTATGGTGATGGACAGACTGACAGACGAGGTCAGACAGGAATCTCCATGGACTATGATGTTTGCAGATGACATTGTGATCTGCAGTGAGAGTAGGGAAGAGGTGGAGGAGAAGCTAGAGAGGTAGAGGTTTGTCCTGGAAAGGAGAGGGATGAAGGTTAGCCGCAGTAAGACAGAGTACATGTGTGTGAATGAGAGGGACCCAAGTGGAAGAGTGAGGTTACAAGGAGAAGAGATCAAGAAGGTGGAGGATTTTAAGTACTTACGGTCAACAGTCCAGAGCAATGGAGAGTGTGGAAAAGAGGTGAAGAAGCGTGTACAGGCAGGATGGAACGGGTGGAGAAAAGTGTCAGGTGTGATGTGTGATAGAAGAGTTTCAGATAAAATGAAAGGAAAGGTGTACAAAACTGTGGTGAGACCAGCGATGTTGTTTGGTCTAGAGACAGTGTCACTGAGGAAGAGACAGGAGGCAGAGCTGGAGGTAGCAGATGAAGATTCTGAGGTTCTTCTTCTAGGGTGATTCTTAATCACCCTAACCTGCTGGACCTGCTGGACGTACTTCCCGTCTCTGTCTTGCCAATCTGTATAGATCAGTCTCTCCCTCTTTACTTTCCAATCTAGCATACAAGTCATCATAAGCCCCTTGTTTGGCCTTTGCTACCTCTACCTTCACCTTACGCTGCATCTCCCTGTACTCCTATCTACTCTCCTCAGTCCTCTCAGTGTCCCACTTCTTCTTAGCTAACCTCTTTCTCTGTATACACTCCTGTACCTCCTTATTCCACCACCAAGTCTCCTTATCTACTTTCCTTCCAGATGACACATCAAGTACTCTCGTACCTGTGTCCCTGATCACATTAGCTGTAGCTGTTCAGTCATCTGTCTTAACTCCTTCTTAGAAGTCATGCAGCACTCCTTTTTCAGCTTCCATCATTTTGTCCTCTGCTCTGCCTTTGCCCTCTTCATCTTCCTGACCACCCGAGTCATTCTACACACCACCATCCTATGCTGTTTGGCTACACTCTCACCTACCACTACTTTACAGTCATTGATCTCTTTCAGGTTACACCGTCTACACAAGATGTAGTCTACCTGTGTGCTCCTACCACCACTCTTATAGGTCACCCTATGTTTCTGCCTCTTCTGGAAGAAAGTATTCACTACAGCCATTTCCATCCTTTTTGCAAAGTCAACTACCATCTGTTCTTCTGCGTTCCTCTCCTGGATACCAAACTTGCACATCACCTCCTCATCACCTGTTTCCTGCACCAACATGTCTATTGAAGTCTGCTCCAATGACAACTCTCTCACTTCTCGGTATGCTCTGCATTACTTCATCAAAGTCCAACCAGAATTTCTCCTTCTCCTCCAGCTCACATCCTACCTGTGGAGCATATCCACTAACATTGACCATTACACCTTCGATTTCTAGCTTCAGACTCATCACTCTATCTGACACTCTTTTTACCTCCAGGACATATCTAACAAACTCCTCCTTTAAGATAACTCCTACTCTCTTACTCTTCCCATCTACACCATGATAGAACAACTTGAACCCTGCTCCTAAACTTCTAACCTTGCTACCTTTCCACCTGGTCTCCTGGACACACAGTATGTCTAACTTCCTCCTCTGCATCATGTCAACCAACTTTCTACCTTTTCCTGTCATAATTCAAACATTCAATGTCCCTACTCTCAGTCCTATACTCTTGGCGTTCCTCTTCTCTCTTCCTACGAACACACTTTCTTCCTCTCCTTCTTCAACCAACAGTAGTCCAATTTCCACCGGTACACTGTAGGAGAACAGCACCGAATGCGGTGGTTGTTGACCCGGGCCTCGACCGACCTGAATTCGTAGATTTGATTCACATGTTTGATTTGGCAAAAGTTTACGTCGGATGCCCTTCCTGACACAACCCCCTCCATTTAAATGGGCTTGGGACCGGCACAATAAGACTCTGACTTTTGCCCTCTTGCGGCTACATTCCTGATAGTAGAAATATTATCACTAAATGTGATGTCTGAAAGGTGGCAGAAAGTGCGGTGGGATAGCATTGTTGTCTCACAGCAAGAGGGTTTGGGGTTTGATTCCTTTCTGTGTAGACGTATGTTCTCCCCGTGTCTGTGTGAGTTCTCTTGGGGTTCTCCAGCTTCTTCCCACCTCCAAAACATGCAGCTCAGTTGAACTGAACATTCTAAACCATCTGTAGGTTTGAGTGTAAGTCGTCGTTTGTGTTTCATGTGGCCCTGCAATGAGCTGGTGTCTCATTCATGGTGTAATCAGAACCAGAATACTTTATAGATACCCAATGGAGAAACTATTTTTTGTAGTTTCCTTCTCAGGGATCAATAAAGGATTCTGATTCTGAGTACACCCTGGATGAGATGCCAGTACCCAGCTGTGATAGGCTCCAGCAGATCCATGACCTACAAGTCGGATAAGTGGCTGAAGACAAGACAATTGTGATCATTTAGTCCACAAGAAGATGGATGGCTGGCTGGATGGTGACGTCTAGCTTAAGTTCATGGTGGTATGCTGGCCTCTGCTGGCGCTGTCCTGTCACCACAGCTGATGTGACAGGAACAGTCTTACTTGGGGTCACCAGCTGCCCCCCTCCCCCAGTCCACAAAATGCACATGATCACTAAAAATGATTTGTCTGTCTATAATTTTTGCTCTTTATTGTCTAAATATAGGGGTCCTTGTATTTCCTAGGAGATTCTTTACTTGTGACAACCAACTTCTGGTTGAATGGAACATTATTATCTATGATGTGATCAGCAGACATAAGCCCTTCAGTGTGCTGGAGTCACAAGTCATTGCATGTCCACCGATACTGATCACATGACTATCCCAGTATACTGTACATATCCTGTGTACCGGAGAGATTTGTGTTAATATTTTGAGAATTTAACATTTATTTAAATTTTGAAAGGTTAATTTTATCACAGATATGCATTCAATAAGAATTACAATTTACAGAGACATCTTTCATAACTGTCTTTAATGAGACTATCCCAGGATGGCACTGTGGTGCATTGAGTAGCGCCTCATAGCCTGAAGGTTCTGGGTTTGATTTTTTTTTGCGTGGATTTTGTATGTTCTCTGGCTTCTCCCTCCAAATAATACATTGGAAGTCACTGGTGTACACTATGTTCACCACTATTCTTTCACGTCACTGTACTTGCATATCAGAACATTCTGACCAATGAAATTAGCGTTTGTGCATGACCTCTGGATTGTATGAGCTGATGGAGACCTCGTGAGACTGTTATTAGAGAACAACATTTACCTTTGGTTGGTCTTCAAAACTTTCAAAAAGGTCCTTTTCTAAATAAAAAATTATAATAATAATTATGTTCCCACTGGCAATTGTGTGTGTGTGTGTGTGTGTGTGTTTGTTTATATATATATATATATATATATATATATATATATATATATATATATATATATATATATATATATATATATATATATACATACATACATACATACACACACACATATACATACACATATATATATATATACACATATATACAAGCTAAGATAGGCTCCATCAACCCCTGTGACTTGCGACAGCGTCAAAAATATGAATGAAGAAATTATCAAATCCACTGTGTTGTTTTCCTATGCTATTGTAGAATCACTGAATTTATTTCTTCTACACATCGTTTATCTGTGTGAAAATTCCATTTATTTTGTTGTTCAAGGATGTTAATAGGAAAGCCAGTAAAAAAAAAAAAATATATATATATATATATATATATATATATATATATAATTTTAATATACATACAGTTAGGGGCGGCACGGTGGCACAGTGGGTAGCACTGTCGCCTCACAACACGGCGGGTCCAAGTCCCGCTCTGTGTGGAGTTCGCATGCTCTCCCCGTGTCTGCGTGGGTTCTCTCCGGGTTCTCCGGCTTCCTCCCACCTCCAAAAAGCATGCGCTTCAGGTTGTTTGGCCGGTCCCAAATTGACCGTAGGAGTGAGTGAGTGTGTAAGTGTGTGAGTGATTGTTTGTCTCTATGTGGCTCCAGGGTACACTGGCATCGTGCCTGGAGTGTCCCCCGCCTCATGCCCTGCAGACTGCAGGGACAGGCACCGGCTCCCCCGCGACCTGAGTAAGCGGATTAAGCGGTTCAGAAAATGACTGACTGACTGACATATAGATAGATCCATAGATAGATTTTTTTTTTTCCCTATTAATATTCTTGAACAACAAAATAAATGAAATCTTCACACAGATAAACGATGCGTAAAAGAAAATAAATTCAGTGATTCCACAATAGCATAGAAAAACAGCACAGTGGACTTAATATATTCTTCATTCATATTTTTGACGCTGTTGCAAGTCACAGGGATTGCTGGAGCCTGTCTTAGCTGGCTTACAGGTGAGAGGTGGGGGACACTGAGCGTGACGCCAGTACACTGTGAAGCCACCCGAAGGCGGTAACGTCCCATCCGATCTGAACAAGTTTTCATGTCCACTGAAGATGCAGTGAACTACCAAATGTGCTGCCAAATAATATTTGTGGGTTTGTCTGCAGACACGAAGTCGCCTTTTTTAATGAAATATATAAGAAACATTAAACAAACAATTTTATTTGTGTGTGTTTTAAACTCTTTTGTAATAAAGCCCTGCTTCAAAGAGGAGTCTTTAAATTTGCATCTGTGTTTTTCTGAAGTTTTTAACCAATGTCAGAAGGCTCGTGAAACAGCAGTCATCTTATCCTTGTGGTTTATCACTTCTAGTCAGTACATGTCTGTCTGTACCGTTTGGCTAAATTGAGAGATTTATGTGTTTTGTTCCTTTCAATAATGTGTGAATGACTTGGATCTCCTTCTGCTGCTCAATCCTGTCCTCTGATGATCCTGTTGTCTGATCATCATCATCATCGTCATCGTCATCATCATCATCATCATCATCATCATCCTATTCATTGTCATATTCACAAAATGTGATTTTTTTTTGTGGGAGTTTGTTCTGCTTAAACAGAAGGTAGAAGCACAATGTGCCAATCAATCATTCCTATCTCTTTCACATGTTATCTTTGCAAAATTGCCCACGTAATAAAGAGTACATTCGCCTAACTAGTGTAATTTTTAAACTAAAAAATCCAAGCTTTTATGTCAGAAATCTTTTTTAAAGCAGTTGCAACTGTATGTTCTGGAAAATAGGGAACATGTTATTGTTTACAGTGTACAGCAAGCCTGTTTTTACCAGGGATGCTTATGTCTGAGTTGTTTCCATGTTTGTTGATTATTTTTACTACTGAGATCATTTTTTCCACAGAGTGAAATGTTTTGTGAATGATATCCAGGAGAAAACTTCTGTATACAACTTTTGACATCACCATATACTGTCATTTACTTGAATGCAAGTTTTACCATTATAATATAATGACATTTGAAGTTGAGGACAGAAAAAAGGCAGTGAACAAATAGTGTGACGTGGATGTGAGCCTGGAGGCCAGCCAGTCGGCTTCTCAAATAAATGTTTAATCACAGCCAGCAGGTGGCAGACATACACTTGGTGACTTTCCATTAAGAAATAGAACATAACAAAATGTTCAGAAAGTTCTGTGTTAATTTAATTTATCATGATCAACAAACTGTATCACACAGCAGTACTGGATAATAGAATTATTCCTAATCCTGATAACTTTGTACAAGAAGATTAGGCCTTTAGAGTAAAATCAGATTAGATGTGAAGAGACATTGTGACACAAACGTGACCTCAATATCCCTGAGCTGAAATGTGACTGAGACTGAGGAGGAAAGGAGAACACGTTGTACAGTAACCCATGTGTGTCCACAGCCTCTGCAGCATCTCTCAGCCTTATGAGACATTCATGTGTGGGACGATGCAATATTTACTTTACAGATGATTCAGCATCTCTGGGCTTGTTAGGTGCATGTCAGAGAACAGTGACAAAATCCTCACCTACAAAACCGGCAGGGCCAACGTGATGACTGACTTTATTTAGTAAATCTGTTCAATCTGATGGTTAGTTTGTGTACGTTTGACAGATGCCATAGAGACAAACTCACAGAGACACTAACTGTCCACAAGTGTCACGTGAGAGGTTATAACAGTTCTTCCCACTGACTGAACTACATCTACAGGATGTGTGTCAAAAATTAGTTATGTACATAAATACGCTCATAATGTTGGTCATTCAGACTCAAGTTATTGTAGCTGTACTATGGGGAAAAGGAAAGGCAATCCAACTTTATTTGTATAGTTTATAATAAAGAAATTCTAATAAAATACAGAGAAAGTAGGAAGTTAATCAATGAAAATGAAAAATGTGCAGGTAAACGATAAAGGAGGAATTTTCAAAATGACTTGGCACTATGTAACAGCTGATAGTGGATTTAAATGGAAATCACAAACATTATAATACTGTTGAACTGAATGAATGTCTCCACCTGTGTGCTCTCACCCCCTGTGGGTTTGTTTGTTGGTTTCACTGAACACATGCTCAAGAGTCTTGGTGGGAGGATGGGGCTTCATCTTGTTTTTTACCTTATCTTTCATTCTTCCAGAATCTTGATTAAGAATTGTTATTTTTAAACAGGCATATTTGTGTCATATTTATGTTGAGTTTGGGCAGTTTGGTGCAAATCCTAATAACAAGTGACAATACTGAAATCCGGTCACTTTCACCTGTAAATTATGCTTACAGGATAACTTCAATTTTGGACAAAGCTCAACTAAATTAAAAGGGATTGGCGGAGGTTCGTCCTCTAAATCCAATTTTTTATTCTAAAAGTAGGTGAAATACTTTTAAAATGATCAAGATTAGTCTTATTTTATATAAAATAAGAGATTATTTCAGGTCACAGAGGCCTGATAACAAACTGCTTTTTCGCTGTGTTTTGTTTTGTCAGAGGGTGCCAGTTTGCAATACTCTGGTGTCTTGAGGGTTCTGGGAGGTTCAGATGTCACAAGTATTTCAGAAAGGTATTTCAGCCAAGAGCCACAGAGGGATTTTTAAATGATACCAAGATTCTGAAATCATCTCTGGCAGCCAGTGTAAATGTTTTAAAATTAGTGTCATGTGGTCACATTTCTTTGTTTTTCTCATGGGTCTGGCAGCACTGTATATAAATGACTCAAAATTATTTAAAAAAAAAAAAAAACTCACTACAAAACAAAATAGAACCTTGTGGGAAAAAATGCACAAAAAAGCAGGAAATGAACAAAATAAAGCTTGATGTCTGACTAGCTTCAGATGACATAAAAAGCTTCTAGCACCATAAATTTGAAAGCTGTAGTTTACACTGGTACTGCCACTTTTAAATAATTATAGTGACAAAATTCTTCCAACACTATGTGACATAACAACCATCAAACAGCCATTTCCTGTTTGACTGCATATGCAGGAGTAAAATAACATACTTGCACATCAGAGGCAAGCAAAATAAATGATTGCATAACATCACACAATCGAATGAAAACCATCAGAATATATGCATGAGACTATCAGTGAATATAACATTTTGTAGGTGATGATACTAACAAAACATCACATGACAGTTAAATGAGAAGACAAGTCAGCACAGAGTTCATACCAATCCAGTCCTGCAAATTGTACAATTCATTAATCCTATGCGATCTTTTGTTTGACCAACAATGATGCCAGAATCAGTGCAAATTGTAGGCATTTTCAAAATTCATGAAAATCTAAATTTCAGGTTTCAGATCTTAAGAATCAAGCTGAGTCAGTCTATTAATATAGGTCCTACAAGCTGAGCTGAATTCCACACTTCCTCTTCATAGTTGAGGTTCTGGAGGGTGTAAACCCAAATTTATGTTGTATTTTTGTTCAACCTCAGGAAAGTGTGCCTTGTGGTTGACTGGGAAATTTTGAAAGAACACAGAGAGAGGTCAGCTGCAGGCTGGTGAAATAAACACTAAACACCACTGCCAGTGTTTTCACATATGCTGCTCTCTGTTGATTTTATGATTCGTTATATTTATTGTTTACTCTGCCACCAGTGGATCCTGTGCCCCTCATACTAAATGAAGATTAATACAGACTGTCAAGTTAATATGACTGACAAAAGCAGTCTGCAAAAAAACTCGTTTATGTAAAGACAAACTTAAACTTCATAATGCCCACCAAATGGAACTAAAACTAGAAGTGTTCTGATAGAACCAAATTACAGTTGAAGATCTGTAGATCACAGAATGTGTTAAAGATCCAGTTCAGTCAAGAACGCATTGTGGAACTGTAGTGTACTAAATATTGGCTGATTTAAACGTATCGACAGCGATACTTACCATTATTCTCTTAAAGCTAAACATACACACTGCAAATAGAGACAAATTAGGAATATTTCCTGCTGAAAAGGAGTTTTCCTCAGTAAATGAAAATACCAAGTAAGCAGCCAGTGCCTCAGAATGTTAGTTTATGATATGAATGATGTATTTTGTTAAATTTGCTTACATTTAAATTAATGTATATTATTAAGATTAATTCAGAATTAGTTAGTAAGTTAGTAACAGTTAATAACATAACATTTGGCGATAGTTATGTTATTTATTTACATATTTAGGTAGCGCGTTCACAACTTAACGATAATAAACAAACCCCCAAAACGCACGACCAATAATATGTATGAAAATGTGACATGTTGTTAAAGACAAAAACCGGTCACATTGTTATTACATTTCGTAATTATGTATTTATTTTTATTTTACTTGATTTGACTGAAGATAACTGGAAACTGTCGCTAACTTTAAAGTATTCGAATAATTTATTCGTGCCTAATAACGCGAACAAGAGCTGATGACAACACAAACTGGCCTGAAATAGACTTAAGTCTTAAATTTGTCATCCTTGATTTAATGACATTATAGGCTGGGGTCGTTTGGAGGAAGTGGGAGGGCCCTGTGGCAACGGCGGCTTGTGATTGGCTGAGGCGGCCTCTCCGCGCAGCTCGGAGTTGTTTAAATAGCCAATCAGACCGGTGTGTTCAGTATGTGTACCGGCTGCAGTGTATGATCCATCCTCTCTCGGTGTAGACCGCGTGAAGTAACCGCCCGGCTCTGCTGTACCTTACCCACTCAATTGAAGTGCCATGGAGGAGTCGAGTAGTTGACGTTTCCTGCATCCACCTTCTCTTTTAAGCTTTCTTCCCGTCTGATCACTGAACCGGCTTATTGACGTTTTGAACTTTTTTTTCTGACCTTCGATCATCCCACAACATGAAGTACATCATCGGCATCGGCGGGTGAGTTCTCCGGGATGAGTGAAGGGCTGCTAGGCTAAGCTAGCTGCTGGAAGGCCGGAGGAGCTGCGCACACGTGGGCACGGCGGACTTTACATCCCGTCTAATTACTGCTTCACCAAAATCAAAAGTTACCGAGATTGTACAACGACCCATTGTTTCTGCGAACGCGTAATAAAATGTTGAAGATCGAGGTTTTATAAAACGGATTTAACCAATCAGCTTTAAGCAAGATGTGGATGATGATGCTTCTGAGCCAAATCAAGTGATATGAATGATGTATTTTTTAGTTGATGCAAAAGTAATTTGGTGGCTGTTGGTAATCCTTAAAACTGTGCTTGTTTTGTTTTTAAATCAGTAATACTGATAGGATGCCATGGATTAGTATATATTTGACAGTATTTGACCTGGAAAAGCTTGAATCGTTTCCTACTTAATATTTCATGTACAACCACACATTTCTGTGAAATAACACCATTCTCATTTTTTGTGTGTATTTTATTCACATTTCTTTACGCAGCGTAACCAATGGAGGGAAAACCACCCTCACCAACCGGCTGATCAAGAACCTTCCCAACTGCTGTGTCGTCCATCAGGATGACTTCTTCAAGGTGAGCCACAAACACGCAGGTCTCTTTGGAATCAGACAGAATAGCATCAGTTTTTTAGGCTGTTGCTTGCGGCTACAGTTTGATGTAGTGTTTGAAACACTGTCAGAGCCTTCCATAGAGCAGAGAGGAGCACTAGTGGAATGTACACGGGTACATCTTATCAATGTATGTTTCAGCCCCAAGATCAAATTGAAGTTGGTGAAGATGGCTTTAAGCAGTACGATGGTAAGCCTGGGTTTTTATGAAAGGGTTTGTGTGGGTGTGTGAGTGTGTTTGCTCCTGCTTTCATGTTTTGTCTGTAATCTGCATGCATTAGTCAAACGTGAATACTGAACGTATTTCTCACTGATTTCTTTCCGTTTTTGTTCTTCCTCCTGCTGGCCTCCTTCAGTCATCACTGCTCTGGACATGGACGCCATGATGAGTACCATCTATGCGTGGTTGGACGACCCGGTGAAGTTTGAAAAGTCTCATGGCGTCAATAACACCCTGGATACTGAGATCATCCCAAAGCCTGACAACAACAAGGAGAAGACTCACATCCTGATTGTGGAGGGCTTCCTGCTTTACACCTACGGGTAAGAAAATGAGCTGCTTGCGTGTCTCGTCTCTCTCCTTTTCACAAATGGAACCAGAACATCTTGAATTAATGTAGTCTCTGCTCTGCAGGCCTTTGATCGACGTATTAAACCAACGTTACTTTATTTCCATCCCATATGAAGAATGCAAAAAGAGAAGGTGGTAAGTGTTCAGAGACTTGTGTGAACCGATGTGTCTGGTTTAACATCATTACCATATATAAGTGGTATATTATGTCTGCAGCTCTAGGAACTACACGGTGCCAGACCCCCCCGGCCTGTTCAACGGCCACGTCTGGCCCATGTATCTGAAACACAAGAACATCATGGAGGCATCAGGTGTTGACGTCTGTAAGTGGACCCGGATCATCACTTAATTTGTGTTTTCATATAGATAGATGGGTTTCTCATTCATTTACGTGTGTGCGTCCAATTACAGTGCAGCTAGATGGAACCAAGTCAAAGGAACAGCTGTTCAATTTTGTCTATGGTGACATCCTGAACAACATCCAGGAGTCTCTTTAATAAACAAAGGTATGAAAAGCATCTTATTTCATCTGATTTTCCTGTTATGTATTTGCTTCTATCCAAATTAGAGTTTCTGATTCTTTGTCTTCATTGCAGGTCATTCAATCAGCTAAACGGAGTATATATTCATCCTGCAAGCAGAAGACCATCTTGCCTTAAGCGTCTATTTGGCAGCTCATTTGGCTGATGATTTCTTTTTTTTTTATATAAAAAAAATGAACCTTTTTTTACTTGTGGCATCAGTGCCGTCTTGAATTTATATATCGACCATATTTATTGCTTTGTTGCAGCCTACACTCCAATGATTTTATGGATATGTTCAGAGGATGGTTGCATGTGCCAATAAATGACCTCCTGCCAGTGCTGTGCTCTTGTGGTTATTTTAAAGTGAGATTAGTGAACATGAGGTTCACTTCGGTAAAAGTGAACCCTTGACAGCCCTTGACATCCATGTGTAGCTGCTTCTTTTAAGTATATTATGTAAACAGCCTTCCCTATCTTGTACCCAGGCAGCAGTTGGCGTGGGTGATAAGTAGAGTCATGAGGTTAACCCTTGTGACCTCCAGGTTAAGTGTAACTTTTATCTCTATCCAGACAGGCACGTTCCTGTGGACGAACCTCCTCCAGAATAAATTTAGAATTACATTTACACCTTTGAAAAAGTTTTGTGGAGTAATGCAGATTAGCAAAGACATTGGAAGCCAATGCCTGACTGGATAAAATATTAATGCGTTGGAAATGAATAAGATGCTGATCCAAAGTAAAGCACAACACTCAGTATTTATGTTCATTGCATTTAAATTGGTTTCTATGTAACTGTCCAGAAAGACCGAATTTAAAACAAAAGTTTGATTTTTCTGCTGCACTGTTCCCCTCACTTAGGAAAGGACTTGAGGGTAACATAGCTAAGACATTTTTCATTGCAATGCTTTGACCTCATGCAGTAAATTCTCCTTAAAACATAACCAGTTGTCCAACACTGCTTGATGTATACATTTCTGCAACCACATACATAGATACTGTATGTATACACGCTGTGTATTACACACTGGTTAATGTTAGACTTGACATGGGAAGGGTGGAACCTGGTTGTGGAAACACAAGATAAAGTTTTTATATGTGCCACACTCCAATGATAAGGCATCACATGCTTGGATTCAATTTGCATGTGGGTCAGTTTAACTAATTTCATGAGCCCCTGAGGTGTAGAATCACGTGAGTCACCGGTGTGTCCCTCTGAGATACGGTATGGATGTCAGGCTTTCCTCTGTTCAGTACTTTATAAACATAGGTCAGTACTGTGTTGAATAACCTCCAACCTGTATGAGGCATTATGATTATGATTATTCCTCATAATCACATTTTCAAGATGAGTTCTAATGTCTTTGTTTTCTTTATTTAATTTAAAAAAGTCTTAGCTGATTTTTTATAAATGAGCCATGAAAATCTTTGTCTTAAAGAAAGTTATATTTTTAGATCTATTGTCTGAACTCTGCTGCGTTTTAATACACAGCATAACAGCATGTGATGATATGGAAGTGTGTTAGTGGCCAGTGGTTTGTGTAACATTTCATCTGCAAGGTTCCACTAATGCTGACAAGTTCATACATATTTGGAACATCTCCTGTCATTCTGCCATGTTTTTAAGAAAATTCCTGCTTATTCCAAAGTCAACATTTTATCTTTGGAGTATAGAAGTCCTGGTACCAGACTGGTCTACCTGCAATCCAAACTGATTCTCCAATGAAAATAGTAATTTGTCAGATAGGAATAGGACTTGCTTTTCACATCTTCTCTTCCCAAACAATGATTTGACGGTTGTTAAAAGAACAGGTGATGTAAGAAAATAATCATCTGTAAAACAAAATTATAGAGTTCATCAGTTTGAAGACATAATATTTCATCTTTGGAGTGTAATCAATTGAATTCTGTTTCATCACATGTATTAGAAGCTTTCCAGCTGTTTTGAAATGATGTGTGTTCCATAAAAAACACAACATCAAGTTGAATAAGGCAAGATTCACGCCAGGCCTGCTACTGTTCACACTTCAGTCAGGTGTGTTGTACAGTATGGACTGTTGGAACAGCGCATACCAGCAATCCATTCAAATGCATGGAGAGAGAAGGGATCCTGTTACAAGCCTACCCCTCGTGGGAATGTCATGCAGCCTACTTTAGCACTGAGCAATGCAAACAGCCAAATACTTCACTCTTCCTCTTCACGGCACAATTACTTTAGCTGGGATCACACTTTTTGGGTGTAATTTTGGTGTATTTACAAAGTCACAAAGAAATAGAAATAGTTTTTCAGAATTTTCTGTGTTGCCCACAGACAGACATTCTTGAGAGCATTAAATGATGAATTTTGCTCGCAGAAATCACTTTGACATTGTGTTAATTTCTTCAGAAGGGTGCTAACTCATTCTACAGAGGGGTGCTACTTAGAGTCATGCACAGGCTAGTCTTCCAGCCTTGAAAAAGGCAGATAAGCAGTTATGTAACCTTGACTGCCGCTGGCGGCGCCTCTTGTGGAAAAAAGAGTAGAGTGTTGCAGATCTGCTGCAGGCATGGCTGCATGTACATTTCTGGCCTCTATTTCTGCACCTCTTTACATTTCTGTGGCTTTGCCTGCCACGCGCGACGACTGGATGAGGTGTTCACGGACATCTTGAAAACGATTAAACTAACAGTGCACTCTTTCAGTGTATTTAGCTTTTGTTTGCAGAAACTGGGTGACTATAAACTCTTTGTTCTCTGATGCTGTATATCATGGTGGAACAACACTTCTGACACCCGTACTGTCCCCAGACGACAACAAACCCTGCAGTTGGTCAAACCGCACCGACCACCACACAGTGGCTGCACAAAACTGGCATATACTGGATCTTGTTTGTGGATGTGAGCAAGTGTGCGTCTGCCTGCCGTTCTGTCTGCGTCCTCCTGAAGTGCGTCTGCGCTGCGCCCGATTGTTATTCTGTCTGGTCGTACACCTCTCTACAGTTTATCCAATGGAAGAGAAAGCAACAGTCTGCTGTGGTTGACTCGAATATGAAGCATATATAAACAACACTATAAATCCTCCTGTCAGGCCTCTAACTCCATACAATTAAGGTTGATTATCACATCTCCGTGTCGAACGGACATGGCCGTGGGGCCTCTGTCCGCACGGGCAAGTGGGGGTGATTGTTTTCTGTGGGTTATTGTCTAAAAACATTTCCTTTATCAAACTTTCTCTGGTCCTGATTTTTTTCCCCACCCAACAAATTAAAAGTACATGGACCGTCTACAAGTCGTTTCTATATTTACTACTTTTATTACAGTCTAAACGGAGCCAATGAAACCAGTCAGTCTCACCAGAAAACCATTGGTGACGATTGGGGCCGGGACTTGTTTTGAAAATGTGATCCATTGAATCCTACGTGACCGTGAGATGAGCAGACTTAGTGCCACACCTGGTGGGTCAGCGTGAAAACAGCTTCCCACCAGCTGTGGTTCACCAGCTCTGTCTGTGTTTACACGGAGAGAAACACGACTGGAGAAATCACACCACAGCTCAGACACAACAAGATGTGTGTGACCCATAAGACACTTTAATGGCTTTCATTTAAATCGCTGCTGCTGCTGCTGCTGCAAGTATTTAGATCCTTCAGTGTGGTAGAAGCAGAAATACCACAATTTAAAATAAGTACTCACAAGTCATAAACTGTACTCAGAGTTACATATACATTACATAGACGGGACATTAAAGTGGTTTAAAGAATGGTCTCTTTTGAAGTGTTTCCAAAGGCTATACTTTATAATTGTGTTGTTTTTGCTGAACATGTATTAATAAAAACGTTGTTGTCCTGGATGAGGGAAAAGGTGTTCAGAGACATTCACCACTGAAGTCTGACTTCTGGTTTGTGCTGTTGTTACATGAAATGTTCGGAGAATGCTAAGTGTTCTGACACCGATACTCCATTACGTGTCAGATTTAAATACTGTTCAGAACTTCTCACTGGATAATGTTCATTAATTCTGAGGAGGATGTTAAGCAAGCCGTTCTGCTGCTTGTTAGCAGGATAGCAATAAAACCATTTGTGCCAGGGAAGAACATATTCTATTTTGGAGTAGTTGTCGATAAAACAGTGTAATTTTCCATTTATTTGACCATTTCAATGCCAATTTATTTCTAGGTTTGCTTAACATGGGACTATTAAATTTCGAGGATTTCTTTTTCTATTTTCTTGCAAGACCACTGACTGCAGCCATCTAACAACTAACTAACTTTAAAAAGTTCTCATGGGGTTGAGTGAATTTTTTCCTAAGTTGGCGTAAGGGATTCATTTTGGAAATAATCCACCCAGTGCAACAAGAAATGCTGACACCTCTGGAACAATTGCTTATGGATGGCTCAAAGTTCAAAATCTATGTATTAACAGTTACACATCCATGAGGAAATCATCCAGAGTGTTAGATATAAATAGAGTATAACTCTGATGAGACCCTGTCTGAGAATGGTTCCACTTGAAGGAAGTTTTCAGTCCCTGAAGACTCATATTTGACAGCTGTGGCCAAAAACACAAAAACACAGAAAAGGTAACTTATTTTTACCTGTTTTTGAACACATTCATTTTCAGAATTCTTTTTTGCTGAAACTTTGATTTATTCTGTTTTCTTCTTTGAATTGCCAAATGTGGCCCACTTGGGAGGGAGGGATGGATGGATGGATGGATGGATGGATGGATGGATGGATGGATGGATGGATGGATGGATGGATGGATGGATGGATGGATGGATGGATGGATGGATGGATGGGCAATAGGATGATAGACAGACAGATCTATCATCAAGTCTGTTCTCTCTAACTTTGTCTCCGAAACATCTCACCATGGCTGTTCCTCTGATGAACTAATTTCTGATCCTATCCAACCTGGTCATACCTAAAGAGGACATCAACATTTTCATTTCAGCCACATCCAGCTCAGCTTCCTGTCTTCTTTTCAGCACCACTGTCTCTAATCCATACATCATGGCTGGTCTCACCACTGTCTTATAAACATTGTCCTTCAGTGTAACAGAGACTCTTCTGTCACATCAGACACCTGAAGCTTCACCTCCTTACCACTCTCTCTGTTGTTCTGGACTGTTAACCACAAGTATTTAAAGTCATCCACCTCCTCCATTTCTTCTCCCTGAAGCCTCACCCTTCCTTCTCTAATCCTCTCATTTATTCACAAATATTCTGTTTTACTTTGAGTAATCTTCATTCCTTTTCTCTCCAACGCCACCACCTTCCTAAATGTGCCCTTGAGCAAGGCACCCCCCCCACACACACACACACATACACACAAGCTACGCTACTGGGCGCACCACGAAGGAGCTGCCCATCAATCTGCCTCCTAATGAATATACTTGCATGCCTACAGGCCTCTTGTGTGTGTGTTTGTTTCAGGGGCTTGTACACACATCCTTCTTCTTTTCCTTACGGCTTTTCCGTTCAGGGGTCGCCACAGCGAATCAGTTGCCTCCATATAACCCTGTCTTCTGCATTTTCTTCCCTCACACCAACTAAATTCATGTCCTCTTTCACTACATCCATAAACCTCCTCTTTGGTCTTTCTCTAGGCCTCCTGCCTGGCAGTTCAAAACTCAGCATCCTTCTACCAGTATATTCACTATCTTGTACACACATATATGTATGTTTAAAAAAAAACAACTAACTAACCATGAGTTACCCATGGATTCAGTTTGGTTCTGTTATGTCCATTCATTTGTTTCAGTTCTGAGTTCTGTTGGTGTTTGGTTATATTTAGTTGGCCTCTTTTACTACTTAATTTGGTCAAACTTTTTTTGTTAGATGTTTTGCTTTTTGGGAAAATTTTAAAAAAGCCTGTTTTGGGACAAAAAAATCTCCTGTGTCCTGCTGCCTTACTGCTTGGTCCCTGACAACCTTCATCTAGAATTTCCCTTTCTCCAGTTCACATTCTACGTTGAGTCATAGAAAACAAATTACAAATGTTCTCCCTGTCCATCCAGACGTCCATATGGAGAGTTATATAAGCCCTGGCTGAGAAGGGAAAGTAACCTCACTCACTGTTACTGGTCAGAAACACCACAATGACATGTTTTCCAGAGCTTTGAATTCAGCTCTTCACACGGTACATGGAGCACACGCATCCAACCGCACCAACCAACTGGTAAAACCTGGGGGAAATAATAACATGATGCAGCCGTCATCAGTGTGGGCCCATGAACCATATCCTGTTATGGTGGATCTGGGTGAGGCCTGGTGCTGCCAGTCTGAACAGACCACAGCCTCCCACTCGCCAGCCGTCTGAATCACTGTTTACTTGGACAGGAAGACCATCCGCTCACTGCATCCTCATCATCTGCTGCTCCTGCTCCTGGCCTGTGACTCACTTGCGGCTTTGGCAAAACGGTGTTTTGTGTTTTCTCTGACGGCCATTTTTCTAAAAGTAGACACAAGCTAAAACGCTTGGAGGAGCAGGGCCCAGCCTCGGAAACCACCGCTTGTCTGAGACGTCTACCTCAGAATCCTCCATCGCCCCCTCCCCCTGGAAAAACACAGCACTATACAGCCAGTGTTAACCAATTTAAAGTCCATCTGGTTGGGAACCAAATTTGTGGTGTGTGACCGTGTTTTGAAGGGAAAGATATTACCCTATCGGAACAAAAGTGCTCAAATATTGTAAAGATTAAATTCATTAATAAATCTGAGAACCTTCAGATGCATCTTAATATTCAGTATCCGTCTTCCTCCCACCTCCAAAAACATGTGCTTCAGGTTACTGTAATTGGGGGCTGGGATAGGCTCCAGCCCTTGCGACCCACGTCAGAGGATGAAGTGGTTGATGATGAATTAATGTGTTTCCAGATTTAATTTGCTGACCCCCTTCCTTCATAAGTTTAAATAATAAAAAATAAAAAATGTACAATGATACAGAATTTTCTAATTTAATATATAATTTCTGGGAAATAAGTCAATATTTACCGAAAATGACTGATAATCTAAGATAAATGGAAGAATATTATAGCTGTAACAATCTTCCTGTTATTTTCAGGGATGGTTCTGCCTTCGTCGACACCCAGCCAAATGATGGACAGGATTCAGCAGACCTTTTATTTTTGGTATTTGTGTTGCACTAACCCACCTTGACAAAAAAAAAAAAAAAAAGAACACTAACAGCAGTGAGTTCTATAAAATGCATTCATATATAGAATCACTGCATTTAGAAACAAACAATGTTGCTCAAACCCCAGACTCAAGGTAGTGGGAGCTGTATTTAAATGTGGTTCCTGCCTCGCTTTCATCAGCGTGGAGTAAGGTTGCCCCTCTCCCTGGGCTTGGACCCCTCCACGGCCACACTGTGGTGTAGTTTGTGCTCCCACAGAGACTGGGCGGAGGTGAACCAAGCCATGTTGGTTTTGACTGAGTTTCCTGCTGTAGTAGTAAGTGTAAAATTAGAGTTTTATGTAAATGTGACGGGGGTGTGGGACAAACCCATGCTTGTGTTGGAATACACAGGAATGTAACCTACTTCTCTGTCAAAACAAACTCCAGTTTGTACGGCTGGTACGTTACAATAGTGTCACAATGTGTTGACAACATTGGACCAGTGTTTACCAAGTCAGTGACAAGTTAAAGGTTTGTGGAGAGAGAAGGTAAAGGTCAATGGAGAACCAGCAAGAACTGTGGTCAGGAAGCAAAGAGCGGTTCTATGAGGTTACTAATAACTGATCATTACGTAATGTAGCCACAAGAGGGCACAAGCCAGTGTCTTATTGTGCCGGTCCCAAGCCCGGATAAATACAGAGGGTTGCGTCAGGAAGGGCATCCGGCGTAAAACTTTTGCCAAATCAAAGATGCGAATCAAACCTATGACTTCCATACCGGATCGGTCAAGGCCCGGGTTAACAACGACCGCCATCGGCGCTGTTGACCTACAGGGCGCCGGTGGAAATTGGATTACTGTTGGTCGAAGAAGGAGAGGAGGAAAGTGCGTTCACACGAAGAAAGAGAAGAGGAGCGCCAAGAGTATAGGACTAAGAGTAGGGACGTTGAATGTTGGAACTATGACAGGAAAAGGTAGAGAGTTGGTCGACATGATGCAGAGGAGGAAGGTAGACATACTGTGTGTCCAGGAGACCAGGTGGAAAGGTAGCAAGGCTAGAAGTTTAGGAGCAGGGTTCAAGTTGTTCTATCATGGTGTAGATGGGAAGAGAAATGGAGTAGGAGTTATCTTGAAGGAGGAGTTTGTTAGGAATGTCCTGGAGGTAAAAAGAGTGTCGGATAGAGTGATGAGTCTGAAGCTAGAAATAGAAGGTGTGATGTTCAATGTTGTTAGTGGGTATGCCCCACAGGTAGGATGTGAGCTGGAGGAGAAGGAGAAATTCTGGTTGGACTTTGATGAAGTGATGCAGAGCATACCTAGAAGTGAGAGAGTTGTCATTGGCGCAGACTTCAATGGACATGTTGGTGCAGGTAACAGAGGTGATGAGGAAGTGATTGGCAGGTTTGGTATCCAGGAGAGGAAGGCAGAAGGACAGATGGTAGTTGACTTTGCAAAAAGGATGGAAATGGCTGTAGTGAATACTTTCTTCCAGAAGAGGCAGGAACATAGGGTGACCTATAAGAGTGGTGGTAGGAGCACACAGGTAGACTACATCTTGTGTAGACGATGTAACCTGAAGGAGATCAGTGACTGTAAAGTAGTGGTAGGCGAGAGTGTAGCCAAACAGCATAGGATGGTGGTGTGTAGGATGACTCTGGTGGTGAGGAAGATGAAGAGGGCAAAGGCAGAGCAGAGGACGAAATGGTGGAAGATAAAAAAGGAAGGGTATTGCATGACCTTTAGGAAGGAGTTAAGACAGGCTCTGGGTGGTCAGGAGGTGCTTCCAGATGACTGGACAACTACAGCTAATGTGATCAGGGAGACAGGTTGGAGAGTATTTGGTGTGTCATCTGGAAGGAAAGTAGATAAGGAGACTTGGTGGTGGAATGAGGAGGTACAGGAGTGTATACAAAGAAAGAGGTTAGCTAAGAAGAAGTGGGACACTGAGAGGACTGAGGAGAGTAGACAGGAGTACAGGGAGATGCAGCGTAAGGTGAAGGTAGAGGTAGCAAAGGCCAAACAAGAAGCTTATGATGACTTGTATGCTCGGTTGGACAGTAAGGAGGGAGAGACCGATCTATACAGGCTGGCAAGACAGAGAGACAGAGATGGGAAGGACGTGCAGCAGGTTAGGGTGATTAAGGATTGGGAGGGAAGTCTATTGACAGGTACCAGCAGTGTGATGGGAAGATGGAAAGAGTACTTTGAAGAGTTGATGAACGTGGAAAATGAGAGAGAACAAAGACTAGAAGAGGTGACTGTTGTGGACCAGGATGTAGCAAAGATTAGTCAGGATGAAGTGAGGAGGGCACTGAAGAGGATGAAGAGTGGAAAGGCAGTCGGTCCTGATGATATACCTGTAGAGGTTTGGAAGTGTCTAGGAGAGGTGGCAGTAGAGTTTCTGACTGGGTTGTTCAACAGAATCTTAGATAGTGAGAAGATGCCTGAGGAGTGGAGGAGAAGTGTGCTGGTGCCCATTTTTAAGAACAAGGGAGATGTGCAGAGTTGTGGCAACTACAGAGAAATAAAGCTGATGAGCCATACAATGAAGTTATGGGAAAGAGTAGTGGAAGCTAGACTAAGGGCAGAAGTGAGCATTTGTGAGCAGCAGTATGGTTTCATGCCAAAAAAGAGTACTACAGATGCAGTATTTGCTTTGAGGATGTTGATAGAGAAGTACACAGAAGGCCAGACGGAGCTGCATTGTGTTTTTGTAGATCTGGAGAAAGCTTATGACAGGGTGCCCAGAGAGGAACTGTGGTATTGTATGAGGAAGTCTGGAGTGTCAGAGAAGTATGTTAGAACGGTGCAGGACATGTATGAGGACTGTAAGACAGTGGTGAGGTGTGCTGTAGGTGTGACAGAGGAGTTCAAGGTGGAGGTGGGACTGCATCAGGGATCAGCTCTGAGCCCCTTCTTGTTCACTATGGTGATGGACAGGCTGACAGACGAGGTCAGACAGGAATCTCCATGGACTATGATGTTTGCAGATGACATTGTGATCTGCAGTGAGAGTAGGGACGAGGTGGAGGAGAAGTTAGAGAGGTGGAGGTTTGTCCTGGAAAGGAGAGGGATGAAGGTTAGCCGCAGTAAGACAGAGTACATGTGTGTGAATGAGAGGGACCCAAGTGGAAGAGTGAGGTTACAGGGAGAAGAGATCAAGAAGGTGGAGGATTTTAAGTACTTAGGGTCAACAGTCCAGAGCAATGGAGAGTGTGGAAAAGAGGTGAAGAAATGTGTGCAGGCAGGATGGAATGGGTGGAGAAAAGTGTCAGGTGTGATGTGTGATAGAAGAGTTTCAGCTAAAATGAAAGGAAAGGTGTACAAAACTGTGGTGAGACCAGCCATGTTGTTCGGTCTAGAGACAGTGTCACTGAGGAAAAGGCAGGAGGCAGAGCTGGAGGTAGCAGAGATGAAGATGCTGAGGTTCTCTCTGGGAGTGACCAGGAAGGATAGGATCAGGAATGAGTATATCAGAGGGACAGCACATGTTAGAGGTTTTGGATATAAAGTCAGAGAGGCCAGACTGAGATGGTTTGGACATGTCCAGAGGAGAGATAGTGAATATATTGGTAGAAGGATGCTGAGTTTTGAACTACCAGGCAGGAGGCCTAGAGGAAGACCAAAGAGGAGGTTTATGGATGTAGTGAAAGAGGACATGAAGGTAGTTGGTGTGAGAGAAGAGGATGCAGAAGACAAGGTTAGATGGAGGACACTGATTCGCTGTGGCGACCCCTGAAGGGAAAAGCCGAAAGGAAAAGAAGAAGAAGACATACACTGGACAACAAACACTCAACAACAAATAGAGGTATATAATTAACGGTAGAGAACAGGTGTTCTAAAACACTGGTTTACATCCTGCAGGTTTAAAGGTGTGCAATGCTTTACAGCTGTAAAAAAATCACTGATGACAGTACAAAATCTGAAGTCACCAATTAGATATTCTTCTGATTCCTGGTGTCCCAAACAGAAAAGACAGCTGAGAAATACAGTTTTCAGCATGTGGACATCATTGCTTTGGTCTATACTGACAGCTAGTGGACTGAGAAGCTCAATGCAGGCTTGGTGCTGAGCAGAGGAAGCTCCTGTCAGATATGAACAACTGATCTCACTGTGGAATCTGTGTGTCGCTCTCACACAAACAACAGAAGCTTCACCTAATTGCAAACCTAGAAATAAAAATCACTTAACCAGAAACCAGTTTGTGCTGTTTTTATTATTAATTTTACAAATAATGGCATTTCAGGCATCAGTAGTGCATAGAAGCCTCTGGAAAAGTCCACGGAACTAATTTGTAGTTGTCTTTGCTAAACAAATTTAACAACAGTCACATTATTCAGATCTCATACAGTGAGAAGAGTTTTTTTAGTGCATACATCTATTTAATTTTAACATATGTTGTAATACATTCAGCACTATCAGGGTATTGAGCCCCACCAACAACATACTGTATATTAACAATTCATCTTTAGCAAAAGCATTGATTCTCCTCAGAGTTTTTGTTTGACAGCAGAAAAGTATATCTTGAGCAATTTGTTCATCTCTCTAGGAAGTGCTTGATTTGGCGTGCATTGTCAGAGGCTGATGAAAGGAAGTACCAGCATTTCTTGATCTCCTCGGTGTCTTTGGTCGGTGGGTCTTACTGATGTTGGACGTGAGGAACAGTTTTTGCAAGTTTTAGCCCAACATTCACAAGTAATGTCTGTGAGGTGAACCATTTTCCAAAGCCATGTTTTTTAACAGATTTTTCTCAAATTGTCAACACGTACTTTTTTAAAAAATTCTCTAAATAAAGTCTCTTTCACAGTTTGAAACTTCATGCTTGTTTCTGGCTGCAGTACAGGGTTATAGATTAGCTTAAGAAAGACACAAAGGCAAAAATGTTCAGAACAAAAACAAACAGTGAAAAAACCAAAAGCGACCTGACACTTAGTGTGTTTTCTATAATACTGTTAGAAATAATGACAAATCAAAAATATTTTTGTAAGGTCAGTCTCAACCTCATTTTAGCAATAGCGCGTTTGATTGAAGAAGCTGTCCTGCAAATACTGTTTGTAGCAGCTAACTTGGATTGAAGTTCAAGTTACAATGGCCAGTACCATAAAAATCTGCCGATACATCAATCCATGAATCTACACAGGGCAATAAGGCATAATAAAAAACAAAATCACTGCAGGTTGTGCGACTATTCAAAGCAAATTTGTCACATCAATGAGCACCAAGAACATTATTTGATAACAGAATAAGTTGGCAAGAGTCAAACGTTGTGATAGTAGTGTCTGGATGACAGGAGCAGATTCCAAAATCTAGACATCCTGGCACTACTTTGTCTTATTTACTGCTATATTCTGTCAAAGGCAAGAATGGCGAAAAGAACTTTAATATTTGCACTTTGGAAAATGGTCTGTGTAATTTCATGCTCAAATCAGGCTAAAACATGCAAAATGTATGTCCATCAATACGGCGATCATCTGCAGGATCTATGTTCTTTTAGCAGGTTTAGCAGTGAGCTGCCTCTCTCTCTCCAGCTCCTTCTCTCGTAGCTGCTCCTTCTCCAGCGCCTCCTTCTGCTTCTGCTGCTGCAGCTTCAAAGCTCTTTTCTGAGAAAACAACAGCTTATCAATGGACACATTCGTTCATTTGTACCCGTCCACCAACGTTTGCTCCTCATCTTTTAGTGTTGAGCGACTGAGGTGAGACGTACCTTTAGTTTAGTCGTCTTTTCGTGGATCGTAATCATCTCTTTTCTTATGTTGACTAGTTTATTGTGGTAAACCTTGGCCTCTGTAAACTAAAGATAACACAGGATTAGAAATTTTTCCACTGTCTGTGCAACAAGTAAAAACACATCAGTACATATGAGGGGCCATTAGGGACATAATTCAGGATAAACCTCTCATACACACACCTGAAATGTTCTCACACGCACATACACTACTGAAATTTCTGCACAAACACTACTGAAATTTTCAGTAGTGTATGAGAGAACATTTTAGTTGTGTGTGTGTGTGTGTGTGTGTGTGTGTGTGTGTGTGTGTGAGAGCTTTTCAGTCGTGTTTGTGAGAGTATAACATTTCAGTAGTGTTTGTGAAAGCATTTATTCTGAATTACAAGCAAACCTTGGTTTTCAAACACTTTAGACGTCGAACAAATCGGAATTCAACCAAAAAAAATTCAGATTTTTTTTTTGTCTTAGAAGTCGAACAAAATTTGGAAGTCGAACACGAAACAAACGCAGTAACATCCATCCTCCTCCTCCTCCTCTCCCTCTCCAAAGTTTACATATGCCAACTGCTCACCACCACAAAGGTAAAAATTCTTTATTGTTCTTATGCTTTAACTGTGATGTACTTTTTATTTTAGTTTAATGTATTCAATAATTTTTCACTTCATTTGCGTTCCATTGCCTATGGTACGAGTCACGGTACCGTAAATTTCTGTCCAAAAGACGACGGTAACTCGTACCTTAGGCTAACCTGATTACGTCGATGTTTTTCTCTTTCTTTTCCTTTCTCTTTCTTTCTTTCTTTCTTTCTTTCTTTCTTGTGTTTGCTACTTTCTTTTACATTTCTTTGATATGTTTAATTACTATACAATTTGATATATAAATGACATTATGAAATAACATTATGTTGAAAAAAGGTAGTTTTCTAGCGTCTTGGAACGGATTAAGACCATATACATTATTTGTAAAGGGAAAAATATTTGGAATTCCAACAAATCGTGTTCGAACAGCCTTCCAGAACGAAATGTAGTCGGAAACCGAGGTTTGCTTGTACAGTGATACCTCTACTTACGAATATATCTACTTACGAAATTTTCTACTTACGAAATTTAGCAGCAGGAAAATATTGCCTCTACTTACGAAAGAAATTTCGACTTACGTAATGTAAAAACACAGTATCGGCTGATAATCGAATCTCCCACAGGTTCCTGAACGCAACATTCTCATAGCTGCTCTGCCATTGGCTATTACCTAGTATTTTCCTGGCATTCCATTGGCCAAAAGGGATGCCACTCCACCTCTTGGTGGAGCTAGATCGGCGCTTAGTGTCTTCGGCATTCGGCACTCGACCCGTGAGGTAGTCTGATAGTTTTACGCAAATATAATAACTTTCTGAGTACGTATTCGCTATGGACCCCAAGAAAGTGACGGAGAAAAGAGGAAAAGAAAAGATGAAGAAAAGAGTTTTTTTGTCCATACAAACAAAGCAAGAGATCATAGAAAAGCATGAAAAAGGGATGCGTTTGGTTGATCTCGCCAAAGAATATGGCCGTAATGCATCTACAATCGACACTTTATTAAAACAAAAGGAAGTTTAAGGAGTTTAAGGCATGGCGTGGGTGGTTGGAGAATTTCAAAAGGAGGACTGGAATTCACTCTGTTGTTCGGCAACGTGAGGCAGGAGCGCATGAACCAAAGAGGACAAAAAACAACGAGGACAGCAGTTAAAAGGTAAAATGATCGTCATTTTTATTCTTTATTCTTTGTTTTTTACGTCATGCACAACTCTCATTTATTGTGTAATAATCTAATTGCAACATGTATTTGTTACATATTTTGACACAGTTTATGCTTTATAAAACATTTATGTCGGAATTTTTGGGGGCTTGGAACGGGTTAGGGATTTGCATCGAAAACGTACGTAATTTCTTCCGGAACGAATTAATTTCATAAGTAGAGGTACCACTGTATGTCCCTAACGGCCCCACATAAGTACAAGTAAGATTAGCATCCGGTCCAAACGTACCAGTGAGCTGAGGTCCAGTAAAGTGTTACACTCTTTGAATTTTGTGACTTCTTGATCCAATGTGTCTAACAGTACCAACTGATTTTGCCTGGTTGAAGAAAAAACAAAAAAACAAAAGCAGTTTTTTTCACATAAAACATTACTCTGAATATTTAAAACCATCATGGAACGTAGTGTCTCATTGTTCCGGTCCCAAGCCCGGATAAACACAGAGGGTTGCGTCAGGAAGGGCATCTGGCGTAAAACTTTTGCCAAATCAAACATGCGAATCAAACCTATGACTTACATACCGTATCGATCGAGGCCCGGGTTAACAACAACCACCATTAGTGCTGTTCACCTGCAAGGTGCCGGTGGAAATTGGACTACTGTTGGTCGAAGAAGGAGAGGAGGAAAGTGTGTTCGTAAGGAAGAGAGAAGAGGAACGCCAAGAGTATAGGACTGAGAGTAGAGACGTTAAATGTTGGAACTATGACAGGAAAAAGTAGAAAGGTGGTTGACATGATGCAGAGGAGGAAGGTAGACATACTGTGTGTCCAGGAGACCAGGTGGAAAGGTAGCAAGGCCAGAAGTTTAGGAGCAAGGTTCAAGTTGTTCTATCATGGTGTAGATGGGGAGAGAAATGGAGCAGGAGTTATCTTGAAGGAGGAGTTTGTTAGGAATCTCCTGGAGGTAAAAAGAATGTCAGACAGAGTGATGAGTCTGAAGCTAGAAATCGAAGGTGTGATGTTCAATGTTGTTAGTGGGTATGCTCCACAGGTAGGATGTGAGCTGGAGAAGGAGAAATTCTGGTTGGACTTTGATGAAGTGATGCAGAGCATACCTAAAAGTGAGAGAGTTGTCATTGGTGCAGACTTCAATGGACATGTTGGTGCAGGAAACTGAAGTAAGGAGGAGGTGATGGGCAGGTTTGGTATCCAGGAGAGGAACGCAGAAGGACAGATGGTAGTTGACTTTGCAAAAAGGATGGAAATGGCTATAGTGAATACTTTCTTCCAGAAGAGGCAGGAACATAAGGTGACCTATAAGAGTGGAGGTAGGAGCACACAGGTAGACTACATCTTGTATAGACGGTGTAATCTGAAGGAGATCAGTGACTGCAAAGTAGTGGTAGGCGAGAGTGTAGCCACACAGCATAGGATGGTGGTGTGTAGGATGACTCTGGTGTTGAGGAAGATGAAGAGGGCAAAGGCAGAGCAGAGGACGAAATGATGGAAGCTGAAAAAAGAAGAGCGTTGCATGACTTTTAGGAAGGAGTTAAGACAGGCTCTGGGTGGTCAGGAGGGGCTTCCAGATGACTGGAAAACTACAGTTAATGTGATCAGGGAGACAGGTAGGAGAGTACAATGGTGTGTCATCTGGAAGGAAAGTAGATAAGGAGACTTGGTGGTGGAATGAGGAGGTACAGGAGTGTATACAGACAAAGAGGTTAGTTAAGAAGAAGTGGGACACTGAGAGGATTGAGGAGAGTAGACAGGAGTACAGGGAGATACAGCGTAAGGTGAAGGTAGAGGTAGCAAAGGCCAAACAAGGGGCTTATGATGACTTGTATGCTAGGTTGGACAGTAAGGAGGGAGAGACTGATCTATACAGGTTGGCAAGACAGAGAGACAGAGATGGGAAGGACGTGCAGCAGGTTAAGGTGATTAAGGATAGGGACGGAAGTCTATTGACAGGTGCCAATAGTGTGACTAGAAGACTAGAAGAGGTGGCTGTTGTGGCCCAGGGAGTAGCAAAGATTAGTCAGGATGAAGTGAGGAGGGCATTGAAGAGGATGAAGAGTGGAAAGGCAGTCGGTCCTGATGATATACCCGTCGAGGTTTGGAAGTGTAGGAGAAGTGGCAGTAGAGTTTCTGACTGGGTTGTTCAACAGGATCTCAGATAGTGAGAAGATGCCTGAGGAATGGAGGAGAAGTGTGCTGGTGCCCATTTTTAAGAACAAGGGAGACGTGCAGAGTTGTGGCAACTACAGAGAAATAAAGCTGATGAGCCATACAATGAAGTTATGGGAAAGAGTAGTGGAAGCTAGACTAAGGGCAGAAGTGAACATTTGTGAGCAGCAGTATGGTTTCATGCCAAAAAAAGAGTACTGCAGATGCTTTGAGGATGTTGATAGAGAAGTACACAGAAGGCCAAACGGAGCTGCATTGTGTGTTTGTAGATCTGGAGAAAGCTTATGACAGGATGCCCAGAGAGGAACTGTGGTATTGCATGAGGACCGCTCTAACAGAAGTATGTTAGAGCAGTGCAGGACATGTATGAAGACTGTAAGACAGTGGTGACGTGTGCTGCAGGTGTGACAGAGGAGTTCAAGGTGGAGGTGGGACTGCATCAGGGATCAGCTCTGAGCCCCTTCTTGTTTGTTATGGTGATGGACAGACTGACAGACGAGGTCAGACAGGAATCTCCATGGACTATGATGTTTGCAAATGACAGTGTGATCTGCAGTGAGAGCAGAGAACAGGTGGAGGAGAAGCTAGAGAGGTGGAGGTTTGTCCTGGAAAGGAGAGGAATGAAGGTTAGCCGCAGTAAGACAGAGTACATGTGTGTGAATGAGAGGGACCCAAGTGGAAGAGTGAGGTTACAGGGAGAGGAGATCAAGAAGGTGGAGGATTTTAAGTACTTAGGGTCAACAGGCCAGAGCAATGGAGAGTGTGGAAAAGAGGTGAAGAAGCGTGTACAGGCCGGATGGAACGGGTGGGGAAAAGTGTCAGGTGTGATGTGTGATAGAAGAGTTT
Source organism: Antennarius maculatus (assembly GCA_013358685.1). Lineage (NCBI taxonomy): Eukaryota > Metazoa > Chordata > Actinopteri > Lophiiformes > Antennariidae > Antennarius > Antennarius maculatus. The sequence continues at coordinate 22,524,772 of CM023606.1, forward strand.
CAGATAAAATGAAAGGAAAGGTGTACAAAACTGTGGTGAGGCCAGCGATGTTGTTTGGTCTAGAGACAGTGTCACTGAGGAAAAGACAGGAGACAGAGCTGGAGGTAGCAGAGATGAAGATGCTGAGGTTCTCTTTGGGAGTGACCAGGATGGATGGGATCAGGAATGAGTACATCAGAGGGACAGCACATATTAGAGGTTTTGGAGATAAAGTCAGAGAGGCCAGACTGAGATGGTTTGGACATGTCCAGAAGAGAGATAGTGAATATATTGGTAGAAGGATGCTGAGTTTTGAACTTCCAGTCAGGAGGCCTAGAGGAAGACCAAAGAGGAGGTTTATGGTTGTAGTGAAAGAGGACATGAAGGTAGTTGGTGTGAAAGAAGAGGATGCAAAAGACAGGGTTAGATGGAATAGACTGATACGCTGTGGCGATCCTTGAAGGGAAAAGCCGAAAGGAAAAGAAGAAGATTTAACATCATCATGGACAGGAAGAGCAGAAATGTCCTGCAGAGCTGCACATTTGTGAACAACAGTTTAAGTTGCTTTACATAACTTGTTGCACTCACCACTAATTGCATTAAGACAACTGAGCACCAACTTCCTGTTTGGCTCGACCGATTCTTAGCAGAGGCTCCGTTTGTCTCCTGCACACTGAGGCCTTTGTGTGTCAGCTTGTTTGTGTTGGAATCTCATAACTGACTGCCGTCCCAGCAGCAAAGGCTGGTTTAAAAGATGCTGAACATGCATTCCATATTCCCATCTTTCCTCTTTTAAGACAAATGAAAACCTTTACCATTTACTTCACGTTAGCAGATACCTGCCCCATATTAACACCTAGCCAAGCCAACTCCCCTGCACCTTCTGGAGTCTTCGTCATTGGATAGAACAGTGTTGCTGTGTGTTGTGAAACACAAAGGAAATACTCACGTGAGCTCTTGGAGAGCCCGTTTTGAGTTCTGCAGATCTGGCAGGTAGTGAGAGAGTAACCCTTGTGTGAGTTTGGCCACAGCTTTCCTGTCCACCAATACATCGTCTGCAGGGACTGAGCTCTCCTCACTCACTGTGTCCTGCTGGAGATCTGTCAAAAGTTTCAGAGACAAGAGCCAAACAAAGCAGGGGGTTCACAACACTCCTGCAAAACTACCAAGAAAACTACTATAAAAAGACATTTTTACTTTACTCTGTTTGTGAACATATTTTGTTTGGAGAATAACAAAAATATAAAACACTGTTGTATATTCTTTCATGACACCTGGCTAACACATTGACGTCGTGATGTATTGATGCCTTTTTTCAATTTGGATCCTTTAAAACCAATTTGCATTTATTGTATTTCCTCGTTACAACTACAGTTCTTGAAGCACATCATATAAATGATGCACTCTTTTGCAAGCTTACTAGGAATTCATCTTTTGGTAATAAAAAGCTATTATAATATTTTTTCAGGTTCCATGGAAACCATTTGCTGTTGGACTCCTTTCCAAACCTATCCTGTAAATTGTACATGTGATTGCATTCATGTAAATAAACTCAATAAACTGTCAACTTTTTAAAAGTTATTTTCATTTTCTTCAGACATTACAATGACTGGGTTTTTTTTTTAATTCCTTTGACTACAACGATTCTGCACTGAGGATCTGCACCCTAGCAGCATCTCCACGATGGAAGTAAAATGGATGTAAAAATGGAGGCAGCTTCAGTGTTATTCATGTCTGAAGTAAGTGATAACATGTCTGACTCTAACCCATGTCCCCCCCATCCCACTCATGGGGCAGTGGCAGCATTACAAGCATGTTTTGTCGTTCCTGGGTGTAATTTGTTCACAAGCACACTGAACCAAATTCGTTAAATGTCACCCAATGCTGGAGGGCCATGAGTAGTAGACATGAAAACTGCCATTTCATACCTAATGTCAGAGTCAAAGAATGCGTGGTTACAACATAACATGAGTCAGGAGCGGGTCATTACTGGACCTGAGATGAGGCCAGAAACGACAGACGGTCCAGTGTTTCAGCAGCTCCACTTACAGCAGGAATTAAATGAGATCTTAGCTGCTGTTTTTTCAGCTTTGAACAATTAAAAAGATTCAATTCATGTTTGATCACTCAGTCAGTCTTAACAAAATGTTCTGTTTGTCAGCTTTTGTCAATGACAACATCATAATAGAACAGTTTAAACCACTCAATACATCAGATTTGTTTTGAAACGTTCAACACATTTCTGCTTTCCATGACCAGTGAAGTATCCAAATCCATCAGCCCTCTGGATATCATCCCTCATGATGCACATTTATAAATCTAATGTTGTTGAAACATCAAGCTGAGAGTCACTGATTTACCTAACAAGACCTACATTTATATAAGGGATACGTGACCAACCTTCACAACGTTCATCAATGCAAGAAAAACCAGCTCCAGTATTTAAAAACCAGATCGATAAGACAAAACAGGAAGTTTTGTGATTCTCTTCAGTGTAGTGATGAAACAAAACTGGAACTTTTCAGGCGAACAGATCAGATGAACATGAGGAGGAAGAGTGACGCTGTCAACAGTGAAACATGGCAGAAGTTTGATGATGCTCTGAAGCTCCTTTGTTTCCTCAGATACAAGAAACCTGCAGCAGAAGGTAAGATGGATTCCATCCAGCATCAGGAAATAATAGGAAGGAATCTCACTATCTGTGAGGAAGATGGAGATAAACGTCATTGGGACAATGATCCCAAAGCCTTCAAAGTCTACCAAAACTGGGTTTCATATTAAGTCCTGGAACATTCCGGGGGCAGTCCCAGTGGTCTGATGGAATACCAATCTGCAAGTGGGATTTGAAGAAGGTGGTTGCTGCATATTAACCCAGGATTACTACAGAATTTGTGGCTTTTATCCCTGAGATTCCACAGATTCCACAGGAAAGTTTCAAGAAGCTGGTGTGTGGATACACATCATGGTTACAGCAGCTAAAGGATGCTGGACTGAACACTGGAGATGCTAACAGTGGTTTATGAGACTGGATGAATGAAACAGCAGCAGGCAGTAAAAAGCATTCCAAACACATCTGAATAAACACACCAACACTGACAGGGTAACAGTGAAGGTTATGTCAGAGCATTCTGCAGCTTACATCTCCACCATGATGACCCATCAGAAAGAAGCACCTACCTTCTGTTTGCTGAGGTTCACCGCGGGACGCGGGTCCGTCTCCTTCCATCACCCCTCCCTCCATACACAGCGACTGGTCGGCCCAGACTTCTTTTAGAATATATAAACTAATCGGACAACTGGAACTCAAAGCTGTATAAAACCCACTCGTTTACCCCTCAGCCATCGCGTTAGCTTCCTCACACCAGCGACCATCCGTAGGACCAGAGGAGGAAGGATCTAGTTCTCTTCCTGGGCGGAGGGTTACACACCAACAACCTACCGGCGTCTGCAGCGAACCTGTCAGAATATGTCCTTTTACCTATTTGACAGACTGAACGTGTGAAAAGTTCTGTTTACCTAACTAGACGAGCCCACGGGAAGTTCTTTTTATTCGTGACTGCCTCGGAGGGAACATCATGTGACGCCTGCGTCGTCACGTGACTGTAAAGGAAACCAAACTTGCTGGTGTTACTTCCGACTGCGGAAGGAGCGACTGACGAATTACAGCAGAACTACTTTTACAGGATGTAAATGTAATAACCTGATGGCTGTTGGTCATCTTAGAACTGGGTGCTTTCGTTTTTAGATCAGTAATAACTGATCGGATGCCATGACTTATTATATATTTATTTAACAATATGCGCCCGGGAAAACCTTGAATCATTTCCTAGGTAAGGGGTATCACCATTCTCAAAGGAACAGCTGTTCACTTTTGTCTATGGTGACATCCTGAACAACATCCAGGAGTCTCTTTAATAAACAGAGGTGCGTAAAGTATCTTATTTAATCTCTGATTGTCCTGTTATGTATTTTTTTCTATTCAAATAAGAGTTTACGAATTTATCGCTTTAGGTTTCTATCTGGCAGCTCATTTGGCTGCCAGATAAAATAAATTTGGAATTACATTGAAAACGGGTCTAGTTAATGTTCACTCAACCAGGAGTGGTTGAGTGAACATTAACATCCAACACCGACTTCTGATAAATTAACTGCTATGGTCAGTGCTAATGGGGGGAAAGATTAAATGTTGTTTAGTCAATTACAGAGATTTATGGCGATGTTATAATTAGTTTTTTATTTTCACATGCAAAATTTCACTCCGATATGTGGATGTGTTGTTAAATCCACTGGGTACGTTTATATCAATTAGGGTGGATTGGAGAAAATACACCGAATTAATATTCACTCCGTACGGGAATGATGCTCTTATTCTGAAATATCGAACACAGGAAATCAGGTCTGACTGAAATCCAAAAAGAAGAATACTAACAGGAAGGTGTTGTGGCGGCTGTATAGAGGGAATCCACGTTACTTTGCCTGGGTTTATTTTGTTACGTAAAGTATTTTATTTAATCTGTGTGAACTTGAATTGTGAAGGTTAGTTAATAAAATGATTGATATTACATTTCTGGAGTATATTTTTACAATTAAGTAATTTATATATTAGCAATGAGCAGCAGGGTACTAACAGCTAAAGTTAGCTAACATTACTGTTGTGCTAATCGCGTGCCTGTTAGCATAAACGTGGGAAAACAGCGTTAATACAACGCTACTGTATTAACACTGCTGTACTTCAACTGTGTTGTTTTTCAACGAGAATACCTTTATATGGTATGTAGGTTAACATAACCAAGTCATCTTAACCTCGGCATTACCGCCTGGATAACCGCTTGATTCACAACCAGGAAGAAAATGTGTCATTTGACTAACATTTTCTAATTATTAAATCGATGGTAACATATCGTCCACAAATATTTATTCCATTATCGTTTTTGTGTTGAAGAACACACAAACAAGCTAGTTTTGTTTGCTGTTATTTAAGTTACACTAACTCGGTTAAAACCTTCATCGACTTGTTCTTCCTCTTTGTCTGTTGTCCTCAGCTGTCACACCATGATCATCCCTGTCCGCTGCTTCACGTGTGGGAAAATCGTGGGGAACAAGTGGGAGGCTTACCTCGGCCTGCTGCAAGCCGAGTATACTGAAGGGTAAACTTTACATGTGCTTGCAATCATTACTTGTTCGTTTTTGTTAGCTGTAATAAATTGCCGTACATTTGTATTTGACAGTTTATTGCAATTAAGTCAAGTATATGTTGTTTGCTGTCTCGAGTTGTTGATGCCCAACCCTACAACATTGTAAAACCCATCAAGCCCTTCAAGAGTACAGTATATTTCCTTAATGATTTAAGTTGACTTTGGTTGGGCTTCAGTGCAGCATATAATGGCCTGAGGTCAATCCTGCACACAGTAGTGTCCATGTACTTCACTTATTCAGTGATCTGTTTACCATGCATTGAGTCTAACATTAGAATCTCTCTCTTAAGTGATGCCCTTGATGCCCTGGGTCTGAAGCGGTACTGCTGTCGGAGGATGCTGCTCTCTCATGTGGACCTTATTGAAAAGCTCCTGAATTATGCTCCACTGGAGAAGTGATTGCAACTGGAAACTTTCCAACAAGTTGCAAGGACATTATGGGGCTTTGACATGGACAGATTTGTGCTAGGATACTGATATGCGACGATAAATTTTGACAGAACCCCGTGCACCGAGATGCTTTTGTCTTAAATAAAGTTGTTAAATAACATTCTTTTTACTTTCTTCACTGTCTACCACAGCACTACGTCCAGAAGTATGAACATCGTGAAAATTATTTCTTCCCATTTAGTTCTCTGTATCGTATCGGCCCTTTAATGTTACTTCATTTTTGGCACTTATTCTCTTCAAACCATCAGGAACGATTCAGGATTCCCTGTCATTTACAGTATGTTATCCATTTTAGTTGCAAAGCTGACAAACATTTCCAGTTTAAAATGATGTACCGTATGGGCCCGAATATAACTTCTCATAACTTCTCAGCTGCCGGTTAACCTGGCCGACCCACTTTTCTCCAGACTGTCGCTACGTTTCTCCATTTTCTGTTTATCTCTTCTCTTATTTTCTTCTGTTTTTTCTCACACCAACTACCTTCATATCGTCCCTCATTACATCCATAAACCTCCTCTTTGGTCTTCCTCTAGGCCTCCTGCCTGGCAGGTCAAAACTCAGCATCCTTCTACCAATATATTCACTATTTATCTCCAAAACCTCTAACATGTGCTGTCCCTCTGATGTACTCATTCCTGATCCTATCCTTCCTGGTCACTCCCAGAGAGAACCTCAGCATCTTCATCTCTGCTACCTCCAGCTCTGCCTCCTGTCTTTTCCTCAGTGACACTGTCTAGACCAAACAACATCGCTGGTCTCATCAGTTTTGTACACCTTTCATTTTAGCTGAAACTCTTCTATCACACATCACACCTGACACTTTTCTCCACCCGTTCCATCCTGCCTGTACACGCTTCATCACCTCTTTTCCACACTCTCCATTGCTCTGGACTGTTGACCCTAAGTACTTAAAATCCTCCACCATCTCTATACACTTCCATCTCTATCCTTAATCTCCCTAACCAGCTGCACATCCTTCCCATCTCTGTCTCTCTGTCTTGCCCAACCTGTATAGATCAGTCTCTCCCTCCTTACTGTCCAACCTAGCATACAAGTCATCATAAGCCCCTTGTTTGGCCTTTGCTACCTCTACCTTCACCTTAAGCTGCATCTCCCTGTACTCCTGTCTACTCTCCTCAGTTCTCTCAGTGTCTCACTTTTTCTTAACTAACCTCTTTCTCTGTATACACTCCCGTACCTCCTCATTCCACCACCAAGTCTCCTTATCTACTTTCCTTCCAGATGACACACCAAGTACTCTCCTACCTGTCTCCCTGATCACATTAGCTGTAGTTTTCCAGTCATCTGGAAGCACCTCCTGGCCTCCCAGAGCCTGTCTTAACTCCTTCCTAAAGGTCATGCAACACTCTTCCTTTTTTAGCTTCCACCATTTCGCCTTCTGCTCTGCCTTTGCCCTTTTCATCTTCCTCACCACCACAGTCATCCTGCACACCACCATCCTATGCTGTTTGGCTACACTCTCGCCTACCACTACTTTGCAGTCACTGATCTCCTTCAGGTTATACCGTCTACACAAGATGTAGTCTACCTGTGTGCTCCTACCACCACTGTTGTAGGTCACCCTATGTTCCTGCTTCTTCTGGAAGAAAGTATTCACTATAGCCATTTCCATCCATTTTGCAAAGTCAACTACCATCTGTCCTTCTGCGTTCCTCTCCTGGATACCAAACCTGCCCATCACCACCTCATCACCTGTTTCCTGCACCAACATGTCCATTGAAGTCTGCCCCAATGACAACTCTCTCACTTCTAGGTATGCTCTGCATCACTTCATCAAAGTCCAGCCAGAATTTCTCCTTCTCCTCCAGCTCACATCCTACCTGTGGAGCACACCCACTAACAACATTGACCATCACACCTTCTATTTCTAGCTTCAGACTCATCACTCTATCCGACACTCTTTTTACCTCCAGGACATTCCTAACAAACTCCTCCTTCAAGATAACTCCTGCTCCATTTCTCTCCCCATCTACACCATGATAGAACAACTCCTAAACTTCTAGCCTTGCTACCTTTCCACCTGGTCTCCTGGACACACAGTATGTCTACCTTCCTCCTCTGCATCATGTCAAGTAACTCTCTACCTTTTCCTGTCATATTTCCAACATTCAACGTCCCTATTCTCAGTCCTATACTCTTGGTGCTCCTCTTCTCTCTCTTCCTACGAACACACTTTCCTCCTCTCCTTCTTCGACCAACAGTCCAATTTCCACCGGTGCCCTGTAGGTCAACAGCGCCGATGGCGGTCGTTGTTAACCCAGGCCTCGACCGATCCGGTATGGAAGTCATAGGTTTGATTCAAATCTTTGATTTGGCAAAAGTTTTACGCCGGATGTCCTTCCTGACGCAACCCTCTGTATTTATCCGGGCTTGGGACCAGCACTGGCTTGTGATTTCTTGTGGCTACATTCGCCATCTAGCGTTGTGAATGGGTATAATGTCTAGCCCCCCAATATAAGATGACCCCCACTTTTTCAGTCTTATTTCATTGCAAAAAACATCGTCTTATATTCGGGCCAATAAGGTAAATGTCAAAAGGCTCCTAACACTAGTTGGCATTCTGCTTTGGAAACCCGTCTTACACAGTTCTGACTGCATGAGCCCAAATCCAACTTGTCAGCATGGAATTAAACAGTTAATTTCTTCATGTAGTTTTAAATGTGTTGATAAATTAACATGAATGCTTTACAATGATCCTTTGTGAGCAGATGCAGTACAACATCAGTGACTGTTGACATGAAACACAGAAAATATTCAGGGAATGCTTTTAATTTGTAAATTTAATACAAAAGAAAGTGATGAAAACATTACATTACGAGTGATTCAGAAGTGTCACACATGCAAGCAATGAAATCTCATTTTCTAGCAACAAATCTACAACCGTGTTTACTTATAGCAGATAAAAATCCTTGTATGTACAGACGAGTGGACAACACAAACAAGATCTGACTTGCTTCATACTTCAGTCTCACCTTATATTCCTCCAGACTTCTATTCAGCTTGGAGCAGAACAAAACAATCCAGCCCCTCCTACTTAAAAAACTCCATCAATCTGAAAGAAAAACAATAAACCTATCAAAGCCACATTTACATACAGTTATGCTCGTAACAATAGCAGTGTCATTAAAAAGGTGAGTAAATGTCAAAATTCTTCAAATAAATTGTACTTAAATGAACACAAACACATTGGGGACACTGCACATTCAATTTCAAAGCAAGAAAATTGGAAAAATTAAATTTTATAATATTTCACAGTCAAGAAATGTAATGTTCAAAAAATTGCAGTGTTGACATCTGCCTTTGGAAACAAAAATGTACAGTATAACTTTGCTGAATATTCTAAACTAGTATTTTGTTGCATAACCATGGCTTGTGAGAACTCCTTCACATCTGTGATGCACGGAGTCGACCGACTCTTCACCTTTTTATAGGCACTGCTATTATTTTGTTTTTGCTTTTTGTAGATTCAAAAAGCAAAAACACCACCTTTTTAGTTTTTTAACACTATCCTGCAGACAATTTGTTTTTTGAACACTTCTTCAAAGTTAACATCAAATAAATGTAGGCTGTAAATCTTAACTGATTTCTGCTTCTTGATCACTCTCTTGCGTAGGATAAACGATCTTACCAAGTTAGCGGTATCGGTCTCTGTGATCTCTGTGCCGTTCTCTTTCCCGTTCCCGTTCTCTTGAACGTTCCTTGTCCTGCTCGCCGCTCCAGGAGTGATCCCTGCGTCTTCGGGACATGCCCATGCCGTCCCAACCTGTAGAATTGTCTCTGTCTCGATCTCTATCGCGATCCCGGTCTCGATTTCTGTCGCGGCCACGATCCCGGTCCCTGTCTTCGTCTCCAGATCGGCTGCTACTCCTGCAGAAAAAGTGTGCGTTCATGTGATATTAACAAAAAACCAAAAACCCAAATAAAACAGGCAGCAGCTTCACTTTCTGTACAGACAAGACGCATCACGTCTGCACACATTTAACACAGACCTGCAGTCGTAGTTGCCCTGGATAGAAACCAGACAGTCTTTGAGAGACGTGACCAGAGTTTGGCAGCGTTCATCTCCGTACACTCTGGACTGTTTAATGATGGCAATGGCTGTCAGCAGAGTCTCCATGGCCATCCGAAAGTCTCCTGCATTAGCAAAAGCAGCTAAAGTCAAACCTTGGAAGTTATTATTAGAAATTAAACAAATTTTGAGAGTGAGACTTATCCATCAACATCTAGAATTCAAACATGCTTTAAGGGATACAAAGGAGTGCGTTTCATTGGCGGCTACTTCATTTGGCTTAGTTTTCATATTTCCAAGCACATTTGAACTTAGTGCTCTTCACTGTTTCCTCACATTCACCCATGACAGAAGTCAGGGTCTGTCATGAATTGAGTTCTTCCTCTCGTTCGGTGCATCCGTGTCCTTAAGACACAAACTGTCTGGCTAAGTGTTCAACTCCCATCAGCCATCAGTCAGAACCAGCTCCTTAGAAAGTCTCGTGTGGTTTCTCCCACTTCACAGGTTGTGGTTTGTGGTACTTACCAGCTGTTGCTACAGACACAGCCTTGCTGATGGCGCTGCTGGCAATAACTTTATTCCTGTTCATCAGCTCCTCATAATCTCCCCATGTGTTTTGGCGAGTGTCTCTGAAAAATTCAGAATGCCAGAATTATTCAATCATCCAGGCAACTTGATTGCTAAAATTAAAACGCTCAATCAAAATTGGTTGAATTATCCTCAGTGTGTTTAATTACAATTAAAGTTCCTCTGTGAATCTTTGCATTTTCATTACACATCAACATGAACAAACTTGTTCTCATCTCATAGCTTGTGATATTCGGACAAGAAGTAGCACAAGCTCTTACTTTTGTTGGCTGTAATCTTTGCTGCTGTGTCCGTCTTGTGCCGGGGTAAACAACGCCGGATTGACGTGCAAACTTGTAGAAGGTGGGTTCGGGATGTGGATCGGAGGAGGCGGGAACAACGGGGATGGCAGCGGTGCGGGGATGTTTGGTGCCATGTGTGGGAAGAGAGGTGGCGGCTGACTGAAATAAGGGTTGGGTAAATAGGGATACCTGTTTGGGTGGGTTTGTGATGGGAAAAGGGGAGGTATGTAAGGAGTGTCTGGCTCCTGGGATAACAACGATGGAATCCTGTCCGGAACTTCGAAGTCCTTTGTATCTTTGGAAGGAGCTCGCTGTGGGATGCCTGCAGAGAACACAGGGTGACGGTCATCTTGGAAATTTGCATCAAAATGTAGAATCAGACGTATTTTCTTCCGCTCTTACGTTTATTTGCTTCATCCTCAAATATGGCAAGGTTCTGGCGAGTGGCGAAGCGACAGTCTATCTTTTCCCCGTTGACTTCACATTGGGGTATTTTTTCCAGCAAAACTTTCAGAGACTCTTCAGAGGTTATTGTCACTTCTGCGTAGCTGCGTTGCAAAGAGGGAACAACCCACGTCAACACAAGCCTCCACAAAACCATTCGTTGACACTCGGATTATGACGACTCACCCTCTCGACTGGCCGTTAGCTCTGTTCTCAGAAAACTTGATATCTGTGATGTCTCTCACACCCAACATTTGCGCCATGTACAGGATGTCGTTATCAGATGTCCACTGGAGGTTGTAGCACGTTTAGAAAGAGAGGATGAAAAATTGACAGGAGGATAGATGGTCACTTGTCAAATTGGTAAGGAATATCTGAATTTTGTCTTTTAGTGGTGCGTATATTATTGCATCGACATGAGTACATCTTTGTGAAAAATGCGAGGAAAGAAAGAGCATTTTGCATTCCAAATAACAGCATAAATAATCAATTTAATGAAAATTTGTTTTAAATTTAATGCAGAAATTGTTTCAAGCAGATCCAACATCTTTTAGAAAAACTACTTAAAATAAAGGGAATCTATATTTCTTCCAAATTTGTCTTTTGTGAAGTCTAACGGCACAACTATTGTGGATCTGTGGATTGATGAATACTACCTTCTCTATGCCGATGAGAAAAAAACAACGACATTGGAATTACTAAAATTAAAATTAACCTAAATTAGAGTGCGATACTCACCCACGGAAAATTGCCTATATATAAGGACAGTTTCCTTAGTGAGCCTCCTTCTTTGTGACTCTTCCCTGGTGCTGACTGAGGCTTCTCTTTGACTGCTTTCTCCTTAGGAGGCGCCACTTTTTTGGTCACTTCGTTGTCCTGATTCACTGATCCAGTCAACACAGCGTCAAAAAGTTCATTTGCTTCTGCAATTCTATCCAAATCCTGGGTGGGATTGAAGAAAAGAATGTCAGTACAGTGTTGTCTGGTGTAAACGTGCAAAGCATCAACACAATGTTACGTAGGAATGATGGATGGAGGTTTTTTCACCGATGTAGCTCAACTAAGAGTGCAATAAACGGAACAAGTTTATAAGAAGCTGACAGTACTCTCAAGATTTGTGCTTAACTAAAACCTAAAACGTTCTCTAAAGAACGACACTTTTAAACTTTACGTCCAGGACGCGGTGTTACCATCGTTACTGCATTCACTGTCATTACAAACAGGTAAAAGTGAAACTCACTTCGTCGTTTGGATTCGCGTCATTTCGCTTCCACTCCTTGTTGGAGGTGCTCGGTCCGGCTGCATGTCCTGCAGCAGCCATTCCGTAGGCCGGTGAACAATCCTGTGGATGACAGATGAACTGTTTCCTAACGGAACACCCACACTCAGCAGGTCTTCCTCTGCGGACAAACAACGGGAGCGCTGCCAATTCTGAATACAAGTTAACGTCATATCATCCTGATATGTTACGTTAATTCACGTTAGCTAACATTCCACTCGAAACCGAAAAAAAAGGAAAGCGTAGCTAACTGTCAGCTATAATAAATGGCAAACAGAAAGACAAAGGGGGTATAGATAAATAATAATTCAATTAATTAACCGAACACGGATAAGCCGTTTCTTCTTGTACAACTATACATACAATTAACCCTAAGCTCGTTGTTTGATGTGAAAATGCTAATGATGCTAATCGGCAACGCAAGTGCGTCAGGCATAATTTACCGGATAACATCAACAAACAAGATTGGTTCCCCTTGGTCAGGTTGTACTGAACGGATGTTTCAGGTACAGTATTCACCAAAATTCCGTCATTTAGTTTTTTTTTTTAGTTTACACTTCGGCTGTAATGTCTGATAAATATGTATATGTCTATGTATATATATATATGTATGTATGTGTGTGTGCGTGTCTGTGTATAATATAAATTATTATTTGCGAAATTATGAACGATTCATTTTCCTTAAATTCTTGAAATTCTTAAGCCTTCACCTTACATGTCATTTCGGAATCATTTTGGGGTATTTCTGACCCCAAAATGAAGACATCATGGAAAACTGAATTTGGTTGAGCTCTCATTAACTAAATCTCGCGAGATCTAGAATTCAATCGCACACCTATATTTGTTTCACATTTCCATATTATTCTTTACTGTTTGATCATGAAAAATGTAATAGAGTACTTAATGCATTTTCACATACATACAGTTTATTTTTTTCAGTTCATCTTTAATTCTGCCACCACGGAATCATTCTCTTTCTGTATCCGGTCCCACCTCGTTACCGTTCCGTACTTCCTGTGACGTCATAGGCGTTTTGTAATTTTTCTGTTGTGTTGGTCGGACAGAGGAGTTCACTCCGAAGCTTTCAGCTTGCCGACCTTTAGAGGAAGCGGGTTAAAATGCTGGCATCTTTTATATCAAACGGAGTGAGTTTCTGTTTGACATTATATTTGTTCACATGTTCGTTTCTTAGCTGAAGTTTTAAAGCCATCGTCGTCGGAGCCTTTGAGATTTTGGGGGACTTGATTTAAATTCGATTATTATGACTTAGTGCGATGTAGAAATACTATTTGAAATTTCTAAATAATATAAACGTGTTTAGATGATTGTGCTGATGTTGTGTGAAGTGGTATGTTGTTGTTACTGGCGCCTAAAGTTTGTCCTCCTTAGAACAGTTGCACAACGAGGGCGTCGAGGATTTCACGAAGCAACCTCAACCTAACCTTTGTAGCGTTAGATGATTGAAACAAAAGTCACCAAGAAGCACATTAACTTAAATTAACAGCAAGGTTTCTAAAAAATATAATACTGGACACTTAAAGCTGACATCAACAACATCAAACACCAGTCAAATATGAACTATGAGAGCAATACGGTATGTTGTTTTTTTTGTTTGTTTTTTTAAGGTGTATTGTGGAGGTAAGTTACCCAAAATAAGCCTTGGCCTATCCCTACAAAACAGAAAATAAGTTCTAAAATGTCAAGGAGACAATCTGACATGGACACTGAAGGGTAATGCATCATTGGTCAGGGCTCATTGTAAATATATTCTCTAATTTCTTGTTTTTATAGCGGTATTTTATTTTTATTTTGTTCTTATTTTCTTGTTTTGTATTTATAGTCAGTTTAATCTTGAACCTTTTGAACAGAATTTTGTTTTACACTTGTGTATAATGACATTAAAGGCATTCTGTCCTATTCTATTGTATTCTCTTTTATTCTGTTCTATTTTATTCTATATCCTACAGATTTTATACAGATTACACACTAAATTGTTTGACATGAATGAAATGATACAATAAAATATGCAGGTAAGCGTTAAAAGGTGTATTTTTTTCCCATTTGTTAAGCTGGTGAAAGGCGTATGCCAGGCAGCATGGAAATCAGCAGCTGTGGGGCTGGCATCAACTCGCGGTTACCGTGGAGACTCACCTGCTGACACCAGAGGTGACCTGATTGAGATCCCTCTGCCTCCTTGGGAGGAGAGGCTCGGCGAGCCGACCGACATCAAGAGGCGCCGCCTGCTGTACGAGAGTCGCAAGAGGGGCATGCTGGAGAACTGCATTTTGCTCAGGTTCGTTCAAGCCGTACTGTTTTCATCTGAAGCGTCGGACGTCTGGCCTCGGTTCCCAGAGTGTGACGTTAGCTAGGAGTCACCAGCTGCTCAGTTTATTACATTTAGAGTTATCTAATCCCACATTTCTCTTGCAGTCTTTTTGCAAAGCGATACCTGAATAGCATGAGTGAGAAGCAACTGATGCAGTACGACAGGCTGATCAATGAGCCAAGCAACGACTGGGATATCTATTACTGGGCAACGGGTGAGAGAAGAGCTCTGTTTTATGTATCTGGGATTCCTTCTTATGATATTAAATGAGGAAAAAGGATATAAATGTTTTATAGATTGATAAAGAAGAGGAGAAAAAAGAATTGACGTGAGAGATTTGTCATCCTTACAGAAGCTCAGCCCACCCCTGATGTTTACCAGGGAGAGGTGATGGATATGCTGAAGGAGTTCACTAAGAATCGCAACCAGGAACGGAGGCTCGACGCGCCCAGCTTGGAGTACCTGGAAAAAGAAGTCAAGTGAAGCCCACGGGGCTTCAAACCTTCTCAGAGACTGGTCTTATCTTTCTGGGAGGATAATTCAGGAGGCGGCTGTGTTCCTCCAGTCGCGCACATCATAGAGACTCAGAATACGACGCTGCATCAGGCACATTGGTTAAATACCATCACGGTGAACCCTGTTTGTTCTCTTAATATGCGTTCTTGGAATCCAATGGATGTTTCTGCATAAGGGAAGATGAAAGGTACATAATATTTGTAAAGTGTTCTGGACATTCTTCCTATAACTGTATTGTATATTTGTAATTAAAGTGGATTAATAAGATGCTCAATGTGTGAGACGCACACTGAACCAGCCAGGTAAATAAGAACCAGCTGATTCATTTATTCATTTATTTGTGTCCTTTATGGCTCATTTAATAAACTTAGATGTCCTGCTGTTATTTTCTGGTTGTGTACATTCTTTTATTGCTATCTTCACATACCTAAAGGTTAAAAGGTCACAAGCTGCAGGTGGCCATGACTCCTGTTATGTAATGATCCTGCCTTTTGCAGTACCGACTTTGATCTGAAGGTGGCAGCATAGCAACATTTTAATTGACAGTCAAATTGAATTACACGATTTGATGTTCATCCCTCTGTGGCAAACTGCTCATCTGTAATCAACACATATACATTTCTATATTTTATTTCTATTTATTACGGTGCACAAAAGTATTATAAGCTTAAGCTGTTATATTTGCAGACAGTATGCAGTGAGCTATTGATCAAAGCTCGGGTTCAAGCTGCATAAAATAATCTTTTTTCTACTTTTCAGAACAAACTGATTTTAACCATGCTGTAGTTGCTGGGTTTATATTAAGACTGAAATGAGACAACCCTGTTCGTTTTCCAATTAAATTGCATTCCAATTCCCATTTAAAGCCATGCAAAAAAGGTCAGACGTCTTTCGCTGCCCCGTAGATCAGTATGGGTTAATATATCTCGTCTGGTGGTATATCCTGTCGTTTCTAGAGGAAGCTTGTACGGAGAGCAAGAGGGAACTATTCTCTGGCTGGGAGATGTGCACAGAATCTCAAATCTGATTACAAGCCTACTCGTGCACACCGGCAGAATCATAATGCACACATGATCCGGTGCCAGCTGTTTGACAAACCGGCGGACGGGAGACAAATGATGATGTGGATTTTTGTTCTCATCACTCTGGAGGCTAAAGAGTAAACACCCGCCGTCAGGTTTTACATCCTCCTCTTGTCCTTAGACAGAGGATGTCAGAAAGGATCCCTCTGCTGTCTCATCGTATATCTTCATCAGCAGTGGGAGGAAACTGGATGTGTGTCCAGCCCACAGGATGACGTCCTCTGGAGGCTGTGCCAGTTCATGTGGAGGAGGACTACGGCCTCCGTTCATGTTCCTGTGGGAAGCTTATTGCCTAACATTTAAAAAAATGTCATATGCTCCTGTGTGTTTAGTATAAAATAATCATTAATAGTTAATAAGTGGCAAAGCACAGGCAGCTTTGTGCTGTGTTTGCGTGCTCAATCTTTAAGTAAAAGATTTCAAGGTTTCAGGTAAAGCTGCCATTTCCTGATCAGTTATGTAAATATCCCACACAAGCTCTGTGACAGAAGTTGAATGTGAACTTTCCCGGCTGTCACGATCCACTGCCTTGAAGAGAAGAAGAAAAAGAAAAAAAGACTCAAAACAAAATTAACATCTTCATTGGTGTGAAGCTTGTTTAGAGTGTGTATTCATGTTGGCCCACGCACACCCACTGAGCCTATCTGGAGCGCACAGCTCCTGTCATCCTCCATCGTTGCTTCCTGCGTCGTGACGGCTCTCGGTTTCATCTTCTGCTCCCCTGGAATTTTAATCTCAAGTACTCTTGTTTCTTCTTTCCACAACCTTCACCATCATCTTCATCTCATCTGCCAGGGGAGTCGTGAACACAGGAGCAAAAAGGGAAACACTCTCAGATGATTCTGCAAGGTGGAACCCAGGATGTGGGTAAATTAGGTTTTCTGAACATTATGCATGAGCAAAATTTTTCTTCTAGATCATCTTCTAGATCATGTCAGAGGGGGAGAATGTCTTTAATTACAGGCTCCTAGGTGGGCAGCCCCCCCATACTGAAGTACAAAACTATGTAAAGTATACAGTAGTTGTTAAAACTCCCTCCACTTAAAGCTCAGAAAATAAATATAGTGAAAACAATTTTTTTTTAAAATTTTAAATCTAGAAAAATGAAAATACATAATTTATATAAAATTCTAAAATTTAAAAATAAAATAAAATAAAATAAAATAAAATAAAATAAAATAAAATAAAATATGCTGCTAACAAATTTCTGCATCACTTTGATTTGAAAACTCATCCTAGCTAAAAATCCCATCTATTTTAAACATATCACAGGACAGAATGGAAACTTTCTTCCTTTGGTCCTTTTTGGTAGGTTTCACTTTTTTGACGTAGTTCTAACTTCTGAATGATTCATAACAGCACCAGAAGTATCTGTTTTATATACACATTTATATTTTTATATACACTGTACAGGCTTGAAAAATAAATAGATAAATAAATGCTTGATATTTATCATTGTGCACCCCACGGATGTACCTACAAAGAGAAGAGGGACTGAAGGGGGGGTCGATACCAAGGACAGAGTTGAACAACCCCACTCAGTAGTGATGATTTTTTTTTTTATCATACAGGACACACCACAATCATTTGTACAGAGTATAAATGACAATGTTGCTGGTTAACCTCGTTCCTGGAGAGAATGTTCTTAATTAACCAAGATGTAAAACCTACAACTCTATGGTATTTGATCACTGACACCCACCCCCCACCCCCAGTGTTACCCTGCACCGATAGGAGCGACTTCCACATGAGCCTTTGGAATGTAAAGTTTCATCAGACAGAGGACCGTGGCTCAGTTCTGACCTGAGACCCCCCCCCCTTCCAGAACGAGGCATATGATGAGGACAGGGCGTGTGCACACAATAGGGTGAGCGTAGAGTGGGGGGCTTTCGGGGAATGTCAGCTGTGATGTTAAGGTGACGCCGAATCGGAGCAGATAGGAAGGTCAAACAGGACGGGGTACAGAACCTCTGGTCTCATATGGGTTTGTTTGGAATCGGTCTGACTCCACTTGGAACCAGATGCCCTCTGCAACAGACCGGGGGGTGGGGAGGGGTGGGGGATTGTGAAAAGAGGTTTTTTCCAGCATCGTTTGCAACAAGTGCAGAGAGTCTCAGAGAAGAAGCAACGTAAGGTGGAACGACTGGACTGAATAAAAACAGCAAAACGCTTCGATCTGGTCTAAACAGGCAAAACAGACTCAGTGCAGACACACACACACACACACACACACACACACACACACACACATAGAGAACGACATTACACAACATTAAGGTCTATGACACTCAGTGCAAACACAGATACACACACACACGCACGCACGCACGCACGCACACACACACACACACACACACACACACACACACACACACATTCAGGAGACCGAAAGACTGTGTGGGACTCAAGGGGGAGGTCACGTTCACGCCCCAATTTGGTTTAAATGCTTTTGACATAGTTGCGAAATTTATTTTTTGTTATGAAACAAGCCCCCCCCCCACCCAAAAAAAGGGATATATATAATTCAACCCCCACCCCCTATCTGTCAGTGGCAAAGATGTAGCGATCAGCTGATCCAAACCCAGGTGATCCTCATGATTCCTTTATCTTCAGTTAACAAAGCAAGTGATGCCTTATTCATAATAACACACACACACGCACGCACGCACACGCACACACACACACACACACACACACACACACACACACACGCACACACACACACAAACACACATATGAAAGCTGGCTTTTTGCTTGTTTTCTGTCTGGAAGAACAGTTCGATTCTCTTTTGAAAACCCAAAATAAAACACAATATTAATAAAGAAACTTTTTTTTTTCCTGTCCACTGGGATTTCTTGCACAGAAAAAAAAAATATATATATATATATTTTTTTTACACTAGTTCTGCCGAACCAGTGTTTAAAGTTCAAGTTCCTGTTCTTTTTTTTTCATCTGGGGTCACGTCACATCACCCACATCACGCACAGACGACGAAGGGTTCCAGCCAAACGGAGAATTATTACAGCGGTGTCAGAATTCAGATCCAATGTGAGTCTCATTCCAGTCTGATTCCATTTCAAAATACAACCTGTCCCCCACCCCCACACTCCCACACTCCCCTCCCCCCTTCGCCTGTCGCTGAGGATGCTCCTCAATTCGAATTAACAGCGACAGAAGGGTTGAAAAAAAAGGTGAAGACCACAGTACAGGGGTAGGGGGGTTAAATGGTTCGCATAGGTCGGCGCCACTTGATGGTTCGCATAGATCGGCGCCACTTGAGGTCAGGTGTATACAGCATCTTCAAACTGAGGCCTTTGAACGCCAGGGGAGGGGGGACAGGGGGCAGAGCATCAGTTTGATCAAGGGTTAAAGTGGGATTTGGCAGGTAGGGGATCCCTGGATCCCACAGCAACAGAAAGAACTGGAACTCTAAGGCTAAATTAAGAAGTAGTGAAAACTAATAAAGTTATACAATATACTGTATATAAAAGAAAAAACACATGCTTGAACAGATTCACACTCATCTTAAACTTTGACGACTTCTGCAGCAAAATTCACCTCGTTGTTTAACACCCGCAGCCGACGTTGTGTCGTTAAAACGTGTTTCCGTTCAGCTGAAACTTGAGCTGGTGCAGCTTTATTAAGAGAGAAACGGGACATCAGATTGACTTGCTTCCGCATTGAACACTTCGGAATGCCGCTCCGAATCCCAGTCTAATCGGACTGTTCCGGCCCACTTTAACCCCTGAGTTTGTTCCGTTTTTTTGGTCAATTGTTCGTATTTGTGATTGGCAGCAAGTACTGCTCCGACACAGGGAATGTTTTACAAGGTGGAGCGGGGGTTCTCTTTCTGGTAAATCTCATTGGGCAGGAGGGGGAAGTGAGTGAAGACATCACATTCATTTGAAGTTCAAACAACGGATGGGGGAGTGGGGGGTCAGGCGGGAATCGCTATTTGACAAAAGGCGAAATTTAAAGATGGCGTCAGGAGGACTGGAGGCAGAGGATATCAAAGAGGCCTGAGAACAGAGAGATAACACACATATTTCAAAGGGCTGCAGTTTGGTGGTGGGGGTATGTGTCGAGGGCAGTGGCTGAGAGGATTTTTTTTGGGGGGGGGGGGTAAAACACTGTAGGCAGGTTGGTTGCTGGGTTGTTTAGGCCTTGAGAGCGTGCCACTGGGACACAGCGTTGCGTGGACGACCCATCATGTCTTTCCAATGCTTGACCTCTGCAGGGCCGCTCTTCCACGAAAGATAAATCTGCAAGAGAAGAAGTCAAAGCAGATAAAGAACCACAAAGAGACCAAAGGGGTATTAAGTCCAAAAAAAAGTCCTTCCTGAGAGTTTTAAGCAGTGAAAACTGTGAAATGCTGCTCTAATCGGACTTCAACTGGAATCCAGGGCAGGAAAAAAAAAGCCATTAGGGGAGGAGGATGCTTCGAGAAAGGCTAATGCCAACGCTAATGAAGACGAAATGCTGCAAGTCTCCAGGAGAAAGAAGTTCTTAATCCGTTCATGTCAGAGAAAAGACAGAACAAGTTTCAATTGTCCTTCTTCCCCTTTCCAGTTATTTATGAGCGTGGTATAATAAGCAACATGTTATGATTGTTGCGCGTGGGCAGATAATATACATGATTGGGATGTAGCACCTATTGTAGTTGCGTGTGATTGGCAGAGAGCATAATAGCTAATTCACGCTGCGCACAGCTCATGTATTATTATTACTGCAGCGTCTGAAGGCAATCCAAGCTCAGCTTTTTATTACAAGATGTTTCAGTGCAGGATTTTCTCTAGAAGTCGAACCTGCAGTTAAAAGGGAAGTGGGTTTCTTTGGTTTGCCGTGACAGGGATCAGGGGTTCTCTCGCTGCGGTTGGGTTGAGTAATGGGATAAAATGACGGCGCGACAAAAACAAAGGCGACGCTTCGTTGAAAAGGTCTCAAATTTCTAATGATTTCCTTGGAAACGACTTGAAAAGAAAGTATTAATTTGGTGCAATTATAGCTGAAGCAGAAAACTATACACTTCCAGTGAATTAATCCAATTCATCGTTGAGCCTTAGCGCTTTCGCTCAGGGCATAGAAGCTTGGCCGAACAAGCGATGATACAATTTTGTCGACAGGAAATTGTGCAATTGAACAAATACGGAGGGCTGAAATGTCACACAATGAATAAATAAGAACTGAAAGAAATATACAGCAACATCTCACTGATAGATCCTTCAAAAAGGAAGTCATACACATAACGTGAACGCACAATCTGAGAGCCGCACTCCATTTATATGAATCGATTTTCAATGCAAGAATCAGTGTCCTCCAGCAGGGGGCGGTAGAGACTGGCTCTGTGGTCTACAGCTGATGGTCTGAAGAAGAAGGAGAAGAAGCAGAAGAGAGGGACGAAGAAGAGGGAAGGAGATACCTTTCCAATGACATCATTGCGACTGAGCCTGTCCTTGTCCATAACAGTGATAATTATGGTGGTCTCCCTCAGCACGTGGGCCGGCACGTCAAAGGGGAAGGACTCGTTGAAGACGGGGTTTAGACAGCGCTTCATTACCACCGTCTTCTTCTTCTCCACCCTCTTGTCCTTGTGCATCAACCACACTTTAACATAGGGGTCTGAAGGAGAAAGGGATGAGTCAGTTTGCAGCAAAATGAACATAAAAATCTTTGCTTTTGTGTTATTTAAAAAAAAAAACTTCTTTCTTGATTTGAAGGATTGTGATGAAATCACACGAAAAAACGGAGGAGCTTTCGTACCAGAAGTGCCTCCGATGTCCATGGCTTTGAGATTGCGTGCTTTGATGATGCTCACAGTGATGGTGTTGGCTGTGGGGTTGTAGCACAGAGACACCAGCAGATCCCCCCGACTCCCCTGGAGAAATTAAACATAAACACCAGGGTTATGTGATTTTTTTTTCATCGCCTTTCCATATTTGTCACTGCTCTGTCGCTTCTTCATTTCTACCGCCCGTGTTCTCTCTATCTACCTGACAAGCCTCTACATATTCCTTTCCATCTCCTCTCCCACCACGTCTCCCCTGGGAGCATCGCCACAGCCAGGAATGACATCACCCGTTACATCCTGTCCCATCTTCTCTCTTCCCTCCCTCCCTTCCTCCCTCCTCCTCTTCCTCCTCCTCCTCCCCCCACTTCCCTTTGCTTCTTACTCACGCTGCCATCGCTGCATGGTTTCAGCTCCTTCCAGAAGGTCTGCATGTTGGCGAGGTCCAGCTTGTTGAGGGGGATGGACACCTCCCCTATGGGGTCGTTCCTGCTGAATCGGTCGTAGTCGAGAACCTGCAGGTACAGAGTCCTCTGGACCACCTTCTCATACGGGAAACCTGGGAAGAGAATGGACAACTTCCTGTTTCATCACTCGTCAAAATAAAAGAGAGACGGCGTGAGAACCACTGAGATCTATGGACGTCAAACCTTCAAACAGGAAGGTCTCGTTCCAGTGGGGGTTCAGATTCTTCCTCTTGACTTTGGTCTCCAGTTTGTGCTTTTTGTCTGGCAGCAGGTAGAGTTTGACAAAAGGATCAGAGGTGCCGGAAAAGTCCTTCGCCGGCAAATCCTGGCCCTTGAGGATTTTGACAGTGAGGGTGGAGTCCTGGAAACTGTACCCGACACTGAACTGAATGCGACCCAGCTTCTCACAAACCGCCCCCTCGTGCTCGTCTTCCTCCGAACCCGGAGACAACTGGAGGAGAGAGGGGGGAGCGAACGGCCTTTTAATGCATTTTGTGTTTATTGGTTTATTGCCGGTTCATCGCTCAAGTTTGAAACAACATTAGGAGACTCAATAAGTATATAACATCAGAAGATATACGCAGGAGCGCAGGCGATCCTCGGAGGAGAAAACAATCTCTACTGACAGAAAAGAGAGAAAATGAAACACAATATTTGTTCAAGACTTTGTAGTGTGATGATGATAAATGTCTGAAGCTGGGCTTCGATTCTGAAACGACGTATGAACATGATTAACTTCATGCAGGAAGGGTTTACTGCAAGACTGATGAATTAAAGTGTATTAATTTTAACCAAGTGTACCTAATGAGCTGCTGGAGCGTAGGCCGATAAGGGCGTGCAGAATGCCCTGTCAAGGGAATCGCACTACTATTATTAACTCTGTATTCACAGCATGTTCACACAGATTAAATACTTCCAGAAGAGCTGAAAGATGGTATCTCACTAAAAATGAGTTGTAGACACCATTTCACGGGGGACAGTGAAGTGTACTTCATTAAAAACACAGTTCCTAACCAGCGGAATCGTTTAAAGCTGAACGGCTGACGGTTCCATGACGTGATGAAGGCAGATATCATCCGCGGATGAGAAGACGATCTGGCCCAGCACAGAAATCCAGTTGAAAAAGTATCATTTTGTTGGTAGAGGAGGTAGAGGTAGGAACTGAACATCTTATTCCAAACCCTCCATCATATTTCTGACGGTGCAGTTTGCCTCATTCTCCATGCCGAATATGATCCCTTTTCATTACGCGCTCCTCCACCCAACAGCTGGCCTAAATTGCTTTTCTGCTATTTTCCTCCTTCTCATTCAGTTCCTAAATTCTGCTCCTCCTCAAACTAAAGTATCGCCTGTGCAGCGGAGGCAATACCTGGAGTACAAAAGATGGACGAGGCACATCTGGTGATATGAAAAGCGTTTTTTTTTTTTTCAGTGAAAATTTGAAAAAAAAAAAAAAAGAGGCTAAACAGTTGGAAATATCATACCAGCAGCTATGTCTGACCTGAAGAAATGTTTGATCTGACACAACGATGCCTTGAGTTAGCTGTGGCCGAGTTTTAGGACATCACCAGTTGGGCGATTCTTATGCTAATCTGAAATGGACTGCTTTGATTGGTCCAGACTTTCCAGGTTTGGTAATTATTGTGTATTTACACATTAAAGTTCGGTCAAGAAGAATAATAAGAATAAGGAGAATTATACTTTATTCATCTCGAAACGGGAAATCCTCTGTTTCGGGTAAAGTTGTAAAAGTGGGCCCCAAACCTTGAGACATCCAGAAAGGTCAGATGTACACATCCTCGAATTTTCAGTATAATTTCTCAGGATGACTTTAATCCTTGTAAGCAAATCTGTTGTTGTTTCTCGGCTCCACTTGAGTAATCTATAGACGCCTTTGGACAAACTGGCCAGAATGAGTATTATCATTAGACGCCATCACTGCGAATTCCTCAGACACACCATGAGACCCACATAATTACCCACTGCTCATGCCCATCTCTACCAGTTCCTCACAGCACCCACAGCACTGCGTGTTCCCTCACGGTTAATTACTGAACCTCACCGAATTGCCCCCCTTCCCCCCCTCCCCACATCCACCACATCCTACCCCTCCCAGCGCCTTCATACTTCAGGGTGATGATTAGCGTTGTATATTTCAGCTGCATAGCAACAGCTAACAGCGAGCTACAGGTGGGGGAGCCGAGCCGAGTGGGATGAAGGCGCCATCCCCCATTGATTGATGAGGAAGAGGAAGGTATTTGTCATCTTCTCTCAGCTGACCTGAATTGCTTTCTTTTATCACCCTCTTCTCCACAAATAACACCAGTGCATTATTTACAGTAGGCGGTCGACAAGTAAAATGACTGAAAATGACTTTAAAGGAGAATTCTGGCTGTGGTTAAATGGACTCCTGCGATCTGGCAGGCGATGGCAGGCCATAATTAAACCAGTCTGTAAACAGTGATGGATTTTAAAACTGACATTCTTTTTTTTTTTTCATTCTGATTCCTATAATTTCCCTGGCAAAAAATTTAAAGCAGGACTGACAGCCCCATCTGTCTTCTTTTTTGGGCAACGTGTGTCCCCAGATCTTAACAAATCGTTTGACGAATACAAATAGATTTCATCAATAAGAAATGATAGCCAGGACTATAATAAATCAAGTTGTAAGGATGTGGAATTGCATTGCAACTTCATCAAAATAAAAAATGTTGGAATAAAGGTGGGTTTTCCTCAACACTATTTGTCTCTTTGTGCTCTTACAAGTCATCCGTGTGATGAATCAGCTTTTATAGCAACATGACAAAGCACCTCCCAAAACTTCTTCATCTCCAGACCTGCATGTATCTGTCATCGTAGATTAGGAAAGATGACCCGGAGGCACCGGTCGAGTCTGCGATCCGTCTCATTCATTCTGATTGACTAGGATTTGCTGACAGCGGCGCCACGCCCTAAATGTAGATGGAGTTCATGCAGTGAAGAGTCCATGGATGAGCTAAAGGTGCGTGGGTGAAACGTGTCTTAGGGGATTGTGTGCCTTACCATCAGCGCGTCATTGTTGACTGAGTTGGCAAAGTCGGAAACGGAGGAGTGGCCGTCGTGACGACGTCCGGTCTCGTCGGGGGTTTGGCCTCTGGGGCTGCTGCCCGCTTTGTTACCTGGAGTTCTGTTAAAGTGGACACAGACACACAAATATTTATTTAATTATGTTCTTTTTCTGTTTGGAAGAAGTTGAAATATTTTTTTCCAACTGTTTTTTGAGACCAAGAACTTTTTTCAACCCGGTCCTGGAAAATAGTTTTAAAGAAAGCTTCTACATTATTTAGTTTAAATTAAAATAGGCTAATTCATGCACATTTAAAAAAAAAATCAAGCTGCATATTAAACACACGTTGTGACATTTTTTGGTGAAACACTTGGAAGTTGCATAAAAAATGGATTCTCTTTTTTTGCTACGTCTGCTAAATATGGAGCCGCAGAAAGCGGCTGCTGAATTTAGCTTGAAGACTGAAAACAGGAGGAAACAGCAAACAGAGCTCTTTTAATTTCTATCAAGAACAATGTAAAAAAAAAAAAAAAAAAACATTTAAAATTTATGGTTTTTGGCCGGGAGATGTGAATTCCTTTCTTCCGCCGCCAGTTCCAGGCGGGACGGTTGAGCCTTTGTCTGGATAATTTGTGTACGAAGCCATAATGGGAGGTGTTGTTCCGCCTTCAGAGGCAGCAGCAGTACAGATTAAATGTGTGAATGAATGGCCTGAGTCGTCAGCAGGACAGGACTGAATGGGGAGGGGGGGGTATTTTATAATGATGTGTTCAGTGTCAATTAAAAAGCAGTAAGCTACTTCTTCTGAACATGTTGTAAATCTTAACACGACAAATAATAATAAACGCCACATTTGACTGATGATTCCTGAAACGCACAAATTAAGAAAATAAACATTTCTTCATATTTGATCAAAATATATCACAGGGAGAGATCAGACACTTCCCAGGCTTATTGACTAATTTCACCAATGGGCCCTTATTACTGTGAGGAAGATGATTGATGATGGAAGGACAGAGGTGGACGGATAGTTGGAATGAGTTCATCCAGAACAGAACCAGATGTAAAGTGTCGTCTACATTCTAGATGGGTGGTTGTGCCTCCACACATGACCCAAAAATGATTATAACGCTATGAAAGATTGAAAAGAACTGTTTCTAAGATTGTTTGGAAAGAGATCCTCCTCCAAGTGATAGGAGGTCTCACTCTGACACATCTCTGGTCGCTCCTTCAGATGCCTTCTGCGTGGGTCCAACTTGAAAAAAACCCAAAACTCCCACGATATTTTCCTCCTCTTCACCATCCTCTGTTCCTCCTGTCTGATTTGGCCTTGTCCCCTCAAGTGTTTCTGAATTATTGTTTTCATCCAGTGCAACACCGACTACACAAGCTTTTATGAAATTGAAGATTTTGTACTCTGTATGTCATTCAGGGCACCGACGAGTTCAGGAAAGGTGTTTGCATGCCTCCAGACTCGGAGCGGTGATACATCCATCTGTGTGTCGTCCAGAAATGGAAGCCATGAACTCAGCCTGTGAATTATTCTTCATTTCCAGTGTTTTTTTCTCTTCTTTGTCGTACCTAGTTTCAATGATACCACAAGTGAAGTGAGGTTGTTTGTTACCTCTCCAGACGATTCCCTCGTTTTGTCTCATTGGGAGCATTTGCCACAAGTACACACAACATAGAAAAAAGGGCATTTAGTTCAGATGGGAGGATTATAATAATAAAAATAGACATTTGGGGGATTCTGTGTAGATTTTCGGTCTTCTGGCAGTGAATAAAAGTATTTTTCCAGCTGTTTTAGTTGCTAATGATAACAAATTGTGCATTTTCCCACAAAGCTGATACTATTAAAGGCATCTCAAACTTCAAAAACGGATTATTATCACAGAAAATAAGATTTTCTCTTTCTAAATTCGACAGTTAATTGTTTTTAAAATTGTTTTTGCAACTGAGTGCAGATATTTTTCTGAGAACGGGCTTCTGTCTCTGATGATGAAGTTTCTTCCCTCCATCACTGACATCATTCCTTTTTTTGTGAGTTTGTCATCTATTGTGTCTTGTCTGTTTTGTCTTCAAACATACTTTTTATTGCACGCGATGTGCTCTGATGGACACACTAAGGGTCTGTTTGAGTTGAACGCAGCCTTAAAAAGTTCATAATAATGCAAAATAAAAAAATAAAAAACATCCACAGAAGAAAGGAGCCAGTCTGAGTATGAAAGGAGAATAAAAGTAAATAAAATCTAAACAAATGAAGTAAGAATTCGACAGAAAAATGAATTCAAAACTCCTCTCTCTGTTCAAGTGTTGGCGGCTGTGGTTGCTTTTTATACGTCTGCTGGTAAAGACATCTGAAGTGTTGTTTTCTTTCACAGGAAATCCTGTAAATGTTCAATCACAGCTTCTAATATCAACCTCTAAAACACCAGGGAAGAGACTGCGACCTTAAAATAATGACACAATCTCCCCAGGCTCTCTTTTCGGCACCCACGCTGCACCCAAAGACCAGAATATTTATTTTCTCTCGTCCTTCAGCTAAAAAAAAAAAGAAAAGAAAGAACTTTGTGTTATAGATAAAACACGCCGGATCTGATTGAATGATATCCCTCACTCAGGCAGCCCTTCATGATTTAACGCTGCTTGTAATAGATTTATTATTCAGGACCTATTTAAGTGTTTGAGATTCTCATGTCGCTCGTACCCAGCCTGTAATTTCTTTTTCTTTACCTTGGAAAAAAAAAATCAATTTTCAGTGAGTTCTGAACATATTCCTTCAGGATTTTGTCACATTTATGTACTTAAATCTGTTTTTTTAATTTTAGTGAAGAAGATTCACGTTACGCTTTTCCCAACCCTCATATCTCTTTGCTTCTATCCCTCCGTGGGCTTTTTGGCACAACAGGATGATTGCTGTGAAGTTTAAAAATCATACACATCCTCTAAGCAGCTCAGCTGGATGACTCTTTAGAGTTATTCCCGTAGACGGCGGTGGAATACAGAATATAATCCATCTTCTATGCTTACTAACAACCTCTGGAGGGGGGAGGAGTTGGATTAATGTCGTTGTTGTTATTGTTTGTCTTTACTTTGGTCACACCCTGATGGTTTTATCCCAAAATGCATCAGAAAGTTTAATCAAACGATAAAACGACTAAATCACCCGCCAAAATGACTCCGCCTCCTCTCACCTGCATTTTGATCAGGGAGAAACATTATCAATATTTAATCAATCGACTCAAATAACCCCTCCCCCCCTACCTGATTAAAGCAGAGGTGTCGCCATGGATCAACATAGAAAAACGGTACAAGAGGCGGACGCGACCTGCTGCTGCTGCACAGGATGTCCTCCAGTCACATGCCCCGGGGAATAAACAGGTGAGGCGGGGGTCCATGCATGTAAATACGTATATTTACTCACTGCCTCACGAGTTGTTTTGTCCTGACCTATAAAGGAAACGTTGACTCCATCTTGCAGGAATAGTGATATTTATATATAATGTACATTAATAAACTTAAATCAAATCATACCTGACCCCGTCTCTGAAGCCGTCGTGTCTACAACACAACACCACTTACATAATTCATTTTTTTGGGAGATTGTTGTAACCATGACAACCAAATTTGTGTGCTTCTCACTTATGGTTGTATTTACTACCATCACATATTTCACTTGGGGGTTGCAGTAACCATAGTAACAGGAGCCTTCAACGAAAGAAAGAAAGAAAGAAAGAAAGAAAGAAAGAAAGAAAGAAAGAAAGAAAGAAAGAAAGAAAGAAAGAAAGAAAGAAAGAAAGAAAGAAAGAAAGAAAGGAAGAAAGAAAGAAAGAAAGAAAGAAAGAAAGAAAGAAAGAAAGAAAGAAAGAAAGAAAGAAAGAAAGAAAGAAAGAAAGAAAGAAAGAAAGAAAGAAAGAAAGAAAGAAAGAAAGTCAGAAAAAAAAGGATAGTAAAAAATCCAGATTCTGTAAAGAGGTGCACGGAGTGAAAATGGCAGGAAGCCTTTGGGGGGGCCAAAAGGAGCGGACCCTTAGAAAGTCACATTCCTGGAAGTCGCTCTTTGATTCCACTCGTACCGGACTCCCCTCCAACCCCATGCGACCCCTGCAAAACAAGCCACAGCACACACACACACACACAAACACACACACACCGCCGGGCATGCGTGAGCTCAGAAGACCACTGATTCATAAATGCCAAAAAACAGAATGCCCTCCAGCCACGGTGAAACAAACATGTGAAACTATGGAGGTTATATTCCTCTCCCCTGTTAATGATCTCATGATGCATTTTGTGTTGTTGACTCACCTTTACCAATAACCATCATGCTAATTATGAACGACTCCCATGAGGGTGAAACTGCAAATTCATAGCAGGAGAAGAAAGTGTGGTGCAAACAAGGTTAAAAAGTCTAACTGTGATTTTTACACATTTGTGACCGTATCCTTTATGAATGTACATTCTGTTTGCAGATGCACACTTTAAGCAGCAGAGATTTCTATATTTATCTAGCATGAGACGACAGATTGGAATAAAACACACGAGAAGAATCTCAACGGATAAAAATATTCACGCTTTAAGAGCCGAGAGAAGAGAGTTTTTGGTCTCAGCTGTGAACGTCCTCCTTAACGACGGCCGTACGAGCGCTGACTCTGCACTGATCTCACTCTTTGTCTTTATTTGGTGAGATTCGGCTGTATTTGAGGCCACGTGCACACATATCGGTCACATAATATGTTTTTCTGTCCAGTCAATTGTGCAAATAGGCAGGAGCGACGGGACCCTATTAGCTGGCAGACAGCTGCTGTGAGGCAGAGCTCTGGAGGACGGAGCCGTGGGCAGCGCCCTGAGCTTCTGGAGGAATAAACACAAGGAATGGAGGAGAGAGTTTATTTTTAACCTTTCGGGATTAAAAAGTGTATTTATCTTCCTTCTCCCTTCTCAACCTCTGCAGCAGCGACTGCTGAATTCCACTGTAATGTGCCCTCTTGTGTGAACGCTGAAACGTACTTCAGTAACAGTCGAGAGAGGAGAGGGCGAAGAGAAAGAAGAGATGCTGGAGGAGGACAGGAAGAAAAGGAATCTCTGGTGACGGCTGAGGCGGAGACATACAGTCATACACGGCGCTTTTATTAGTCGCTTCACATAAAGCTACTTGAGAACCCTTCAGCTGTTTCTGACAGTCGACAATCGTGGTTTTTCCCTGCACTTCCGCGGGCCCACTCGGTTGGGTTTCGGGAAAAATGGCCGACTTTTGGTGGAGATTAGAGCCCAAAAAGTGCAAAAAGTTGTTGGGATGTTTAGTTTGACATAGGATATGCTCTTCCCTCTTGTGGGCGAAGTCGTTTCTGATCGAACCCCTTGACGCCGACTCGTCTTTAGCATCGTGAGCTACCTCTAATTGCTTCACATCGACAGTGATGGGTTTGGACCGAGGGCCGTTTAACACCCGGCGCATCGCATCCAGATTCCAAAGGATGCCGACAGCATCCTTTGGAATGCTGTCGGAGGGACATTAAACGGCGCCATTCCACACCCGACAAACGAGACCGGGCTGCAAATGAACAGCATTCAGCAGAACCTGCCATGAATGATCTGCCTTTAGTTACCCATGTAAAGCACTTCACAGCACAAATAGGCTTATATGTACTTCTGCTTCTCTCATCCAAATAGAATGTATGTCCTTATAAGTGATGAACTGTTCCAAAAGGCAAACATTTTCTCCCAGAATGAACAAAGCAGAGCAGCTTGGTGATAATTTAGCCAAGTTATCAGCACTTCAGAAGCTTAATTTATCCAAAGCAAATGAATCCCTGGTCTAGAACTTAATTATGTAACGTCTGACTAGTTAGAGTCCGTCTTTCGTTATTTTAACTCTTTCAACTCTTTCAACTCCTTGAGGAAGACATAAAATGGTTTATTTGGACATATCGTTGAGAATCTGCAGCAAAATTTCTGTAAAACACATAAATAGAAATATTCACTCTAAGGATGTTTGCTAGAAAATGAGCTCGGGTCTTTTTTGTCCTGTTATTTCACTTCATTCATTTTTGGTTGGGGCTAAAACGTCACCAAAAAATGTTAAACTGATATACTGATTGGTGCATTTTTAAATCCTTTGTGTCATTTCTAAGAGAGGTGGTTGAATATGTGAATGAACTGAAAAAATATCTCAAAAATAGAAGCTCAGCTCAAAATAGAAGTTATTTTTATTGGTATATTTCTCTCTACCAGTTCTGGTAACTGAAAATAATGATGCTAACCTGCCGCAGTATCTGAGATCACGACAGAGATATATTGGCCTTTAAGTTGAAGGACGAGATGATGCAATAAACAACAACTTTTATCAATCAGTCCACATAAACGAGCAGGAAACTGAACTCTGATTGGATGAGTGTAAAAACCGTGGCGTGCAGACGCTCCGTTACAGGAAGCTCTCGGATGTACGAGCACATATTCCATACGATGGCGTGTGAAAACAGTCCACGGGGGGGGGGGGGACCTCGCTCCTTTTTCTGATGTTCAGGCGAGGAGCTGACAGTCATTTGCGCTGACAGAGGAGCGCTGTTCCAACATCATCCCATCACGATGACAGTCAACACCCTTGGGAGAGGGTGGACTGGGCGAGAAGGGAGATAGTGGAATGGGAAAGCAGAAAACGCAGGTGACAAATCAGGGCAACGAAGGCATGAAATAAGAGGAAAAAAAAAGAGTTTGATTGATGCAATTAAATAAAACCACGAAGGGAAGATTGAAAGGCGACGGTGCGGGCGGCGGATGAATGAAGCAGGGACAAGGAGGCTTATTGAGAAATGAGAGAGAGGAATGGGAAGCGGAGGCCAAGCGATGGGGAGTGGGGGGGTGGAGGGACTGGTGAGAACATGAGGGATGAGGGGAACCAGGAGAGCCTGGATAGGAAGCGTGCCTCCATAAACATACTGGATCTGAGTTTGCTGATCACACGTTTGCCCCGAGGAGACCAACGGAACACAATCTAGGCCCTTGGGTTGATGATGGATGAGGGCCAGGCTTTGGTGTCAGCTCACTCAGCGCTCCCTTCCAACGAAGACAAATCTCCCGGCCGCCGTCAGCCTCAACATGCAGGCTAATACGGCTAATGGAGCCATCTACGGCGTTCCACTGGCGTGATGCTCTTTCAATGGACTTCTGCTTGAGATTTATTCACTGGGAATCGCTGCTTTTGTAAATCAAGCTCAGCGCATAAATAGACTCGTGTCCTTTCAGCGTTACTGATAAAAGTCAATAAAACTTGTTTAACTACTTGGAATAGACTTTTTTTTTCCCGCCACCACTGCCTGGGCCGTGACGTCACCCTCAGCGCGTTTGTCGCCGCGAGCGACAACCAGAGGAGTGGTGGACGAGCTCCACGCTGAGATCTGACAGGTTTTTTAAAAAGAGGTCTCTGGTTTGTGCTGACCTACATCGCTTTTTTTTTCTTTTCAATCATCTTTCCCAACGGCTGCCACGGGGGCCGGGGGCCGACCTGGAGAGCCATTAGGAGCTTTGACTCGCTTGATTGCTGGCTCGGACTCACAGATGAAAAGATCAGATGTGCCAGTGGGAGAAGGGTGGAAACTTCCAGTGTGATTAATACCGTGGAATCCAGGAGTATTTTTACCCCCGTCAGGACTGGAACTGATTCCCTCACCCAGACCATGTATATCGACGCTCATCTTAAAGGACTGTCTGTCTTTACAGGTTCTTATCCCTGAAGGACTTTCATTCTAAGACTTGGGTGAAATTAAAATCTCTGCCCACACAGTCAGGGAGTTTTGATGTTAAATTGCGTGTATTTTCTGAAAGTGTCGTCACACAATTTATTCTGATATAAAGTTTCTTTTATCTTTAGGTCGGTTTCGGTCCTTGCCGACTCCTGACAAAAACATTTGTCTCTTTAACGTTTAGCTGTGGTTAACTATATATATATACGGACTCAATGTCTAATTATTTAAGAGCACTGCTTCATTTTCAGTAGAACGCCAGGGTAAATAGATGTTGCATGTGCGCCTACAACAGACGGGACATACGGGGGTGGGTAATAACCTAAATAAACCCATGATCCTCCTCCCAGCTTTCCCATACAATAATTATGCAAACGGTTTCATGCTACTTATTTGTCTTTCATATTTGTGAAAGTGAGTAAATGAATGAATGAATTTTGAAAGTTAAAACCTGTTCTTATCAGAACCCTTGCAAGCTCAAAAAAACGGTGAACGTGATTGGTCGCTGATCTCCGCGACGGATACACTTCACGGCATCGGTGAAGAACTCTCTCGGTATTGGAGATTAAAACTAAACTTGTCAGAAAAAGGAATATTTCAGCATAAATCAGAGCGATAAGAGCGTAGTAAAATGACAGAATTCATCTTTGGAAAATTTATTGGACGTGACTTTGATTTTTTAATTTGGCCCACGTTCCATTCGCTTGACATGGAGAGGGTGGGATTTATCACCACCAACCACCAGGAGATGATCTGGATGCTTTGGCTTTATTCTGAAAATCTGTCATATCGTTTAGCTTTATATTTTGCTTTTGGTTAATATTTGAAAGGACTGAATGAGCACAGATAGAATTGACAAAACACACAAAGTTGATATTCTTCTTTCTCTGTTTTCAGATTTTTGGTGTTTGTCGATGTTTGAGCTTGAATGTGTGTCGGATTTCCCAAACAAACAAACGGAATCGCAAATCTCTCTGGACGCGTCTATTTTTACAGTCTCTCATTCACCGTCTGGCGGCGTCTCATCTAGTCAAATAGATTCTAGGCTGGGTCATCCTGTTCCATCATCCTCAGTCCACTGGGTTCCATGAACAGAGCTGGGAGCGAGCCATTAGGAGACGACTGGGAGATGATGGGGTAACCAAAGAGACGGAGAGATGAGAGGGTCGGACAGAGATGATGATGAAGAGCTGTTATTAGCTGTGGAAGGACACCAGACAACTTGTCCCCTTGGGGTGAAGGCTGGCTGGATGGTTGGAGAAGACCTCCAGACGGTGAGAGGGAAGGGTGGGGTGATGGGGCAGGAGGCACGAGGGGAGCTGATCCTCCTCCGCTGGTCCTCAAAATTCACTGAATTCACCTAATATAACTTTCAAAAAATAAATCCCTGCACTCAGACAGAATTTTAAAGCAGCATTTCTGAAATTAAGAAGCTCCTCCCACAGCAAAACCTTATATGGAGTTTTGTGGAACTCCATATGGGTTAATCAGCAGCGCTGGTGTTAAAAGAGCGACTTAAACCCTTCATCCCTCAGACATTCTGATGCGATGCGAGGGTTAATCCTCACATGTAAGTAACCAGGGTTTATTTTTCCCTCGCCCACGACGCTCAGATCGAACAGCGAAGCGCTGCAGACCGGGTGAGGATGAGGAGCGTCTAGAAAAACAGAAGCAAAATAAATATCTGAGCAACCGCGAATCTGAATGCAGCTGCAGAAACAAACACATCCAGCGCTGGAAGTCATGGGACAACACAACAGTTAGAGGTTAGAGAAGACCGGTGAACACAAAGCGGTGTAATCGCTGTCGCTGACACCAAGGTCACGCCCTTCCTGTTTGTGCTCTAAAGGCCCGAGGAGGAGTTTACATAGAATTAGTTCATCATTTCTTTCCCTTACTGCTGCATAATGTCACCTCTTTTCCGGCGTGGTGTCATTCTCTTTGTTCGCCGGCGCTTCCTGAAGATCCGGGAGGTTGGCGAAGTCGTCTTGTTCGGCCAGACCGATCGCCAGAGACAGGACGACCATCTTCCCCTCGCTGGACGGGACATCACAATGAGACAAGCATTGCCAAAAACGACACAAAGAGAGGTCGAATTGGTTAAAACACAAGTTTTACGGGTTTCAGTTCCGCTTTTTGTGCTTCACTTATTAACTAAACACAGAAACGCACAAGTGAAGACAAGCAAAGACTGACGGAAACGGAATTCAAGGTCGATCCAGTTCAATTTGATGCCTTGCACTATGGGAAAACAGACACTGGGGTCTTAACACAAATAATTAATACACCACACTGTGATGTTTGGCTTTAACGGTGCATCAGAAAAGCTGGCTTCTTCAGAAGATCTGAAGAGAATCCTGTGCAGCGTGTTATGAACAGCTATGCGCTCACATTTTGGAGGAAGCATTTGATTGCTTTAACATTAGCTTGAAAAGTTTCTACTGCAGAAAAAAGAGGATTTTGGTGTGGTTGATCAAAAAAGTACTTTTTCCTATTATTCCTATCCAAGATTAAATAATGAATTAGAGGAAAGACACAGGAAGGCATTCAGTTTCTTTTTCCAACCCAGTGTTAATACTGCAGGCATGGGGATGTGAAATGAGCATCGTTAGCAGGAAGGCCAATGTCTCTGTGCTTTTGCAAATCTGTGTTAAAATAAAAATGCAAATAAAATGAAAGCGCTCGAATACAACAAATGAGCTGTTGAAATGACATGCATAAAAAAAAGAGAAATCTGTGAATACCGTGGTGACCTCCACAAAAACCCAACAAAGAAACATTTCACGTTGATTTTCAGCTATTATTCGCTCTCTGAAATTGCCTGAAGTCATTTAAATTGTCTTACTGAAGTACGCCGCCCCGTGACTTTACGAAGCCACGCGAAGCTGTGACCCTAACAAATGAGTATTTGCCCACAGCTGACCTTGTAACACACAATCATAAAATCATAACCCACATGTAAGGACTTATTACACAATGTTCTGGCATCTCATAATTCCTTTCTGCTTTTATATCTTCCAACATTTCAGGCTGATACAAGTACAAACCGAGTATTCTCTTTCTTATAACCATTTTTTGAAGTTCAATTTTAACATAATCTTTTTTTCCTTAGTTTTTTTGCATTCCTGTATTTCAGAATTAATTTTGTCGATTTGTCTGTCTTGTGTTTGAACGCTGGCATGACCGCGCCACCAAAGACGCCATTAAGACTCAATCCAATGTTTGATTTAAGGAGACCACAAATGAGATGAGCCTCCTGAAGCATCAAAATAAAATGAAATAAAATAAAACCAAAGCTAACACCTCATCTGCTTCTGTC
Organism: Antennarius maculatus; assembly: GCA_013358685.1. NCBI lineage: Eukaryota > Metazoa > Chordata > Actinopteri > Lophiiformes > Antennariidae > Antennarius > Antennarius maculatus. The sequence continues at coordinate 22,561,302 of CM023606.1, forward strand.
CTCTCATATTTCAGCCCTTTGTCTATTTTCCCAGCCTGGCAGGCGCTCCATCGGGCCTTCCCCTCCGAACAGGCTGTTTATTGAAGCAATATCGACATCATGAGGGAACACATTAGCGCTTCAGAGACAGCAAACCACTGGGGATTTGTAAACAGTAGCAACATGATGCTCATCGATAGGGCGAACAGATCTGTACAGATGACCGAAAAAGACACGCGTACTCCGGCCGGAGGGTCCCGGAATCATTACTGATTAAAGCCGCTGTATTGATCTGAAAGCCTGGCGAGATGACTCGGTTCCCACATTGTGTGACGGCCGTACAGAAGTTTAAAACGCTGCGCTTGATTGCCTCATGCTCCGCTGATCATACATCCCCACTGCGCCCCAGTGCCCTACGGGGTCAACAGCGTGACGAGTCTAGTCCAGGGGGTGGAGGGGGGGGGATTCGTGAGGACAGGGACGATGGGTGGCATCACCTCGCTATACGTTTGCTCAGCCTTATTTGAGTGATGATTCACGTAGGCAGGGAGGTCAACGGCCTGGAGACACTGTTAATGGGAAGACACGTAAAACGTGCAGGAGTACAGCTGTGTGTGCGCGGATCGTTGAGGGAGGGGGTCGTATGCGAGGCTGTTCTGTGGAGTGCATCTTCCGTGATCTGTCACTCAAGTCATGCAGAGAAGGAAAGCTGCTCGTGCTCGGTATCTCAAACAATTAGCCGTGTTGGCACACCAGCAGCTAGTGCTCACTAGAGCGAGTTTACAAATCAGAAACGTAGCGGCTCCACAGGCAGCTCTCTGGTGCCTGTGGAGCCGCCTCTTTCTGTCTGACTGTTAACAGTTTCTCCAACTGTTGTATGTAAATTTATTTAATTTTCCAAATCCAAACTAAATGTTAATGTGTGAAATGAATCTGGACAAGTTTATTTTTTGTCTTTTTTTAATGTATGTACAGGTTGTCCTCAACATACAAACATTCAACTTACAAACATTCGGAGATACAAACAAGCAAGTGCTACCATATCTCACCCTTGTCCTGCAGTTCTGCTTTATGCCACAATCTCCACGGAGCAGCGTTGCTGCATTCACAAATTTCAAGCAATTGTCTCCACCCTGTTGTTCTTATTTGTTGGAAACTTGATAATTGTAATCATATAATATGATCGAGAATGATTTAATTCGAAACAACCTGTATCTGTATTTTATTTTATTATGTGTTGTTTTTATGTCCTGTTATTGTTTCTGATAAGTCTTAGGAAACTGTGCTTTCATATTTAGAGTAGTAATGACATTTATTCACTCATTCATTAATTTTCTGCACCTGTTTTCATGCTTTCGCGTGTCACAGGGGTTGCTTGATGCTATCCTAGTGGACCTAAGGGCATAAGGCAGGGAGATGGTCTGGACCCGTTGTCGTAATGGACTATAAATTACCTCAAATGGCAATTATAGATTGAAAGTTAACAAAAAAAAAATGCGAACAATTCAACTTACGAACAATTCAACTTACAAACTCTCAGTGGACTTAAGGTACCAGTGATGCACAGATGAAGTGTTCGTTTGTTGAGGACTACCTGTACATATAACATCACCATTGGCATGTTAAGGCCATGACCCGCCCAACTCTACCTCTGATTATCTTATCTATGCCTACCATGATCCTAACCAATCGTTACCCATCGTGGCTAAATTTTGCACTGAGGCAACAAGCAGGAACCAATCAGAGGCAGAATAGGGCGGGTCATGTCCACCTTTTAATTTAATATCTTTTTTTTTTCAATTAGTGTCTTTTTGTGATTGGTTAAATTAGAGTGCGTAATTGATTGAGCAGAAATCCTCACTATACTCACAGGAAGGACTTGACATCCAGCCCTCTGTTGCGGATCTGCTCCACCATGTGGTCCCAGCTGCCGGGATTTGACCTCGATCGGCCCGCCCCCGTTCCTCTGTACCGAGAGGCTCCAGCCGGACTCCCCCGGACCCCACGCGGGCCCCCACGGTGGCCCCCGCCGCCTGGGCCCGTGTGTAGTTGGCCCAAGCTTTGCGAGGTGACTGGGGGGTCGTTAGGACCCGGTGGGGGCTGGTGAGTGAGAGGCTGTTGGAGGCTCTGCTGCCGGACCAGGGGCCGAGGACGCGCCACGGCCGAGGACGGGATGTGCTCCAGGGTGGAAGCCGACGAGAGGGAAGCGTCCCCAAAACTGAGCGGAACAAGAAAGACAGCGAGATTTAGAAAAGATTTAAATCTGAAAAAGGAAGGTGTGTCACTGTATGTTTACACGGGGGGAGGAACTTCTCTAGTAAATATCAAAGAAAGAGATGATCAAGAAAGAAAATACAACAATGGTGATCAGCGAGGCAGTGACAGTGGAGGGAGAGGACAGAGTTTCTCATAGCTTTGGAATGTCGATCAACATCTGTGTGGAATCTGTGCCGACCTGGACGACAGCGTGAGAACGGACTGGCGTGCAGCGTTCAATTGTTACCCCTCCGAGCTGGTGTCAAAACAGACGTCTGCCTAAGTGGAATTAAATTCAAGCCAAAGTCGATGCATCATCGTCACTTAACTTTAGTCTCTGCTCTCCATCTGCAGCGCTAAATTGATTCTGTGTTACCTCTCCTCCTAATTAGCCATGACCGACTTCTACCTCCTCGCCTTGCTGCCTCCTTCTCCTGCCACCACTCTTTTTTTAAGGACCCGTCTGCTCCTGTTATGTTCCCTTTCCGCGCTTCCCCTTGTCGTCTTTTCTCCATCCTTGACACTGGCATCAATCTCTCTCCACACCACCTCCAATCACTGTTCTTAAAGTCTGAAGTCTAATTACCTCTGCGCTGCCCTAACAATCAATGTAATAGTGCTTCACCCTTTATCCTCCCTTCAATCACGGCTCGGCCTGATAACTGTAAGCTCATGCTAAACATCCACGTCTGGAAGTTAATTCTGTGGGGGAGGATTTATAGCCCGGACTTGACTTGCGTTACAGCCGCTCTCCGGCATTAAATGGGCTTTAACTCTGTAGAGGAACCCCCCCCCCCCCTTGAGGAACAGAACAATGCTAGATAAAGTAAATACAAGAAAGAGCTCATGTGTTCACGCATACATCAGGTTTATTCTGTGGAGAATTCTTACAAAGCAGAAATATCAGAGATTTGAGGCAGGAAGAGAGAAATTTCAAAAGGTTTTGAGTTTGGTTTTTTGGTTCCAAAAGTAAAAGTCATCTTTATTTTTAGACACTTCTGTTGATAGGTGTCTAAAAAAAACCCACACAACAACAAAATAAAGTGTACAGATACAGGTAGATAAGTGGCCCATTTTAAAATCGGTCTACTGTTGAATACGACGTACGATCTCAGTGTCTTTTCTCATGTTTTTCTTTTCGTAATACGGTTTTATACATGGGTGTCAGTTTTGACAAGATCGCTCGTGAAAGGTCCGTTTTCCCTCCACATGACGGACGGCTCCTCTGGTGAAATCTCCAGACGCTGGCGTGAGCCCAGGACGGGCGGACGGAAGGGGGGGAGGTTTGAAATGAAATGTTAGAAAAACTGGCGTGACGAAGAAACCGCTGCTATTTGACAACACACGTGTAAGTGTGGATTCACGGCACCTTCAGGTCAAATGCAAAATTTTCTGTTTAGTGTCATGAATTTAGGAAAAAAATGCATTCATGAATGAATTTATAGCTGAACTTGTTCCTCAATCTGATTTCATGTTTCTCCTCCTCATCTTTATCTTCATCTCATCATTCATATCTAATAAGCACGTGTCTCTTCATCGTCTCTATCCTATTACTGACTTCCACGGTCGTTTCTTCTTGCCTGAAGGTCAATTAAAGACGAGCATGAACCTCAAATGATTTTATAATTATGGAAAATCAAGGAAGTTGAAAAAACAAGGAGATGGAATTAGAGTGAGATGAAAAAAATTACTGATGGCGAAGAGGAAAGAGTGGAAGTGTGGAGGAGCCACAGAGGGGGGAGAGGTTAATGCCCAAAAATAGAAACCAATTCCCGAGGAGAAATGGAAATGTGAGTAGAGCTGAATGGAGGAGTGAAAAAGGACCAAAATAGAGGAGTGACAGAGTGCAGAATAATACAAATTCCATGGTATGTCTAATTGTTAGTATTAGACAAACTGCGGTTTTATCAACCAAAAAAAAAAAACATGACTTATTTGAGCTCTGAAATATATTTGATATAACTCTGAGCCACAAGTCTTGGCGATGACTCATCTTAGTGAATAATTGTTCCTTGGGTTTGTGTTTACTTGGAGCAAAACGAATATTCCCGAAACAACGTCACAGCTGATAATGTCACATAATAGGATTTTTATTTCTTTTTTTAATTATTTGAAGTGCACCAACATAGTGCAGTGCGTCAAAATGATAAAAAAAAAACAATAGGACTTTTATTTCAGGAACCAGGGATGCATTTGGATCAGATATCGTCTGTTACACGTTTGAACATCAGCTGATTGGAGGCGTAAATAACAAACACGATGTTAACACAATTTGACTAGAAGTTATTCAAACTTAACTCCTCAAACAGTTACCCTCTAAGCTGTTTACAGATTTTGACAAAAGTGAACCACCAATTAGAACCGACAGAGACTCCCTGACCCCCCCCCCCCCCACCATAAAAACACTTCATCTGTGCTTCACTGGTACCTTCAGCTTCTCTTCCAGACCTGTTCCTCTTTTAAACATGCAAAAACTGTCATTCATGTTGTTGTTGTTTTTTAATACTCCACACCATACAGTTGAACTGCAGTCCCTCATGCATGCCCCCCCACCCCCCACCCCCACCCTCAACCATGTGCCACTCACTTGCCAAACCGCAGGCCTCCGGCATGCATGTGGCTCTGGACGGTCTGCCAGCGCCCGGCCTTGTTGCCCCCCGTCACCATGCTCCGAACGCTGTCACTGCGACTGGGCCCCGCCCCAGTCCCAGAGCGGGCCCCAACCCTGCTGTCGCTGGCCCCCAGCGAGGGTCCAGCGCCGCCCTGCCCACCCTTATCCACGGACCCGCTTGGAGGAAACGTGCGGTGGATCGGAGACAAGGATACACGGACAGACAGGAAGAAGGGATCAGGAGAGGATACAAAGGAAAGAGAGAGAGACGGACGGACGGACGAGAGACAGACGCACGGACGTACAGAGCCGAAGAGCAAAAGAGTCATCAGTCAAACTGGACACACGTGTCCAGCAGCCGCTGCATTTACTTTCAAGTCATCCTATTACACACACTTGATGACCAATGAATGAATAACTCGATGCATTAAGACCCAAATAACTCATTTAATACAAGCAAAAAAAAAAAAAAAGAGAAACCTTTCCTGTTGGGAGGTTTTACGTTCCTTCTACTCAGTCCAGTAAAATAAACTGCTGGAGGTGAGAAACGGGTAATAATGCAAATACATCATTGCCGGGTTTGATCCTGCAGACCTGCAGGTAATAACAGAACGCTAATATCTCACCTGCAGCTCACAATTAGAGCAAAAACACTGATGAGATTATGTGGAAATTTTCCAATCTCATCAGGCCTCCTGACACGAGAGGGCCGACCCCGGTTCAGACGGAACAGACACAGAACGCAGACTTCAGTACAGGAAGCTGTGATGACAAAACCTGACAGCACACGACCAAACACTGAGTGTCGGTGGATGAGACGATGGATGAGAGATTACCTAAACTACTGCTGTGTGGCGCACAAAGAAAGTCTGCTATCGACGCTAAATTTAAATCACTGGAAATGATCCTTTATTTGCTGCTTCTATTTCATTATTTGAATCTGTATTTCCTCTCTTCACTTTGACTCACCTGCGCTCGAAAGGCGATATTAAACAAAACAATTATTTCGATGAGAGCGAGTCACTAACAGTTGACACGCCGTTATAATCAGCCGATTAAAATCCGTTCCAATATAAATAATTGTCTCAATTACTAAAAAGCGATGGAAACACAAAAGATGGCTGATGGTTTTTACGGTGGCATCGACATCACACAGACTAATTGATGACCCCGTGGAGTCAGCCGGTCGTAATTAGAGAGGATGATCAGGATGGCTTGAAGCCTCGGTGATGTGTGAGGGGGCGTTTCCGTGATGGAACGGGGACGGATGTGAAGCAGACGTTTTACACTTTGTTTCTGTGACGGAACATGATGGAGATGGTGACAGTATTTATGGAGCGGGCACCGGTGGATGTGACCTGGGAGGGCTATCCGGCTCTGTGAGTGATGGAAGTGTGACAACAAATGAACAGAAAACAAACTGGATGAAGAGGTGAGAAGAATAGAAACACTTAACGACTCTGAAACGCAACAAAAGCACTGGGTAAAAAACAAAAAACAAAATAAAATACCTCAATAAACTGTAGATCTGGAAATCTGTTACCTTCTCCGTGTCCAATGAGGCTAAAATAAACATTTTAACATGCTTCAATCAAGTTTCCCACAATATCGTGGGTCCTAGTCCAGATTTAGGAGGAACAGGGGTCTCCATGGTAACGCCCTAGGGGCTTCAGGTGAGAGGTAAAGGGAGCCTGAGGAGGTCAGCAGGGCTGTAGGGAATGGGGCTATCAAAGGCAGGTTCCCACCTTAAATCTCATCATGTATTATTTATTGAACATTTGAATTCCTATTTGAATTCCTTTCATCCAGATGTTTGATTTGATCGCCACCTTTCTACCTTAAATAGTTATTTCTGTCAATGTCAGAGGGATTCTATGATTCCCAGGAGTATCGAGGGAATGTTTCTGCACACGTCTATCTGGATGCTTCGTGTTTAGCGGCTCAAACCGCCAGCGACTCGCTGCAGACATGTCTGGAAGCAGAAACACAGGATTACCAGGGCTGAGTGGAATCTCCTGTTTAAGGACATGTGGCCGATCGCTGGTTCAAAATGAGGCTTTCTGCTTCCCTTAAGTCTATTAAATACGACCTTTATTCTGCTCAGAGTGATTTATTGATCGGCATTTGCCTTTTATTTTTTTCTATTTGTAAGGTACTTATGGAGACAAATAGGCAGCCACTCAAATTTAATGTGCGAAACAAATCTTTACTGAGCCGGTGATGCCGGATTTTTTTTTAATAATGTCAGAATAGGAGTATGTTTTACAGCGCATATCGGCCCCTGTTCATTACAGCCCTGCCCAAATAGAGGGGTCCCTTACCAGCCACGACTGAGACTCACTTGGGCGTGAGGCGAGGGTCTCCATAGGGAGCATAAGGAGACATGTTTAAGAGGAACTCCTTGGGTGGGTAGGAGCTCCATCTCTGTTGCACGTTGCTGCTGTCATTATTATTCCAAAAGTCTCTGTCTAGATCGCTGGAGATCAGGGAGAGAGATGGAGAGGTAAGAAAGGAAGGAGACAATCTGAGACAGCATAAAGCAGAATAACAAGACAGATGAGAAGAAGGAAACATCAGAAGAACAGTAAAGTTACAACACTGAGTGTTAACAAGCAGGAAATCAGTCACAAAGTTCTTTCCTGAAGCGGCTCTTTAAACATAAACACTGAATGCATTTGTTCATAAAATGTCATTTAATTGAGCTCTCTAGGATAAATATGAGTCTAATAAACCTCTGCTGGTATACGAAATTCCAAACCCAGAGAACATAAAGAATTGTTGCAGGATAAAACATCCAGAGCAGAAAAAAATAAGTGCCTCATGTGAAGAACCAGATAAAACGGAGCAGGATTTAAAGTTCATATAAAACAAAAACCAACACGCGCACCTATTGGGTGTGCATGAAAAGAGAATTAAGAGAACACAGCGCCCTAAACGGTGGCAAAAGAGTGATAAAAATGACAAATTGTTAGTTGCACACAATTCAGTACCTCTAATCACTGATAATGCTAAAAACAAAACAGAATTAAGGCTCCCAGCAGATACATCAACATCTATATTAACACGTCCACAGGGACGAAACATAAACACGGTAATAGAGGTGAATACTTTTTAAGTGGAATGAATGTAAATATTGTCTTCGACTGTTGGAGTCATGTCTAGAAATGATTTAAATATTTTATAGGTGTTATTTTGCTGCGCAAACAAGAATATAAATGTCTGATAAATGAGAAACGTATGCATGTAAGGCTGCCTCCGGGGCGTCGTGACAAGCTGGATGTCTCAGACCATGCGGGTTGTGGCGAGATTACTTTTCCAATCAGGAGCAGCTATCAGCCATCATAGATCATTTCCATATGCCTCCGTGTAAACCCTCCCTGACACCTACTTCATGGCTTTATTCTCCCCTCGACCTCTCACAGAATCCGGAGAGCTGGCGGCCTCCACCCCAGGCTTATTTCTCTTCCCCTGCAAAGAGAGGCAGAAAGAGAGTGATGGCAACAACCGATCAGACACCACGACCGAGGTTTCAGACGTGACCACGAAGTACCTCAGAACAAGACGCAAAAACGCAGACAAAGGAAATGCTTAACGCACCATACACTGAGAAAATCACACATCATCGAATGTTGAAGTCTCGTCACACACATTTAATCATTCCTGTCTCAGATTGTTGCAGCAGCGCCTCCATAGGCTCTGCCTGCACCTCCTGTAGGTCTTGGACTGCGTGGATTGGGGGCTTCGAACCCGTTTTTGTTCTCCCACGTCCTTCGGGCCGGCCACAGGCAGGGCGTCTTGATTTCCTCTATATGCCAATGATGCATTGTTTGTAGCACCTGGTTTTCCTTGGTACGCCGTCTTGTTCCTCATCACCCTCACTCCTAGAGGTTCATGACGGATGCTCCTCCTTTCATCCCGAAACACGGATCTTTACCACCCACTCTTTCCAGTGTGTGTGTGTGTGTGTGTGTGTGTGTGTGTGTGTGTGTATTAACTGTATGCATCGAGGCAAGGTTGATGAAAGGAAAATGTACAACGTATTTTTCTGGGTGCGTCCTGTTTTCCTCCTTCGCTCTCAATGCTGCTCCTTTTTATTTTACATGAACTGACACTCAACATTAATTCATAATTAATCTCTTTGAAGTGTCAATAGATTCTTCCCTCTTTGTTTGAAAGTGAGATTTCTCAGCGACACAATCCCGACTCAACCTCTAGAAAAGAGAAAGGTGACGCTGTGAATTCAATTAAATGTCAAAGAGAATGAAAACTTGTCCCCTCTTGGCATGACTTGTGCTTTTATATTTTCACTTAAACACACTGAACACACGTGTTTAAAAGCCTTCAGCTCACCTTCATGCAGCCACGCAGCCATGCCGTTTTTAAAAGGGGACAGTCTGACATCATGATTTGCTGAGCTGTCTACATTTCTGACGCTTCAATTATTTATGGCGTGTAGAATCCCAGAGAAGCGTTGAAAACGGGGCATTCACCGAAAAATGATAGATCGTGACGGTTTATAGGAATATGATTGAAAGCCGAATTACACCAACGGAACTTTTAAAGAAAGCTTAAGTGGACAGGCTCAGGGAAAGCACTGTAAAAGTCACAAATGCATGAAATCACACCTGAAACAAGCTGTAGAGGCCAGGAGGGCTGTGTGGAGTGGAACTGGGCACGTGTGGAGAGTCTTAAATATTCAACAGCAGTCTGGAGAATCTCAGAACAGATGGTTCCAGAAGCAAACAAAGTTTCTATTTTTGTCCCTTAACAGACACAGTAGTCTTCTTTCGCTGTTGCTGTCAGGACTGTGTAGTAGCGCTAATTTCTGCAGTTGGTTGCATTTCAAAAATATTCAGAAATATGGAGGAATTTGGAATTATTTGGAATTATTCACATAAATCCCAGATGGTTTAACTTCACTACTGCAACTTGAAGTAATCTGACTGTCGTGTCTCGTTGATGCGTGACAATATGATGCCGCTTCCGATTCCGGCCTCGCCATCAGTGAGTCGTCAGGGCTGACATAAAAAAAAACCTGCATTTTTCAAAATAAAAATGGGAGTCTTGCAGAGCGAGGCGGATTCCAGGGTCTGGCAGACTGGCGTTATCTTTAAGAATTCTTCTGTGATGCTTCAGCTGTACATTCTATTATTTATCATGTCGCATCCCATAGCAGACAGATTCACGTTTTACGTAAAGAGAAAATAGTGAGGCCAAACCTAATCTCTACCCACATTTAACCAGCACACGGCAGACACATGCAAACGCTAGAGTGCAAACACATCGGCATAATACGAGATTCAAGGACAACGGAGGAAGATACATCACTAGCGGTCGAGAATATGCCATCAGGTGCAACTCATCCATCATTAAAGAGAATCATAAAATCTTGAGGAGGCTGGAGAGTGGAGGGTGGAGGAGCTGCGCTCAGAGAGTAGGAGGACGGGAGGAGCAGGAGGGATGAACGAGAGGAGGGGCTGAAAGTGGGAGTACGGTGGCAGAATGCAAGGGCGAGGGCGAAAACAAAGGGCCGGGAGAGAGGAGGGCTCCAAGGAAATCCAAAAGGATGAGGGCTCCACAGCTGTGTGGGGGGAACTTTATAATGCTAGGAGGGAAGAAGTGGAGTCGTGAAGGAGACGGCGGGGGCTCTGAGTGTCCTCCTGGTGTATACCGCACATCCGGATGTTTAACACCAGCCGGCATCCCCTTCTCTTCATGCCTGGCTGTTTGCCTCTGTAGATGTTTCCGTCTCTTCCTCTTCACTTCCCTCCTCCTCCCACTCTCCTCCCTCTTCCAATTCCATAAAAGAACCAATGGCATGAAACCAGTTCCAGACAGCTTTATCTCTCTGGGAGAAAATGCTCCAGGAGAGGATGAATCCTTTTTTCTTTTCTTTTTTTTTTGTATCTGCCAGAAAAGTGCTGTTCATATTCATGTGATATATACAGAGCACATGGGTTACACTGTGACTGTTGTTCTCTGAGTGAAGAAACTGGATCTCCACACAGTGCTATGTTCCATACAAAGAAGGATATCTGTAAGACAGTTTGTGAGGAAATTAGAGGGACAACCAGATGACGTTCCACCAATGGGTGGCCAGTTCACTGAGGGACCAACTGGAAAAAAAGAAGTGAAAAAGACCCGCTTGGACTCTTCCTGACTGGGTACTCCAGCAAGGATCGACCTGTCAGAGGTCAGAGAGTCAGGACATGTTAAACTTTAGGAACAGTCAACATTCCCAGGTCGGAATCTGAAGGTAGGCGCTGGTTGACGGTTCAGACGGTTTCATCTGACGGGCTCGGTCCTCCTGGCGGTCCTGCTGTCTGCTCTGCCGTCAGTCAAGGGATCAGGGATAAAAGTAGTCTTTGCTCCCTCTTTTCAGCGGGATAGGAACTGCACACCCCCGCCGTCAACCTGTTCATCATCCCGCTTCTCCTCCTCAACATCTGCGTCCATCTGCCTTACTCAATTTGCCCCAGCAGATGGGGCAGGGCCTAACATAAAAATTGTGATGATTCCCACTTGGGTGGATGCTTCATCTGGAATTAAGGAAAACAACTTGCCGGCCCAGATCGAGCAGTTCTTGCAGGGTGCTGGTGTCCCATCCCCACCCCCAGCCCACCGGGACATGGCTCCGGCTCCATCTTCTTATTAATGCATGTAACACTTTAAAGCTTCTCACGCTTGCCCCAAGGTGAGAGGCAGAGGAGTTGAGGAATAATCAGGGAGAGAGAATACTTGACACCCAGCCAAGAGAAGGCTGAACTTGTGTGTGCACATCCCCATGTGGTTGTTACTGGGGTGAAGCTGTAGCCTAGCTTAGCTTGGCCGCTGATTAGATGAGCCTTTATTTTCCTTTACAGCCCATAGATTTGGTAGAAATAAGCCAGGAAGACAGAGCGTCACATCCCGCGTTGAGCTTGCCGTCGTACTTCTGATAGCCAGCAGTTTTCCCAGGATACCCGATTTTACAAATTGAGGCTGCATCCCATCGCCTCAGCCGAACAATACTCCATCAATTGCCAATTTTTTGTTCGCTTGTCATCCTTTGTCTCTTCTAATTAACCCGTTGTGACTGGCACTGCAGATGTGAGAATCCTTATATAGACTGAGTGTGTCAGCACAGCTGGTGTGTCTAACAACATTATCTACATCATCTGTGGGCTGGAGATGGAGGCCCAGCCGTCGATACGATAGAGAACACTTAAAGATGCCAATACTTCTCAAGTCTTCTGATTTTCTTTGCTTTAAGTGACACAACTGGACAAAAAAGAACTATGAAGCTGCCAAGATAGATCATGGGAAAAAAAAAAAACACCAATTGCGACATTCTTTACAAGGACATAGAGAAAAAGCAGACCACTTTAACACAGACAAAGCAAAGACAGATAACACGAAGGTTAACAAAGTAAACAATAACAACACAAATAACAATACTTCGCTATTTTTCCTCTTATGAACCAATTCAGACAACAATAACTTGAGTATGTTTGATCGCCACGCAGCACGTCCCTCTTCAAACACAGAGAGCTGATCAAAACGTATAGGAGGAATTTTAGTTGCTGTTGTAGTGGCGAATGGTCTGGAGCGCCACTGATTAGCATATGAATCATTAGCGCCGCGCTGGAGGCAGAAAGCCATGATGCACAAACAAAGCTCAGAGTGCACAAAGCCATGTTTGCAGAGAGCACGAAGGTCTGGAAACATATTCGCTGTCATGGTCAAACATGCAGCATCTCTCCAGCTGCATGCGTCACAGAGCACAGGAAGTTTAAAAAAAATGCTATTCAGCAAGAACAACACATAGCAGGCAATCATAGCATACATTCAACACAAGGTCATGCAAGAAAAACCGGCAGCCTACACAACTGCAATTCATTTTCAATGGCGTGATGCTATTCAAACATTTAAGATGAGAGTATAGAAGACGGTAAAGACTCTTTGCATTGACAATTTGTGTCTATGTGCAGCAGTGTGGTGAAGCGCATGCTGATTTAAGTCAACTTTTAAAGTGATTTTAGACAATGTTCTATTTTTTTAAGGTTAGTCTTTTTTATGACTATGAATGAAACATATACTTTGTGGAGGATGATACTGTTTCTGTACTTATACTTCCATTAATCACTACAAATTATTTGATGAATTATTCAGTCTATAAGAGATGAACAACATGGATTTGTGCTGATGGACAGAACTGACGATTCCCTGGTTGTAAAAATTCATTGACCTTTTCTCACCTTTTTGGGACTCATGCAGAATCTGTTTCTATGCAGATGACATCATAAACTTTAAAAACAAATTTATCTATATTATCTACATCTATATTCCCCAGATGAACAGAATTAAGGATAAGAGGCACGACCACTTACCAGTTTACGCTGACACCAGGTGCAGATGCCACAAAGAGCGACCAGCCAAATGCCACATACTACGAAAGCGACGGACACAACGAAAACGCTGAGAGACACCGAGCCTGAGGGAGAAAGAGAGAGACAGGATGGACACGGAGACGACATCATCAGTGCTGATTCCTGACCAAAAACGGTGAAACTCTTATACAATGCATCAAGTGTGACAAAATCTGCATTTACGGAAGCAGATAAAAGTAATCTTGACCCCCTGACATCAGTGGGTGATAGTATCACGAGGCTGTCATGCAGACGTTTAGGACGACCTTCTGTTCCTCAGCTCCGTTTCATTCGTGCACAGCCTCTCGATGATGCCATTCATTCATTCGTCTGCCACCTTGTATGCCAAGTCATTTGAGATGCAACGGCACGCTGGCAGAACAATGCGTGTGAACAATGAGCTCATAAGTGTAACATCCTTTTTTGGAGCAGCGCAGTTGATCTTTTTTTTTTGTCATCTGACGGCTGTTTCAACTGTTGTTTTCATTTTTCACACACCCCCCCCAACTCTAATAGGTCAGGAAACAGTTGACCTCAAGTAGAATATTCATTTTAAATTGTTAAAAAAAAATACCAGGAGCAGATTGGAAAACTAGTGCCAACTAATGAACAGATAAGAATGGAAAATCTGGAAAGCGGGACATTTTGGAATGCACAGCAGAACAAAAAACTCAGAGCAAATCCAAAACCAAAGTGAATCCATTAATCTCTTTAGATTTTCCTATTTTTACAGCCACAGTATCTGTCTGGCGTTGGAAGGTGTGTTGTTGTAACATCGCTTTCAGAAGCGTTTCCACTCCGAACAGATAAGCTGCCTCAATCTTACTGGTGTTTCTGCCAATACATGTGAAACAGAGAGCTACAGCCCTGTTGAAACGACCGCAGAGGCCGCGATGCTCGCCAGCTGGAGGGAATACAACCGGCTAGAAATGAAAGTAGATGCAAATTGCGTACCCGAGGGATTCAAACAATGCACGCATGCACCTGATGAGAGCCACAAGCTCCACACGCTGCAAGGAGAACCCTCCAAGTGCATGATGGGTTTTGATGCACTTAAAGCAAATTCATCTTTTACTCGTCTGCCGACAGATTAACTGTGAAAAACAAGAGAGCTCTTCTAAGTGGCTGATATGCATTTAGAACACAGTATCAGCCAAATCAATCAGTGTTAAAGATCACCGCTGCAGAATAACAGCTGGCGAATTTGCTGGAGTGCTGGCCGTCCAACCTTTCGTTTCTGGAGCTTGTTCGGCTGCGACGAGGAAGACTGGGAGAAGATCGTTTGGAGCATCTGGAAGAAGTGGACACAATAATTGGAGGAATTCAGACTGCCAAAAGCAACAATACACACCGATGAACACACCGATGGCAGACCTCCGGGAGACAATCAAGGATATACAGTACTGATTGGACGTTCTGCGCCGCAGGAAGCACATTTCAAACTTTACTTGACTTTCATCTATTTTTAAAGAAGTTAAGAAACTACCCTTCCCATCATGTATGAACACAGATGTTACAGCCAACACTTACTTTCTGTGACCCCTTACCCCATGTAGGGTTACAATGAGGTGGGTGGAGCCTATCCCAGCTGATATTTAGGCACGAGGCGGGGTATTTCTCTCGCCAAATCACACTCAAATTTATGTCTACGAATTCAGAGTCACTAATTCACCTCTTGTGGGGACGGGGAAGCTGGAGGGAATTCATGCAGACACTTGGAGGACCTGTGTGGATTTGAACCTAGGAACTTCTGGCTGTAAAACGACAGCGCCATACCCCTTATGCTGCAGATGTTACACACCATGCAAATACTTTCAACTCCACATTGATTACCCTGAGGTGTAACTTCTATTGGAGTAGCTCCAACTTAATGGAACCAGCATGACAATAGTCGGCGGCGGTCCCACCAGTTCTCCACCTGCAGGCCGCGTACATCTGCTTACGAAATGAAAGCAAGTCTCCAGGTTTCTGTCTCGCATGCATGCTTTCCATGCTGCATTAACAGAGGCTAAAAACCCTGCATACCGAGGGGTATTTGCACTGGAATTCACAAACCCATGCATTTAGAGATTTTGCACACATTAACACATTTTAGTATGCAAACACGGATGGGTAATAGTGCAATAATAACAGCCCCATCCTCTATCAACACTGAAAACCCACCTGGCTCTACATTGGAGGACACATGTGGTGCGGATCTGGCTTTGAAGTGATGCTTATTAACACAGCGTTACGTAAGCTGCTGCGCCCCATTAGCAGTCTGTGTGATTTCTTCCTCTCTCACTTGAGAACGAGATCTTTGTCACAGAAATGTCGTCCAAAAATCTTCTGCTCGCCGCGAGTCCTCTCACAAAGTGACCTCCTGAGCATTTGTTGGAGGAACCGGCCTCATTAAAATGTACTAATCATCTCTGATGAGTTTTTTTTTAAATTTACTACAGGACCAATAGATCAGTAGGAATAAGGTCCATTTAAGACAATGAAAAATGCTGACATACTGTGCTGCATGTCTTCCACAAATTTACTGGTGGGAAAGATGACAAAATTATAGTATATTATTTGCATGGTTTTAAATAATAAAATCAAGCAGTGCACACAACCAGAATAAAGACAAATAAAACACAGCTGACATATAGATTTACTGTGTGAAAGAAAAAGCAAAAGTAGATTGTGAGGGGTGATTTAAAAGATCATGATTTTTTTTTCCTGTAGGAAGCAGCTCGAGAGGCTGGAAATGGTAAATTGTTGGACTTTCCTTTTGCACATCTGTGGTAAACGTTCGAGGATGGTTAATGTTACTGATTAAATGAATAATGTGTCTGTAGAGGTGACAGAATTAGAAAACAGGCCATAATAAACCATAAATTAACCAGCTTTCAGAATTTGGTTTACACTGAACAGACTGCTCGGTGCCAAGAGCAGACAATAATATCAATGATCCACAAACTAGCACTGAAAACGAAGCGTCGTCCAGAACCGTCAGCTGTCTTCATCAGTAAATGGGATCTGCTCAGTTGTGTAGCAGATGGATGTGTTGACATGCAAACTGAGGAGCTGCAGAGATTTTACAAATGGTTTAAAAATTAAGCACCTGGGAGAAAACTCCATATGCCAACGAGAACCCTTGTGTCTCCGTTTAAAAACCGGAGAGCGAATCTGGATACGTGGAAAAACTGCTAAAATAGCAGCTTCAAAAACCTCCCCCCTTTACATATTTTATTTGTATTTATGACCATGAAATTCTTGATGACTCATCCAAATTGTTCTTTTCTTAAAATTTAACTCCCTTGCTGTGTACAGTGTCAAATTAAGGCATTTGGAGTTTTAGCTACACAGGGGACAAGAGCTACAAATTTGCAATGGCTAGAAGCTTGGAGTTGTTTATTCCAGATGTAATATTTACTTGTACTGTCGCTGTGAAATAAACTATAATATAATATAATATAATATAATATAATATAATACAATATAATATAATATAATACAATATAATTTCTCTCCCTCTAGTTGATAATTATTAAATATAATGCAAAGCTTGCTTGATATTTAATTAGCGACAGAAGTGCTGTGCCACTCTTCATATTGTCTTTTTAATTGTCATTCTGTCTAACATCTTCTCCCTACCACTCTCTGCCAAAAAGGCGTATTTTCACTCATGCGGAAAAAATATAATTTAGAGACGACTGATTAGAAGAGCTCATCAGAAAAATAGCCTCCATAAATGAGCTATTGTCTCTGTCTCTGCACACAAGAGGCCTGAATGATGCAACGTTGACCAGTTGCACAAAAGACATTTTAAAAGAAAACAGGTGGATCATTGGAAATGAGCCGTTGTTGATGTTATCAGTGATGCAATCAGGTGGCATGGGAAAAACTGTGAGTCTGAATTGTTGGCTGGAAAACGTGTGAACATTGCCTCAGGTTGGAGAAACTCTGCAGTTTGAAATCTTTTCTGCAGGAAAATATAACTTTTAATGCATATATCATTTTTAGAACATAAACTGATGCTCACATAAAATGACCTAGAGCTATGACAAAAACTTTATTAGCATTAACCCTAATAGCAAGTTTGATAATAAGCAACAGCTACACCTGCCGTCTAAGGCGACTCGGTCTGCCAAAGGATCACCTGGTGTTTCCCGCTGCTTTGCGTGAAGCTATGCTAATCACTTCAGAAACAGATGTGAAAGCAATCTCACAGGGAGAGCTACCAATGTTAGCATAACTGATAATAATAATTAACATTTAAGATCAAGGTGTAATTAACTGTAATAATCTTTCTCCCCCTCTCCCTCTAAAACACCTCATTCAATTCAAAAGGGCCCCTTACTCCTTGTGTCCTCCCCTCCACCTGCCCCTCTGTTCGCCCAGCTCCTGGTGTTAGTGCCTGGCGTGACACAGAGATAACGTACTGTTAGTCAGCAGCGGCGCTCGCCGTAGGTCAACAACAATGTGGAGAGGGCTGCCACAATGGGAGGTGACCCTTGGCAAAGCAGA
Organism: Antennarius maculatus; assembly: GCA_013358685.1. Taxonomy (NCBI): domain Eukaryota; kingdom Metazoa; phylum Chordata; class Actinopteri; order Lophiiformes; family Antennariidae; genus Antennarius; species Antennarius maculatus. The sequence goes on from CM023606.1 coordinate 22,579,053, forward strand.
CGCACTGCCAGGAGAACGATCACCGGTGGGAGGCACGAGGAGTCCCATGGGAGTAACAGATGAAGCGTCTCTCCGTTTAAAGTGCTGCGACTGTTTAACAGCTCAAATATAAACGGTTATAGTTCATCATCTCTGACGATTACATTACTTACTCCTCCTTATCAAACTCCTCGTTGTAGGATGAGAAGTTTGGCAGGCCCTGGAGACAGCTGCCCCTATCTTGATGTCCAAGCAGGGGGTTTGTTTTACTCATCTGCGAGATCCTGACTGTCCAGTCGGGTGGAGATTAGGATTGCTAGCCTTGCTTCACAAGTATCAAACGTCCTGTATATGTGAAATGACTGGTGTACTTTAATGAGATGTACTGTATCTGATTGCATATTTTTGGCTGCACCTCTACTTAAACTGTTGCTCAAAATCTTTGTCCAGAAAATGCCGTTTGCCTGCAGGCAATCTCATTCTACCACTGCTTTCCCTCAAAGGACCGCCTGAAGCGTGACTTTTTTTTTTACAGGTGATACATAAAAATCCCGGGGCCATATTCACAACATTCTGAGAATACTCTATGAGACTGACTTCTGCTTTGGAATTAAAACATTGTTGTGAAGAGCCCAGCTTTAGCAATAATTTATGTAACGTCTCAGGGCAGCACTGAAAGGAACCTTTACCTCAGTGAGATGATGACGTTTTTAAACCAGAAGCTGATTCAAGATATAAATGAATGATGTTTAAAAGCAGTGTACCTTTGCGGTGATCATTTTATCTCCCCAATCCAGTTCCTGGATCGGCTAAAGTCGAGACCATTTGCCTTTCTGGGGGAAAGAAAAGCGGAGAGCTCACAGACCTCACTGCAATCTAATGCATGTTTGGAATATTTCTTAATTGTTTAACTGCAAAGCTTTAATGTGTTTTTAATATCGTTCCATTACTTTCAGTTAAATAATTCTGGGACACTTGCCGAAAGTGCCACCAGCCACCACCGCTATTTCACTGAATTAGTGTAACAAATAAATTCTAACAAATATCAGCAATTATAACGTACCAAAGGTCAACTTAGCGCTCTCGTGTCCTGATGGAAGGTTGTGGCAGATCCACATCGTCACTGCCGTTCTCTTCACATTGATGACCAGTGATAAATGACGGGGCAACACAAGCCGCTGTAATGCTACCTAAACAACGATGTTAGTTTCCCCACAGCTCAGATAGACGACTCAGCTGCCAGCGCATCTCTAATTAGATGGAACACCAACATTATCCCTGTAACTGTATCCACATCCCCGATCTAATCTTCAGTGTTTCATTAACTGTCATTCAATGTCTGGAGACAGTTTCCTACCTCATTGTCTTTCTACCATTTCCTCCTCTGCTTAATAAATTCATAAGCCTTTTAAACATCCTCCGTTGCACCACTGACAGTTTATCACCTCAGGAGCTCTTTAAAAAGTCTAGGATGCCAAATAACTCATAATAACTTTTATCTCCGCCGTCATCTAGTCTTAACTCTGACGGGAAATTCTTGGAAAAACATCCTAATTCTTGAATTACTTTGAGTTTCATCACTGGGAGCAACTTTTTACATTGAAGTCAGCTATAAACCCGGGGATTAAATATGACATGCTGTTTAATATTAATACAAAAAGGTTTGGGAATTTGAATGTAAAACATGAGCTAGTGCTAGCTAGCAACGCTCCCATTCTGAATTTCCTTATTCATCGCAAAAAAACCCCCAAACTGCTCTCAATCAAAACCTTCTCAATTTATTTCTCTTGTGCCTTACTATGAGCGATAAAGCAAAAATTAAAACTCATGATGCTACATCATGCACAGAAAGTTGTTTCGAAAAACCACCGACAAACTTCAGATGCTGCAAACCAAATCTGGGCCATTTATTCCCAAATAATAAGACTTTACTTTCCTGTTCTTATTCTCAAAGACAGACCAACAAACCAAAGAAGAGACTGAATAAATTACACTGGGAAAACTCCTGGGTTTTGCAGATAGAAAATGTTGCTATGGGGAATACATTTGACCTGGTTTCTGCAGTTCAAACTTGTTTTTTTGTGTTTGGTTTAATTTAAAGTGTTTATTCAAACTCTAAAAACAACTTATAAATATGGATTCGGCTCAGGGTGAGCTGCAGTGCTGACGATTTTTGTGCTGTGAAGATCAAGTGGATTGACTGCAGGAGTCTGTGACGCTTGTTGGCTGTTATTTTAGTTTCATTTCAAGAACCACTTTTCAGTTCATGAGCTGTCAAGAAAGGATCTGTAGCCTCCAGCTTTGTGAAATAGCATTCTCCAACCTTGGTAACACACATGCATGTCAGCATGAAGGACATCAGGAAGTGCTAAAACTTCCTGTGTTTGACGCTGTCAGTATTTTAGCAGCTTCCCTACTGAATGAAATGTTCTACACCCTTTAATTATCAGTACCAGTGTCTTCCCGTTTGTCGTGACTCATGACATTTTCCTGACTACTAAAAAAAGAAGCATCCCATATTTTACGGAGCATTTCTCTTTCTTTTACGTGACATTTCCAACCTTATATGAAGTGCAAGTAAAGAGTGTTGTCACATCATAAACGTTTATCCTTCACAGGTGAATTACAACGCCCACACGAGTCCTTCCGGAGGACTCAAAAACGCATGATGTCATCTCTAACAGGCAAAGACTCAGCGATATTTCAGTCCATGCGACTTTGAGATCAGTCCTGTTGCTTATAAATTTCTGCAAACACACAAAACCAACCCGTTCGAGGTGTGAACTGACAGCGGTGAGTGTTTTCTGTAAAATCTCGGACTGTGAAAGTGTTGTAGAAGGACAGGTCACCCGAACGCAGACTGACACAGCTTGAGGATGGCAAGCCATTCGTAAATAACACACAAACGAGCCAATTCCCACATCCAACCAAATTGTTCACTATAAGTCCTATTTTCCATTCCGCCTGCTATTTGTTTCTCTCAGGAAACAAACGTACGCCATCTCGACTTGATGACCCTCCTGTCAAGCTATCGCGACAAAAATGTGCAGCCTTGCAAGACGTTTGAGTGATGCTTCTTCTTCGCCAGCCAGGAAATGCAGGGATGAGCAACTATAATGCAGTTTATTTTTTACTGCTAGGATCAGTCAAAGAGGACAAGCAAATGTTCTGGGTTACAGTGATTGAACACGGAGCACCACATGTGTTGTTTCACGCCAGTTGTTGTCTTAATACTGTAGACCCGTGACCGACTGGTAACCCGAAACACGTGACTGGCAGGTGTGTTTATCCAGGCAAAACATCCCTCCCGTCTGTAGACAGAACCATCACTGTGTGTTTCTGTAAAAACTGTGTTCTGTTGTCTGTAATGATGGGAATCCAGCGGTTTGCCGCTCGCAACCAGACAGGCCACGGGTGATCGGACAAGGCTGGAGACTCATTTTGACTCACACAGCAATGCTGAAGAGCTGGAGAGGAAGACGGAATCTCAGGTAGCGTTTTTAACTCTCATTAAAAGGTCGAGGACTGAATGAAAGAAACGCTATGGAGCGAAAACACACCCAAACACGAGCCTGCAATTGATAAACACTGACAACATGGACGTTGGATGGATGGATGGATGGATGGATGGATGGATGGATAGTGCTATGCAGTGTGATTTTTTTATGGAAGTAAAACATTCAGATTCAAATTGTCAATTTGCTTTTCTTATTATTTTCTAATTGTTTGTTTGTAAGTCATTGTCTTATTGGTCTTATTTATACAGCTTGTGTAATTTAGAATGGAGGGGAATGGAACTCCTATTTATCCTGTTTTAATTTTAAACGTTTAGTGAAATTATTCCTATGGATCTGCCCTCTGGTATTCCTGAAACAAAGAATTTAGTATTTATTTTACTTTATTGACAAAATGGCATCTCACAGTGTTTGAGCTGTCACATTAAAGGTTCATATTGGTGGCAATAAAAGTGACAAAAACACGATGACGTTAATTAATTTCCATCAATTTGAGTCTTTGAAATTGATTTAGAGAACGACTGATTAGAGATGTTAACTTTATGTCCCATCGTATAAAAATATCGTACATCAGAGACTGAGAAGCAATTCAGCTGTCAGAGATTTAATGTGGTGGCAAAAGAAATTAAAGAAGACGGAGGAAAAAAAAAAAAGTTAACGTTACGTTCAGCCTGCCAATCTGCCTGCAGCGCTGGCATGTTCTGAATTTAAAAAAAAAAATCTTTTCAAAATAAATCTGATTTCTGGTTCTTTGCGCATGTTTTCCGTCTTGACGAGCAGATGGAGCAGCCGGATTCATGGTTAGCATCACGTTAGAACATCAGGTTTTCTTCGGTGGTCGGAGTATAAAGCCTGTTTCACACTTTGTTGACTTACTGGGATAACCCGCTGGGGATTTTCACTGACCGTACACATCAGAGATGAGATATCCTTTTCCTTTTCTTTCCTCGTGATCCATCCCTGAGGGGAAGGTAGCCGCTAAACATAAATCGTGGACCGCTCTACCTCCTGAACCGAGTTGAAAATTTCAGCCTAAAGTCATCTGGGATTGGCTCCACCCCCTCGTGACCCTGCATAAGATTAGCAATTCTAAAGAATGAATGAATATACATGAAAGCCTTCTTCGTCAGGCCTGTTTTTGCTTTTCCCTGCAATGTCACTGCTTTCATTTATCACACAGCAGTACTGGCATTTTCCCTGAAATGTCACTTTGAGGTGGAAAATTGGCATCGCAGATTTTCCTGAACATCGATCCCCGCTCACTCTCACACAACACCATTAAATATCCCTGACATTTCAGGAACCCACCACACATGTAAAAGAGAACTCATTTTCTTTTTAAATTCTCTAAAAGGCAGATTATATTTTAACAGAGACGCTCATTATCAGCCTCTTCCGTGCATTAGTGTGAACAATATCGCTATCATTAACGCTGACGAAAGACCCATTAAAAACGTCTGACTTTAAATATCCTTTTTGTGCTTTTACTTAGAATATATTACCTAATTCACACAAATGAATATAATGTCTGCACCCTCAGATTCAGAGGTTTGGATTTCTAAGTCTAATCTTCTCAGTGTAACATCACTGGAACGATACGATCAGCCTTCCATCTCAGCTCTTCCGCCGTCTGTCCGGTTCCTATCTGATCCATCTCTCTGTTTTCTGGCAACCTTTCTCTTCTTTTTCAAACACACAAAGACAGATACTCACATTTTCTCCATTACCCAAAATAGTACACGATATGTTAACGATACGTCCGTCCTTCGTGCCCACCGAAAAGCACGTTCCAAACATAAAAAGAGTAATATAGCAACAGCTGACGTGCCGAAACCAGCCTGCAGCCTCAGATATCCGAATTTATCCACAGACAAATACTTATTTTGCAGAAACTGGTGGAGTTGGATGTGGATTTGTTATTAGGTTCCACATTCCCACTTATTACAAAACACATCTACAGACATCCAGTGGTTCTAGACCACTATGAGCTTTTAAAACGAGGCCAGCATGCGGTCAGCAGTTCCACTAACAAAGATAATAACTCTGAAAAGTTGTTTTGTTTAATCAACTGTGAGATGAAGCTTTGAAATGACCAAAAAAGGCCTGTTGACCGACACGCAGGAAGAAAAAATGGTCAGTCTACAGCCATGCTAGCAGGCAACGATGGTCGAGTCAAATCACAGGGATTTTTTATGGTGGTTTCATTGAACAGGTTTAGCTTCCTTTGTGCTATCATGGGTTTATAATACAAATAATAATCATTATTATAGTCTTTGATGCTGCGTGATGCTGCGGGAAAAGTAAGGTGACAACTATTTAATTCCAACATAGGATTAAATTCTGGTGATCCATCAACAGCTGTTGAGGAATTACAGCATCCATCAAAGGTGGTTTGACCCACATCCTTTGAGCTGTGGTGCAAGCATGACTAAAAACACACACATGCTAATGTTTGACTGGATTATAATGATTCAAATTATTTAATCATTATAATGAAACCATGAGCGCAACTCAAGGTGGGCGGAGCTCCTGTTGTGAGAGAGAGAGAGAGAGAGAGAGAGAGAGAGAGAGAGAGAGAGAGAGAGAGAGAGAGAGATAGAGAGAGAGAGAGAGAGAGAGAGATCTATATATAGCGATCGAGATCTATATATCGCTCTATCTCTAGACTAGCTCTCTATCTCGCTCTCTCTCGCTCGCTATCTCCTCCATCCGCCAATGTGCGATAAAGAACGAGATCCAGTCTCATATGATGTTGTATGAATCCGCCAACATGGAGTAAAGAACGAGATTCAGTTTCAACTGATGTATCCATCCACCAACACATGGTAAAGAACGAGATCCGGTCTCAGCTGATGTTGTATCCATCCACCAACACATGGGAATGAATGAAGCTGTCACGTATCTCAAGCAGCTCGTATCTCAGGGTACTACTGTATTATACTTCACTTTGGGGTATTTATAAGAGCTACAATAAAAATATTATCCTCAAACACACCAGGATTAGGACTTATTTGTTTAAATTTAAAATCTTCTACTTCTCTACATGGTCCAGTCTCTTTGTAACTCCCTGCTAGTCACACTGAATGCATGAAGGCTGAAAGCAGGCTCTTCTTGAAGTCTGACTTCTTGTCACCCATCCTCTGTTATTTCTTCTTTCAGCAGTAACGTGGCAACGACTGCACTGTAGCGTACCTACCGCTGCCTCGGGCGGCGTGACTGGCTTTTTTTAAACTGTGCTCGCCAACTGTCACCTTAATCACATGAACACAGGAGAAAGGCAGGAACAACCGAGCAAAGTAAACTCAGACAAAGCTCTCCAGCATCAGATGCAGTTGGATAGTGTTTACTACATCCTATGCCTCTGTGAGGATATGGCGTGTGGTTACAGCACTCTGATTGATTGATCAATTGGACTCTGTTATTGGCAGAGATCTCTTGACTTGTCTTGTTATTATGATGACTTCTAAGGCTCTAAAATGTCACCCTCACTCAAACAATATGGCAACAGGACGTCATAAATAAGATTCACTCGTTGAAAAAAGAAAACACAAATCCCCACATGAACGAGAGCAGCGCTAGTTAGCTGCTGGCAGCTGGCGCCCAACCAGACCTGAATTATCAGCAATGGACAGCTTGAGGATCCAACAATGTGGCCCAAAGTAACTTTTACACATATTTGGTTGTAGACTGACACTCTGGTTCACTTCACTCATGAGTCTATGCAAGTCCTGTGAATGTGTTAAAAACAGACACCAATTGTATTTCAGCATTTTCATAAAACATTCTCCACCTCTAGATTCAACTGCAGATGATAATAAAACAAGGTAGGAACATTTTTGGTGACGGGTAACGGCTCGACTGGGAAAGCTTCCTGCATACGTCTGGCTGCTTCCTTTTGCCTTTGCGACAGTGATTTGAAGACTTTAGAGCTACCCCGCAGACACAAGGCCTCTACCGGATCGGTCTTTTGCCGCAACAGGTGGCAGCAGTCACCATTTGTGGCGAGGTCTTCAGGTTATGGTCCCGCATGGAGAGTTTTATGAGCTCATTACTGGTACTTAGACCTAAGAACAGCGTTAACCTTGTCCTGCAAGGCTATGATAGACTGCTCTGCTGAACATTTTTGACAGGGAAGTCCGTGTGGATACACCTCTTTTAGCATGTCTGACTACCTCTTCAGACGGGACTGAGTGGATGCTCATGTCAGCGTTCCGCCATACCTTTGCCCTCAGATAATTTCTGACTAACGTCTACCTCTGAAGTTACTCATGTGTGAAGGCAAAGACGAACGCATGCAAAACCAGGACCGCTTCCCGTCGAGGCATTTTTGCTGAAGACGATAGAGCGGTATTGAGTCAGTTGGACTCTAAACTGCCTCGGGACCAGTCAGATCATCCGTCAAGACAGTGTCCCATCTGTTTGGCAGAATTTCTTGCTCATGAAGAAGATGCTCCGTCATCCCGCGCTCTAAAAGACGCCAATGTTTAGAGACGGCACGACCACGTCTGATTCAAGGTCAGGACGTGGATGTTTCCTGTCATGTGTTGAAAAACCACTGGGTAGAAATCGCTTTAATTTCACACATGCTTTGAAAAGGGGCATAAATGTGTTCATCACATAATTGCTTTCTTCATTTAGTCTCTTTCTACACTTTCATTACCATTATTCTCTTATGATAGAGGTTAGGGTTCATCCACATCAGCACAAATTGAGTTTTTCCAGTAGCAGAGACACCAGCGTCCTTGGACATAGATTTTCCTGCTTTTTGTGAAATGCATAAATGCTGGTCAAACATTATTAAATCTACAAAAGGGATGCTAAGAGCATTAAGACAAAGACCGTGAACTATGACCCAGATTCAAGTCCAACAAGAGGTCTTCCTCCACATCCTACCCTGTCTCCTCCTTTCAGTGTTAGCAAGCCTAAATTATTTGCATCTTTCAAAATCCCATTGTTTGTGACAATGCAGATTCAAAAAAAGGTAATCACGCCCATCAGGGTGATTAGTTTTACCTATTTTAAAGAGATCCTGGTGTTGAAAGACAAACAACCCCTCACGCACGCATTCACACCTCCAGACAATTTGGAGGCAAATTTAAACTTGTATTATTTTTCTTGAATGCAGATAAATTAACATTTCCTCTAATCAATACTTTCATGCTGAGAGTTATTCCTGTTAGTTTTTACGAAACATAACATACTTTGGTTTTGGAGTGTCTTGTGGAGCATGCGTGTTCACTACCAGTGTGCAAGAGGAAGTGACAAATCAATTGAGTCGGTGATAATTATAATCATTCCAATAGAGAAAAAAAGACAAATCTACACTTCTATAAACCAGAACATTTTAGGTTTTATTACATTTTAAAAAAATATAGTAAAATGTTAAATATAAGGTGACTCTCCGTTTACGGCTAATAAAACACTGCAGTACTTCCATCTCAGAGTACCAAAAAACTGTTTCTGTTTCATGAGGAATATAACTGTTTTTAATAGTTCAAGCAGCTGTTGGCCTTTCGTATTGGTTGGTGCTTTTGTGTGGAGTTTTTCTCGAGGTAAAAACCACTGGAGGCACATCAGCGTTTAAGTAAAAATCTTTCAGTTTGATAGGTATGAGTCCAACTGAAAATGAAAACAAGCAGACATGAGAAACCCTCATCAGCTTCAATTACTCCCTCATTTATAGGTGAAACTTGAATAATTTAAAAATAAACATTTAATATGATGATGACTCCACGATTAGACAAATTGCAGCGCAAGATGTCTTCCATGGAAATATATCACATTATTATACGAGCGTGGTTAATGCCGTTTAAGGATTATTATACGAGCGTGGTTGATGCTGTTTAAGGATGATCATGAGGTAAAACCCTTATCCATATTTTAAAAAATCATTTTTCATATTGTTTCTTCCACTTTCGCAGGTCAAGGGGGTTGCTGGAGCCTATCCCAGCGGACTTCCAGGCTTGAGGCGGGAAGAAGCTCCAGACATGTTGCCAGTGCATGGCAGAGCCACACGAAAGACAAACAACCACTCACACACACACTCACACCTATGGACAATGTGGGACCGAACAATCCACCTGAAGGGTTCTGCAGGTGGGAGGAAACTGGAGAACCCAGAGAAATCCCACGCAGACCTAGGGAACAAGACTCCAACAGGAACCGATTTGCTGCGAGGCGACAGCACTACCTACTGCGATTATTTTTTTACCGTGGCGCCCATCCGGTAAAAAAATAATCTGTTGGTTGAAAGCTTTGATGCTAAGTGTCACCGTGCCATCAGTCGAGCGGACAGGCAAGTCACTGAGTCGGTTTTGCAAAAGCAGTTTGTTAAAGTTTAACGGGGAACAAATTTAAAGCCCAGATAGTAGTGGAATATAAGCCAGGTCCAACCGCTGGTTTAACTTCAAAACGCGACACACATTCAGGTGGATCTTAGCTCCACTTTGCACCAAAAATGTGCAGCCAGTGAAGAAGACAGAAGGAAGCTTTAAAAGATTTAAATAATTTGAAAGGGATTAGAAACAAAACGCCCACACGCAGCCGGCTCACTTGACAATCTGAGGTCAGTCAGAGTTTGTCGTGTCAGTTTTATGTAAACTGCAGCGCCAAAAGTCACAAACCTCAAATTTGCCTCGAGGGATTTAAGATAAGGATGTTCTCAATCCTTGGATTGCAAAGACCAAGAATGGAAAATTTCAGAAATTTACTGCTGGCAGAAGATTCTTACTGCATTTAGAATTTCAGTAATACAGAATTAACACCCAGAACAATTTGTGACTGTATACAACACAATGCTGCTCACAACTCTGTGTTTAAATGCCCTCTATTTAAGGATAATTGAAGAATGCTATTATGATATCGCTGCTTAACTGCTAAATGGACTACATAATACCTTTCAAGTGTGTCGGCATGGATGGAGACGGTATTTAAGACACGACCACACGAGTCAAGGAGTGAAAACCATTAACACCATCACTCCCACACTAGTTTAAGAGAATGCAGGGAGCCGGGATCAATCCATCGATCCACCTCCTCTGAAGGTTTCATTCTCTAAGTTTGGGTTTCCACATTTTTCCTTTCTGCGATGCTACACAATCGAACTACTCCTTTAATTGTATGACATTTCATTCCAGAGTATTGTCCAGATTTTTACTATAAAAGTGAGTATTAGACTTTATGGTGTCACAAAATGAAAAATCAGAGAATTTTAAAAATAAACAAATTGAGATTCACAGGAAATGATGGTTATCTTAGCAAACTTTCACACCATGAAAATACTTTACTGAATATCATGAAAGCAACGCTTTGAAGATCTGAAAGGTTTTAGGGTGAGATGTGTCTTAGCGCTGCTGCTAACCGAATGTATTTTTAGAAACAAGTAGGTGTTTGCACTCCAGGATGGTGTAACGCAACTGTTAACAGTCTTGGCAACTTCACAGACTACACAAGACATCATATGGAGTGCACTGGCTTCATGTTTGCAAATCTAATATCTGAGAAAAAGCCTTTTTTATGCCCTCGGTCCACCTGCACTGCTTACTCTTCTTCTTTCCATGCGGCCAGCTGGCTTTCATTGCTTCTCTTAGTTGTATGTTGGATTCTTGTTGCGGCAGACATGCCCTTTGAATGTGAGCCTCGCTGAGTAATTTAATCTTATCTAATCCTTAAAGAGGCTTGAACAGTTTGAGTGAAATAAGTGTGCTATTTTCTTCTTCCTTTAAATAAGGGTGAAATTTACCACATCATGTTTTGCTGTGTTGGAGTGGTGCCTTTAAAGGCAGCAAGGATTATGTTTAATCCAGCGGTGCGAAATTACGACAAATGACCCAGAAGCCAGAAGTATTTTTGGCTGAAGTTAATTTGTCCTGAGATTTTTTTTTTTTTTAAATCATGGATCCGTGCTATCAAGAATTTACACCTTCAACTGAAAATATCACCACAGTTACTTCTGAAGTAATAATCACCCGCATCTCGATGCACGGCTGCAGTGAAAAGATAGAGCAGACTGACGTGTGAGGCGCAACTGCGTGGATATAATTAAAAAACACCTGCTTTTGAGTGCATTGACTGAATTCCTGTTGGTTGACCCTTTGGGCATCTTTAGTTGTATAACTAGGAAACTTGTTGCCATTGAGGAAGATCTAAACTGCACCTGTGCAAATATTTGCAACCATAATGCCCATTTTATCTGTCCTTTCTCTGTTCACTGAGGTGAAAAATGATCGCAATGAGTCGCTTCCACACAATGGAGGAAGCAATGCACGTTGTCTTACTTGTTTAACATATCAGGTGTTAAGGGTGGGGTTAAGACCCACATGCAGAACACCACAGGGGAAGTTCACATTCATAGTTTTACTTCAGGCTCTCAACGTGAGCAGACGTCTTTCTTCTGTCTCCTGTTGTCTGTATCTCATACCCAGACTGACTCTCACTAATTCTCTGCAAAATGACGAAACCAAAAGGAAAATCGGAGGATACTAAAGACCAGATGGTCTCTTTGAAAGAATTAAAGAGTGAGTTAAAGAGCAACTTTGATAAGTTAGGGAGTGACTTTGATAAAAAGTTGGAAGAAAAGCTAAAACCGGTGCTCGACGCCTTGGAAGAAATTAAGGTCGAAATGAAGAAAATGCAGAAAGACATGGATGAAAAAGACCAAAGAATTGTTGTCTTGGAACAGGGACAACAAAGAATGGATGATTTGGAACAAAGCATTCGTATAAATGATGTGATCATCACTGGAATCAAAATCAAGCCGAGAAATTACAGAAATGCTGTGGACAGCGCTGACATCGAATCTCTGGAGCAACAAGTGAGTTCTCAACTGAAGGATCTGGAGATAATTATAGATCCGGACCAGATTGAGACATGTTACCCATTACCATCCGGAGGTAGGAGACCACCTGCAGTGCTAATAAAATTCAACAATCATAAACACAAAATTGTTCTTCTGAAACAAGGCTTCAAACTGAAAGGAAAAAATGTCTATATTAATGAGAATCTGACTGAAAAGAATGCTGATATCGCTAAAAAAGCTCGACAACTGAAGACGAATGGGCTGATCGACAACAACTGGACCAACAACTGCAGGATCTTCATCAGAACAAAGGGGCTTTCTCTTGACCAGATGAAAACAATGATGATCAGGAGTGCAGAGGAGTTGGAGAAATATGAGCAGTAAAGACGGACAAGAATTGTTACTACAGCAAAGATCAGTACAACAGAATCAATTCAATAGTGGGAGCTCTACAATTTTGGACACGTCAAGTATTTCATGGAACAGTCGAAAAAATCAACATCATTGATGTCAGAAACATGGATTAATGAACAAAAAAAAACAAACAAAAAACCAAACAAACATGTATTTGTGATAACAAGGGATAACATTAAATTTGAGACTATAAAGAGCATGTTGATATCTTTTGAAAATATAATACCGTGTGAAACTGTTAAAGTGTCTGCAACAAACTGGTTAATTCTTGTATAAACACTGTCTGCTGAAAGAGGTGAATATGATCATTATATTCTTGTGGAGAACACTGGCAAGGCCAACTTCTTGTTTTGACTATCTATGATGTTACCAAATCTTGTGTTCCTAGGAAGAATGTAAACATGGTTATATCTAGGGTAAAAAGTTAATATCTGGAAGTGTATAAGGGTATGAACGTCTGTCAAAATTCAATGTATGAGCTGGTTGAAGACTTTTAATGTCTGAGTTTGTTGATTACATATTCTAATGAGAGAGATGTTTTGCTGATGATTTAGGGGACAGGAATCTTACAGGCCAATGGCTTCTACCCGTTAACCCTTTTTTTTTTTTTCGGATGTTGTTGATGATGTTTCAACACTGATGAAAGTGAAATATGTTGTAATAACATGTCTGGAAAGAAGAAAAATAAACTGAATAAATAAAATAAAAATAATAGTTTTAATTAAACAAAGAACATCCTACAACAGGTTTCTGAGGACAACAAAGAACAAACCAACAGGAAAACTAGTGACGTCCGCTTTGTTTCGACACTCTGATCCACGCCCCAGACTTGGTAGGGTTTTTTTTCTAAACCACTGCTTCAAAGCCTGCTTCAAAAATGGAAAAACCACCTGACTGATGACGTTTGAAACACTCAAGCACTTCACAACACTAAGTGGTTCAAAACACCTAGGCGCTTCATTCACCAGGTGAACCAGTTTAGATGTTCTGATCAATGGGCGGGGATTCAAAACACCGGCCGATCCAAAATGTGTTCAAATGGATAAAACACCCATCGTGTCAATACCTTCTGGATTAATTAGATTAGGGTTCGGATTGCTGATGCTTTGCTTTCTAATTGCTTTGCAATGGAACCAACCAGAAAGAGATCTCAAGTCTGGGAACATTTTGAACTGGTGCCACCAAACAAAGTAGATTTTAATTTCTGAGAACTTTATTTTCAGGCTCTGTCGCTCACACCAAAGAAAATAATAAACCACACACGTCATTTTTATTTGCAGATGAAGTGTTTTGCTTTGTTCCCATCACCATAATACGGTAACAACACATCATCAATATGTCTATATTACATAGACATGCATGAACATCTTATCTACATCTCTTATTGCTTTACTGGACCCTGCAAGGATCAATAATCATAAATCAATTACCTGTAATATATGGCTGCGCTAAAGCAAGCAAGGCTTAACATTACATTAAATTATACTCATTAAATTATATTCAGAAAATATGTGCAACACAGGAAATATCAAAGCATTGTTTTTTGGTCTCATCGATCGTTGTGTGGATGCAGTATAAACACCCTGTCAAAGAGGGCACCCACGCTCCCAATGAATGGGGCGTCGAGTAATGAAACAGTTTTCAGGACAACTATCCCAAACGGTTCATTCGGACATCACTACCCATGAGATAAGCAAAACCCAGGAAAACACACAAAATCTCAAAAAGTCCAAAAAAAAGTGAGTGGGAAGCAAACTGAGGTCTGAGCCGAGCTTAGGTAGGTGGAGTCTGATTATCAATGGGGATCAGGTGGCCGTAGCAACACAGGTGACCGGAATGAGTTGATTGAGTGGGAGCGAGCCCATAATACAGAGGACAGCAGGGAAAACTGAAACTGGGACTATGACATTGTGTTAATTTTGTGCTTCACTTTGGACATGATGCACACTTACTGCTTTATAACGAACGAACTAGATGGACTGACTGTAGCTTCAATGTGACCAAATAATCAGATACGGTTATTCAAACAATGAGTGTGAGATTCATCAGCAACTCAGCTTCAACTCAGCAGACCCACCGCTGTGATGCCTTCACGTGTTTCTAAAAGTCTGCTACATCAACATCTGCCCAGATTGCCCAATTCTATTCAGTTTGGAGATGTCACCCACACTCCTTTCAGAAAGGATATATTCCACCGAAGCACGACAGAAGCGAATGGAAGTGAAACTTGAGCCGTGCATTACGGCAACTTTATCTACTTCAAAGTGGTCAATTTGACTTTACTCACTTATCTTTGACCTGCCCCGCTGTTTCATTGCGGCGTCACTCAAAGAATTGCAAATACAGTCGCTGTGAATGTGATAGCAAGCTTGTTTGGTAGTGTGACACCTACGATTATTTAATAAGCCTGTCCACAGTCCAAAGCGTGGCTAGATGGACTCTAAGATGGCTCTTAATGAAAAACATTAATAACTGATGAGGGAATGGATTCCACATTTGATTTTATATGGAATGTTGGCGCACACCAAATTGCTCATCTCAATAGTACAAAGTTAGCTTAAAGTTGCTTCATGAAATGTTTGTTCTTGGTTTTTCAATCGACAAAGACATTATTCTGACTCGGGTCAGAACTGGTTTATCGTGTGGAGGTTTGGAGCCCAGATTCACTGACTGGCTTTCACATGAATGCATTTATAATATTTTGGATGTGTCATAATTCTGGAGAGGGATTTTGTTGTATGCCAACAACAATCTGAAAATGATCCCTGAAGGATGAAATAAATCACAAATATACAAAGACGTTATTTTGCTCCAATGAAATGCCCTGCAAGTTCACATTCAGAATTCTAACGTTAGCTGCTGACAAGCTAATAGTGGCTAATACGTAATCAAAGAGTGAAAAATGGCTGAGGTCCATCCCAAAAACATAACAAGAACCAATGCAGTTAGAGACTGCAACATCCCGCGACACCCCTGAATTCAAAATTTTACCCTGACCTACTTGCATAGGTCAAAGATCAAAGCTAGTCTTCTGACATACTTTCACAGATCAAAGCACTAGCTTTGATCTATGGTCTTACTCACACTGGCATTCTCCCTCGTCTTCCTATCTTATCTGGTTCCAGAGTGTACAAAAGTTGAAAATTGAATGAAATTATGATCATTCTGCATGTGTTGAAATTTTTCTTGTTTTCACTTCCCTGCCGGACAGGAAGAACAAAAAACACCCTTCTAGACTATTTAGCTTTTCATCAACAGCACTGGGCTGGCAAACCAGAACAAAAATGTTCCTGCTGGGGTTTGAATGTGGATGAGGGATGGAAAAATGCCACGTCATGGATGTAACTTTGTAGAGCTGTGCTCAGTGGAATCAATCTAGACATTCATAATGGCAGAAAATTAAAATATTGCATCAGATATTCTGGACAAAAAATGTGCATGTGCAGACAACGGTCTGACTGACTCGGGTCAGAACTGGTTTATTGTCAGGAGGTTTGGAGCCCAGCTGCACTGACTGGCTTTCACATGAATGCAATTATAATATTTTGGATGTGTCATAATTCTGAGAGGGATTTTGTGGAATAGACGACAGCTATTCACACATGATCTTTTCTATCTTTAGACATTGTTAACACAATTTAGTTTCAGCACTAAACGGTGTCCTGCAGAAGAATTCTGTGATATCTGATAATGAGAGGGCAGGAGGTGCAGTAGTGTTTCATTCTGACGAGCTCGTCATGATTTGGTTCTGTAAAATCATCACCCCTTCACATCTTCTAATCGTTTAGTCATTATTAAAGGTGGGCCGTTTTAACGTCGGAATCGAGATGGAATCCCTTGTCATAATTAATTCAATGTACTCTCTAATATTTTATATCTAATTCATAAGAGAGGTCAAGCTCTTCTCACTAAGCTGTACTTTGTAACCCCCCAGAGAATGCCACAGCGGGAACCTAATGCACCTTTTCAATAAGCGCAAGCAGCAGCTTGACGTTAGCGGCGGTTTTCTGTATTATTAGGAGGATTCAGGTAAAGTGATTCAAAATAATGCTGAGAGACACAAAGATACATCACTTTTTTTCGGTATCTTCTAGAATGATAGTTTCAACGAAACAACGAGGATTTCTCATGAATGTTATGTAAAAAATGTTAAACCTAAGTGAACTTTTGCTGCAACATGATCTCACATCACCAAATGCATGCAAGTAGGGCAATGGTTTATCATTTATTATGCTCCGCTGCAAGCTGCTGTCTCGTCTGTTTACACTTGAACGCTAATGTTTTAATGGAGTAAGATTTACCTCATCATTGTTTTGATGATTGGAAAAAGAAATCAAGAGAGCATGGTGCTGTTTGTCTGCTAAAAAAAACTACATTGTCTTCTGCATAAATTATAGAGTTGATCTCCTCACATCAATTTTCGATGGGCGGCTAGGAAGTAGCCCGCTAGTCATCAAGTGGGAATGGCAAACAGCCGGAGGAGTCAGTTGTTAAAATCTCAATGTTAAACATTAAAAATCATCCTTTTAAGCATCTCCTGAAAATATTTGATTCTAATTTGAAGAAAATGCTCTATATGTCATTTTCAATCACGGCCACACATGTAAATGTACCCTAACCTATCCTTGTTCGCATTTTATCATTACTTCTTACCTGAAACAACACCCCCCACCCACCCAAATACAGTCCCCTGCATTTTTAAAAGGTGGCTGATTTCAGTCTGAAGACCTCCCATGTTGCATTGCATGCATCAATATTCCAACAGAGGTTTAATGAAGACAAATGAAGCGCTCAAGAGGGAAATGAATAAAAGCCACATGATTGTTTAATGTCTATTGTGTCATTAAAAAGACGGCTACATGTTTCTGCCATTAAGGCCTTCATCTGGGTTCAAAATGGTTGCCTTTGGGCTTTTTCCAAACACGATATAATAAAGGCTTTTTAATTTATTTCCCACTCTAGTGCGCCTGACTTCAACAAAGCTAACAGGAACGTCAAACCGAGGTGCACCCCAGGGACGAGGTTTTCACACGATGATGTTTTCTCCCCTACGTCAGCTTTATATGCAAGTTAGATTTACCAATCTAAACTAAACATTACATCACTCTGAATAAATACAGTCCATCATTCACAATAAGTTTGTTTACGTCTACGTGGCGGCGCCCTCGTGCGCCGGTGGGCGTGCATAATTACTCTGACATGCAAGGTGACTCACCCAAGAGCCGGGGGAGATGTCGAGCGATAAAAAGAGAGAGTGAATAGAAGAGATGGAAGAAAAGGGGGGCGAGGGGGGAGACGGGCTCCTGAAAGATTTGAGGAAAAGTCATTGAGAAAATGAGGATGTGAATGTGCAATCTGTCACAGTTTGAAATGTCCCATTAATCTTGTCTGTTGGCTGGGAAGAAGTTCAGTGAAGCCATAAATAACAAAATTATACCATACAAACTTACACACTGGGTGTGAGTTTGGACAAATTACAGTCTGTACAGTTAAGAAAAACCCACAAAGTTAGATCCAGTTAGCGGCTAAATGCTAGAGCATGCAAGGCATCCCGCACAGAATAGCATGCTAACATGCTATCTTACATGCTTTAATAAAAGGTGACTTCTTTTATCTATTTGGTTACAGTGATTACGGTTACAACTGGGATTTGCAAACCAGTTTAGGATTTCAGGCTGTCGGAGACCACGATGTTGTGTTTACTTTCTGTTCAGCTACTTCGAAAAATACTTTCTGTTTCTTTTCTTTTCTTTTTGTTTTTTGTATTGCAAATGTCTGGGATCGTTGAAACTCAACTATTTGATAAATGAACAAGCTAATCACAAATGACTCTACGCTTTAATCGAGAGAAGCTGAAAGGATGATGTAACGAGATGCAACTTGTTTCGAAGTGCAGGACAAAAGCTACAAAAGCCTTTTGGAAAAATGAATTGATTCTATATCAACTTTGATGTATTTACGCGGCTTTCTGCTTCTCTTCCACCCCCAGGTTGCGCTTTCCAACTGGAGGCGACTATCCTACAAGACAACAAACGTATCTTGTCATCTATCTGTTTATCATGTCATCCTCCTCCTGTAACCCATGGAGCACGATTTTATTTTACGACTCAGGTTCCCAGCGCCACAGTAATCTGGAACAACATCACAAGGAGCAGACACTAGAAACAGTTTGGCGTACAGTATCTGGATAGAGACAGACGGGTGGAGACACTTGATGGAAATGTGATGGAAGTTTTAAGAAGATAGGGCGCAGACTGTAGTCTCTGTTATCTGAGTTCATCTTTCTTATATCTATCTGCTTGCTGTCATGGAAATAGGATTTTTCCCGCTGAGGCTCAATGCAGCTTCTCTTCCTCAAGTGCGCTTTTCTCTTGATGGTTCCTCTAAATTATTCAGAGCATTTCTTTATAAATAAACACTGACTGGGTCTGTTCCCAACTGTCTAGTTCTCTCTCCTGGAACTCTGTAACCTCCAGCAACCAATCCACCCCGGACGAGTAGATAATCAGAGAAGCCACCAGCCTGCCCCAGAAAAACTCCTCTTGAATCCAGTTCATTGTGCTTCCTCTAACTCGGTCCTCATTCCATCACTTTTCAATGGTTGTTTCATGCAAGCTTTAGTGTACAAACACAAAAGCTTGCAGCTTTTGTGTTTGTACACCACTTTGGTCCGAGACTTAAAAATTCCAACAGTCTTTGGAAGTTCATGGAGGATGAGTTTCTGGAGAAGAGTAACGGCTTGTCATGACTCAGAATCCAGACTCTGGCACCTTCATCAAAATGTCATTTTGTCCAGTACTGAAGTCAAAAACATTTGTGCAGCTGGAGGTCTCTATCTTCATCAAAAAATAAATAAATAAATTATTGCTGATGAAAATTTGAAGTGACTCTGAAACCGATTTCCTTCTTTACTCCGATGATTCAAGCAATGTTTACCTTGTTTCCACAGCAACAGAGGGCATAAAGTGACCCCATTAGCACACAAACAAATAACACACACTTACCTTGAATTCAATTACAAAATTTATGTGGATCTGAACATTCACATCATTTAGGATGAAGTGGACAACTCAGCATAAAACACAATCAGAATGTGACTCAGCGGAGCGAATGCCTCCTGCTTTAGTTTGTGTCCAAGCTGAACATCACATCCGTGTCTCCAGAGAGCTTCAGAGAGCCACCAGTGTAACCCTGTTACTTCCCCCCCTTTCTCTGCTCCAATTATTTCACCCACCATCTCCGACCACACTGAATGTAAATAGATAATTACATGAAAGAATATCACCTCGGGGATGGACGCCAGGCAGGGATCCTCAGAGTGGATTATTGTGCATTTACTGTAACCTAGTAATAAGTGCGGCTCTATTGGCTTATAAATCCCACAGTAATCAGCGCTTCATGCTGAAGCCAAGCAGCATCTGAGCCCTGTTAAACCACAGTCCTGCCAGCTGTCGTTGAGAATGCAAGGCGCTGTGGCATTTAGGAGGCTGCACCTCCCCTGAAGTCGAGGTGTTATGAGAAGCAGCAGTTGATTTAACAAGTGTGATGCGAGAGAGAGAGAGAGAGAGAGAGAGAGAGAGAGAGAGAGAGAGAGAGAGAGAGAGAGAGAGAGAGAGAGGAAGCGCTCAGGTGAATATCCTTGGTGTTCGCTGGCCCAGCCTGAGGCATGCTTCCTTATATATTTCTGTTCTAGATGGATTCAGATATGTTATCTCCTCTTTTTGCATGTCCAATCACCTGTACTTTAAAAATCCTCAATGAAGCACCATCATACTCATCCATCCTTCCATCCACCCACCCATCCATCCATCCTGTCTGTCCATTTTCATTCTAGGAAAACAAAACAAGGCTGTAGAAGAACACATTGATTTGAAGTTGCTCATTGCAAAACACTGACTTGTGCATATGCATAAATAAACACCGTCATTTCCAAAGGGATGGGTCCTGCTATTATGTTAACGTATGTAAATGTACTGTTATGTATGTAAACAATACACGTTCATATCTCCATCTCTCTCCCCTGCAGACAGAATACAGTATAGATAGCTGATAACAAGATACGGCAATTACATTCATCATCGGTAAGGAGCAGGTGGTAGGTGTCGAGCTGTAATGGATACGTATAGCTTGTATTGTGAGGGTTGTGAAGGTCCCATCTGGTTTTTAAAAGCAATATTCTACTGTACGCATGTGTGAACTGATAATTTATTGGATGCATATAATTCTGTTTTTACTTGTGAACCTTAAATCCACTGAATCCGCCTTGAGACAGACAGTGTCTTACAGTGGGGGCCTCGGAAACGAGAAAACGTGGGCTGCCCGTCAAGAGCGAGTTGACTACTGATGAGAGCGGAAAGAAATGTTTGTAATAACTAGCAACTCAGGGAGCACTTGTTCTACGCAAGTAAAACTCAAACCAAAGGAGCGATTATGTATATTCAAGAAGCATACGGACAAAACTACTTAAATTAACACATGAGAAAACTGCATTTCAATGCAGCGTGTTCAAAATGTTCTTAAATCATTTCACCGTTTCAGCAAAAAGATTGTCTAGTGTGTTCTTCAGGAGCAGGGCTGAATCACCTCCATGCCCCGGGAGGCTCGCTTCACATTTGTGCCACACTCAGATAAGAAGTGAAAACTTTGTAGGGCTTTGTGAAAAAGAAACTCTATTAAGGGTAACTCTTGGTGATATCAAAGTAAATAAGTGTATTTATACATTTTCTCCAACCGTGTCTCCCCGGAGCAGGAGGCGGGGTTCACCCTGAACAAGTCATCAACTAGTCACGATCGCATTTCATTTACGTTCACCTATTTCTCTGTAAGGCATGTTTTCCATGGCAGGAAGAGGACGAAGAACCTTAAAGAACACACAAACTCAACCTGAAAAGCCCGAGGTGCTCAAGCGGACCTTCTTGCTGTGAGGCGACAGGGCTCCCCACTGAGCCACCACGCCGCCCCAAATAACAGCACTGACTTATATAATCTCAGTCCTGTCATGCTGTCTTTATGTAGAGACTTCTTTAAGGATGAATGCAGGGGATTTATACAGAGCTTTTGTCCAATAGCCCAACAACAACTGTCAGCAAACCCCATGAGCTTGTGGTTGCGTTCCACTGATGTCTGCGCATTAGTGTGAAAGTTCACTGAGAGAAACAAAAAGGGTTGAAAGAGGGGTGATGGGACAAATGGTCGTTGGATGTTGAAATGAAAGACTGTCACTGTTTCCCCTTGAATGATGTCTACTTGAACAAAATAAGCTGGGCAGGAAGCAGGAAATGCAAATCAAACTAATAGTCTTCCAGTTAAGGAGCTCCTTACTTTCCAAAGAGAGTGCTACATCGATGGGTTCAAACCAGGGAAGAGCGTTGATTATTGACACTGACAGCTAGTCCCATGACAAATAAAGACAGTGCAGAGAGAGACCATCAAGGAATGAATGACCTCTCAAGAGGCTAAACTGGTCAGGACTAGAAGTGACACACAAACCCAACAAAGACATAATTGCCTGGTTTGAATATCAACCCAGAAACTTGTAAACGCTGCCTAGATAATCAGTCCTGAAGAGGGCAACAACCTCAAATCCATCCACTGCCGTCAGCAGTGCTCATCCAGTGGGATGCAGCAAAGGTCGAGGATTACATTTCATCTGTAGAGGATACCCTTCAATCATTTGCTGTCCACTTTACCAAAAAGTGTCCGATTATTAGCTAACACCTGCTGGGTGTCTCCAGAAAACAATCGGCTTCTGTTTGCAAGAAAACCACCATTGGGATTTGTTGGGGGAAGGTCGGAGGAAGTAGTGCAGAGATTGTGTGTCCGTTGTGCAGAAGGGTTAGACATGAAGTCACTCTTAAGGATTTGCACCTCCTGAGGCAGTCAGGCTCCCCAGGACTACCTTCAATCCATATGTTACTTGGACACAAGCTGGTGCCTTCTCTGCCCCTAGGTGATGCTTAGGTTAGGATGTCTTGTCTGCATCAGACAACATACAAACTTAATTAACAGTGAACTAAACATTTGTGCTACATTTAATTGTCCCCAAGAGCTTCTTGGCATTAGCTTATTTAATTATATTGCTTGTCTACTACCTGCAATGAATAATTTACCAGTCAGACATAAGTGTTCCTGCCAGGAACAGGAATATAAAACTGGACTGACTGGAGATGCAGTGTATCAATGAGGCACCCGTGTTTCTTTTATTTAAATGCGTCACCATAATATTTCAAAGTGACGCAATAAAGAAAAACTGCAGGAGGGAACGAAGGAAACAGTGGAAGAAGAAGAGGGTTGAGACAACATCTGCGAACTGAGAAAAAGAGGAAGTAGAAGACGATAGAGACAATGAAGAGTCTGGGAGGGGGGTGACAGCAACGCAGCCGCTGAGATCATCGATGCTCCCTCATCGTGACTTACAAGTTTAAATCCGTGTTTGTGTTGCCTGTGCATGGACATACTGACATTATTTTCTGTCAGGCTTGTCTTGGCAGGAATATCCAGTCTACGTTCAGCTCTGTCTCACCATCTGTTCCTGGCTAGACTGCTAATTTCCTTTCAGCCTATCGCAGTCCAGGTGAATTGCTCGTATTTTATCTGGATTAATACAATTCTTATTTCTTATTCTTTGTTATCCATGTACCCATCCATCCATCCATGCTTTCATGCAATAATACAGTATGTGGAGAGCCCTGCACTCTCTCTCTTAAGCCTCCATTCTGGCAGGGGTACAAACCACAAATAGCCCGCTGCCTTACTCATCCTTATAGTCCTTCCGAGTCACACAAGGCCGCTGTGGGCTGAGACAGGAGATTCTAAATATATCTGTTACTATCCTCCAAAAATAAAGTGATCACCACTTTCAGTTTGTTGTGTCAGATGACGTGTTTCCAGGCAGGCTTTATTCCAGCAGCAGCTCATTTATTAACATTAATTGGCGATCAGATGGCCTGTAATTAGACACCCTTTTTCAAAGATGTTATACTGTTCAATCATCTATTAAACAAGCATGATGGGCGCCCAGGAGGTAAGAACATAACATCGTCTCTGCTCCTTAATGCCAGATGAGACTGTCGATACTGGATAAACTACTACAGTGGCACGCCACTGTAACATGGCTCACCTTTTGCGGCCTCACAGTTTTGCAGATTTTTTTAGTGCAATTTTGCATTCTTTTATTTTTTTGTATAACACTTTGTGTTCTGCGTTCTAAATGGCTGGACCATTGTCAATGGTCTATTCATGCAGTGTCTCTTGAACAGTACAGAATGTATTCAGCTTTCCAAATTTAAATAAATCTTTTACCTATAATAATTGTAAAAAAAAAAATTAAGGTGAGTACTTCATGGATTGCACGTTATTTTTAAAACGTAACATTAACGAGGGACCAGTCTACTTTTCAGAACGCTTCTCATTAAAAACGGAAAACAGACAAGTTGAGGTCAGATTTGTTTTGGACAACTGAAATAATGGGTTAGAAAAGCTCATGCATGAAAGTATGTTAACCCTTTAATAAGTCTACTGATGTCTTATTTACTGAAGACACAAGTATCGAAAGGCATGTTCTTAAATTCCATACAGAGGCATGACTCTGTCTTTTTGAACAACCAGACTGTTCTGACTGGAAGAGACTATAGTTAGTCAAAACAGACCAGTAATTATGTTGTCATTAAAATTTAAATGAAAACACGTCGGTTGTAACACAGCCCCATCATACGAGTGTCAAGCTGTCCAGGCTGTCCCGAGTGTCTCGTCCAGCGTCAGCTGGGATAGGCTCATGGCCACTCCAGCGACAACGAAGAGATAGATGGATGTATGTTACATAGACAATATCACTGTTGATTCCTACAGGTTTAGTTTTTTTTTTACCAATGGATACAACAAAAGACATGACAGTGGAGGAGGAGAACACCACTTCCAACTCCGACACTCCAGCCTGGAGTCAAACAAACTCCTTTGAACGACACTTAGCGCGGCTTCACCGTTGTCAGTATTTTACCACACAAAAGTGTTTCAAGAGAATGTTTCTCCAAATGTAGGAAGATAAACTGAAATCAAACAGAGTCTTCTCTCTGTTTCCTATTTTTCATCATCTCTGCTCTTTCTTTTTAAAAATACATAGAGACCAATGTTGCTTCGGTGATTAATAGAGACTGTGTATGTCTCTTACTCTCTTTTGCTTCCATGTCAAGAGTACTCATTACCGGAAGGCATAACATAGATAATCTCCCAAAGACCTGACTGCCTCCCTCTCTTCCTCTTTGCCTCTAGTTCCAATTATCTATTTCTGTCTCCCTCCACCAGACCCCTACATCTACCAATAATGTTTTCAACCCACACTGCTAATGCAATGGTAGGCTACCTTCACAATGCAAACATATCCAGCTTCCAAATCTTCTCCGCTATCCCAACACATCAACAAGGTCAAGGTAGAAGGATGGTAAACACACACAATTAGGATCCTTCCCTCTTCTAGATACGCAGCTATGCCAGATTATGTCAGGGTCCAGGCATGTGTAACCACAAACACCTAACACAAACATTCAACAACAATCATTGTCGCTGAAACATAAAGAGTCGGAAAATAGTTTTGCTTTTCATCGATTTCCGTCGGGTTCCAGTCCTCCGAAAGAGGAAATGTGTACATTCTCAAGTGTGTACGATGTATTAATTACTGTATCAGTGCACCGGGGGCTTACCGCACACACTGATGATGTCGCCATGACAACGTGGCTTTGTTTGGATCTGCCTCGTGCCAAAAGTAGTGACGCAAACCAATTCCTGGACCACGCAAACCTACTCCTAGCGTTAGAATCACGTGTTTATCCTCTGAGGTTAATGAGTTAGCATAAACAACACACACACACAAACAAATGATGGAAAAAGGTTTAAACCGGTCTATATTTTAACATTTTTCTGACTTTCATCAATTTATTTACACTTTTATTAACAACCACTACAACTAAAAATAGATGGGAATCTCACTGTGATTATTATTAGCTTTTAGCAAAAGTTAATTGATGTGCTACATTTGGGATTTACAAAACCGGCCAATTAGGGGCATTGGTTGATATTTTTAGACGTAGCGTTAAGGCATATATTTACAGTAATCCCTTGTTACTCGCAGTTAATTCGTTCCAGGACCACCAGCAAAACACAAAAATCTGCAAAATAGCAACAAACTATTTATTTTATTATTTAATTTTAACGTTTATTAACCCTCCCCATACTGATATTGAACCACCTTATATCTGTATTACCTTTTCCCACACTTTTGTATTAAAGAAAAGTGTTTCTTTAATACACAGAAGTGCGCTGCGTCTAGGGACGCAGCACACGCACGGATCTGTCAGCCAATAGCATGTATGTACGGGATCACGACTACCTGCTAAAAATCTGTGATGTAGTGAAACACGAATAAGCGAGGAATTACTGTATAATTAATATAATTGATTCTTAATAGGATAACATTTCTGCTTTGTAACTAAATAATTCATGATATAATAAGTGGGACTTATGGGAAAGGTGATGTTAGCTAAGGGACATGTGAAACCTAGTTCTTTTCCAAGGACTTCCTGTTCCTCCTGTTTCCTGCACAGCTTGTTTCAGTCAAGAAATATGACGAACAAGTCATCTAAATTAACGATGGTATGTGTAGTTTATCTGTTGGTGATGGACGTATGTTAAGCAGCGAAAAACCAGATGGAATTACAAACATAAATATTCATCACAGGGATAAGAACGGTAAGAAAAATTTAAGATTTAGCAAAAAGGCAACGATAAATTACAAATGAAAAATGACTCGACAGACAATGAGCTTTAACTTTACTTATAATAACAAAATAATGTCAATTCTACCCCACAACATCTAAAGCACGGTGGGATTGAATTTGTTTGCTTGTGTCCTCCCACTGAAAAAAGTAAAACCTCAATCAGCTCCTTGGTTCGTTAAGCCGGTCCTTCAGTTTAGCATTAAAAGTGAAGCCTTGTCTATAAAGTAGTCCAGACTCATCAAATATAGATGGAGCTGGAGACAGTGGAGCGCCGCGCACATCAAATCACACCCACACAGACCAACAACGTGACTGGTGAAATTGTGTCTTTTGATTGAAGAGGGTTGGCTGTCTCTCAAGTCACGGTCTTCAGGATGTCAAAGAGCCTGGAGGCTGAGCACTCTCAGACTCCAAACTGTTTCAGAGTACGAATCCTAAATTGTAATCGTGCACGCTCAAAGTCCACCAAATTAATTGGTGGTGTATTATAAACGGCTGCGCAGCAAAACACCCAGGAAGTAATCCTTGGATTTGTGATCAGCCTCAAATGTGACTGGAAACAAATTTTAATGATGACAAGATACTGCCGATGGGGAAACTGTGATTAATGAACGAGTCTGTATGTTAGAAAAAACTGTGTCAGGAAGGAAGCGATATTTGGAGATAAGACTCAATACATCTGCTGGCTTCTGTCTAACAGCATAGCTAATGATAGCTGAGCTAGCTTAAACATAATGTCAAAGGTGGCCACAGGTGGCGCTGTGGCAGATCGCACAACTTCCTTTGGCTTATTTTAAGTACATTAAAGACAGCAAAAGTCGCTTCACATCATCATTTTCACAATCTTATTCATTAATCTGAATCTGGATCAGTTTGAAACATTCATCTTGTCTCAATCAATCTTTACACCGAGAGACAAACTGATGGGACAATTTTCTAAGATATTGAAGAATTGGTAACCCATCTCCACTGACACGTCTATTTTACTGCTATTGAAACTCTTCTTAGTCATAAAATGATTCTCAGGACGTTTGGAATCACGTCTGAAACATTGCTGAGAATGTTCTGGTGGTTTCTTCATGAAGCTCATCCACATGAAGTCCGTCACGTTTTCACTTTTTAAACATTGTGATTATTTTTAAACTGCTTTAATCTGTCCTACATATTTAATTCAGATGCTTTGCTACAATTTTTAATCTGCAGGGAATGAAAAAAGTTACTGAATTGAATAAAAAAAAGGTCCCTTTTAATAAATTAATGTTTCTTCTATAGATAATAAAGCAGCCTTGTCTCTTGCGCACGCCCACACACACACACACACATGTAATCACAAAATTACTTCTAGTTAGAAACGGTGACTCATCTTCTGTCCCTGGTCAAACCAAAGACACAGAGGTCACAGCACATTCTGGTTGAAGGAGCAGGGAGCCGCTGTCCACTCAGGGGAACTCCTCTCCAATTACATTTACTAAAAGATGAAGATTTTAGCCAGCTTGAAAGTCACATGTTTAGAAATAAATAAAAGGATATCCACATTTCCTTTCCAGCCACATCAGCCAGGCTTTTTCCAGAGAAGGTGTGATGTGGTGGAACTGGGATTGCCTCACTTATCCTACATTCCATTTAGTTTTTTAATACTTTATACAATAAAAGAGGATCTCTAATTCAAAGCAGTTTGTATTTTTTCTGCCATGCAGTTAGAATTGTATGCTCTTCTTCTCCTTTCGGCTTTTCCCTTCAGGGGTCGCCACAGCGAATCAGTTGCCTCCATCTAACTCTGTCTTCTGCATCCTCTTCTCTCACACCAACTACCTTCATGTCCTCTTTCACTACATCCATAAACCTCCTCTTTGGTCTTCCTCTAGGCCTCCTGCCTGGCAGTTCAAAACTCAGCATCCTTCTACCAGATCACAATGTCATCTGCAAACATCATAGTCCATGGGGGTTCCTGTCTAACCTCGTCTGTCAGCCTGTCCATCACCATAGCAAACAAGAAGGGGCTCAGAGCTGATCCCTGATGCAGTCCCACCTCCACCTTGAACTCCTCTGTCAAACCTACAGCTGTCTTACAGTCCTCATACATGTCCTGCACTGCTCTCACATACTTCTCTGCCACTCCAGACTTCCTCATATAATACCACAGTTCTTCTCTGGGCACCCTGTCATAAGCTTTCTCCGGATCTACAAAAACACAATCCAGCTCCCTCTGGCCTTCTCTGTACTTCTCTATCAACATCATCAAAGCAAATACTGCATCTGTAGTACTCCTTTTTGGCATGAAACCATACTGCTACTCACAAATGCTCACTTCTGCCCTTAATCTAGCTTCAACTACTCTTTCCCATAACTTCATTGTATGGCTCATCAGCTTTATTCCTCTGTAGTTACCACAACTCGGCACATCTCCTTTGTTCTTAAAAATGGGCACCAGCACACTTCTCC
Source organism: Antennarius maculatus (assembly GCA_013358685.1). Lineage (NCBI taxonomy): Eukaryota > Metazoa > Chordata > Actinopteri > Lophiiformes > Antennariidae > Antennarius > Antennarius maculatus. Next base: position 22,607,969 of record CM023606.1, read on the forward strand.
ATTCCTCAGGCATCTTCTCACTATCTAAGATCCTGTTGAACAACCCAGTCAGAAACTCTACTGCCACCTCTCCTAGACACTTCCAAACCTCTACAGATATATCATGAGGACCGACTGCCTTTCCACTCTTCATCCTCTTCAATGCCCTCCTCACTTCATCCTGACTAATCTTTACTACATCCTGGTCCACAACAGTCACCTCTTCTAGTCTTTGTTCTCTCTCATTTTCCTTGTTCATTAACTCTTCAAAGTACTCTTTCCATCTTCCCATCACACTACTGGCACCTGTCAATACACTTCCATCCCTATCCATAATCACCCTAACCTGCTGCACGTCCTTCCCATCTCTGTCTCTCTGTCTTGCCAACCTGTATAATCAGTCTCTCCCTCCTTACTGTCCAACCTAGCATACAAGTCATCATTAGCCCCTTGTTTGGCCTTTGCTATCTCTATTTTCACCTTACGCTGCATCTCCCTGTACTCTTGTCTACTCTCCTCAGTCCCCTCAGTGTCCCACTTCCTCTTAGCTAACCTCTTTCTCTGTATACACTCCTGTACCTAGAGCAAGGAACACTTGGAGGAGAAGCTAGAGAGGTGGAGGTTTGTCCTGGAAAGGAGAGGAATGAAGGTTAGCCGCAGTAAGACAGAGTATATGTGTGTGAATGAGAAGGACGCAAGTGGAAGAGTGAGGTTACAGGGAGAGGAGATCAAGAAGGTGGAGGATTTTAAGTACTTAGGGTCAACAGTCCAGAGCAATGGAGAGTGTGGAAAAGAGGTGAAGAAGCGTGTACAGGCAGGATGGAACGGGTGCAGAAAAGTGTTAGGTGTGATGCGTGATAGAAGAGTTTCAGCTAAAATGAAAGGAAAGGTGTACAAAACTGTGGTGAGACCAGCGATGTGGTTCGGTCTAGAGCAATGGCTCTACCCGGGTTCGATCAAACCCTAGGGGTTCGGTGAGTCGGTCTCAGGGGTTCGGCGAAGACGGAGGTCAAGACACGATGTGTCGGGTGTTTTGTCGGCAAAAACACCCGACACTGCCATGTCACATACACGAATCACTGTGTACGTTTGACACATCGTGTCAATTCGTGATGACACGCCCCCCTTAGCCATCACTGGCTGCAGGTGATAATGCTACATAGTTTAGCCTACCTATGCTACATGGGATTTTGAGCACTCAGTAGTCGATTTATGCCTGTCGTGATGGTACGTCATCTGATTGCTTTCTCAATATTTTAATTCATAGTAACTACAGTATGTTGAGCAAAAAAAGAAAGTGGTCGGACGAATATGTGCAACGTGAATTTACATATACTGTATAACGGAACATGATGGGAGTCAGCATTCTGCATGATTTGCAATGTCAAGTTGAGCAACTCTAGTCTGGCACTGGCAAAAATAAAGGATCACTTCCTTAAGCTGCGTGGAAAATAACAGAAACAGACTTTGCTGTGAAAATGACATAAGAGTAGCACTTGCCAAGGTGAAGCCACGCATATCTGAACTGGTCTCTCAACAACAACAGCAGAAGTCACACTGATTTGCAGGTAGGTCATTTCATGTGAGTTCATGCACTGTCTTGGTTTTGTTCTTTGAAAAAGGTGACATTAATGCACAATTCATTAAATACACCAGTAAAACATATACAGTATTTTCCGCACTATAAAGCGCACCTAAAAGCCTTTAATTTTCTCAATTTCTTATAATCCAATGTGCTTTATCAATGAAAAAAGTTTTAAAATAGACCATTCATTGAAGATGAGTTCTCAGGTGCTTTTAATAATCCAGTGCGCCTTATGTATGAAATTTTTTATTAGAAATAGGCCATTCATTGAAGGTGCGCCATATAATCCAGTGCACCTTATAGTGCGGAAAATACTGTACTTATGTCTTAAATTCGAAAAAAAAATTAAAAAAATTTATTGAAGGAGGGTTCGGTGAGTGAGCCTATGAAACCGGCAGGGTTCGGTACCTCCAACAAGGTTAAGAACCACTGGTCTAGAGACAGTGTCACTGAGGAAAAGACAGGAGGCAGAGCTGGAGGTAGCAGAGATGAAGATGCTGAGGTTCTCTCTGGGAGTGACCAGGAAGGATAGGATCAGGAATGAGTACATCAGAGGGACAGCACATGTTCGAGGTTTTGGAGATAAAGTCAGAGGCCAGACTGAGATGGTTTGGACATGTCCAGACCAGTTAGAATTGTATGCAAATAATCAAAATGAGGCTTAACTTTCTCCTCAAAGGTTCGTTGGACACATGGCGGGTCCTGTACGTCTAATTCAACAGTGCGTATTAATGGAGGCTGCGTCATGTCGTCACATCTCCTTCAGCATCAGGTGTTAGTCAGTGACCTCAGACCAAACAGAAGAAACACCTCGCGTGGGTCTGTCTGGAGCGAGGTATCATCATCATCCTCATCATCATTATTTATCCTGGGAGGTTTGTGTCATTACACACCGTCTGCTCCATCATTCGCCCCCCTCCGACCACAACGGACACACACACACGCACACACACGCACAATCACACACATACAAACACGCACACACACACACACACACACGCGCGCGCATCTGTGGCGACACAGACAACAACAAACACACGCACAACGCAGCTGCACAAACACGGCGAAGCCGCTCGGCGCCTAGAATGGACGGATGGATGATGGATGGATGGACGGATGGATGATGGATGGATGACAGATGGATGGATGACCTTGTGCGTTTACGCGCAGGTCACCTCGTGCGAAAGCGACCGAATCGAGTACAACAAGTGTAAAAGTGGCCGCCTCACAAAGCATCGGTTGTATTATCCCGTCTCTCTTCCGTGCGAGTTTTTTTTTATTTTTTGGTTGATGTTGTTGTTGTGAGGCAGACAGGCAGAACCATCAGCTTGTTGGAACGCACCCCAGCATCATTAGCTCCTTGACATCAACATGGCACAGTCAAGGACATCTGGCAACCAACGCGAGAGCTTTGAACTAAACGTTAAAACAAGCCACCGAGCTCACCTTTGCTGTGATCTCCTTCTTTGTTGAGATGCATGACTCTTCTTACCATGCGCTACTCATTTAGGCTGTCTCGTTCTCGCAGCAGAGCTGATCACTTTTTCAAAAGAGTTCTCCGGATAAACTCTTATTCCAAATTTGGATGTTTGTGTGTGTGTTTGTGGTCCTTCTCCTGCTTTATTGTCTTGTTCGGATGGTGAGGATGGACGCGCCTGCACTCGTGCGTCCTCCTCCCCTCGTAGTGCCGGAGGAGCAGGTAGTCTAGGTGGTGGAAGTCTGCGCGTATTTTCCCCCTCTCTTTTTCTCTCTCTCTCTCTCTCTCTCTCTCTCCCTCTGTGTGTGTGTGTGTGAGTGTGTCTCTCTCTCTCTCTCTCACTTTCTCCCTCTATTCCCCCCCACACACACCAGCCGGGAGTCGCTCAAAGGGATGGTCGCAGAGAAGGGAGGAGACGGCGAGCAGACGGGCGGAGTGACGTGAAGTAAGTCGGTAGGAGGTCGTCTACTCAGCTGAGGCGAGGCATCCGTGCGCACCGACAGATGTTGGACATTTCATCAGAGGTGTCCATGTCCCACGTCACGGCATAGCGAGATGTTTTGTGACACTTCGTGAACGTAGAAAGGAAAAAAAAAAGGGTTAATATTAGTGATTCGGGTCACTGCTGCTCATATTTACGAGACAAAACAACAACAAGAAATGTCCAGTCCTGAAATACACGTTTTATTTATGTGGCAGCCGCCCTTTTTTGAAAAAAAAAAAAAAAAAAAAAAAAAAAAGCAGTGTTAATCACGACCGACAGCCGGTTTAATAAATTAAATTGATGAATACCGTGCGTTTAACCTGCCGCTGAATGAACGCGTGAAAGGAACAAGCGTGAAAACAGTGGCTAAAAGGAAGAAACGCTCCCACTGTGATGAACAATGACGTGAATTCACGTTTTTCGCCACAATCAGACAAGAAAAAAGCGCGGCTCGTTTTCACCGTGGGGATCAGCAATCAACGGGATTTCTGTGGAAATCTTTGCGCGAACAGATGCGGGTTTTACGCACTCCCTGCGTAAGTGCGCTTAACCTGTCAGCTCGTGTGTGACAGTGTCATTAGTGTCGGTGTCACGAGTGGCCCGCGTGCTTTCACCAGGACCATCAAGCCATTACAGCCAATAGGCCCACGCGGTCGATAAAGCACATTTACTCACTGTTCACGTTCATCGGGAGTCGCCTGTTTAACGCGGCTCACTGGCGGCCTCTAGTGTTAGTAATGGATCAGTGGCACTCAACCGGACGCTGATCGATCATTGATTTTATTATTGATTCATTCTGTCGGATGGAACAGGATGAAAGTTAATGATAAATACTTGATAATTAAAATTTGAGTGTGAACTGAAAGGAAAATTATGTAAAGGGAAAAGTCCATCAGATCTGAGTCAGGATGCTTCTGAGCTGTGGTTTGATCGGGTGAATGACCCAAAGGTGAAGAGGTCAAGAGCTTTTTCAACACAGTCTCTCCGAATAGCTTTCATTCCACAGTCACGGTGAATTGAGCTCACAGTTACTTCTCTAAATTGGAATTCTTCTCCACCTCATAGGGCTGTAATATCACCGCATGATGTGGGATTTATTGACCGACAGTGGCATTCCCATTTATGGAGGAATGTCTGCGTGTGCGTGCGCGCGCGCGCGTGTGTGTGTGTGTGTGTGTGTGTGTGTGTGTGTGTGTGTGTGTGTGTGTTAAATGATCTTTTAACTCCACGTCTTGTATTTCTTCAGAACATTTTAATAATAAAGACACGGATGACAGAACGACCTTCCATGATTATTACTCTTAGCATAGAACAGAGACAAGAGTGTAACTGCACCTTGAACTCTATCAGTCAGAAATAAAAGTGTCTTATTATAAAGATGCAATATATATTCCCCACCTATATATGTGAATAAGCTCACTTGAAAAGTCTCACGCTGTCACCAACTCCACATGTCAATCAAGCGCCCAACCAATCATGGCGCATCTGCCAGAAAGAATCGTGAACAATATGGCGTAAGGCATCTGCTATGTTAGGACAAGAAATAACTATACATGGACTTCCCAGTTAACATATTTTTTGAGCGTCATAACTGTTCCAACAATTTTCATGTTTTGGAGCAGAGAGTCCAAACAGCAGGAACGACACAGAAAACGACAACGATTTCTGAGTCAAACTAGCTGGTTTGTCCAGCTATGGTTTCCGTTTGGAATGGGACAATCGATGTAGTATCCAAAATGCTCCTCGGGCATCTGACAAAAACGGTCTTTAAGTAACTACATACAGTTCTGTTCATGTAGTCAGCTAACAGAACTATCATTTCTAAAAAATTTCTTTTCCACTCGCTCTTTCGACAGGTACCTTTTCCTTTAACGTTAGCTCCTTTCCCAATCTCACGATTAGTGAGCTTTCTTTCTATAGTTAGTCTGCTAACGGCTTCACAATGCCCGGCCAGTGCAATCCATCATTTGCCAACACAAAGTCGTTATCGTTATATATATATATAAAATTCTATTTCAAACAAACTTTAATTCATTCCTATCTGACATCTTCTCTCTCCCTGCTTTCTTATAATTTAAGACGGAAGCACTGATTAATTATCCACCCTTTGTTTCACAGGAAAATCCCAAAGAAACGTGCACATTTATATGTTATAGAACTATGGGGTTGTATTTATAGCTCAGTGTCATCCAGTGCTCTGCTGTGTTGAGGCTCACACCTTTGTTCCATTATAATTTTGACTCATTCTTCTCCTGTGAAGGAAACTTTGGCATCTTGTTGTATTTTCGCGGATCTGTAAAAGTATTCTGGCACAAGCCCCACCGGTTCTGCTTTACAGTAAAATGAGCAATTACTGTCTCATCTGACGAACAGTGTGTTAATTCTGGAAAAAAAATTGCTCTCTTTCAGACATCAGACAAAAACAGCATCTTCTGTTCCAGACTTGCCGATGCATCCGCTCTCCTCCTCACTCTCACTCTCTTTTTCCCACACTTCCCCTGTGATAAATATTTATTAGTTTGCTAGCGTCTCCAAACAACACATTCATCAACATGACTCGGCTCTCGCTGTAATCCTCCAGGGGTTTCTGTGATGTTTCCTACTTGTTTTCCAAAGTTTTGTGTGGTATTGCTGTGTTATTCTAAATTATAGGTCAAGCAAAGTGATTTTATTTTATTCCTAAAGGCAGAAAATCTCAATAAACACATCACGATCCAAATAGAGCAGGCTGGACTGTTGGTTACTGCTTATTTCTTTAAATACTGGTTTCTTGTATTTATAGTTTAAACTCATGTCTAATATCAGACATATTATCATCATCATCATCATCATCATCATTCAATTACATAAGAAGAAAAAGAATGACAATAAAAAATTTTATTAGAGAAAGAAGAAGAAAAAGAGAGACATTAAAGAACTCCAAGAATTATTTTGGAGCATCTTCCTCGAGAATCTAATGCATCTGCTTACACTCTTACATATATCTAATTTATTTACTGAGATTCTAAGGAGCCTGAACAAGTTGGCCTTTTTTAAATTAGAGATGACACAAACTGGTACGATCCGGTTTATTCATGCTCCAGAGGTAAAAGAGGCAAAAGCTGTGAGTCGCTGCAACTAAAAGAGAAAGTGAATCTAAAAACTTGTTCAGTGGCACAATGAGGGATCTAGAGTGAGTTTTGCTGACATTTCAGATGTTTAAAAGTTCTAAAAATAGTTGAATATTCTTATTGTTTTGACATTGTTGTGGGAAAAATAAGCAGATATGTGGTAATAATTTGTGCGGAGATGTCTGGGAACTGCAAACAGAAACACTCCAGCATTTCACTTTGTATGTTTAACCTATGAGGGCTCTGATCTGATTGGTTTTTAAAAAGCCTTACTGGATCAGAGGCCGTATCAAGCAAGTAATCCATCCAGTCCGTAACCACTGAGCTCAGATAGGCTTAGGAGTTGATTTACTGTCAAGTGTTGGACTCTGTCGTGATAGTGGTTTCATGTTTTGAGGAGTGAGCAACAATCAGCAGCAGCCAGACTACAAAAAAAACAATGATGATGCTCTCAAGGGAGTCGGCGGAAGAGGCAGAGCCCAAACTAAACTGAAAGCAAAGCAACTTTAAATTTTAATTAAAAACACATTTCTCGCTGTTTCCTTGTTGATGGTTTAAACCAAGTGCCTTTATTTTTACTCCACTGAATATTAATGACTTGATTCCATGTCCAAACCCCAATTCTATTACATCTTCAAGGCCTACTTTAAGATTTCACTTCATAATCCGAACATCACAGCCTAATGCAAAAAAATAACAAAGAAAAAAAACAGGTTATTTAGGTGACGTATTAGCATAAAAACTTGTTGAGACCTAAGTAAGTGAAGAAACGCAAAAGTTGATCTTTTATACTATTAAAAAAAACACTTTTTGTCTCACTAATCAATTTGCAAAACAACACAAATGGGATTCAGGTGCAGCTCATTATTGATTTCCAGTAAAGAGCGAAACGAAACCACAGCTGTGGGTTAGTGGGTGCTGTTGCACAACTAGGAAAGATCTCCAGTGAATAACGTTCACCCAAAATACAGCTGGAACTTCCATGATTATGCAACCCAGGTTGTTTCAGGACAGAATATAAGGAGTCTGAGCAATAGAACCCTCACCATCTCCCGAGGTCCAGCAATGTTTGAATTTAAATTCTGTTCTTAATAACATTTTGTTGTAATACTTTTTTTTTTCACTCAGCTTTCCCTGTTTTTGCCTTTTTTTTTAGACTTCTGTAACTATGAAGTTGCTCCTGACAGCAATTGTTCTGCTTTTCCTTTAGGCTTTACCTTTCAGGGCCACAGCAGAACTGCGGGACAACAGTCAGATAAGACAATGCTGTTTGTTCGCATTCCTGAATGTTCGTAAGTCAAATGTTCGTAGATTAAGGACTACCTGTATTTGCTGTTGCATGTTTTTTATAAGTACATCATTTTGTTCATAAATAGGTACACAATAACAGGGACGTCAATTTCATTCTGTTCTCTCCAAGAGGCCCAATATGTTTTTTTCGGTACCTCAACTTATGCGTGCTCTGAAAGGTTTTGTTGGTTTTGTCTGTTAAGGCGCTTGGAAATGTCTGACGATGTAATTAAGCGCTATATGAATGAAAGTTGATTGATTGATTGAAGGATCATCGCTCCATTCCAGTATTTTGTTTATTGAAATGCCCCCATTAACTGAAATGATTTTATGTGTCAGTTTTTATGACAATCATTACAGTAGTTTTACTCATCATCAATAAAATTCAGGTGAATGATTTATTTCTATTACGTCATCTATATTAGCGATATATATTTTCTATTTTGCTTTTCCAGTGATGCCATAGAGTTGTCACAAAACCTAATTTTCTTCTTTTGCCTTCTGCATCTTCTTCACTCACACCAACTACCTTCATGTCCTCTTTCACTACATCCATAAACTTCCTCTTTGGTCTTCCTCTAGGCCTCCTGCCTGACAGTTCAAAACTCAGCATCCTTCTACCAATATATTCACTATCTCTCCTCTGGACATGTCCAAACCATCTCAGTCTGGCCTCTCTGACTTTATCTCCAAAACCTCTAACATGTGCCGTCCCTCTGATGTACTCAGTACTGATCCTATCCATCCTGGTCACTCCCAAAGAGAACCTCAGCATCTTTATCTCTGCTACCTCCAGCTTTGTCTCCTATCTTTTCCTCAGTGACACTGTCTCTAGAACAACATTGCTGGTCTCACCACAGTTTTGTACATCTTTCCTTTCATTTTAGCTGAAGCTCTTCCATCACCCGTCACACCTGACACTTTTCTCCACCCATTCCATCCTGCCTGTACATACTTCTTCACCTCTTTTCCACACTCTCCATTGCTCTGGAAAGTGTGGAAAAGAGTACTTAAAATCCTCCACCTTCTTGATCTCCCTATAACCTCACTCTTCAACTTGCGTCCCTCTCATTCACACACATGTACTCTGTCTTACTGCGGCTAACCTCAATTCCTCTCCTTTCTAGAACAAACCTCCACCACTCTAGCTTCTCCTCCACCTGTTCCCTGCTCTCACTGCAGATCACAATGTCATCTGCAAACATTATAGTCCATGGAGATTCCTGTCTAACCTCGTCTGTCAGCCTGTCTCTGTACTTCTCTACCAACATCCTCAAAGCAAATACTGCATCTGTAGTACTCTTTTTTGGCATGAAACCATACTGCTGCTCACAAATGCTCAGTCTAGTTTCAGCTACTCTTTCCCACAACTTCATTGTATGGCTCAATAGCTTTATTCCTCTGTAGTTGCCACAACTCTGCACATCTCCCTTGTTCTTAAAAATGGGCAGCAGCAAGCTTCTCCTCCATTCCTCAGGCATCTTCTCACTATCTAAGATCTTGTTGAACAACCCAGTAAGAAACTCTACCGCCACCTCTCCTAGACACTTCCATACCTCCACAGGTATGTCATCAGGACAGAGTGCCTTTCCACTCTTCATCCTCTTCATTGCCCTCCTCACTTCATCCTGACTAATCTTTGCTACTTCCTGGTCCACAACCGTCACCTCTTCTAGTCTTTGTTCTCTCTCATTTTCCTCATTCATCAACTCTTCTTTCCATCTTCCCATCACACTACTGGAACCTGTCAATACACTTCCATACCTATCCTCAACCACCCTAACCTGCTGCACGTCCTTCCCATCTCTGTCTCTCTTCTTGCTAAACTGTAGAGATCAGTCTCTCCCTCCTTACTGTCCAACCTAGCATATAAGTCATCATAATCCCCTTGTTTGGCCTTTGCTACCTCTACCTTCACCTTACGCTGCATCTCCCTGTACTCCTGTCTATTCTCCTCAGTCCTCTCAGTGTCCCACTTCTTCTTAGCTAACCTCTTTCTCTGTATACACTCCTGCACCTCCTCATTCCACCACCAAGTCTCCTATCTACTTTCCTTCCAGATGACACACCAAGTACTCTCCTACCTGTCTCCCTGATCACATTAGCTGTAGTTGTCCAGTCATCTGGAAGCACCTCCTGACGATCCAGAGCCTGTCTTAACTCCTGTGAAGGGAAATATATGTTTTGTGTGTCCCATGTATGAACTTGTCCTTATCTGCTTGTTAGTGTGCCCTTACCTGAACTCATGCCATTATATGTTTTATGTGTCTCACCATTATCTATCCTTATCTGCTTGTTCAAAGTTCCTGTAAACATGTCAGTCTGTGAGCTACACCACTCATCTCCCCACAAAAAAGGGGGGAACCGAGCGTCCAGAACAGGGAGACTGCTAGCCTTGATCAAAGATGGATGTTGCCTGCAAGTGGGGACCGGCCATCCCCACTTACACGTGATATTCCACTATAAAGGAGACAGATTTCTCTCTACCAGTTAGAGTCTACCACGGGTCTAGGTCCGGACGCCTGGTCATTTGTTTTCATCTGATGCTCTAACTGAGGTGTGGGCTCTCCACCTATTGTCAACGGTAAGAGTGATTCAGTTGATATTGTGTTTGCATTCTTGGAACTGATGTTAATGTGGGGATAATGGGAGTGACCACCTGTATCTAGCGTTTTCATCACTGTTGGAACCGATGTTAATGTGGGGATAACAGGAATGACCACCTGTATCTAGCGTTTTAATCATTGTTGAAACTGATGTTGATGTGGGGATTACAGGAGTGACCACCTGTATCTAGCGTTTTCATCACTATTAATTGTGTTTGCTATTGCTTGCTTTGTGGACTTTTTGTGTTTGTTATTGCTTGCTTTGTGGACTTTTTTTTGTTATAATAAACATATTAACCATTCGTGAGTGTGCTGACTTACTGCGGACCTTAGGTCTTTAATTAAGGCTTCAAATTTCACACAACTCCTTCCTAAAAGTCATGCAACACTCTTCCTTTTTCAGTTTCCACCATTTCGTCCTCTGCTCTGCCTTTGCCCTCTTCATCTTCCTCACCACCACAGTCATCCTACACACCACCATCCTATGCTGTTTGGCTACACTTTCGCCTACATGTACTTTGCAGTCACTGATCTCCTTCAGATTATACCGTCTGCACAAGATGTAGTCTACCTGTGTGCTCCTACCTCCACTCTTATACTGTAGGTCACCCTATGTTCCTGCCTCTTCTGGAAGAAAGTATTCACTACAGCCGTTTCCATCCTTTCGCAAAGTCAACCACCATCTTTTTTTTTTTTAACCTTTATTTAACTAGGCAGGCAATTAAGAACAGGTTCTTATTTACAAATGCCGCCTGACCATCTGCCCTTCTGCGTTCCTCTCCTGGATACCAAACCTGCCCATCACTTCCTCATCACCTCTGTTTCTTGCACCAACATGTCTATTGAAGTCTGCACCAATGACAACTCTCTCACTTCTAGGTATGCTCTGCATCACTTCATCAAAGTCCAACCAGAATTTCTCCTTCTCCTCCAGCTCACATCCTACCTGTGGAGCATACCCACTAACAACACTGAACATCACACCGTCTAATTCTAGCTTCAGACTCATCACGCTATCTGACACTCTTTTTACCTCCAGGATATTCCTAACAAACTCCTCCTTCAAGATAACTCCTACTCCATTTCTCTTCCTATCTACACCATGATAGAACAACTTGAACCCTGCTCCTAAACTTGTAACCTTGCTATCTTTCCACCTGGTCTCCTGGACACACATGTCTACCTTCCTCCTCTGCATCATGTCGACCAACTCTCTACCTTTTCCTGTCATAGTTCCAACATTGAACGTCCCTACCTTCAGTCCTATCCTCTTGGCGTTTCTCTTCTCTCTCTTCCTACGAACATACTTTCCTCCTCTCCTTCTTCAACCAACAGTAGTCCAATTTCCACTGGCACTATGTAGGTGAACAGCACCGATGGCGGTTGTTGTTAACCCGGGCTTCGACCAATCTGGTATGGAAGTCATAGGCTTAAGTTTCATGTTTGATTTGGCAAAACCTTTACGTCAGATGCCCTTCCTGACACAACTCTTGTATTTATCTGGGCTTGGGACCAGCATAATAATACATTGGATTGTGCCCTGTTGCGGCTACATTGTGTCACAAAATGTGTTGCGCTGTGTAAATGGTAACTCTGTGGCTGATTAGTTTGCTAACCGTTGGGGAGGAAGTGGAAAGGATCCCAACTTTTTCCACCCAAAAGGACTTCCACCACAATATTAACAGAAAAGCAGAGAGAAGAAGAAGAGTGTTACTAACTCCTTGAAGAAAAACCAACCATGTTTTTTCAAGATCATTACGCTATTGCTGCATTTTATACAACAGCAAGTTCCAAAGTAAAATGCAAAGTTGACTAACATCTTGAGCAAAATCAAGTGCATGACTGTTAATGTGTGTTTTTGCAAACAATAAATATCAATTGATAATATGAAAACCTGTCATGTAGTCATATGTTTATTTGCTTGTATTTTCATGATTTAGCACTAATAAGTCCAGTATACACATGTCAGTAATTTTTTTATTCAGCCCCTATATGATAAGGATACCCACTAAATACATTTTTGTATTTTCCAAGATTTAACAAAGCTTAAAAAATTCCAAAACTTCCAAATTTGGGGATTTTTAAGGAGAATAGCCTCTCTTTGTAAAGAGAACTCTCTCCATGTTCAGTAGTAATAACTTATAAATAAGAACACGTCAAATCAAGATGAGTTATTCACAATATCATTATACTGTAACTTCCTGTTTGTCTTTGTTTATTCAGCTGCAATGGTATCAAACCGCCTCATGGTGGCATCATGCGCATCTGACAGCTTAGTTTAATTGTAACTCAGGTTAAAACACAAAACTGAGAAAAGGAACACGTTTCTCTCCTTGACTTCATAAGAAATAACTGTCTTATTCTTGTAAGATATGTTCTGTGGAGAGAAGGTCATGAACAAATAGCGAGGAGTGTGGATTGACGTCATCACACCTCATCACATAGGCATAAGAAATACACAAAACACCCAAATAAAATATAGAAAATTGTGAGCAAATAAGCATAAATAATAAAATTCATTAGTTTCTTGTTGCAGAGGCTTCTAGCAGATTTAACGTCGAAGTCTAAAAAAAACCCCTGATATTTATGTCAAAAATACATTGATGAAAATAGAGATCAAAACAAGATGAGAGGAGAGAAACACGTCTTTACATGAGTAACGTCAGTCACGTGTAACGTGAGTAAACTCAGAAAAGACTTCAATCGGCCTTCCAACAAGTTTTTTTTTATTTATTTGAGTTCGATTGGACCAACAGAATCTGTTTGAACGACATGAGGCCCAGTTCGGACAGTGCCAAAGCATTGTGCCTGATTCAAACCCCATTTTTTGCTTTAATTCGACATTGCAAAATATCTAATATAAGGTATTACATTTAGAATTATATTTAGGATCAGTTTAATGGCTGTTTTCTTTTTTGTTTCTCCAAAAATCAGTCCAGTCTGACCAGAACAGGTCTGACGAGAATCACAGAACCTTCAACATTTAAAAAAAAAGACAGAACTCTCTCTCACTCTCGCATTGGGTCAAAGAGAATCCTATATCAGAAATAAGATGCGTTACATCCAGTCAGACTGTAATCTCTCTCTCCGATGTAACTGTGACGTCAGCGGTACCCCTCAAAGCAGCGCAGGAATTGGTCGTGGAATATGTCAAATTGTCGTTCCAGATTAAGTAACGGATTACCCTTTGTTTGAGTGGGATCGGAGCGCGCTGCTCGGGTGGGGTACCGGCCCACTCAGACAACCGCAGTGGGTTGGTTATTGCGTTATGCTCGTTCCGGGGCTGCGGCGTCAGGCGCTGCGCTCCGTCCGCTATCCGTCGCCAAAACGCGCTGAGTGATGCGCGACCAGCCGCCGCCGTCCGTCACGGATCGCAGAAGGAGGTGATTCTCGTCGTGTGATTCTCCAGGTAAGAGTGTTTCACCGTGGGATGGAGGCGGTTCGAGAAACACGGGTGGAACGCTTATTTTTTTTGTTTGTTTGTTTAATCTCAGAGGCTATACTTCTCCCGAAGATGGATGGATGACTGGATGGACAGATAGAATGCATGCATGGATGGATGGATGGATGGATGGATGGATGGATGGATGGATGCTGATCGGCTCTGCTTGTGGATTTGTCCACAGCATCAGAGAACAGGGCGGTGCGATTTGACCGTAAGCGTCTGCCGGACTAAAAGTCCACGTCTCCGGGGACAACTCCGACGAAACAGGAGAGCTATATTCTTGAATCCGTTCATACCGAGCGGAAAAAACGGTGAATCATCCACCCGCAGCCCCGTTTACGCCTTAAAACATTCGCTTGTAGTGATATTTCCACGGGCCTTTCCTGTCGCGTCAGACGCGCCAGGTTATTCTAACGACCAGGTGACCCTAACGACCCGACCGCGTCCCGTGGAAGAACCCGAGTCCTGCTCGGTGTGAGTCCCGAGTCCTGCTCTCCAACCCCGAAATCCACTAGTTTCTTTCTGAATGAATGACACTGAGTTCCTCCCACGGACCCACGGTGCCAGTCCGGGACTCGGACTTGGAATCAGTGGTGCCCGTCTGGACATCCTGTTTGGAAGTTGTTTACGGCTAAACGTGTGTGTGGATGTGTGTGTCCGCTGGTGTCTGCTGTGTACCAGTGTGTGTCAGGGGTGTGCAGCTGTCAGCAGGCGTTGTGTCTGGCTGCTCATGGCGGAGGAACGAAGAGCCTTCATCCTCCTCATCCTCCGGTTTTTCTGGAAAAGACAAAGTTGTCTACAGATTGTGACGAACTTGTGCGTAAAGGTGAATCTTTTTGTGATGGGTTAGGTCAGGTGAAATATAAATATCCAGGCATGGTTTTCCACCACTTGACTGTTTTACACAGGTCTGGATTGTAATGTTGATATTGGACAATAAAAATCAATATTTTTAGGGATGGATTTAGAAATGGAAGTGAGAGAAGAAAGAGATCCGGATTTATGATTGCAGAAAAATCTAATCAAAAGATGAGATTCCAATTCCAGGAAAAGGATTCCAGGATCCTCTTCGTATGAATCAATCGTCCCACTTGTTTTGTTTTTTTATACAGTATATTGGCTATAACCATTAAATGATTTTTTTGCTACACTACATCTTTAGCTTCCATTGGTGTAAGGAAAGGAAGCTGGCAGAGGTTAGCAGAATCTACTGAGTTCTGCTAACCTCTACATCAACAGCTTTAACATGATAAAACAGACAATTTTTCTTTAATTTATATTTTCCAACAATTAAATAAAAGTGGAGCTTAGATACTTTTAAAGTAATACAGTTTACCCAATAACAAATGAAACAGTGACGTCATAACGTTTAGGACTGATCAAACAACCTGAATGTGTGAGTTTTTACCGGCGAGTTGATGGAACATGTAATTTCCTGTGACGGGTGACAAACAATGGAGAAAAGATGGAGGATGAGGCAGGAAGAGAGGCCGAACATGGTCGGTCGCCGTAGTGATGAGGGCAGATAGAGGCGAGCGATGCGTGGCTATTAGGTAAAGTAAAGGGCCCCTGGGGGGCCATGAGAGAAACCTAAGAGACCTTGGAGGACACACCCGGGATGCTGACTTCCTGCTGTGGAGATGCTTGCTTCTCCTTTTTCTGCCTCCACCTTCGTCCTCACATCTTCTGCACCGTCCTCCACCACCAGGGTATCACAGCTGGATCCTGTTACAGGTGTTGACCAAACTAACCCTGTGCTGTGTAACGCTCCTCCCCTGAGCTAAATTAGATCTATTTTAAACAAAGACACAGGAAAATTTTTTGCTCGCCACCAGTCACTGCAGGCGGTCTTCGATTATGTGATCGGGTCAGCCCTGCAGCAGCTCCAAACGATCTCCGACCGGTTTGGTGTGGATAGAACCAGTGCACTTCATGTCCTTGGCGTCTGAAACAAAATACCTGCATCAAATGGAAGAGTACTTCACAAAACACGGGGGTCACGAGCCACACCATGAGGCGTGAGGTTGGATGTCTGCACAGCGTTCCCATCATGGGTGTCGGCAGTGATTGTTTTACTGAGTTCTGCTGCTCATTGTCTGCTGAGGGTTTATCCCCAGATGACATCATCCTTCTGGATGCATCTCAGTTTCACAAACATCCCTGATCTTTACAATCTTGTTAAAGTCAAACGCTGGCAAACTTGCTTGTCTTGTGAAAATAGCTGCTTTTATTTCTTTTGAACATTTAATGACCAGCAGATGGACTTTTTAATCCCAATCCGGGGTCAAAGGTCCTCCGGATGATCATTCATCGCCCCAACACTCCAGTGGTGCCATCTTTGTGGCGTTCTGGCAGCTATTCCTTCATAAAACCCTGGATAAACTTATTCAAGTCCATAAAACGTAAGAAATCAGAGCCCACAGAAGTGTTTCACCTCAACACAACTAAACATTCTTTCTATCTGTATTGCTTGTGTTTCATAATGTAATTTAAAGCGCTGCTGTAACCTAATCTATCTACAATGCATTCCCTTCTTCAGCAGCGACCACTTCAATCTTTTGCTTTGAAGCTATCCTGCAGCTTTCCCCTTTTTCCTCAGGGTTTCCGAAGCTAATCAAAATTACCTCTTCAACATGATAGTAAAATGATTCTACTGTCGGGGTGGGGGGGTGCTTCATTAAAACATCAAAATATCAGATTTACCAGGACGAACGACTCACCGTTGCTTCATCAAATGATAATAGTGCTCTCATGACGAGCGTTCAAAGCTGTTTAGACAACAGCATCTCTTTGGATTTCTGTTCTTTCTTCAAAGTGTGATGTTTGTGTCGTCTCAGTGGAGCTTCTTGTATGTCACACCGGTATAAAACTAATCTACCTGTACCTGTAGAGTGAGTGTTGACTCCCGGCCCAGGGGGTATCCGGTGTCGCTGTAGTTATAACTTTAACCAGTAATGAAAAAAGGAGAAACACTGGCCATACTCATGTCTTTTATGGTTTGTGATGGTTTTGCCAGTCAGTCCTTGAGCTGTTCTGTCTTCGAGGAGAACCTGAAGAACTGGGAACGTTAACTTTACGACAGTCTCAACTGAGAAAATCCCTCCTGTGCCGCCTTTAAAGCAGGAAGTTACTCTTTCTTTCCTGATTCCCTTCTGATTTCCGGCGATGATCCTCCGTCGCACTCCCACCAGAAATCCATTTTGGTTTGAATCTCCAGCATCAAGTAAACACTTGTCTATTTTTTTTCTTTATTCCCCTGACATTCTTCCTCACATCATTGACCGTCAAGAAATCGATATCGAATGAGCGACCAGTTGAGGCATGAGGAGTGTTTGTCAAAGACGTCGCAGTCCAGCGGATTTTGCTGTTCGCACTTCCCTCAATGTTCAAGAGTGAACACCGGTTTGTAAAGACGAAAACCCCAACTAATAAGTTAAGGATTGTCTTTACCGCTTTCGAATCATTTCTCTTTTCTTGTGCACAGGTTCATATTTCATAGTCTTTGTCTTGTTTTTGAGGGTTATATAAATCCAGATGATAGAAACTTAAAAAAACCCCAAAACGATCCCTCCTTTGAAATCAGTAACATCTAAACTTGTCTTTGCAGGACTCATGTGAATCTAATTGAGTTCACTCCCAGCTGCTGCTTTCTAAATCCACTTATCCTTAAATTAATTATTTCTAGATGACCCGATAACAAAGAGACCTTTGTTACGAATCTAAAAAAAACAAACAAATAAAATTGTTCCGTCAGTGTGATCGGTATGATTTGATTAGAACTCATTTGAAACTGAACTCAAAACCAGCGTGATCCATTTGGATAGCATGTGACCAGCTGCTGGCCTTTGTTCCATCTTTCTAACTTTAAAGAAACCGCCGAATAAAACATCTGTAAATTAAGTGAGACATATTTCTTCTTCATTTTTTTTTGTTTGTTTCCATTGTCATTGCTGGGGAAATTCTTGAATAGCAGGGCTTTGAATGACATCATTTGAGCCGTCTATCATTTCCTTTTCCGTGTGCGTCCGTTGGAGTCAACGAGGTGACGCATACAAATCATCTCACCTCTCTTTATTGCATTAGCATGCAAATGAGTCCGAATCAGTTTCAAACTCTGTGACTAAATCGGGTCACATGGGGAGCAAAGCAAAATGAGTAAGAGAGAAAGGAGGAAAGAAACTCTTCTCCCACTGAGCCGGGTGAAAAAGAACCCCTTTCAGGAGCTGCATTAATCACAGGCGGCACTAAAGAATCGCTGTGAGGCGGCGCCCGGAGGGGGTGAGGTCTGGTGGATGACGCCATCCTGCTTTACCTACACAGACGCTCTGTGATCAGACTCACTATTTAGCGTGTAGTAAACACTATATTTATTTCTTAGCAGGATTACACAATAACGACTAGATAAGTTTGGTTCAAACTTTGTTGGGGGTGCAACTGGGAAGAAGCCAAAACTTTTGGGATTCAGGCACAGGATTTTTTTTTCAAACATTTTTAAAATTGTGGGATGTTTTTTAGTTTTTGTTGACTATGAATGACATGATGGATTCAGACATCTTTGATTATTTTCTCAGTCTTTAATCTGTAGGGCTATTTTCTTGTGTGGACAGTTTGACCCAAGATTTCTTAGACCTGTCAAGGACTTTAAAGTTTAATCCAAACAAATCAGATTGTAGCTGAAATTAAAATTTCATATACAGTGCGCCCTCGTTTTTTGCAGTTAATGCGTTCCAGGAACCACACGCAATTAATGAATTCCGCGATAGAGCAACAAACTATTCATCTTATTATTTAAAGTAATTTAAACATTTATGACCCTCCCCATATTGATATTAAACCACTTTCTATCTGTATTACCTTTTCCCACACTCTTATCGACTGTTTCAAGTACTTTTGTGTCCCACGGAAGTCTGAGACTCACGGACCCGAGCGCACTTCCGGATGCCGTCAGCCAATAGAATGCGCGTAAGGTATCACGTGACTGCCTATTAAAAATCCGCAATGAGGTGAAGTCGCGAGCGTCGATGCGCGAATGTGCGAGGGCGCACTGTGTATTCAAAAGTTCCTGAGTTGGGCTTGCACTAGGAGCTAGTATGATGAAGCCACTGTGGCTCAGTGTAAAAGAATTGAACAAGCCACAAAAAGCCACATTCTGTGTCCAAGACAGTGGTGCGACGCGCGGACATCCAATGCTTGTTGTGAGGGGGCGTGGGGGGGTCCAGGGGACCTCTCCCGGAAAATTTTTTAGAAAATGGGGTTGTTTTCCTGCATTCTGAGGGTAAAATGTTCTGTTCAGTTTACCTACAAAAATACATTAAAGTCAACAGTTCAAGCTGAACTATTTCTATCCTACTTCATGCAGGTATAAATGTGAGATTCAACAATTGAAACTTGCATTCACTATGTGAAGATACAGTCATACAAAATATTACTCAATGTTTCCTTTTAAGTTTAACTTGGACTAGAATACATTTTAACTTTGACTTAGACAACACCATTGGTATGCCATAGTTTAGTTTTGTTTTTGTTTTGAATTTGATAACATGACTTTTCATTTCAATTTAAAAAGGCATGAAGAATAGCAAGCGAGGTGAAGACACATTTACATGCATCGCTGGTTATTCCTGCCGGTCATAGAGATCAAAAATCTAAGACTACAAAAAAGTATTGATAATATCTTTCATTTACCTTCTGATCGGTCTGTCACCACTCAGTGGACGAGAGGGGGTCATGAGAGGAGTGCATATTTAATGATCGGGAGCGTTCGGGTCACTTTGGCTATTTCCGTCGGCATGCTTCGGCTATTCCCGTCGGCTATTTTCGTCAGCATGCGGCGCTAGCGAGACAGAAAATTTGTTATCGCTTGGGGATTTTCGGGAGTCCAAAAAAGTTGTAGGTTTTAGCCTTTTTTTCCTGAAAATACGAACGCCACTGTGGCTACACAAGCTAAAAACCTTGTAGCCAATCTAGAATTTACTTCGCCTGTGGCGAATGGCTAGCGCAAGCCCAGCTGAGCTAAATCTGGAATAAAACAATTGTTTTCTCTCTTTCTTATCCTTCTTTCTCTCTTTTCTGTCCAAGAACTATTGTGAATATTGAAAAAGGACCATTCTTTGCATTCCAGAACCTTCTTCGCAAATTTGCACATTCTACTTGTAATGTCCAGTAAAATCTACAGCTGTAACCATCTGTCCACACTTAATAAAGCACTTAGTTATTGTATTATTAATGCCACAATCCCAGAATTTAAAAAAAACAAAGACATACAGGGAATAAAAAGGAAGGTCTTTGTAGTGTCATTGGATTTTATATTCTGTGTGTGTGTGTGTGTGTGTGTGTGTGTGTACTTATTTTTTATAACCCTCCTGGTGTTTGTGGAGGCTATAAAATGATTCGTCTCTGGCGGAACGCTATCGCTTATGTCATTACTCAGGCTTAAGACGATACGCCAAGCCAACTCATTAGCTTCCGCATTTAGTTGAGCAGCAACACGACATTAGCATTTAGATGTGCAGAAAGCCTCACCTGCTGCTGTCATAGCTGGGTTGTGGAAACCGAGTCACACCTGGAGAATGTCTTTTGTCACCGGTGAGCGATCTCTGCCATTGGCAGTAAATGCTCCTCCATCTAAATGTGAAGCACGCCGCCGTTCAAGCATGACAAAAGTGAAGGAGCCTGAAGCCTGAATTGCTTTGGAGCACCAGCCGCACTCTCTGTATATGTATGTCATCATTTATTGATTGACATCGCAGATGATTGCTTATCATTTGTGTGATGAAAGACAACAATCACACGGATAATATATCCCCAGCGCGAGGTGTGATCAAAGGGAAGCGAAGGGAAAGACGATGCTGTCGGGACGGATACAAGTAGAAAGGAAAGAAACGAGGGAGTAGACCACAGAAAATAAACATGAATTTATCGGTAGAGTGGACTGCTAGTAATCAGTGTTGTGTTTTCATCGGTAATGAAGACACACAAGAAAGCGTAAAGAATTCGTCACATAGTACATTTAAGGTTATAGGGAACATTGGGAAGAGTCCCTTTATCAGGATTCGCACCCAATTTTAAAGGGTTGTATTCTTGATACATTTAAATGAACGCAGCTCATTAGGTTTTGAATTAGTCTCGCTGACCATCCAACAAACAAACATGAGCATAAACATCTTTAACAGATGTAAGGTGGACGAAGATGAAGGTAAAGGTAGTTAGAACCTTGCAAAAGACCAGAATAGTTGAATGGATGGGTTGTGAGGTTTTAGGAATGTTGGAGACCTGCAGTAGAGGAGAGAAAGATGGACGTGCTGCACATCGTTCATCCTAGCTAGACAGCTTCGTCCATAACTTCATCATCTCTATGAGACAGTAATTTGTGATCTGCAGGCTATTGGGTCGCAGCCTTTCCATCTCTGTTGCCATTGTTTGCCTTGCTAACCCAGCTAATTCAACAGGGGGATTCATTAGCCTGTTGCTAAGTGCAATTTCGGAGTTGAACTTGGGACTTCTTTCTACGTCGTGTCCTTTGTTGAATGTTTTGCGGAGTCCACTTGTGTCAAAAGTCACCCTAAGTTGCAATTACCAGGAAAAGTGAGGAGGCGATGTTGGATCGCTTCTTCCATCAGTGGAAGTCTGGACTGATGAAAGGATGGTAAGAAGTAAACATTGATGTCAGCAAGGAAGCCGAAGCTGTGGAAGCATCAGAGCTGGTTTCAGGGGAAGTTTTGGAACATATTGCTCAGCGAATGGTGCCCCTCGTTGGAGAGGACGGGCTACTCAACCACAGATCGTCAGAAATGATGAATAACTCTTGCCTGACAGTGAAGGTGAAAGTGAAGTCTCTTCTCAGTCTATGAATTTGAAGAAACGTCAATCGTGACTTCCTTCAGGAATGACTCTTTTACTTATCTCACAGCCAAAACTCTTATGTTGGTGTGTTAAAACCAAATTAGGCACATCTTAGCAGATGATGCGTGACATAGTTAAAATGCGTAGAAGTTCTCTACTTTATTTCATTTTGTGTTTGCCAGTAAATCACAGGACTAGACATTTCCAGACGGTTCACTGCATTAAGCTAATTTCAGACGCTCTGCAAGTAAGAGTTGCGCCCCGGATCTTATTCGTATTCAGGAGGCATTTTAAAGAGGTCAGATGAGGGGTTCCACGCGTCAGCAGAAAGCTCAGAAACCGTCTGTTGGATTGGTGCTACACGCTGAATTGGAGGCTTTTCTGGTGACCTCTCGACCTCGGGCAATTTGAAGCTAGCTGAGGCATGCTAATGAGAGCGCTAACAGCCCTCTCTGTGAGGTTAATGGATAACAAATTTGGAAGTAACACAAGAACTTGTGTTTTCATTAGATGCAACACATGCTATGCTTTGATTAACTGATTAAATCTGAAGTGGAATATAGCTTAACCCACAACCAAGCTAGCCTTCTCTCTAAACCCAATCCCCAACCCGACCTCAACGCCGCCATTAAATGTTCGACGATGCAATGTGCTCATCAAGAAAGACAAATCAATGTCACATCAAACTTTTTGTGCTGCTGAAGACATTGCATGTATCTGAAATTTATTGCATGTACGTCGGAGAAAAGAAAGATATTACGATGTTAATTTTTTCCAGTGTCATGCAGTCCTGTTTGGATGCAGTAACTCAGCAAAGACAGCTTATTGCTGTGGGACAGCATGGCTACGAGCGCCCTTGTAAAATGTCGACAGGGTGTAAAAAGCTGAAGAACAGCTTATGCAGGGTTTTACAGGGAAAGCTGCATGAAAAGAGGAAGGGGTGCAAACAAGACTGTTGTGTATTTATTCACGTGCACACACAGAGCGATGCCTGCAAACCGCTGTCTGGACTGCTTTCATGTACCTCGTCATCATTGCATCCGTTTGTATTCATCAGCTGCTTGACAGGTGAGGTTTCCACAGCCCATCGCTCCCATTTCCTTAAACATATACAGGAAGTGAGGCAAATAAAATGTCTTAGATGCTTTTCAGTAATCCACTCGTTTTTTTTTTTTGGTTGTTTGTTTTTTTTATGTCTTAAAAATAAAGTGTTCCCTTTTAGACTGCAGATCATTATGCTAGCCAAGCATATTATCATCATCTTCTGCCACTGCATGTGGGGGCTGATGTGTCCTGAGGGTGAAATACTGTAGTGTTAGTGGGAGGGTTAAGTGTTCCAGTTTTTGCTGTGAAATACAGTGTGCCCTTGTTCCTCGCGGTTAATGCGTTCCAGGAATCACATCCGAATAACGAATTCCGCGATAGAGCGACAAACTATTTATGTTATTATTTACGGTAATTTAAACGTTTATGACCCCTCCCCATACTGATATTAAACCACCTTCTATCTGTATTACCTTTTCCCACACTCTTATCGACTGTTTAAAGCACTTTTGTGTCTCACGGAAGTCCGAGACTCATGGAACGTAGCCCACTTCTGGATGCCGTAAGCCAATAGAATGCATGTACGGTGTCACGTGACTACCTACCAAAAATCCACGATGAGGTTGAGTCGTGAGCGTTGATGCGCGAATGGGCGAGGGCGCACTGCATATGCTTTGAATTTAGTTCTATTTAATTGAAACCCCTTGTCTAGTTTCTTGTTGAGATTTCTCGCAACAACAAGAAGCAGCAATATCATGACGGAGAACTAGAGATGAATGCGTTTAGATTGAGTCTGAAAATGAAGAATTGTGTCACGATGCTCTGATCCAGGATCAGTTATCTGTAGAAGCTTATTAGCGTTGGTTGTAAATGGAATGAGCTGATTGTTTCCTCCCAGTGTTTCGCTGCAGTGTGCTGCAGTGTGTGTTGGACCTGTGGGACCTCTGCAGGCCTCATAGCCGTATGCAAAAAGAGGGAGGGGAGTCCTGGTGAACTACAGCAGTGGTTAGCCTGGGGGGGCGGGGGGGGTTGAGGCGAGAGGATGAGAAGTAGTTTAATGCTGTATTATTGATAAGATTGGGTTTTAATCTAATTCTAGTATAAAAGCGTTGCTGCAGAGGGAGGGTTGCCCCCAGCTACAGGATTCAGCCTACAGGTGTTGGTGGGGGTGATGGGAGCTTTGGGGGGTATTTTTCCTCCCTGGAGGCTTTTCTCTTCCTATCGCACTCGGGCATCAGAGGCAAAGATGGCCGCTTCTTCCTGTCTAGTAAACTTAATATTCCCTGGGGTGAACGGGTCAGGCATCTGGACCGCTGGCGGTTTAAAAACACATTCAGTTGTCGCCCCACCCCCCTATGTTTGTCCTGATAAGGCGCCTCGTCTCTGCGTTCATCTTGAAATGAGTTCTTACCTTAAAGCCGTGGCTTTGACCGCCTCTCACTTTGATCAGAAATCACTGCACAGCTAAGCGGAAGGGAAAGCTTTTCCTTTTTAGCACATCGCTGCTGCTGTGTTTCCTCACTTCATTTTACACCTGCCTGTTTTTCTAACCCTAACTGCGCTCCCACCCAACCCCCCCAAACCATCGCCATTCTGTAATATAGTTGCTGTAATAATGACAGCGACAGTGTGTGTATGTGTGTGTGTGTGTTTTCTGGTTGATGTGATCCAACTGCTGAGCAGAATGAGATGTGACATGTGGCCGATGTTGGCAGATGGTGAAGCCCTCCTGTCACAGTTTAGGAGAACTCAGCTGAGCTGATGCAAGATGAACTTGTTGGAAATCCTGTCCTCAAATCACCTAAAGAAAAAGAGCAGTGGGAAGGTCTTTGTTGAGAAAAATAAAAGCTAAATTTTGCCTTAGATCGGATGGAAATTCAAGGTTTTGTTTCAATTTTTGTTGGCTTTTTTTTTTTTTTTGGGCCATTTAAAATTTTTGGGGGGAGGATCTGGATGTTTTTCTTTAAAAGATAAGTGAAACAACTGCTGACTCTTACCCTCATGTATGTTTTATCAACCCATCATCTTCTTATCACCATGACAATGAGGATCCTGGCAAGAAGAGGAGGAGTAGGCCAACGCTTTGTGCTGTTTTGTTTTTTTTTCACTCTGGTTTTTTGGTTCTTGACATTCTCTCCTTTGGCGTTTCAGGTTGTCGCCTGGAGCCAAGAAGTGGAGCTGCCCTGCCGACCTACGGATATCAGTGAGTTAGCCCTACTGCTCATCTACAGGTTAAAACAAACTGAAGGGTTCTGATGACGTCCCAACACCAACACAACATGAATGATAGGAGGACCACAGGTTGTGTGTTCCACCTGTTCCCGGCCTGAGGAGCACACACTCGTAGCAACCCGGGGGTCCCCGGGGGGCCACTTACCTCGCATTGCTGTCTGTTGAGTCATCCCACTAGAAGCAAACAATGAAGGGTGGTGGGGGGAGGGGAGGGGGGCGACTAGAAACAGGGATGTAAAAAAAGAAAATGGAAAAAATGTATTCATATTATCCCGCACCTGTATGTATGTGTGTGTGTGTGTGTGTGTGTGTGTGTGTGTGTGTGTGTGTGTGTGTGTGTGTGTGTGTGTGTGTGTGTGTGTGTGTGTGTTGCCTCCTACAACTCTTGCTGGTGGGGATTATGCAATCATACACATTTGTTTGTTTGCCTTCTTTGAATTTTGGGCGAGGGGATTCCCACTTTTTTGGGTTTGGACGAAGATCCTGAGATTCACACTTTCGCCACGATGACGTCACGTGACACTTGGCGCCATGCCTACAACTGAGGGTGGTAGCTGAGGCGTTAATCAAAGCTAATGATGACTAACATAAATAACTACATCACATATTACCTTGGACGTGATTGATTTTTATAAAATCTCCTGATTTGGGAAGGAGGACAGGGCTTGAAACATTCTGTTCAGGGGTGGAGGAAATAAAAAACCACAGCTGAGCCTCCCCTCATCACTTATTGATACCCCTCCTAGAATATTCATCTACCCTGGTACGGTGCCATTCTCCAAGACAGAGAAATTAATAGACTCTGCATCATTCTGATCGTGGTTGTTACAGAAGCCAACGCGATGATTATTGTCCATCATGAGCCGACGCCTTCCTTCCATTCCACACGTCTGCTTAATGAATGTTTATCCTCATCATTTAGAACCATCTGTCAGAACCAGAGGTAGAGAGAGACGGGGACAAATCGCCCGACTCCAGAACTGGATCACGATCAAACCAGACCGTCACACATCTGACCTCCCATTAGGATCCACGAGGAGAACTTTAGTGACTAGTTTTCGAGACTGATGCGTTTGGAATTGGATTTTCAGCCAGTGGAGGAGGAGTGTTTGCTCACACTCTGCTGCGCTCTAGTTATTCTGATTAAATCCTTCCAGGCTAGAGGAAAAGACAAAGAATCTACCAGTCACACAACTGTTTTTTATTATTATTTATTACAAAGCATACGTGGGGGTCTGTGACGTCATGCTGTGAACGCTCTAATGATTAATCCCTGAGTGATGATGGAATCTGACGCCACCTTATGAAGTCAGTCACATCTGTCATCACGTACGCCGCTGATGGCGTGATGAGTCGCCTCTTCCTCTTTCCTCCTTCTTTGCAGTGGTATTTTGGGTTTATGTGAGCTGCATTCTGTGCATGCCTCTGCCTCGCATCGTAATACAGCTTGAAAATGATTCTGTCATTTAGGGGAATTTACGCAAAACAGACCTGGTTGTGGACAAATTGCTCTGCCAGATGCTGCAGCTCACCCAGAAATATTCTGAATGAACCTTTTCAACCTGCAGAGACAAGTCTGCTGGAAATATTTGATGATGATTGACTTCGAATGTGTCCAAAAAAAAAAAAAAAAAGCTTCTCGTGCCTTAATTAGACTGTAATCCAGGGATGAAGCAAAACAAGGTGATGCTGAAGTAAAACGAGGAAGGGATTGTTATCAGATATTAGCACAGTGTTAGCGTAGCATAGGCGTTAAGCACAAGGGATGTAAAGACAGCTTCACCAGCTGATTAACTCCTGCAGGAGGAGAAGAGAAGGTCAAATCCTGAATATCGAGCCGAGAACTGCAGCAATTGGGCATTGGGCTCAGACAAACATCCAGCTGAAAGCCTTTCTACCCACAAGGCCGCGGCACTGCCTCTTAATAACAGCAGGGCTAAATGAAGGTTAAAGGTCGGCAGTTTGTTTTTTAGAGCAGAGACCGGAATCAGTGACGTAAGGGGATTCAAACAAGAGATGCAATAATCCAGATTTCTGCCGTCATGGGGATCAGCACTGCCGTTATCTGTGTTTGGTCAATTTGGCCTCGTTGGACAATTTTGTGACTTTTGCCCTTCTGAAGGTCACACAACGGCGAGACTTGATAGTTGATTATAGAATAACTTTAAATGAAATGCAGCTTATTTCATCTTAATGTGTTATCTTCTGATTTGAAGGGATTTACACTGAGATAGAAAACAAAAAAGGAAAGAGAGGACGTGTCTCTGTAAAGACAACCGCGATTAGGACAGCGCTCAAATTCCTTCCTGTTTGTCTTGGCATTCGCTCTCTAAACCCGGGCAAACAGAAAAGACACGACGCGACGACTAAACTAATCCGAACAGGTACGTGTTGTCCCTCATCGTCTGCTGGCAACGCTCCTCAGCGGACCCGGATGCTGCGTTGCTGCGTGGCACAGTTTCCGCCGAGAGAGATTTCCCCAAAGAAATCTAGGCTTAGCAATCTGCAATCTTAAAATAGCTTTGAATCATGCATTATTACATGGCAGGCGTGCCTCCTCTGTCAAGCCGCTCTCGCTGCTGTGATTATTCTTTCCTTGTTTTCTGCAACCTTCCACGTCCGAATAGATTCCCCGATCTCATTAGCATAGCTTTATAGTAGATGTGAGGCGACTCGCAGATGGTTTTTCCGGCGCCGACAAGTAAACGCACTTAAAAAACGACTGTAGAGATTATGCAACAGATATGAACACATATTGTTTCTGAACTTTGTACGAGGGGAGTTGCCGGGGAAACTGATTTCAATCTTCCGGCGTTGCCCTTGGGTTCAGTAAAGCATAAAGCATTTTGGGAGGTGTTACACCCTCCTCCCCTCCCCCCTCAACCTGCCACTCCCTCAGGAGGATTGATGTGACAATTTCGCACGAATGCACGCATCACGATCAGGCCGTCGGACACAAACAAACTGTTTGAGCGACCACAGGGGCGACAATAAACACACAGCCACACACAGATGTTGACACACGGGAGCCTCCAGTCGAAACCTGTCGTCTTTTTGTTCCCGTCTGAAAATGATGCTGCTCCTCTGTGTGGTCAAGCGGGTGCCGTCGCTGTGATTGATCCTCAGCTTGTCCACGGCCGGCAGCGATACT
Organism: Antennarius maculatus; assembly: GCA_013358685.1. Classification (NCBI taxonomy): domain Eukaryota; kingdom Metazoa; phylum Chordata; class Actinopteri; order Lophiiformes; family Antennariidae; genus Antennarius; species Antennarius maculatus. The sequence goes on from CM023606.1 coordinate 22,636,214, forward strand.
CCTTCCAAACAAAAACCGAAGCTGAGCGGCGTCCACGCTCAAGATGTGCAGACGTGAGCAGTTCAGGCCTGAAAATAGCAGTGCTGAAAAAACAAAGTAAAGCCTTCAAATTTGTTTTCCAGGGGTAAACATCGACGCTCCGCCTTAAATTTGCACTCTGCATCTGGATGTATTTCAGTCAGAATGTAAATGATGTGAAAATGGGGCTACGTCGAGTTTTCCCGTTGTGGAATTGGATAGGTACCCCCCTCACCCCGGGGTGGGGGTTTTGTTTGATTGACTGAACCACAAAGTTATTTCATGTGCCTGCCACCAAACTACATTAGTGGACCCGGCTGTTACCACTCAGCCAGACCGTCTCTCAAAGAGATAAGGATGCATTTCCTGTCTCAATATTTCTCGTTCTGCTCTGCCACTGAACACAATGGCCATCACCACATCCAATGAATATTATTAGCATCTCCTCGGGAGTCGATGTTGAGGAGAGCTTGTAGGAGCAGTGATACAATAGTCTGACGTCTGAAGAACATAGACAACACTGCTGCGTAGCGTCCAGTCCGAACGCGTTCATGAAGCAGTCTTCAAACATCCAGTATAACCAGTAAGAATGAGGATCAGAGGCTTGGCATGAGAAAATTTTCAGGAAGAAACAGGAAAGATGTCAGATGAAGCAGGAGGCCTGTCTCATCTTCATCGCCCTAGGCCAGGGGTGGGCAATTAATTTGCACAAGGGTGCCACATTAGAAACCTGAATAAAACCTGATAATCGAAAGAATAAAACACCCTGTAAATATTTATATTAGGTTATTTGACATTGTGGTCTTTCAGTTGTATAATTTGTGTGCACGCGATTTATGACTGGCTTCACGCGGGCCGGACAAGGATGTGGAAAGGTAGGGATGTGGCCCGTGGGCCGCAGTTTGTCCAGGTCTGCCCTTGGCTTTAAGTGGCGATTGATGAGAAACTGATTGGTTCTTGCTTTTGCTGGGTAATCATTGAAAAACTTCTACTTTTACTAAATGAATATTAGATGATTCTGTGTTCTATTTGCCTTTTAAGTGTTTTATCTATTCACTTATGACGTGGCCATTTTGTGACGTCGCTTCACTCCGGGTCGGGCGGACCTCACCCCTGTCCGATGCTGGACTTCTTCGCGGTGTTCTCCACCTTCCACCTCGTGTTTTGATCACGCCTTAGCATTTACGCCTTTGAAGAAGGAAGAAGAAGGTATACTTTATTGATCCCCTGGGGGAAATTACATTTGTCACTTGGGTGTACATTTTTTTGTGTTTTTGAAGGGGGGATGAAGACCCATCCTCCTGTTCACCAGAAGAAAAGCACCAATCAGGTCTACTGATCTCATGCTTTTGATCTGTCAGCTTGCTATCTGGCGTCTTCTCGTCAGCTCTTCTTGTCTGGGTTACGCCGCCACTTCCACGTCTGAGCCGCTGCTGAGAAGAGATAGCACAAGCTTGTGTCAGCCTTCAGAAAAGTAAAGTCTAGCTTTCCAGCGGCGAGGGCGAGTCAGACCAGATATGTTCGCAAAGCAGTTTCTTTACCTTAATGACGGTTGAAAGATGTTAACGTGAGTGCTGGACCTCCTACCTTGCTAGTTGATACTCATGTTATTTCCAACCAATCCTCTTTCTCTTAAAGTTTGATGCATTTAACTTTGCAAGCTGTTCTTCCAGGGGTCCTCCCCGACCAAAGTGTCCAAGGTCCACCCACCTCAGACTCAAACATCCTGTGGTAAACGCGTTCTCTCGTCAGTATCTAAAACTAGTTGGCGGTTTCAATTAAAGACTGTGAAATCGCTGCAGCATCTGTCTCCCTCTGGGGCCATTTAGCTGTGTTTAGCTCTTTGCAAGCACGGCTTGTCGCCAGGCAAACTTTGGAGACTACCTCATCCTCCTCTCTAAAAATGTAGGGCAGCCTAGCCCTGATGGTCCACCTGGCCTACCTCAGAGACCACAAACCAGACTGTGTGTTGGCGCTGTAATTGAAGTGGACGATACACAGTCTGCTGCCTTGTGTTTACGCACCAGGATGCAAAGTCAAATTCCTTGTGGGCATAAAAATGGTGATAGAAATGTTTTTCTTTTAAAACACATGCAGACCTGTTTTCATCAGATAACGCCAACTGATTAAAAACAATAGAACTCGTTTGAATGTTTGCTTTAATGCCAAATTCAACGTCCGGATAAAAGCTTAACAGCAAACTCTGTACCAGCGTCTGAAGGGATTAAGAGTCTGTGTTCACAGTCCAGATAATTAAACTACTTTTCTCAGTTTGTACATGCAGGTGAACATAGGTTCAGCTCGGTTAGAATCCAGTCCAGGTGCACACAGTGAAATTGTTTAGAGTAAATGATCAAAAAAAAATCCACCATCACCACGGTGATGCATGGTTTCACTCCAACAGCAGACGACAATGAGGAGAGTTTAAACAGAAGGACTTTGGTTTAATCCATCCACTGTTATAGAGTCCAGAACTAGAACAAATCAGATTTGGTTTTTTAATCTATACTGTTTTATAAAGCATATAAAGTATAAATGCTCGTCAAAAGATATATTTTAGAAAATGAATATCTCCAGAAATTTTTTTTTACAAAAAACAAATGCACTTTAGCTTTAGCTTTAGGTTTGCTGCTTGTGGTCCTCAAATGAAATCATGTGGTCTGATGATGCTGATCAGTACACAAGTGTCTGATGGGTTTGTTGTGTTATTGTGTTGTGTGAGGACACACACACACACACCCAACACCTAAAGCGTCTCTCGTGCTTCCAAACCTGTTAAAAACCATGGTGTTAGCACAATAGCATTGCTTGAATAATGTGTGTGCACGCGTGTGCTCCTTGTGTAGATGGGGGGTTATTAGATGATTGGCTGAGACAGTCATCCTCTGAAAGACTGAGCTGGAAAACAATGAGTTGCTATGGTAACACCCAAGGGTGAAGCAGGAGGAGGAGGAGGGTGTGTCTGCTGTGTGTCGAGCTGCGAGATGGACATTGGCTGGCAGAGTTGTGGGGGAGCGTGCAACGTGTTCTGTGGTCCTGCTGCTCGCCACGTCCCCGCCGTCCATCGCTTCCCGTCTCCCACATTGCTCTCTTGTTGTCGTCTCGAAGCGAGTGGGAGGCTGTAAGGAGAACAAACGCTGAATCTCAATGAGACAGCTGAGAAGAAACTCATTTTATCGCTCCGTCTCCTCCTGATGGGGCCTTTATTCCTCACTTACAGGCAGAAAAACTCAGGTTATTGTATAACCTGTGAAGGTGCGATTCACGATACGGATGTGTTTTAGGAGTCATTTAGGTCACACAATTAGATGTTTACAAGTTCCTGTCAGCAGAGCTAACCCTAATAAAGATTTCATGGATCATGTCCTATAAGGAATTCAGACTTCTCCCATTTGCAGACTTTAAAACTAAAATTTTCAGCAAAGCTGAGGTTTTTTTTGGGGGGGGGGTTTGGTACCAGATAATTTAGGAAGTGAGAATATTGCAAGAGGAGAAGATATGACGACTGCAGCGGTTGATAGCTGACCTCGAGTCTAAAAGCTTCCATCTTTTCAGTCGGCTGATATATAAATTTAAGGAACGCTTGATGAAAGGAGTTCATAATCCGGTTTATTCAGTCTCCGTCTGCTATATATTTAAAAAATTATTTCCCATATCCAGGGTGGACTCAGTCAATCAATCCAAACTGAATTCTTCCCATCATAATGGGGGGGTGATTCATTTCTTCCGGCCCTGATCACATAAGGACCAAAGGACAGATTGTAATCTGGAGCTATTATCTCCAATAATTCCAATCTTTTATATAAATTATTCAGCTCTGCTGGGAATGTACAGATAACTGATGGATTGCTCATTTGAAATACTTTATCGATTAAAAATGACCCATTTCAGACACCTGTCCTCGTGGTTTGATACATTTGACTTTTGAGAAAAGGTGATTTTAATATACAAAATAATCTGGAGTTTGAAGTGTAGCGGTAACAATTCACTACGGTCACAGCTGAACGCTTAACCATGCCTGAGGCGGCGCCATCAGGTCTTCTTTTGGACATGCTGGCTCAAACTGAACCACACTGACCTGCATTTCCATCACGGGTTCAAACGTGCCTTCACGGTCAGGTTGAAGCGTGTCTGAACGGTCAAAGCTTCACTCCTGTGTGGATTATTTTTTACATTTCAATATGTAATTTAGGAAATTTTCATCCTTGCTGCTTCACAATTAAAGCATTTAATTATGAAGAATTCATTCATTAAAGAAGAAATAAAATAGCTCTGTTAGTCTTTCATTATACAGATGGGGGAAGAACAGAAACAGTTACTGTAGAAGAAGAGCAACATGTATTGATATATCAGAAAATATTATCAATCTGATCTAAAACCTTTAAAACCAAACTAGAAGTTGTTTAAAGAAAACTGAAGCGGTTTGGTTGAAACAGCAATTTCTTCTGTGCTGAGTAGCAGCAAGAAACCAGGTCTCCACTTTTTTAAAGTAATTAATTAAAGTAGGTTCTTCCTCCCCATCATCACTTTCCCTTTGGAAAGTCACAGCGAATTTCTCCACATTCATCCCCTGCTTCTTTCCATTTTAAATTCAACAGACTCGTCTCCTTTGATTGTGAGATGAGCCGCCAGCGGAGACGGGAGACGACCCTAAAGACTGAATTCAGACGTGTTCTGAAATCATTCATCAAAAGGATGAGGATGTGATGACTGGACATGCGACTGCATCTGCTACTGACTGTAAACCGAAAGAAATGCAGCTTCGTTTTATTTCTTGTTGCAGAAACTGATCTATCTACATCAGGGTTATATTAAATTAGTTAAATCAACAGGATATTTGTATCCTGTTGTAGGATATTTGTCCTCTGTAGTGAAAGAGGACATGAAGATAGTTGGTGTGAGAGAAGAGGATGCAAAGGACAGGGTTAGATGGAGGCAATTGATTCGCTGTGACGACCCCTGAAGGGAAAAGCCGAAAGGAAAAGAAGAAGAAGAACAGGATATTTTAAGGCGTGGCTGCCAGGTAACATCCTGGTGGGTGTGGCGGTGTGGGTGGGGTCACAACAACACACAAGTTTAAACCTACACTTCATCTGCGCCAAGACAAAACCCAGCAAAAGCAGCAACTTCCTGCAGGGTGGCGCGAAGACGTGGGTGTTGTTACCGCTTCAGAACACAAGTGCTCTGAAATAATCAGGAAATAAATGATCTGTAATATATTTCTCCTCCCCTACTCACACGCAGATCGGGCAACAAAGACCTTTTCTCTACACTGAGTGAGGTGACTGTGTGTTTTTAAATAGCTTAGCAGCGTTGGTAATGCTGATGTAATAACACAGCAACACGGCCGTCTGGTGTGACACGCCATTTATGTCTCTTGCAGCACTTTGTAAACAACAAAAACAATCATTACCACACAAGACATCGGACGTGAAGCCATTCGAGTAAGATCTAATGCTATTGGATGACTTGTGTGCTTGCTCCTGATTTTTATTTGCATTTCCCAGCATGCCGAGCCTTGGTTGCATCTTGTGGCACCGATGGTTATCCAGGTTCAAAGCGTGGATAAATGGCGGCCTCAGTTTTATAGCGTTTCGCCTCGGCGTGCCTGGATGTTGTCAGGTTTTACAGTCTGGCTGATAATCATCACTTCACAGTCTGCAGGATAAACGACTCTCTTGTGTTACAACCCCCAACCCAACCAACTCCCCCACATTAAAGCCTGACTGTCGCATTCACTGCTGAGAACAGAGGTCATACCTTAGAATTCAAGGCAGAGATATATTAGTATTCCTGAAGCCCACACTGTGACTGAGCCATCTGCCGCCTCAGAACCGCTTCCTTCACCCTCCGTCTTCTCCTCAGCCTTGCTTTTACACACACACACACACACACACACACACACACACACACACACACACATGCTTGCACAGACACATGTGTCTTCCAAACAAGGGGAGTGTGTGACGATGATAAAGCTTTGTCGTATTGATCGTACCGTAGACGACGCCCTTTGTGGCACAAGTGAAAAAAGGTCCCGCACAAGTGGTCGCCAGCTGCAGTTCAAGAAAGACAATTGGAATAGACCAAGCAGACAAGTGTGTGTGTGTGTGTGTGTGTGTGTGTGTATAAAGTGATGAAGCCAGCTAGATTCTGGCTTCTTCTTTGCACCAATTATTTTCTTTAGCCGCTCTATTTCTATGCAGATTCCCGTGGGGCTGGAGCCCATCCCTGCATACATTGGGAAGAAGGCGAAGACACAACCCATGAAAAAGAGACCGACTCAGACACACAATCCTGTAAAAGCCGAGGAGAACAGCGCTCCACTTGTTTTTGATGCATTGCATCACACATGGCGAAGTGGCCGGTTTGAGTCCGACGAAGGTTCAGCCATAAGAACACATTTATGCAGGTTGAATGATCGCAAATATTAAGTCACAGCTTTCTGTGAATTTAATCGTTGTGTTCTACATGGTATTTCTGGTCAAAATGGAAAAGTGGAGAATACAAAAAAAAACCCTCTCTGCAGGAACATTACCGATTCAGGGAGGCATTATCCCCTCAACAGTTGCTTCAAGCAGCGATTCATTATCAATAACGAGCGTCTGGAGCTGAATGGAGCCCCCCATGTGGCCACAAACAAAGCGGCAGATTAAAGAATACTGGACCTATTTCATGTTGACGCTAAAAGGACTAAATCATGAAAGCAAACACATCCAGTGGCTACAAACATGTTATAAAGCATGTACAGCAACAAGGAGGCACCGCAACACCAGATAAAGAGGATTTGGTGAATACAGGGGGGTCAGTCCCAGGGGGATGCAGTTACCCCTAGTTACCAATCTGCAACCCCAGTCTGGGGAATTTGAGGCGGGTCCGAGTCTGTGAAGTGAGGATGCTGGGATGTTAAGTGGAGGGAAAAGGTGGGTGGAATCAGTGTGTAGCAGCTGGTGGGGGGAGGGGAGAAGGGCGGGTGTGAAGATGGGACGTTTGGTGCTGCTGCTGTTTCGCTTCCCAGCTCGGGGGCTCAGGTCAGAGCTTTTGTCAATGGCGGTTCCTGTTTGCTGAGCTCGTTTGCGAAAGGTCATGACGCTACACTTTTTATCAGCACGTTCTGTACCGACACACTGCCAGCAGCAAACACGTTTCTGTCAGACCAGAAATCCAGAATCCTCCCCTGACTCTCCAGTAGAGGAACCAAATGCGTGTGTTTGCATTTGTGTGTGTTCATTTTTTCTGGGTTTGTCTCAGAGAGGATGCGTTTGTACCAGGTTGTGTAGAGCTAATTAACCGGCGTGATTGACGATGGTGGAGAAATGTAATTACAGTTACGTACAAAGGGACGACTCATCTCTGAGGAAGGGTTTTTCATAGCAACTCGATAACACAATACAGAGGAGATGCTGAGGAAATGGGTGACAGACTGTTCAGCGCTTGTGAGTTCAACTGGTGGATAATGCTGAGCACACACTCACATTCAACACCTCCGCTCGATTTAAAGTCATCTCTGTGGCATGTTTTTGTTGGTGGGAGGAAGAACTACGGACTCAGGGTTCTTCTTCCCCACAAGGAGGATTCATTTGGCTTCTCCTCACCTACACTATTTCACCAGATTGGGCAGGAAGAGACTTTATCGTTTCCCAAGTTGGCCATTTTCAGTTGGCGAGCTGAAGGATCACGTCTTTACAAGCCCTCATTGACATCTGTGAATCCGTCAGGACAAATGAGAGGAGATGACCTTGATTCAACTATTGATTCTCTCTCCTACGAGGTCCTATGGGGCTCGTGTGCAGGTGTCGTGTTTCAAAAGGCTCTGTTGTTCATCTAAATCTCAGCCGAGTACCCGAAGTCAAAGTTGTGCCTCGTTTTCACAAAAGTGTTGCTTTAATGAGGCGCTGTGAACTTTCCTGGACAGATGAAACACACATTGGTGTTAAATTTGATGCTGGTCTGTTGCGTATGGGTGGATTAACAAACATATCGCGCTAATGTCACTCTTATGTGTCTTTGCCCACCCCCCCTCACCCCCCCAGGATCAAACCGATAAACCGATAGCGATGCATGGCCTGTAGGCCACCGAACATGGCCCACAGGAAGAGGCCAGGGACCGGTGGAGGAAACAGTATGGCTGCTCCAGGCCCTGCCTCTTGTCCCGCCTCTCATCCTACGGAGTCATGTGATCTGAAAGCCCTGCCTCCGAGGCGGCGTCCGGTTCGCTACCCCAAAGAGTCCCGCGATCTGAAGCCCCTCCCCCACAGTGGCAAGCCACAGTATTCCCCTCCAAAATCCCAAGAAGTGAGCTGCAACCATGTAGATGTGGATGTGGACGTGGACGTGGACGCAGAGATAGAAGTGAAGCAGTACAGCAACCAAGAAGAGGCGCAACTGGACGACCAGCGGCCAGCCACACCCCCCACCTCGGAACACGACCAAGACCAAGACGACCCGGACAGGGTGGACTTCCCCGGTGGAGCCGACAGCCTGGACGACGACTCCAGCTCCGACTACATTAACAACACCTCCGACGATGAGGAAGACTATGACGATGGTGAGCGCCATGTCGACGAATCTTTGATGGTTATCACAGATAAAGACTTTATCCTCGCCGGTATCTGTTCTTATCGTTACTGATCTGTCTGTAAATATGATAAAATATTGAGGTGACACTTAAACGTGACCTTTAAGACATTTAAATGCATAAACAGCTGAAGCTGAACTAAAAAGAGGCTTGGACTTACACAAAAATGTTGACACCCACAGTTTCTGCTGCCTGGAATCACACCTTTGTGAATCCTACAGGTGTGAGAGCAGGATATGATCGGTTCTGACACCTGCACAACTCACCTGTCATGCATGCAACAATCCGAACAATTTAGTAGCACATCGGTCTGGTCATTATCAGAGTAGGAAAACACATAAAGATTGACAAAGAGATGCAATCTCATTTACATTTAAGTGATCTGGCTTCCAGGGACCGTTTGCAAAGAGCAAATCCAAAAATTTGAGCAGGAAAATAGTAATTTTATCGTTACGCAGCACACTCACCAAAATTGTCCGATACTTCATTCAACTTCTGTTGGAAGTATTACAGCAATGTCTCAGTTTTGGAATAAATTTATTGGAGAAAAATATTCAATAACCAAAAAGCACATTACTCGGGCGGCAAAGGGGATAAAAATGAGATGATGACCTTGACCTTGAGCAAACTATTTCAAGGTCAAAATATCAACTTTTGTACACTCAGGAACTGGATAATATAGAAAGACGAGAGAGAAGGCCAGCTTGAGTAAGACCATAGATCAAAGCTAGTGCTTTGATCTATGGTCTGAGATAGTTTTTGCACATATCTCAGGAACCGAATAAGATAGAAAGATGAAACAAAAGGCGTTATATTCAGGAAGGCAAGGGGATGACAATTACATCACAACCTTGACCTTGAAAAACTAGGTCAAGGTCACATTTTCACTTTTATACCTTCTTAGGTACACATCTCTGAAACCTCATGACAAATAGATTGCACCAGTTACATGTTGGATCATGGGTCTTTTGACCCTGACCTATGAAAGTAGGTCAGGGTAAAATTTTGAATTCAGGGGTGTCGCAGGATGTTGCACTCTCTGACTGTCTTGTTTAAACTTAAGTTTGACGAGACAGTTGAATGAATTGTTTCGTTACGGGAACAACACCTTCTTGCTGTTGCATGATTTTAATTGTTCCGTATGTCCTGTGGTTTTAAGTGTTACTCCAGGTATTAAAAATCTTCTTGGGGGTTCATTCATCTCTGCAGGGCTGGCGGAGGAGGACGAAGGTGTGACTTATTACATCCGCTACTGCCCGGAGGACGACAGCTACCTGGAAGGCATGGACTGCAGCAGCCAGGGAGAGTGCAACCACGGCCACGGTCAGAGTGACTGCACCGGCACCACCAGCAGCGTCCACGCTAATGCATGCCAAGAGGGGGAGGAAGGGTGGGTCCAGGAGGGGGAGGTCGAGGGGGAGGTGAGAGAGGAAGAATGGGTAGAAGATGAGGAGGGAGAAGAGGCTGTGAGGGAAGAGTGGAGAGAAGAGGAGGAAGAGGTGAGGGAAGGGTGGCGAGAGACAGACGAGGAGGCGAGGGAGGAGTGGAGGGAGGTAGGCCAGGTCAGGAAGGAGCAGTGGGCGGGACGGGAGTGGCGCAGGGCGGAGGAGTGGGGGGTGGGAGAGGGGGAGGTCCGATGCGAGGTGGTGGAGCAAGACCCGGATGAGCAGATATACAACGGAAGGCCAGAGCCCATTCTGGACCACCACCATCACCTGCACCTTCAGCCGACCTTCCAAGATGCCCTGCACCGGCCAGAGGAAGAGGAGGAGGCAGAAAGCGAGGAGTACTGCCCTAATGAGGAAGAAGATGAGGAGGAGGATGTTGCAGTGGACAGACATGGAAGGGCCTACACTGGAGACTACTACGCTCCGGAGGACAATGGGAACTCAGTGCCGGTGTCTCCGTACCACAATCGTAAGGTGCTGGTGGTGGAGGGGGAGACGGGGGAGGAAGCTGAGGAGGACATTGACCAAATCGTTGCGGAAATAAAGATGAGCATGAGCATGGGGAGTCTAAGCAGCAGCACCGACCAAAGCCCGGAGGAGCTGGCCCAAGACCCGGCGCCCAGCGACTACCCTCAGCCCAAGCCAGACGCAACCCCCTACCTGCCGACGCACCATCGTCACAACAGCAGGCCCAAGTCCCTAAATCTGCCGTCCATGCACCACAACAACCCTGACCTCCAGAGGGGCCTGAAGGCGCATCCACGGTCCCCTGAAGACAGGCAGAGGTGGACACAGGAGCAGGTGAGGAGTTTGAGTTCCTCCATCATACGTTGTCATGATCAGGTCTAGTTCAGTTCACTGAACCACCAGGTTTTTCTATCAGTGGATTTGTTTTTCATCCTTAATGGTGTAGGCATGTTCCCAGAATGCCACCGGCCATCGGGCTTAAATTATAAGAGTGGTCCGGGGACCATGAGGCATCATTTTCACACATGGATCGGCCCCTGCAGATTCCAAACCTGAACCCCATTCAGAATCTTTGGGATGTGCTGGAGAACAATTAACGCTGTCGCCTGAATCGCCCATTGTCGTAAAAATTTATTATGGATGGAAATAAACCAAACTAATGCCGTAAAACAAAAAATTAGAGAAGATTTTTCTTTTTGGGCCGGGCTGTGAAGAAAGTCAGAGAGATGAAAAGACCATAGCTATGTTTGAATCCAAAAAATAGCTAAAGGCTGAACCCCAACCTTCATCTTTCTCTCACAGACCTGGATGAATATCACACAGGCACATCGATAGACTCAAACACATCTAGAATCACCCCTCCCCCCAAACACACACACACACACACACACACACACGCACACACACACACATAAAAGCAGAAGAGCGATAATCTCCCGTGTGCAGCATGCTGATATGCACCTGCCCCACTGTGTGCACATGTGCAGGTACATTCACTGACCTGGGTCAGACAGTATGACTCCATTAAATTAGCAGAATATGACAGATCTGATGAAAACGTTCCTTGTTCTTCAGCGTGACCCTCAAATGACCCTCGAATGAACCACAAATCCGACTTGACTCCTGAAACCCTAACCCAACCAGCAAACACGTTTGCAGCTTGTGTGTGTGTGTGTGTGTGTGTGTATGACTCAGTTTGGCTGTTCGGGTTTATTATATTCTAATCCTGATCTTGCACCTGCTCTTCTGTGTTGACCCGCCAGGTGAGCAACGGCGCAGAGCAACCCAGAAAACAGCAGCGCTCTGACCTCAACGTTCCTTTGGAGAACAACAACGTATCGGAGGTGAGACACCGCCACCAGATACCCTCACGGCGTGGAACGCATCGCCGTTTCAATCGGCCGCGAGAAAGTTTACGCATTAAGGAGAGGATATTGTTGTTCGCATGTCCACACGTGTGGCGCGACTGATTATATCGGTAATTGTGTGATTACAGCCTGCTGCTCTAGGCCTGGCTAATAAAGCATCCTTTCTGCTCGCCGTTTTCATGAAAGCCATTTTTCACCAAGATGTCTCCAGCCACGTCTCCCTGGGTGGAATTACAGTGTTTGATTGTGAAGTGAGCAGGTTAGAGTGGATCCAGGGGAATGATTCACCGCGCTCTCCAAGGCCATCTCGTGTCTTCAGCTCCTTCCTCCCCCGTCCACCTCCACAGACCCACATATGAAGTGGATTCTTTATATAGGACCACGTTTGTAGTGTTCTTAAGAAAGGTGCGCGTGCCCGGTTTGAGCAGCTGTCAGCTGTAAATGCATGTAACCCTATGATTGTGAGGCAAATTAAAGGAATGTTTGAATATTTATATCTTTCAAAGAAAAAGGCATCAAAGGGAATCGCTCGTTTATTTATTTCTGAGGGGTTTTCTGACCGCATTCGGAGATTAAACTGTGTGAATGTTAGTAAGAGCTTGAATCCTCAGTCATTTAAGTAGGTAGAGGGATTTGTGTGATATCAGATCGAATCACATTTTACCAAATTTGCTGCCATTACAAGAAATTAATAGAGCCTGTTTGTCTTCTTAAACCACTTTCAGAATACTTTTTCTTGTCTGGGTCGAGCGTTTCGCCAGACAGGAGTCACATCCAGAGGGCGGTGTGTGGTTTTACCGAGACATCCTTAAATCATTCGTCCATTAATCTGTCGTGTCCCGTTTCTCTCTTCCAGCCCACAAAGAAGGTTGCATCATTCCCCAGCTTTGTCGATGGTAAGTTCATTTGTCTGCACATCTGCTGTTGGATAAAATCACAATATTGTAATTGCATGGAAACATTCCAAGTGTGTATCTGCTGTTCGGTCCGTCCCATCAGGAGCGCATGCGTAGCTTTTTCAGTGGTGCTTCTGGCCAGATGGTCAAGCTGTATAGATCATAAAGGCACTCTTTACCCTCAAGTGGGCGTCTGAGAATCCACATCAACCCATCACAGATGCAGACTTATCTCAACCCCCCTGCCTGTGCCTCACTCCACCGGCTCACGCCTCAATCCGAACATCCAGATCAACATTTGGCTCAGTCCTTCTCGTGACATTTTGACATCTGTGATTACTGAATGCCCTCACCGCCGCACACCTGGCCCTCTTTGTCTTCCCAACAATCTGTCCTTCCCTTTGACTTCCTCATTAATCACCATCTTCTATACTTCTCTGTGGTCCAGTTCCAGGACCCTGCGAACCAGAAGACCTGATTGATGGCATTATCTTTGCTGCTAACTACCTGGGTTCGACCCAGCTGCTGTCTGAGAGGAACCCCTCAAAGAACATACGTATGATGCAGGCCCAGGAGGCTGTCAGCAGGGTCAAGGTACGCAAAAACACCCCTCTGTCTGGCACACACTGTAGTTAATCCACTTCCTTTTCATTATTCTCCTCTATGAAATAGAGACCAATAATCAAGACTTGCCTCCTGGTTGGCGCTAAATGTAAGTCATTCTGGGCCGTATTTGATGCATCGAGGTTCCATCAGTGGTAACTCTAGATTGGACAGACTTTCTGGTGGCACGAAAAGACTCTGAGAAGTTCTCACAATAAAACTTTTTAATTGCTTCCTTTCACATACTCAAGACTTCTAGATTTGTGTTTGTTTAAATCTCAAAGGACAGCGCTCTGCTATTCTATAAATAGCTTTAAGTGGTTTATCATTGGTTCTTACTAGGGATCATGAGGTGCTTTGAGTTTCACATATTGTCGGTTTTTAATGCTAATAACATTTACATGAATATCAGTGCTGCATTTGTCTGGAACAAAGCGTTACAGCTGGATTATTAGGCATGGGTCGTCTTCCAGGGAGGCTAAACTACGTGGCTGGATTGGACACAACCGGCTCCATAATGGAGCTGCTGGCATGTGAGCGTTATGTCTCCCTGGTTGATGCTTGCTTCCTGCTGTTGGCTAATGTTGTTGTGATATTCCCATTTGGAAGACTGAGGACGGGACCGGTGCAGAGCAGAGAAGCTTAGCACACATGCTTCCATTAGCTTGATTGATCACTATTACTCTGCCAAAAGGTGCTTGTGTTGAATTTAACATAAAAATCCACTCAAAGCATCTCTCTTTGGGGGGAAGAAGGTCCAACTTGTGATTGCATCACATGTATTTGTGATGCGTTGACATCACATAGTGTAGATGTCGCGGCGTGCCGTTTGGACACCGACATCACAGGAAAGCTAGCTTGGAGGAATTTCTAAATATTAAATGACCTAACTTTTGTTGTGAAGCAGAAATATTGTTATCGTTCAATATTTTCAGGCTTCCCTTCATGTGGCGCTTTCCTGGTGTTCATTGCTGACATCTAACACCAATTCTGCAGAAATTGGAGGGCTAATTAGCCATTAGCGACTGTTTATCTCTCGAGACCTTCTGGTAGTTGCTTGTTGAGGCAAACATTGTGGATCACTTTGTGGCGAAGCCAATGGAATTGGGAATGTCTGGGTTTTAGGCCAAAACGGAAAAGAACCAAATGACTTAAAAGGAGGTAGCAGTCGAAACTACCAATGCTACAACTATTTCATGCAACGATACAGATGATTGGCTGTGATTGAGATTAATTATAAACATGAGTGCTAATAAATGACTTATTAAATATACGTTAAACTGATCAGACTAATTTGTATTTAAATGCTTGCCTCCTTAACCTTAACAGTTCAAACAAACGAAGAAGAGAGACAGGAAGTGACACAAGTACAGAAACTCATCGGCCCGTAGACGTAAATCTTTTCAAATCTGCGTTCCATCTCAGTTACTTCAGTTACGTCTGAGTCGAATTCTCTGCAAGAAGCACAGTTGGAATGAAACCATGGCAACGCTTAGTTATCACCTTTTAGCGCCCTGCTTGGAAGAGGTCCACTGAACGAGAAGTCATCCATTATCTCCTCCCATCTTGTAAAAATGCATTTTTAATCTTTGACTGTCAGCTGTGCTCAAACGGGAACATGCATGCAACAACAAACAGGAATCTAGATCACGCCTCTCCAGATCAAGCACACATGTTAGCACTTACACTCTGAATTTGATCTCTATTGGCATGATGCTGGCACTGTCAGATGTAATATTTATACCCCCCCCATCACTGAGTCTTTCATGCCATCCCTTCACAGCAGAGCGGTAGATGTTGCTGAAAGCCTCAGATGTTTGCGAGCTGACGGAGGAAAAAACAATAAATCGGAAGACGAGTCGTAGTCATGGCGGTTTCTGTTTCTTCCTGCTAATGGGTTAGCCTTGCTAAACTGCCCCCCCCCCAAGTTAATCTCCATGCCATTTAAATGACTTATCTGATCACGCAATTTAATTTCAATCCTTGCTAGGGCCTTCACACGCTGGTGATAGCCAGTTCTATGAGCACAGAGCTTTTTTCCATACATGTTTAGAATGACAGACCAGTGTCAGTTAATGTCTGCGTCTTTTTGATTTGCCATGTTTTAAAAAAAAAAAAAGAAGAAAAGCAATTATTCCCATTTATAATTGCTGTTTTTTCCCCCACCTGATTTGTATCTGATAACCAACACGGCTGTGCTGAACGCTGTCTCCACAAACATACGATCACGCTTCATCTCTCTGTCTCTCTGTCCCTTTCTCTTTCTTCGAGAGCAGTGATAGCAAACCAGCCGTTTGGTTCGGAGCTTTTATTGTCTTATCTTCTTTTATTCACCTTCTTTATTTTCCTCCTCCCCTCCCTCCTGTTTTTGTGCTCCCGTACCCGCCGACCTTGTCTCGTCCCAACGCCCCGTCCTGCCTGCCAGAGGGTACAGAAGGCTGCCAAAATCAAGAAGAAGGCGGTGTGTAATAAACAAAGCAAAAGGAAGACCCTTTGGCCACTTTGGCTCTACTGACATCTTTTCATTTGTGCCTGTTCTCATGTGTCTTTTCCCTCATTTGTCGTGCGCATTCATCAAGTCAAGCCAATCTTCATCAGGTTTCCCAGAACTCAAGGCAATCATCCTTTGTTTTATGTGAATGGCTTTGCATTCTGGCAGTGAGAGGCTCGTCTAGGTCTGTGCAGCACCCTAGAACCTTTGATTTTTGAACACAGGAACCAGAAAACATGTACGCATGACTGTAGGAAGAAACTCTTCAAGCCTGTATAACAACGCCTGGTCATTAACGACATAAATAAAATCTGCACATTGAAAATACAAAAACTTTTAGGTTTTATGCTCATTCTCTTCCTCGAGCTGCTAAAAACAGTACAGGAAGTGATTTGAGGAGAAAAACAAGGACTTTTATTAATGTTTTAAAGTCAAATTAATTTTGAGGAGCATTTTGAGCCACTAAAAACGTCAAACCATCTGCTCGCTCGCATTATAAATAAACCAAGATGACTGGAAATGAAACCAGATACTGAAGTGCTTTGTCTAGTTCCTGGAGCAAGTGGAATATGTCGAATCTTCGTCTCAGTGCTGAAGACGCGGCTTCGTTTTAGCTGTAGTACAAACAATATTTACCAGCACGACGTTCAGCAGCTGCAACTCGATTTGAATTCCTGCTTTTAATGACTGTTAAGGAAAATCATCTATGATTTTTAAATTGAGTGCATGCTGAATATGTGTGTGATTAATTAGCATCTCAGTTCATGTTCTTGCTCCTTTGAACGCTTGTGATCATTAGATAAAGTAAAAGAATGAGGCATAAAACAACTTCACTATGACTTCATATGTTTTAGGTTTATTATAATTATAAATACCTTTAAGGGCTGCTTAACAGGAAACTTGAACAGATTTCTGCTGCAGTTCTTTGGTTTCTTTATGTTGTGATCAGGTTTTGAACGTCAGACCCACTGGCTGATTATTTCCCCTACAGTCCACTGAATACCAAAACAAATTCAATTTGGAAGCAGGAGCATCTCTGCCTCATCGCTGCTCACAAATGATCCAGCTGTACCGTTTACTCTCCAATCACATTCCTGTTCCTCTTATTCCAGGCTGAAGGCGCTCTAGAAAATGTGAACTATCGAAATGAAAACAGACGGAGACGCGATCGCATCTTTGATTCAATTTCGACCATCAGATACCCGATAGGAATCAAAATTAACATTAGAAGCCCTTCAAATAGTCACCATTGAAGTACATGATTTAATTACAGCTACACATTTTATTAATGTTTTTTGCATTATTGCCGTATGAATGCAACACATCTGGCTTTTTTTTAACTAAGTGAAATCAAATTAATTATGTTAGCCTGCGCTGTGCGGTGATTAGATGGAAATGTGTGCAGGCTGAACACGCATCTCTCTCATTTGCAAACCAGCCGGCTGGTGCAGGATTTTAGTGTCGAGTTGTTTCCCGTTTCCATGCCAGCTCGCCATCCTCTTGCCAAAGCAGTTAATTTCAACTAACAACACTGCCAAACACTTTCTTTTCCTGCCTTTTCCACCTCACCTATGGATCCAACAACCTGTGCATCTAACAAGCATTTCCCTAGATGGGCCCTAAGCTTAGTGTTGAATGAACAGGTACAGAGATCGTTAGCAGTCGAGGTCGAAGGAGACAACCTGACTGAGTTTAGTTTGGTTTTTCTTTATCACAGAGCGCAGATGGAGACACCCACACCCTGACCGAGGTCGATCTGTTCATCTCCACCCAGAGAATCAAAGTTCTCAATGCGGACTCACAGGTGAGCGCCAATAAGAACACGAACGCCCAAAGTCTTCTCCACATGTGAAGCGGGAAATTAATGAAAAGATTTAACTGATTTGGACTCAGAATCTAAATTATGAGGGAATTCAGAAAACATTGATCACAGGAAAATTCACAGAAAAGAACATGAAAATTTAATGAATGCAAAGATTAACTTACATCAGACCAGGAAATTGAAGTCACCAGTACCCAATCACAGGCATGGGGACTGAATCCACTGAGATGATGGCAGACAGGTGAGGAGGGAGGAACTAAGAACAGGGACCAGGTAGGAACTATCGAAGTCACAGTGGAGGCAAAACTAGGAGAAAGACAATAAACTAACATAGACAGGAAATACATGAGCATAAAGGGGCAGAAAGGTCCGACTGTGAACACAGGAAATGGAAAGGAGACACAGGTAGTCTGTTAAGAAATAAAACAAAGTCAACAGAATTCAACTAAATGTTAATTATTTACTTATTTAATCTAATGTTACTGACATTTCTGGATAACTAAGGGTAAGAATTAACAACATAAAGCCTTCATATATCCAGATTAGAAGGGCATTTGTATCAATTACTCATTTTTGTGCAGGCTCTCTGAGGTAGACTGGAATAAAGAGACAGTCCTAGAATCTATGTTACTGACCTTCTTAAGGTCTTTATATGTGAAAAATCTCATTTACCTGTTAGATTATCTCACCTTTCTTCTTTTAAACAAAGCCCATCTCATCTTTAAGTGAGCTTTGCAATGTTTTCTTGTTTTTTATCTTAAAAACAAGCCGCCGTGCAAAGCGGCGGGGAGTTGAACCTCTTCGGGTTCCCAAACAGCTTTGAGATCCCAGCCACTGTTAGTCGTATACGAGGTAGATGATTCATTTGCAATATGTCAGTCTGAGCTTGGCGTGTTTACGGGCTCCTGGAAGACAAGGATGTGCCGCAGTGCAATGTTTATTTTATCTTTCTGGGACTCTGCATGGAAATGACTTGGTTTGTGTGACTAAAAAGTTTGGTGAGGTTTCTGACAATGATTTCTAAAAACAGAAACTTCAAAGGTGGGCTGGACAGTGAATCTAGCAGTAAAACTAACCAGTTGAATCAAATTAAATTGAATCACAAATGTCTTGAGATCACAGTAAAAATCAACATAGTTGCTTGTGTGCCGGTTTTCATCATTTACTATTCACATCTAGACATCATTTTATAAATGAACAGCTTGCAAAAATTGTTTCCCCTCTGCCGGGTGCGGGATGTGACTTCTTCGGTTGATCCTACAGGAGACGATGATGGACAACGCGCTACGCACCATATCCTATATCGCAGATATTGGAAACATCGTGGTCCTGATGGCGAGACGCCGGATGCCCCGCACCGCCTCTCAGGACTGCATCGAGACCACACCCGGCGCACCTGAGGCAAAGAAACAGTACAAGATGATATGCCACGTGTTTGAGTCTGAGGATGTGAGTCCACAAATCTATCTATCTAAAAGGTCACGTGATCACAGCCTGGAAGAAGACTCATTTGGCAGACATCTAAAAATAATACAGCGATAACTCCTGCTTCCTAAGTGCTATTTGATTGCTGGATATTGTTTAATTTTAATAGTCTTCCTGTTTGTCTCCAAGAGAGACACCTCTTGTCTTATTGAAGAAAAATGAAGCAAGACTTGGCAAAATGAACAACGCTGCACAAGAAGCAAGAAATTTACTGTCTATTCCCCTTCAGAGCAAAGGCTGGAGTCCCATCTGTATTCTCTTCCACTCACATTGCTGCAAGGCTTTTTAAAGGCCCGCCAGTTATAATAGAACCATTCAGGCGCTCATCTATCGCCTTATAAACGGCTTCTGTTATTGTGGCTCTCCTGGCTGCATTCACGGTTCTCCTAGTTTTCGCTTTTGTGTTCTTCTGCAAACCAAATTCTCTTTGTATTGATTATTGAGTCCGGGTCATTAATGTCTGCAAATTCTGCAAGAGATTTATCTGGGAGTATAGAATTCAATTAAAGAGCAAACTGGGGGAGCCGGGCTTGCACAATGCAACGTCTGCACTGGATCTGTACCGTCTCTCCAGGAAGGGATGAATTATAACAATACAATACAACAATACAACAATGTTTATGACACCGATGCTGCGTTTGATGTCCACAGGCCCAGCTGATCGCTCAGTCCATTGGCCAGGCATTCAGCGTGGCTTACCAGGAGTTCCTGAGAGCCAACGGCATCAACCCAGAAGACCTGAGCCAGAAGGAATACAGCGACATTATCAACACGCAGGAGATGTACAATGACGACCTCATTCACTTCTCCAACTCTGAAAACTGCAAAGAGGTCCGATCTGCGGTTCTACTTCAATATTTATTTTTTTATACAAATGTTTTGTCACTGTTTGTCAATGCAACACAAAGTCAAACTGCTGTGAGACTTTTTTACATGCGTGACACAGTTTACACTCGTGCTGCAGGGAGAAACAAACTAGCACACGGTCGCTGTTAACTAATTAGACAGCTCGAGAGGCAGATGGTGGGGTAATATCTACTCAGAGCAAGCCGACTCTGCCCCCTTTTACTGCTGGAGCATTTCTTCTTTAGCCGGCATTCTGCCCTGAACCTGTTGCTATAGGCTTTTTAGAAAGATAGGAACCGTAAAACAGTTTGTGGTGTTTGAGGCCTTATGGGCGACACTCCTAAGCTGCTTCTTCAGAGATATGTGGGTAAGTTGTAGCGATGGGAAATCGGGCGTTCCTGAAGTGCCACAGCCTCCAAACCGGTTGTGTTGAGAATACGTTGATCTCTCGGATGTGCTTGTATGCATTCTGTGTGCTACATGTAGCCATCTGGGCAACGTTTGTGCAGGATTGGGTTGTTTCATGCATTACCTGCAGTAGTCTGATGCGACAAGAGAGCATCAGCGTTTTAACCAAAGATGAACTTGTATTTTCTCATTACTCTGGTGGGTTTTTACATGGTGAAACATAAAAATACTGAACCCTTCCCTCTCCCCCTCGGCCCGCAGCTACAGCTGGAGAAGAGTAAAGGGGAGATCCTGGGTGTGGTGATCGTGGAGTCCGGCTGGGGCTCCATCCTGCCCACGGTCATCTTGGCCAACATGATGAACGGTGGGCCGGCGGCTCGTTCTGGCAAGCTCAGCATCGGAGACCAGATCATGTCCATCAACAACACCAGCCTGGTGGGGCTGCCACTCGCAACCTGTCAGGGAATCATCAAGGTTCGTAAAATGGGGACAATGCACAGCGCTGGGGCTAGAAATCGACGCTTACGCCACTGATCGAGCTCTTTTTCATTCCATGTTCCTCGGTTAGGGTCTGAAGAACCAGGTTCAGGTGAAGATGAACATCGTGAGCTGCCCTCCCGTTACCACCGTCCTCATCAAGAGACCAGATCTCAAGTATCAGCTGGGCTTCAGCGTCCAGAACGGCATCGTAAGTCCGGTTCTGAGCATCGACAACCGGTTACTGTGATGGTACTTTCAGTTTGAATGTGAAGGAGAAGTGTGGTTGTGTTTTCAGATATGCAGCCTGATGAGAGGAGGCATTGCCGAGAGAGGTGGAGTCCGTGTGGGTCACAGGATCATCGAGATCAACGGGCAAAGTGTGGTGGCCACGGCTCATGAGAAGATAGTCCAAGCCCTGTCCAACTCTGTTGGAGAGGTTAAACCGACACACACACACACACACCAGAAAACACAGAATGTTCGACTTTCAACTGAGACTTGTCTTTCTCTTGTTGTTAGATTCACATGAAGACGATGCCTGCCGCCATGTTCAGACTTCTAACGGGACAAGAGACGCCTATGTACATATAAACAATGTCCACGGATCCGTCCAGGGGACGGCCCGTTGGGTCTGACAGGTCACCTTCAAGGGCAAACCGACGCGATCGGTGATCCAGGGCTGGGATCGCTTCTCCCCGTCAACTCATTTCCTCTTTTTATTTGAGCTGACAACTGCAGCTCTTCATCTCTTCCCTCGTCTAAGCTTAACATGCAATGACTATTTTGACATGAGAGAAATCAGAGAGAAGTGTGTGTGTGTGTGTGTGTGTGTGTGTGTGTGTGTGTGTGAATGCTGTTTATTTATTTGTCTTGTTTCTGTTTTTCTGTGCCATCTTGGTGAAAACTGCGTGGACGAACTCATCAAGGGAATGCATCACAATTAATTTTTTTCTTTTCACATAATGCAATATGATACTTCTGCTATACCTTTTTGTATAGTCTCATTTTCTTGTTCTATTTATTTCTCATGTAAATACAGATTTGGTCATCACTGCCGGTGGGAGGGGTTCACAGCCTGTACTGTAAATATTTGTTCAATCTCGCTGTTTAATTGAAAGCAACAATTAAAAGCCTGATCTTATCGTTGTGTCCGGTGAGAAAGAGGAAACGAGTTAAATGTTTTTGGAATATCAGATATTAATACGCTTTGTGGAAATCATGTGAGTCGAACTAACGCGTGCAGCAGGGGTTTATGGGAAAAAAAACGCCATATCTTTTTGATTTTCATTACTGTACGGCAATATACAAGTTCAACCTCCTCCGAATGGCGAGATTTGTCTTTTCCAGATCTCATGTAAAAAAAAGAAAACTCATTGAGACAATAATCGGATTATTTACATGCGTTAATTCTGCTTTTGATATCAAGGTCACGTGTATGAGAAATGACATTTCTTTTGTGTGCTTCTCTACCGGATGTCCACCTTTCAGGCTCGCGCTACCATGAGTGGACTGTGAATGTAACTTTGTCGTGTGAGCTGTCCCATTGCCATAAGCAGTGTTAGAATGTGTGTACATAAAGAGAAATTCGTCTGGTGTTGTGCTCATGTAAAAAAAAACACACAGGTTCGGTCTCCGTGGACATCTTCACACCTTCGGCTTTCAGTCTGGACAGGTCAAGACAGGACTGTGACTCACACCGTGACGGAAACGAGCCTTACCACAGGGAGTGACGGTTTCACAATGCGTTGTATTGATGCTGAACCATATGGACGTTCTCTGTGTGCATGCCTCGTATTAGTACCATGTCATTGTGGCAAGATAATAAAATGTGGGCTGAACCTTGCTGGGTTTTTTTTTTTTTTTCTGAATTGAACACATACTGAATGTGCTGCTAAAGCACTGGCCGGTGAACAACCATAACGCTCACAACTGGAAAATTAATCAATTGTTGCTGTTTACACCATAGGAATATATAGGGGGGAAAATGGTGGCATCATCTATTTTAATTTACAGTATTGATATTCCTGTTGGTGTAAAATGGGAAAAATACATTCATTTCTCAATCAGTAATGTCCAAAATTAAAATAAAAGATTCATATGTCGAAATTACTTGTCCTATAATCACATGAAATTGGTAGAAGACCCTTGTGTTATGGTTACCTCTAGTGGCTGAAATTATGCAGTACAGTTCTAATAAATAAAATTAGCTTTTTGTTTAATTTAGAAATATATCTTTATTATACAAATATTATCTTTTCTAGATGTAAAATCAAGTACATTTCTAAATTATATCCAATCTTAAAATGAAAAAATGTTGAGCAACATAAAATACCATCTCACATCCAACTGAACTGGCCTGCAGGCAGAACAGCAGCAACATGTTTCACGGTGCTGTGGACAGCGTGCCCCTTTGAACTAGCTCTGTAATCTTCATTAGGGTCAAGGTCCAGTTTGTCTCGCTCTGTCTGTCGGGTCTGGTTCACTTCAGCGGGTCACATCAGGGCTTCTGGTCCTCCTGGTCACACTTTAACATGACCTTTATCCCCAGACCCTGACGTGTGGTCTCAAAGGCTTGCAACGCCTCCTCCAGGGGGAAACGGTGGGTCACGAGAGGCTTCACGTTCACCTTACCTGACGCCAGCATGGCTATGGCCATTGGCCAGCTGCAAGACAAACAATTTACCAACAACTTCAATATCTCATACTGAACACTTGTTCTATTTATGAGCTAATTATTAAAGCCAGAAAGAAAATTCAAAGCAGATATTCATCTTTCCTCACGTGTTGCAGTAGCGGAAAACCCCTCTGATGTCCACTTCTCTAAGGGCAGCATTGATCAGAGGAACTGTGGCCATCTCAGAACCGAGACCCACCAGCACCACCACGCCTCCTGAACGTGTCGCCTGACAGGAAAGAACTCTGTCATGACTTGGTTTATGTCACAATCTACTTTAAACCCTCAAAGTCATCACATACATAGATGGCGGTTTGAATGCAGCTCTCAGCTCCAGTGCATTCAATAGTGATGTGAGGCTTTGCTTCCATCATGTCTTCTACAGTCTTGGCCAGCTGCTGAGGACTGTCATCTTTTTTCACAGCTAGCTGGAAGTCTGCACCCAAATCTTTGGCCATTGTGAGACGCTCTGGACACAGATCTATGCACACAACTGACGGTTAGAGAGGACTGAACAGAAGAATCTTGTTGTCGTTAATGTTGAACCAGGTGATTGTGTTACCGCTGATGATGACCTGTGAGGCCCCCATTGCCTTGGCCACAAGCAAACAGACCAACCCAATTGGTCCTGTGTAGAGAGGAGATAGTTGTGCTTAATGCTTCAACTTCTTATCATGACCAACGGAAGCAGTTGACGTTTCCTGGGACGAGTTTCTCAGCAGATGTCCTACATTACCAAGGGAAGATCTAGCATCAACACAAAGGTATGGAGAAAGCATCACAGTGGCTGTGAATCCAGAAAAGTGATCCCCAGTAGTTTGTGATCACAGCAACGCTATCCAATGCGCTACCGTTCCGTTAAAATTGTTTGTTATAAGAAAAAAAAAAGACTGTCCAAAACTGGAACAGCAATTCACCCAACCTGCATCCTTCTGTACCAAGACTTAGCTCCAAAAAAACAAAGGGTATCAACATCACCAGGGCACATCAGTTTAACTGGCTCATTTGGGTTTAGACTGAATAAAGTTACCCTTATGGTAGATAACTGACTCTGTTTTCTGACATTGCTTAACGCAGGCATTGGTAAACATTTCACAACATACAGGAGTGTGTTAAACATTAGGTAAGACGTACGTTAAGGTTCAGCAGTTGTCTTCCCTGCTAAAGTTTTCTTAAGTCAGTGTCTCACTTTTGCGATTACAATGCATCCCCTAAGCATGAAATCGTGGTCCATACGTGAAGGGGCTCACGACTCAAATTATACCAAATCAACTGTTCCCTTTGCAATGTTCCAAGACCGTTATAAAAATAAAGCACAGATTATCGCCTACAAATCAGTCCAGGAGAGCTATTAGCAGTTCTAATAGACAACGTAGGGATGGAGAGGAGCCTTACTACCAAAAGTAGGCAGGACTATAAAGTACAAGAATCAAAAAGAAAGACCTGCAGTGTTGAGCGAATGTTTGTATGTCTGAATCAGCCAAATTGGTTTATTTTGGATTGTAAAAAGATGCAGATAGAAGAACACCCCCTACTTAATCGATGAGATTAGCGTGAGGAGGGGACCTGAACTTAGATAGCAAGACAACAACTCTTCTTTCTCCACTGGGTAGGCTCAACATGGACTCCCTGCTGTTGCACAAGAGCGAGGACAACTTTGAAGTTCCATTGGCTTTTTCTTTATTCACCTGCGCCGCAGATAAACACGGTGCTGCCCAGGGTGACGCCGGCTCTGCGACAGGCATGGATCCCCACGGAGAGAGGTTCGATCAGAGCCCCCTCCTCAAATGTCACATTATCAGGCAACCTATATCATTGACCAACAGTCACAGAAACATCAGAGAAAGACAGGAAAAGATATGAGGAAACTTTGGGTTAAGAGATCAGGTGTTGGGTAACCTCCGGTGCAGAGACATGCATACTTGTAGCAGAAGTTGGCGCTGTGTTTGTAGTATCGGCACAGATTTCCATCGTCAGGCGGTGTGGCACAGAAGAAGATGGTTGGAGATAAGTTATATCGTCCGTTTTTGAAGAACTCGTCCACCTCACGGGGCACACCGGGCTCAATGGCCACTCTGTCACCTGACAAACAGGGTTTTATAGCGACTCCGTACAACTGAGCATGGATAAGACTTACATGGTATAAGAAGACTGTATGACACATGTCCTAAGTATGACATCATGTAAAATAAACTAATGAGGGGAAAAAATAGAATTAGAATATCACATATGAGTCATGCAGGTATATCCCAATCCACTCACCCACTTTAAGGTGCTTTACCGCTGATCCGACCTTCACCACTCGCCCTGAGGCCTCGTGACCCAACACCATCGGCTTAGTGAGCACAAAGTCACCGATGCCGCCGTGCTGCCAGTAGTGAACATCCGATCCGCAGATTCCAACAGAGTGCATCTGGAGCAACACCTCTGTGGACAGAACACGATCCACAAGACAGAACACACTGACACACACACTTTGATCTACGGTCTTTGTTACAGCTAACTAACCACCTAACTAACGCAGGGAAGAGTGCAATTATAATATAGATAGTCTGAAATATTCTATCATGTTATGGGAGAGAAGTAAAATGATTTTAAGTTGTCTTTTTTCCACAGAATCTGGACCTAAAATTTATAAACTCAGCACACTGCAAACATGAACATGTGATGAAAGGCTTGACAGAGATTTAAACAAATTAGTGAGCAAAAGTTTTTAAAAAATCATAAAAAACAATGTATGTAAGTCAACAGGTTCCCCAAAATTAAAATAAAGTGCTTTGGGCTGGAAATTAAGATATAATAGCGGACCCTTTGGGTGTGTGTGTGTGTGTGTGTGTGTGTGTGTATTTGTGTAAACTTTTGAAATTTTAAGCACAGTCCTTATAAATGGAGCTACAACAATAGCCTGGTGGTTCTGTAGTATTCTTGCAGTGGCTTTGAAATTAAGGAAGTACAGTATGTTATTTGAGTCGTTGACGTCCGTGATATTTGGAGGATCTTGCTTTCCTTAACTTCACACACATTGAAAGGCCAGCTTGTTGGAGTGGGTTCACCTGTTCAGATCTTACCATCTGGTCCTGGTTCCGGGACAGAGCGGTTTTCCTGCGATAATTTCGCAAAAAGAAAAAAACTAAATCACCTTTAATTCCGATTTATGGTTGTTAATTATCGTCTGAGGTTAATTACCAGACTGAGGTCTCCTTTGGACCGCAGAACCACCGACAGGTTATCCTGCGCCATGACGGACGGCCACACGACCCGAGGACAGGGCGAAGATTATACAAGAAACGTCCTGTCTCAGCTACAGCCGTGGAACAGGTTCGGTCAAAGTACAGCCAATAGGAAGAGACACAACCCCGTAAAGGCGGGACTGTTACCAAAACAAAACGTCTGATTGGCTAAAACCAGCGGCACAGTCCATCTGGAGGTGTAAATATGACGATCAGACAAATTTAATGTCGATCACGTGAAATTAATTAATACAGCTCTAACCTACTACTACTACTACTACTGCTACTATACTATTACTACCAGAGACGTGTGGTGAGGTTCATGGCTGGTGAGGGATTAATAAAGTATCCATCCATCCATCCAGCCATCCAGCCAGCCAGCCAGCCAGCCAGCCAGCCAGCCAGCCAGCCATCCATCCATCTATCTATCTTATCTATCTAAACAGATTTACAAACATATGAACCTACAGTGTAGCTTATTCACAATTTAATTATCAACAGAGAGTGGGTTATTTTTAAAGTCTCATGGTGGATTATTTACACGTAAACTGTAACACACAAATAAGTACATTTGATTTAAAAAAAAAAACTGTTATGTTGTTACCTACATGTTTGTTTATATGTTACGTTTACTTATAAATGAAGTCCTTGCGCCACTCCTTCTGGACAAAAGCAGCCAAAAAAAAATTTGTTTAGATATGTAATCCTCCATTTTTTAGGCGAGTGGAAAACAAATGAATGGCTGTAGTTTGCTGTCACTTCTTCTACGGCCGAGGATTCCTCTTCCTCGGCCGAATTTCTGGGATCACCAGCGCCCCCTACCATAAGGCGCGAGAACTGCGGGCCTCACCTGGTGCCTTCTTCCAGCGGTTTCAGGACCGCTCAAATCAAGAATGACGTAACACACATGCAGTTGTTGACAAAAAAACACTGTATATTATATATTCATTCCTTCTTTCATTTTCATGTACCGCCGCTGTATCCGCTGTAGCGGGTCACGGCGAGCTAGAGCCCACTCCAGCTGACATAGGGCGTGAGGCGGGGGACACTCCGGGACCGGCCAATCAACATGAAGCGCATGCTTTTGGAGGTGGGAGGAAGCCGGAGAACCCGGGGAGAACCCACATGGAGTGGAGAGCATTCAAACTCCGCATGCTCTCCACGTGCAAACTTGCATGTTCGAGTCCCGCAGAGCGGGACTCGAACCCTGATATATATTATCTAAATAATAATTGCTTCATAGAGCAAACGTGTTTGGACATTTTAATAGAGATATATAGAGAGATAGAATTACCATCTCACTGTATAGTATGCCAGCACAGCTAGCTGAGCCATTGCGCAATCCATGGTGAGGCTCGGCTGGCTGGTGCCTCACCACAGGTCTCTATATAATAATAATAATAATAACTTTATTTATATAGTCAGTCAGTCAGTCATTATCGTAACCCGCTTAATCCACTGACGCGGGTCGCGGGGGAGCTGGTGCCTATCCCGGCAGTCTCAGGGCGTGAGGCGGGGGACACTCCGGGCATGACACCAGTGTACCGCGGAGCCACACAGAGACAAACAACCACTCACACACACATTCACTCCTACGGTCAATTTGGGACTGGCCAATCAACCTAAATCAACCTAAAGCACATGCTTTTGGAGGTGGGAGGAAGCCGGAGAACCCGGAGGGAACCCACGCAGACACGGGGAGTCCCGCACAGAGCGGGACTCGAACCCGGGTCCGCCGTGTTGTGAGGCGACAGCGCTGCCCACTGCGCCATTGTGCCGCCCCTTTATTTATATAGCACCTTTAAAAACAAAAGTTTACAAAGTGCTTTGACAAACAAGGCAAAAGCAGGATACATATGACAACAAAGAGCCAAAACAGTGAGGCCAAATAAAAGCAGGACAAAATTAAGCTAAAATTGAGGTAAAGTTAAGCAAAACACACAGAACAAGAATTAAGACAGAATGGTAAAAGAGATAAGAACAATAAAAGCAATAAAACTATTATTTTGTTTTTAATACTTAGAAACAAAAGAATAGAAGGATAAAAAGACAGCATTGCCTAATGATTCTGCACGCCTTATCTCCTCAGGCAGGTCGTTCCAAAGTTGAGGGGCCCGAATGGAAAAGGCACGGTCGCCTTTAGATTTAAGCCTCGACTTTGGAATCGACAGGAGGGCCCCACCCAAGGAACTAAGGCGGCGTACTGGCTCGTATGGGGTCAACATTTTCGCTATGTAACTCAGGGCCAGACCCAGACGGGCTTTAAAAATGATCAGCAAAATCTTAAAATCAATTCTAAAACGCACAGGGAGCCAATGGAGGGAAGCCAGGATTGGGGTAATGTGATGTTGTCTGTTAAAACCAGTAAGAAGCCTAGCTGCTGCGTTCTGGACCAATTGGAGGCGGGAGAGTGATTTATGGTTGATGCCAGAGAGGAGTGAGTTACAGTAATCGGGTCTGGAGAAGATGAATGCGTGAATTACTTTTTCTAAGTCGGAATGTGGGAGCATGGGTTTGGTTTTGGAGATTGTTCTTAACTGAAGAAAGCAGGACTGGACAACTTTATTGATATGAGATTGGAAGTTGAGGTCTGAATCGAATATTACTTCTACATTTCTGGCAGCGGATTTAACGTCATCAGACAGGGGACCAAGGCTATTTTTAATGGGACTGATGGAGTTTGGGGGAGTGAACAGTATGATTTCAGATTTGGAGTTATTGACCTGAAGAAAGTTTTGGGCAATCCAACAGTTGATATCGTTGAGACAATGTAACACAGCAGCCAGGCTTCTTGGGTCATCCGGTCTCAGCGCGAGATATATCTGTGTGTCGTCCGCATAGCAATGGAAAGACACGTTGTGACGGTGGATAATCTGACCGAGCGGAAGCATGTAAATAGAAAATAAAATTGGACCTAAAATTGAACCCTGCGGTACACCACAGGTAATCTGAGTTCTCGAGGATATGTAATTACCTATGGTGACCGCAAAGGTTCTATCTAAAAGGTAGGAATAAAACCAGCTAAGTGCAGTGTCCTTGATGCCAAGCCAGGTTTCAATACGGCCAATAAAATGGCATGGTCTACAGTGTCAAAGGCTGCACTTAAATGTAAAAGGATTAAAATTGTACTCTCTCCCCTGTCAGCTGCTAAAAGAAGATCACTGGTTACCTTGAGAAGGGCAGTTTCTGTACTGTGGAAAGCTCTAAAACCAGACTGAAATTTCTCAAAGAGATTATTATGACACATAAAAGCTAAAAGCTGGGTTGAAACCACTTTTTATAGAATTTTTGATAAAAACGGGAGTTTAGAAATTGGCCTAAAATTGTTAAAATCAGAAGGATCAAAGTTGGGTTTCTTTAAAAGAGGTTGAACCACAGCATGTTTAAAAGAAGATGGAAAAATGCCTTTTGTTAATGAGCTGTTAATAATCAATAAAATACTGGGACCAACTGTGTCAAAAACCTCTTTAAGAAATATTGTTGGAATGACATCAAGACTGCAAGTAGTTGGTTTCATGTGGGTTAAGATTTCAGATAAAAATGACAATGAAACCGGTTCAAAATAGCTAAGATAACTGTGTATATCCCTACTGGCATGTAAAACGTGGTCTGGGGGGGTGATTTGTTGCCTTATAACCTTAATTTTGTTTGTAAAGAAATTTAAGAAATCTTCACACATCTCTTGAGAGGCATCAGTAAAATGACAGGGGGAGGGGGTGGTGACTGAGTCTATCACTTTAAATAAAATTGTGGGGTTGGATTGATTTGCTAAAATTAAATTAGAGAAAAAGGATGCTCTTCCCTCTTTAACTGTTTCTTGATATTTCTTCATTGATTCTTTCCAAATTTCATAAAATACATGCAAACCTGTCTTCTTCCATTTCCGTTCTATTCTCCTACAGTTTCTCTTCAGTTCCTGGATAGAATCATTCAGCCAAGGCTGTGGCACACCATTTAGTTTTTTGGTTTTGTAGGGGGCAACCCAGTCCAGGACAGTGTGACAGGTTTGGTTAAAAAGGGAGACCAGCTCCTCTGTGTTAAAATCTGGATTAAAAGCAGTTAAAGAAGCAACAGTAAAAAGCTCAGAAAACTGGCTGGCAGACATAGAGTTAAAAACGCGGCGACGGACAGGTATACTTTGATTAAAACACGATTGGAATAAAATTACACTAAATAAAACTGCTTTATGGTCAGACACACAGATATCCTTTGTTACCAGGTTGTCAGGGCTGAGACCTTGAAGAAGGATTAGGTGAAGGATGTGACCTTTTGAGTGGGTGGGTTCCTGTACAGCCTGAGTGAGATTAAAAGATTTAAAAGTGTCAATAAAATCAGTAACAAAAATTTGAGAAGGGCAACACACATGTATGTTAAAATCACCTAAATTGAGAACTTTATCATACTTTGTTATAAAACCAGATACTAACTCGGCAAACTTTTGGATAAAAACATTGTTTGGCCTGGGTGGTCTGTAGATTATTAAGATTAGCACTGGGTGTTTAGAATTTGGTCGAAGAAGGAGAGGAGGAAAGTGCGTTCGCACGAAGAAAGAGAAGAGGAGCGCCAAGAGTATAGGACTAAGAGTAGGGACGTTGAATGTTGGAACTATGACAGGAAAAGGTCGAGAGTTGGTCGACATGATGCAGAGGAGGAAGGTAGACATACTGTGTGTCCAGGAGACCAGGTGGAAAGGTAGCAAGGCTAGAAGTTTAGGAGCAGGGTTCAAGTTGTTCTATCATGGCGTAGATGGGAAGAGAAATGGAGTAGGAGTTATCTTGAAGGAGGAGTTTGTTAGGAATGTCCTGGAGGTAAAAAGAGTGTCGGATAGAGTGATGAGTCTGAAGCTAGAAATAGAAGGTGTGATGTTCAATGTTGTTAGTGGGTATGCTCCACAGGTAGGATGTGAGCTGGAGGAGAAGGAGAAATTCTGGTTGGACTTTGATGAAGTGATGCAGAGCATACCTAGAAGTGAGAGAGTTGTCATTGGTGCAGACTTCAATGGACATGTTGGTGCAGGTAACAGAGGTGATGAGGAAGTGATGGGCAGGTTTGGTATCCAGGAGAGGAACGCAGAAGGACAGATGGTAGTTGACTTTGCAAAAAGGATGGAAATGGCTGTAGTGAATACTTTCTTCCAGAAGAGGCAGGAACATAGGGTGACCTATAAGAGTGGTGGTAGGAGCACACAGGTAGACTACATCTTGTGTAGACGATGTAACCTGAAGGAGATCAGTGACTGCAAAGTAGTGGTAGGCGAGAGTGTAGCCAAACAGCATAGGATGGTGGTGTGTAGGATGACTCTGGTGGTGAGGAAGATGAAGAGGGCAAAGGCAGAGCAGAGGACGAAATGGTGGAAGCTAAAAAAGGAAGGGTATTGCATGACCTTTAGGAAGGAGTTAAGACAGGCTCTGGGTGGTCAGGAGGTGCTTCCAGATGACTGGACAACTACAGTTAATGTGATCAGGGAGACAGGTAGGAGAGTATTTGGTGTGTCATCTGGAAGGAAAGTAGATAAGGAGACTTGGTGGTGGAATGAGGAGGTACAGGAGTGTATACAAAGAAAGAGGTTAGCTAAGAAGAAGTGGGACACTGAGAGGACTGAGGAGAGTAGACAGGAGTACAGGGAGATACAGCGTAAAGTGAAGGTAGAGGTAGCAAAGGCCAAACAAGAAGCTTATGATAACTTGTATGCTCGGTTGGACAGTAAGGAGGGAGAGACTGATCTATACCGGTTGGCAAGACAGAGAGATAGAGATGGGAAGGACGTGCAGCAGGTTAGGGTGATTAAGGATAGGGATGGAAGTCTATTGACAGGTGCCAGCAGTGTGATGGGAAGATGGAAAGAGTACTTTGAAGAGTTGATGAACGTGGAAAATGAGAGAGAACAAAGACTAGAAGAGGTGACTGTTATGGACCAGGATGTAGCAAAGATTAGTCAGGATGAAGTGAGGAGAGCACTGAAGAGGATGAAGAGTGGAAAGGCAGTCGGTCCTGATGATATACCTGTAGAGGTTTGGAAGTGTCTAGGAGAGGTGGCAGTAGAGTTTCTGACTGGATTGTTCAACAGGATCTTAGATAGTGAGAAGATGCCTGAGGAATGGAGGAGAAGTGTGCTGGTGCCTATTTTTAAAAACAAGGGAGATGTGCAGAGTTGTGGCAACTACAGAGGAATAAAGCTGATGAGCCATACAATGAAGTTATGGGAAAGAGTAGTGGAAGCTAGACTAAGGGCAGAAGTGAGCATTTGTGAACAGCAGTATGGTTTCATGCCAAAAAAGAGTACTACAGATGCAGTATTTGCTTTGAGGATGTTGATAGAGAAGTACAGAGAAGGCCAGAGGGAGCTGCATTGTGTTTTTGTAGATCTGGAGAAAGCTTATGACAGGGTGCCCAGAGAGGAACTGTGGTATTGTATGAGGAAGTCTGGAGTGGCAGAGAAGTATATTAGAGCGGTGCAGGACATGTATGAGGACTGTAAGACAGTGGTGAGGTGTGCTGTAGGTGTGACAGAGGAGTTCAAGGTGGAGGTGGGACTGCATCAGGGATCAGCTCTGAGCCCCTTCTTGTTCGCTATGGTGATGGACAGGCTGACAGACGAGGTCAGACAGGAATCTCCATGGACTATGATGTTTGCAGATGACATTGTGATCTGCAGTGAGAGTAGGGAAGAGGTGGAGGAGAAGCTAGAGAGGTGGAGGTTTGTCCTGGAAAGGAGAGGGATGAAGGTTAGCCGCAGTAAGACAGAGTACATGTGTGTGAATGAGAGGGACCCAAGCGGAAGAGTGAGGTTACAGGGAGAAGACATCAAGAAGGTGGAGGATTTTAAGTACTTAGGGTCAACAGTCCAGAGCAATGGAGAGTGTGGAAAAGAGGTCAAGAAACGTGTGCAGGCAGGATGGAATGGGTGGAGAAAAGTGTCAGGTGTGATGTGTGATAGAAGAGTTTCAGCTTGAATGAAAGGAAAGGTGTACAAAACTGTGGTGAGACCAGCGATGTTGTTTGGTCTAGAGACAGTGTCACTGAGGAAAAGACAGGAGGCAGAGCTGGAGGTAGCAGAGATGAAGATGCTGAGGTTCTCTCTGGGAGTGACCAGGAATCGGTGAATAGTAGTCCCCAGGATCAGGAATGAGTACATCAGAGGGACAGCACATGTTAGAGGTTTTGGAGATAAAGTCAGAGAGGCCAGACTGAGATGGTTTGGACATGTCCAGAGGAGAGATAGTGAATATATTGGTAGAAGGATGCTGAGTTTTGAACTGCCAGGCAGGAGGCCTAGAGGAAGACCAAAGAGGAGGTTTATGGATGTAGTGAAAGAGGACATGAAGGTAGTTGGTGTGAGAGAAGAGGATGCAAAGGACAGGGTTAGATGGAGGCAATTGATTCGCTGTGGCGACCCCTGAAGGGAAAAGCCGAAAGGAAAAGAAGAAGACTGGGTGTATAGAATTTATTAGAACGCCAAGATGTTCAAATGAGGTAAAGTTGCTCTGTGGAATGGGAGTGCATTTAAAAATCTTCCTGTAAATAACAGCAACCCCCCCTCCCCTACCTGTCAGTCGGAGTTGATGGAGATGTGTAAAATCAGGGGGGGGTTCCTTCAATGAGAGGGCTGCAGTCTCCCTCAGATAGCCATGTCTCTGTAATAATAAAAAAGTCCAATTTGTTAAAAGTAATAAAATCATGGCATAAAAAGGATGTACTATTTAAGGATTTGATATTTAAAAGGCCAAAATTTACAGGATTAAGATTAAAATTAGGGGCAGGGGGTACCAGAGGTTGCCGAGGGATATGAATTAAATTGCTGTGGTTTGCAGTGGAGGGGTGTGATGATGAACGTGTTGCAGTGGGTCTATGATTGGAAATGATGGTGGGTATGACAGTGGATGTGTCAGTTTTGTTTGTGGGAGCTGAGTGTGGTGACCGGAGGGACCAGTGGGGGGAGCTGTCGTGGGAATCAGTGTGTTGTGCAGTAGTAGAAGAAGGGGGGCGTGTGACAGGTGTAAACAGTCAGTCACATGGGAGGGATTGTAATAATCTAATCAGTATTTCAGAAAAATGTGAAAACTCAGTGATTTTGAGTGAAAATAACCTAAAATTGGTGATGTTAAACGGAAAATCAACAAAGCTCCAGGAAATGACAAACTATCAACAGAGCTATTTAAAGCTGACCTGACCTTTGCAGCTAACAATTTATATCCATTATTTGAGAAAATATGGCAACATGACACCATTCCAAATACTTGGCAAGAAGGAACCATCATCAGGATACCCAAGGAAGGAGACCTTACCAAGTGCAACAGCTGGAGGGGAATTACATTACTTTCCATACCAAGCAAAATATTTTGCAAAATATTGATGAACATAATGCAAACAGCAGTGGACAACATATTAAAGAAGGAACAGGCAGGATTTAGGAAAAATAAAAGCTGTATTGACCCTATCTGTGGGAGAGAAAACTCATCAACTTCAATGATTTTGAGAAAGCATTCGAATAGGCTCCACAGGGACAGTCTTTGGAAAATTCTCAGACATTATGGAATTCCAGCAAAAAAGTCACTTGTACAAGCGTTCTGCAGAGATTTCAGATGTACAGCAGGATACACAAATGACACTAGTTTCTGTGTCAAATCAGGAGTAAGACAAGGATGTGTGATGTCATCCCTGCTGTTCATTATAGCTGTTGATTGGGTAATGCAAAAAACCCTAATTATCTCAAATACTGGCATCAGATGGATTCTCTTTTCCAATTTAGAGGACTTAGGTTATGCTGATGACCTCGCTCTCTTATCACATATACCAAGTCACATGCAAGACAAAATATTTAGACTACAGAAGAATGCAAGCATGCTGGGACTCATCATGAAAACTGAAGTCATGCCCCTCAACAAAGGATCCACCTGTCATAGAGCTAAATGGACATCAGTTGACATGTACATCATCTTTCACATACCTTGAAAGCCAGGTAACATCAGACAATAGAGCTAACCAGGACATTTTGGCCAGATTGGGAAGAGCAAGGGCAGCATTTGTAAGATTGGGAAACATCTGGAAGACGGCACACAACTAGAAACACCAAGATAAAGCTATACCACAGCTGTGTGCTATCTGTCCTCTTATATGGTGCAGAATGCTGGAGAATGTCCGAAAGACCTAGGCAAGCTTTCCAGCTTTCACAACACCTGCCTAATAAAAATCATGAGGATTTTCTGGCCTAGGAAGATTACAAACAGTGAATTACATAAAACAGGATGTCTGGACATGGAAACAACACTTATGAGAAGAAGATGGAGATGGCTTGGGCATGTATTAAGGAGACCATCTGATGACATGATAAAAGTGGCACTGCATTGGACACAGGAAGGAAAACGCAAAAGAGGAAGGCCCAAAACAACCTGGAGAGGAACAACTGAAGGAGAAATTAAGGTAAGAGGATACAGCTGGAGCAGCATTGAGAAGAAACCCAACAACAGAGATGCGTGGAAAGCATTAGTCCTTGCCCTATGTGCCACTAGGTGCAACAAGGAGTAAGTAAGTAAACGGAAATAACTTTATAATACACATCACTGGATAAATATAACAATTTATTTCTTCCATTTTTCATTTTTTTCTTTCGTGACGGCAGGTGAGGCCGTGTTTACACAATATTACCATCATCATCATCATTACAAATCAAAATATTATTCTATAAACAAGGCCTCAGATTTTTGTGCATAAGAAAATAGTAAGAACAGTAATTTTACATTTACATTTAAGAACAACAACGTTAAATATAAATAAGCATGGAACTACATAAACAGTTGAAAAAAATTTGTTTATGCATAAATAAAAAGTAATCAACGTCTACATACATGTCTGTAATTATAATGAAATAACATTTGTGGAAAATCAATATACAGCTCATGAATGTGGTTGTGTGTATTTGTAGTGTAAATATATCATATAATGAGTGTAAGTGGATGTTTAGGTGTCATTACAGATCGTCACAGTGATGTACCTGCGTGTGGTTGTCTGGGTGTAAAACTGAACAAGATCACTTAAACATCCTAAAAGATCTTTGAAATCGCTCTCCTCAAAACTGCTAAGTTCATGTTGACATTGGTTTATTTCACTCCAACCAAAACTTTTTTATGGATTTATTTCAAAGTACACTTATTCTCATGTAGAAAACAAATTAGCATACTTCATAACAACAAACTTGAGAAAAGTGGATTGTTGTGATCATAATAATCAAATTTGTGATACTTGAACCAATGAACTTTACACTTTAATGGCCCATTTGTAAAATATGATGGATATGTTATCAAAATGGGAAGACACAGTGATGCGACAAAAGTAGGCGCTGCGATACCGGATGCACCGTGATATTGATCTCTCAAACATTTGCAACGACCTCCAAAATAGGCTGAAAAGAAATAACCTGAGAATTTTCTAGGTACCGAAAGGAAGCGAAGGAGGAAACATGGCTGGATTTGTGAAAGAACTATTGCAGACGGTGTTCAAACTACCACCAGGGATGGACAAAAGGATTAAAAGGACACATCGTTCTCCCCTGTCTCAACCTCAAGACGCCACAGTTCCTCCCAGATCGATTATTATGACATTTCTGGATGCGGCTGTAAAAAATGAAGTTATACTGCCACTGAGGCGGCAGTGGCTCAGTGGTAGAGCGGACGTCTTACAACCAGACATCGCCCAGACATCGGCGGCTCGATTCCCGCTCCGGCCAGACATCCTTAGAGTGTGAGCTGACTGTGGGAGGTGTCAGCTTACCTCCCAGTCACTAACGAGGCGCCCTTGGGCAAGGCGCCATCCCCCCCTGCAAGCTGCTCATTTGGGGTGCACCCCAAAATCACAACCCTTCACTCTGCCTCCCCTGTACTACTTAGACTAATTGCATGCCTACAGGCCCCTAGTGTGTTGTGTTTCAGGGGTACACAACACTGTGTGATTTGACTAACACACCCATATATATGTATATATGCATGTACTATGAGTGAAAAGAGAATTTCCCCACTGAAGGATGAATAAAGTGAATTTAATCTTTAATCTTATACGGCTAGCATGGAGTCAAGAAAACGTCCTATTCCACAGTCAACGGATCTTCTTTGACCACAATTACTCTCCTGACTTACTGAAGAAACGAGCAGTAATTCAGAAGAGTAATCATCCATGAAGTCATCAGGCAGCTTAAAGGAATGGCTATTAAGGCAAAATGTCTCTATCTTGCAAAACTGATAGCTAAACTGAGTACGGGAGACCATGAGCCAGGAATGTTTTGTCAATTCCTGCTGTCAAGAACACCTTTCAGTGAAGAAGAAAGAAGAAGACTCTTCACCCCCAGGACCTCAACATCACCTCATGGACTGGATTTTAGATTACTTGATCAACCGCCTACAGTGTGTGAGGACCCGGGACTGTGTCAAACACGGTTGTCTGCAGCACAGGGAACCCCCACAGAGAACAGTCCTGGCTCCATTCCTCTTCACCCTCGTCAATCGTCGGCCTCATCACAGATGGGGACGACAAGGAGTACAGAGAACTGACCCAGGACTTTGTGGACTGGCTGCCAGCAGAACCGCATCCAGATACACACTGGTAGTAGATGTTGACAGACAAGCACTCTGCCCGGTGACCATCCAGGAAATGGACATTGAGATGGTGACGTCTTATAAGTACCCGGGTGTTCACCTGAACGATAAACTGGACTTGACCAACATAAATACACTTTACAAAACAGTTCAGAGCAGACTCAATCTCCTCAGGAGGCTGAGGTCTTTTGGTGTGCAGGGGGCACTCCTGAAAACCTGACACCATGGTGGCCTCTGTTATTGTCCATAGGGTGGTCTGCTGGTGGAGCAGCATACTGTAACTGCAGCCGACAGGAGGAGACTGAACAGGCTGATTAAAAAGGCTAACTCTGTCCTAGGATGCCCCCTGGACTCAGTGGAGGTGGTGGAAGAGAGAACGACGACAGCCATGCTGTCGAAGAATGACTTCATGACGAAGAATGACTCCCACCCCCTGCAAGGCACGTTAAGATCACTGGAGAGCTCCTTCAGTGATAGGCTGCTTCACCTAAAATCCGTGAAGGAATGCTATCGCAAGTCTTTCCTTCCTATGGCAGTTAGAATGTATAACCAGCACTGCTCCCAGTCGACCACACACAATCATTATGGGGCGGCAGTGGCTCAGTGGTAGAGCAGGTCGTCCAATGAGTGTAGGATGGGCAGTTCGTTTCCCGCTCTTCTAGTCACTTGTCGTTATGCCCTTGGGCAAGACACTTTACCCTCCTTGCCTCCTTGTGTGAACGTGCGTGATTGCTCCAGAGGTGGTCAAAGGGGCTGTAGGAGTGGATTGGCAGCCATGCTTCCGTGAGTTTCCCAAAGCAGCTGTGGCTACATGCACAGCTTACCATCACCAAGTATGAATGAGGAGTGAACGAATCATGATTCCAATGTAAAGTGTCTTTGAGTGTCCAGAAAAGCGCTGTATAAATCTAATCCATTATTATTATTATTATAGTGCCTTGCGAAAGTATTGGCCCCCCACAAGAATTTTTCGACATTTTGCCACATTTCAGGCTTCAAAACTTTAAGATAACAAACTGAAAATATTCCTCAAGAATCAACATGTGAGGCACAAACGTGAAGTGGAACCAAATTTATTCAATGTTTTATATTGTGTTTACAAATAAAAAACTGAAAAGTAGGATGTACAGAAGTATTGGCCCCCCTGTTCTCTCAGCTCAGCTAACCGACTCCAGAAGTTCTCTGATGACTTCTGAATGATCCAATGTTGACCTAAATGACAGCAATGACAGAGTTCACCTGTGTGTCATTTGGTCTCACATTTGCACATCCTATTTTTCAGTTTTTTATTTGTAAACACAATATAAAATGTTGAATAAATTTGGTTCCACTTCACGATTGTGTCTCACATGTTGTTGATTCTTGAAAAATATTTTCAGTTTGTTATCTTTAAGTTTGAAGCCTGAAATGTGGCAAAATGTCAAAAAGTTTTTGGGGGCCAATACTTTCGCAAGGCACTGTATAATCAATCAGAACTGAAGAAGTCTCCCGGATGAGAGGCGAAACTTTTTCAAGAAACTTTCTTAAATTCCAGTGGATTGATTTAAACAGCTTTGGATAACCATAACCTGGATAACTGAGAACCTACACAGACATTATAATAACTCACACAATCTGGATGACCACTGTAGTTTGTAGTTTGTAAATTGTTAATATGTATATCTTTATGTATGTATGTATGTTTGACTGATGCATATATGTTTGAAACTCTCGACTTTTCTGCCGCAATCATGTAAATTCCCCCACTGTGGGACAAATAAAGGTTTATCTTATCTTGTTTCGGAAAAAAAGTATTTTGTTCATTTATCCTTCTCTTTCTGTTCCTTCTCCTTTTTGTCCTTCTCTGCCTTGGCCTCCTCAGCCTCATGTCGCTTGATGAGCTCCTCGACTTCCTTCTGCTTCAGCACCTTTATTTTCGTTTTCCCATCTTCACGCGTTAGAGTAGCGATTTCCACTGCAAGTCAACATAAAACGGCATTATGTTACTACCTAAAGCCAGAATATTGTAAAAAAACAAGGCAGTCAACAATCAATAAATAAAGAAACTACTGACTACCTGTTATAATGTGTCTACAAGGCAGTACTTAAAATTTTAGAAGCCTTTACAAACCTACTTCATAAGCGATTCATCTGAATGTAATGATTGGCTGGTGTCATTTTTTACACAGTTACTCCTGATGTACTATTTTAAATGCAGTAAAGGAATGCTAGTTATGAGCTGCAATGATGACAATTAAGAATAATAAAGCAAGAAAAGTTTTTCTGAAGTTCACCTTTTTCTGCTGAGAGTTTGCTGACATCCATGGTTTTGTTGAGGACTTTGATAGCCAAAGCAAGAGCAGAGGACAGAGTCGTCTCTCCCTCCTTGTAATCCTGCTTCAACATGGACACTGCAGCCTGAAGCCAGGAAGTCATCATATTTAAAAACACACAGAGGAACGGAATACGCCACAGTGGACAACTTGCTCTGCTTCAATCTTTTCAGTTAGAAACGTTTCTATTTCTGATAGTAGGGTTCCAATCCCAATTCCACTTTTTAACCCTATCCCTTACATTTTGACCTGAGCCTGTAAATATAGTTATGAGGGATAGGGATTGAAGCCTTCATCTAGGAAACAGGATTCCACTTGTCACATCATTAGTAGATAACACTAACCTACTTGAGAGCACACAAAATGGATGGATTTGAACAGATGCTTGGGCTCAGGGGGGAATAGGGATTGGTATACAGTATGTCTTCATTAGACCAACCTTACTAGCTATAGTTCGAGAAAGAACAGGGCCCTCTGCTAACAAAATCATAAGCCTAAATAATGTCAGACAAAATAAAGCATGAAACTACAAATTTATACCCATCAGAATCAGAAAAAGCCTAATGAGGTATCCATTACTCTGATTATGAGCAACTATCCTTATATAGTTAAAAAAAAGAATTTATCTGCTATGATTTCAATGCAATGAGAGCAGTGGTCCAGTAAAAAGGAGTAAACTTTGGTGAAGATATTTCTTCTCCTCTCAGCTTATTGAAGCTAAAGTTAAGCTAGCTACATTCAAATCAATAAAGTTACTCATGTCATAGATCTTCGTGGTCACTTCAGACTCACAGCGCTGTTGTTGCCGATACAAGTTGCTTTCCAGCCTCCATAGTTTCCACTGGGGTCACTTTGGTACAGCTGGAAACCATAGTGTTTGTCCCAGCCCATGTACAGCAGAGAAACACCAAATGGCCTCTTCCCTGTCAAAACACACGTCCGTTACAAAATGCTGAAACACATCTGTGTCTTAACAGAAAATGAGAATGTGCAACTTTTGACAAACTTGTCTGTAAAATAACGATTGAGTGTTTTAAAA
Source organism: Antennarius maculatus (assembly GCA_013358685.1). Lineage (NCBI taxonomy): Eukaryota > Metazoa > Chordata > Actinopteri > Lophiiformes > Antennariidae > Antennarius > Antennarius maculatus. The sequence goes on from CM023606.1 coordinate 22,677,964, forward strand.
ACATCTTGGGTGGACAATGCTAATCATACAAATTATATATGTTGAGATAAATAATGTGTGGATAGCAAAAAAAACCCACTGCTGTCCATCTTACCACCAAACTGTGTGTATGCCTGCTTGATGTCACAGAGCGTAGTCACCAACTGTTCACAGGGTATCGGCTCCTGGTACTGCAACAAATATCTGAAGACAAATTACGCTGATCAAGGTTTGGTTTACACGTAACATATGGGTAAACTGAAGCAAAACAATAAAAACTAGTATACTGTATGTTAGATTACAATTCAAATTTCATTCAAGACAAAAACTTGCATGTAAACGATGTAAACTAACAACCTCACTAAAACATCCATTCAGGTTTTGAAACTCACCTCTGTGCAATTAGTCGCAACTCATTTGTCAAAACATTAGCATCTGATGTGATCCCAGCAACACTGCAGGCTAAGTCCCTGACAAAAAGATTCATAAAGGAGATCACAGCACAAAGGTTAGAAAAAAGGATGAATGAGGTACTTGATGCAATGGATACATATTGGATGCAGTAGTTTTCTGTGAATCAGTTCACTCACTCATTGAGCCTGTAGATCTTCTCAGAGAAGAAAACCTCATCAAGCAGTTTGTGTATGTTGCGTCTCTCTGCAGCTAGCAGGACTCCATCATTCGCTAGAATCCCAAGGCACGTCCCAGCATGACCAATGGCTTCCATGGCATACTCCACCTGATACAGGCGTCCTGCAACCACCCTCAAAATGATTCTCTCATATATACTGTATATATACAGTATATCTGTATATATAAACACACACTCAAATTATCCATCTGTAAAGCATACTTGGCAAACTGAGAAATTAAGTAGCGGAACACATTCATTATTGCTGTTTGTGTTTATCATTATTATAATATTCCAATAGCAACTGAAGGAATATTAGTTTCATTGTTCAGGTCTTTAAATGGGAAAAGCATTTAAACCCTTTGATCTGTATCCCACCCTTAGGTTTGTTCTCCAGGGTTTTTGTTCTGGTTTATTGCTCAGGTTTATCACATAGGAAATACTGTTAACATTATCAAGATCTTCTAACCTTTAGGGTTAGAAGAACATTTGGTTAACCCCTTCCACAGGAATTACCCCCCCCACACACACACACACACACTTTGTCCTTTGTTCAACAGTAAGTGAGGTCCTCTTACAAGATACAATTAATACTTGCTAAATAACCTCAGTTTCATACCCTTTGAAGATGTAGTTTATGGACCTTGAGGTTATCATGCATTCACCCGTTGTCTCTAACATTGTCCCTTCACCATTTGTCCCTTTTGAATTTAATTACATCTCTGTAAAAGAGTCATGTGACATCATGACTGTCTTCCAACAGTTGTCTTGAGATGAGAACTTGTCCTTCTCATACCATACGCACCAACGCTTTGTTGTATTGGAGAACGACCCAGAGCTCTGTTAAGTAAAGTATCATGAACTTAAACCATCATCTCAAGAGTCATCTGTCTGCCCTGATCATCAAACGAACGCGCTGCGGCGCTAATAGGTCGGAATCTGCTTCACAACTTTTAATTTAACTTATGTAGCTGTGATTTGTGTGTCAGAAAGTAGATAATTTTAATTAAGTTTAATTAAGTTGTTGTTTAGGTGTTTAAAACTAGACTCACCCTCTGGGGAAAATATGGTTGTTCGTGAATCATATCTACGAGACTGTAAAAGAAAACAACAAAAAAACATTAGTTGATGAAAACATGGCGATATTATTACGAGATTACAACAGCTCCTTACCATTTTTCCACGTCACTGGAACAGTCCTGTTAATACAAGAGTAATTCATTTTCAAGATCATTGGCAAACAGCAGAAACCAAATAGTCAGAAATACCAAATTGTATCTTGAATAACTCAGAAATCAACTCTATCACTCTCTATATACTGACGATAACTTCACGTTACACAAGTATGACATACTTTATCTGTGCAAACGTTAACTTACAACAAGGAAGGCGTCACTTACAAAGATATTCTTATATCTAAATGCTACCGAATGAATTTGCACTATCTGGACAAGCATCTCGTTAGCATGCCGGCTAGCTGCTTCACAATGAAGACAGTCTTAACTTTACGCAGTCAGACTACACTCACGTGACTATACGACTACGTGGGAATAAGAAAATGCTCAACTAGAGAGGAAAACATTACTATAATTATAATACCTTGTGTGAAAGGATCTAAACTTGAACAGATTACACCAACCTGAAAGCTTCTCTACTTTCAGTTTGATGTTTCCTCGCTCGCACACCGGGCTAAGGACTCCTGGACTCCCGGATCCAAGCAGCGCCGCCTGTCGGTCGGAAGACCGATCACCAGTCCATCACCATTACGTGTTCATTTGTAGTCGTGGAGAAGGACGAGTATTTTGGTGTTTGTTTCTGTACCAATATTCTTTTGACAGATTATATATCGGCAATTATGTTGAGGGGCTTGACTTAAAGGTCTGAAATCTAAAATAAACTGTATGTAAAACAAGGTGCACTTAAATAGTGTAAGTGGAGTAAATTGTAATGTGGTGTTTTGGTATTATTCATTGCAATGATCTATAATAACGTACATTGGAATATTACATTTTATGATCAGGTGATGACAATTTGTGTGTGTTGTCTCCATTGATTTTTTTTTTATTCATTTAATAGTACATAAGGTTATAAAACTGATCTGGTCCCTGAAGGGAAATTAAGAGCACACTCTAGTTAGTAAATACTTCAAATGCATGCATACATATTAGTTTGTAAAGGCCCCTGTAAACACACGCACACACACAGCAGGGGGAGGTAGAGTGGCGGGCAGCTCCTTTGTGGAGCGCCAAAAGAGAAACTTGTAAAGGGGGACGGTTCCGTGCTCAAGGGCGCCTTGGCAGTGCTCTGGAGGTGAGCTGGCATCTCCCACTGTCACTGTTTCTTTGGGTGGGAGCAGGAATCAAACCGCCGATTTTAGGAATATTGGACGACCCGCTCTATCACTGGGCCACTGCTGCCCCTTGACAAAGGGCATATGGCATAAGTGTGTGAATTTGGTATTTATGTGTTTGAGAACATCTGGTCTATGGTATCTTGCAATTTTTTCATCCTGGTCAAATTTAAATAATAAAAACATTCATCCGTCCTTTGTTCTGGCATCAGAACAAAGTTTACCACAGTTCAAAGGCACTGGTGAGGGGCATGCTGAAGAAGCAGGTATATATTTTATATGATTTCCCAGGAGTGGACGAACAGACAAGTGCCACTCATCTGACGGAAGCTGTTGATCTCAAGAATCCGTTGCGCTGCAGGCAATAAGAATGAGCTGGGAAATCCCGATTGCCCTGTTAGACTTGTAAAGTCATCCATTTCCTGCAAAGTGGGCGCAGCTGGTTTTCACGCATTCCACTGGGACTAATAGGATTAATAGGAGTTTGCTGCATACGTTCAGACGTTCAATAACGACTTATTCATGCAAAAGCAGCACGTTTTCATTTGCATTTTTATGTTTGACTACTAAGTCGGTGCATTTTTTCATGTTGACATTATAAAGTTTTGTACTTCGCTAACCAATTTTTCATGCCTTTTTTATTCTTATTATTGCACTTCAAACCTGCAGCCACTGCAATCTTGATACACTGTACAGGACATTTGAATTTATTTTAATAAATTACTTTTGTCCACCTCCAGACAGAAAGTAATTGTTGGACATTGTGTAAAAAATGTAAGTACAGTACACGCACAGGCCCGCATATTCACCTTTAGACCTACCTGCAGTTGCAGCAACTCGTCACAAGAGGGCGGGTTTCACTCAGTGGAGTTCTTGAGTTCTCGCACTTACCATCATAAACTCTGGTTTCACCATTCTTATTTAAAGTAAAAACTTTAAATAAGAAAAAAAATATACAATTGAGATACACACGCACACACACGGAATTATTTTATATTTGAATCCAGATCAAAGTGTGACTCTCTTCTGTTTATGCCATTAATTTCACTAAAACAGCCACTATCATTTGCATTTATCTCACACAACATTATTCTGTTTTTCCCCAGATTGATGACAGTGGTCTTTTGTGTGTAGGTACTGTGCATCGGTCAGTTTGTGGGTAGCAGTGTGTATTGAATTGTCTATCGTATTGTGCGTTACATCTATCAAAAAGCAGGGAAAACAGAGACAGTGACAAATACACATTTGTATTGAATATTTATGTGATATTGCACTGAAAATAACTTATTTGCGTGGCAACTTTTAAAAACAAATTACTAAGTACTTCACACAATAAAAAAGCTAAAAATAATATATTTCTATAATAAAAATATAAGAAATATCATTTGTTGCAGAACAGCCATGCAGTAGAGGTTATCAGAAGATATTTAAAGGTGAATACTGAGTTTATGACCATAAGGAAGAACCATAAAGTGGATTTCATAGCGAGGTCAGATTTATAAGGAAAGAGTAGATCAGAAATATAAGAAGGATCCAGGACATCCGCAGCTTTGAAAACATGCAGTAAAATCTTAAAATCAACAACTGGTGTGATGTAATGGCTTCAGTTCCTGTTTGTTAGAACCCTTGTAGCAGCATTTTGGGTCACTTGCAGTCTTAGAATGGTCCATCTACTAATAGCAAAATAAACAGTATTGCAGTAATTTTGCATCAAGGAAATGAAAGTATGGATGACCCTTCTCTAAATCAGAGAACGAGGGGAATGACCAGATGTTGGTTAGCTGTAAAGGCTGAGAAACACAGGACTGTACTCCTTCAGTCACCTGAGTGTAAAAGGAGTAGAATCAAACTCAAGTTTCAGGCCTCCTTCCAAACATGAATAGATTAGACGTCTGGGGAGGTGTAGACATGAGTAATGTTACAAGCGCGGGAACAACGGGGGATTATTGTTATGACTCCAGATTTGAACTAATATATTTTCAAGAAATGTCCATTTAATGACATTGAAGCAGAACATAATAACAGATAAACACTGGTGGGTCTGTGATTGTGACGTAGCAAGCTGACAAGAATAGAGCAGTGTTAGAGAGCAATGCTGTTGTATTTATGTAGAAATTAGTGGTAATAGTGCTCAAGTATTTTCATCTCAGACTACTTTATATTTCTCTTTAATAAAGAGGAATGTACTTTTAACCCATTAGACATTTTCACTATTTATGAATATTACATGTGTTTATGAAATGATGCTCTGCTGTAGATGAAACTACTCTTCAGCAACAGCAAAATGCAAGCAGGCCGTTTGTGGAGATTTCTGTCCAGTTAAGGTCTGTAGTGAGAAGATTGTGTGTGGATCTTTGTTAAGGAAACCACCTGACATTAAAGGTCACATCTTCTTCCGTTAGTGAGGTAACACAAAGAATTGGTCTAGTGAGGTGTGTGGTAAAGCCAGCCTGTCCTTACCACTGAAATTGGTTTATTATTTTTATTCTAGTATATTGTAACTTATTTTCGCTCCACATGGTCAGCACCTTCCCAAACATACACATGGCCCAACTTGAATCAGCTGTGAATCACAATCGTTTTCAGTTTGTTACAATTTTTATTAGCTCATATGTACATTTCATTCAGTTTATAAAAGACACACAAAGCATCCGATTAAATCATTTATTTAAAGTCAAATCAAACAAATGCTGTGATACTTACCTTCTGTCTTGGCATAAATTGTCTAAAAGATCCTCACCTGGTTACCATGAACATTTTATAGGGAGGTGAAAACGACCAGAGCGTACCACTGTGAAAGGGGTGTTTGATTTTGGTTAAAAAGTATTAATCGGTATTACCAATGTTGTAATTGCTGAATTTCAGCAGAGGTTCACCATGAGTATAGAAGTTGTATCATGTGTTTTGAAATGTATTTTTTTTGTTCATCATTGTCACCATAATTATGGCTGAATTTGTATTAGGTTCCCTGGAGAGGATGGTTGGTCATGACCAGCAGTATAAAAGCTCTGACCGAAAGCATGGTGGAAATTTTTTTTTTTTTTTGTCTAAACTAGTTCAAGGTGGAGGATGTGCTGCTGACAGTACATGTTTTTGGTTTTTTTGTTGTTGTTGTAAGTAGAGAAATAAAAGGTTTTACCTGTAATTTTTTTGGCTCATTTCTGTACACCTGGCCCTCATCAAACGAACTCATTTACAAGGTAAACATTGAAAGCACTGTTCTGGATGAACATATTTTACATGTCTAATGAAAGGTTGCGAATGTAATCCTAACTTTAAGCAAAAGATTTATCTTACTGAAGAAATCCATGAATGGGAGTACATAAATATCAAAGGTTAATGTGTCATGTGATAAATTCAGTATTTTCTAAAATATCATCAGATAATTCAGGACAATTTTCTCACATTCCACATTTTTCTCCACATACTTTTCAATCTCAAACCATCCCTCTGTGCTGGATTCAAACGTTCTCTTTCCTGTTTGAGACCAAGAATCTACTGATGAATGAAACTAACTGGGAGGCCCGGAGAAGACGGTGGAAGGTTTCTTTTAGCTGACACCTCATGGTGGGATGACAGAGTGTTCCTCGCTCTGCTTCAAGCATTAATTATCAGACGGTCTGTGGAAAATACTTTGTCAAAAAGACAAATGAGGGGCCATCAGCAAGGGAACATATCTGACTCGGCCGGGGTTAGAGGAAGGGCCTCTCATTCTCGTGGGATGTAATGGTTGTTTGTGTGTGTGTGTGTGTGTGTGTGTGTGTGTGTGTGTGTGTGTGTGTGTGTGTGTGTGTGCGCGCGTGCGTGCGTGTACAATAAAAGCTGGGATGGTTGAAGAATCAGAGGATCAGCATGAGAAAATTGAAAAGCAGACCACAACGAAGAACTATACAAGAATTATTCATTAAGTCGATGTGATCTTTAGTATCACACAGAATGAAATCATTTATATCTTCAAAAATTTGTCCTATAACATAATCATGGCCACATGTACATAGAAATAACTTGTTACTGACATCCAGTGATCGACAGTGTCAGAGCTACTGAAAGCATTGAGGGACAAACTCACCATGTTTCAATGAAAACATGTATCAGCTGAAGTAACCATGAAGCTCGGACCGCTGGAGACTTTCCAGTTCTGTCTTTTATAAAAATGATCAGTTCATTTTTGCATTAAAAAGACTCGGTAGGATGCATACATTTTATTTATCTATCTATCTATCTATCTATCTATCTATCTATCTATCTATCTATCTATCTATCTATCTATTTATCTATTTATTTATTTATTTATTTATTTATTTATTTATTTATTCATTCATTCATTCATTCATTCATTCATTCATTCATTCATTCATTCATTCAGTTTATTTTTCTGCTTTCCAGACATGTTACTGTAACAGATTTCACTTTCATCAGTGTTGAAACACCAGCAACAACATCCGAAAAGAAAAAAAAAAGGGTTGACTGGTAGAAGCCATTGGCTTGTAAGGTTCCCGTCCCCTAAATCATCAACAACATCTCTCTCATTGCAGCACATTGTCAACCAAATTCATACATTGCATGTCCAGAATGTGGATTTTTGTCACTCAAAATATTTAAAAATCACTCCGTGGATCTTTTTATTTTCACTCTCACTGGATTAGATAGCAGAAAATTCAGAGGTAGATAAATAAAAACCTGGACAAACAAGAACAAACCCCTTTGTGTGGCAAGATTCATTTTCATGCATTTTTTTATTTAGTTACTTGGGTGAAGTAACCCTTTAAGATGAAATCAAATCCTTCCATATGAAAGGGGATTCGATTTCGACGTCAATCTTTTCAAGCAGTGGATGTCTATAAGATATTAATTTTAAAAAATCTGATGATTGAAGGTTTTAAAACTACTTATTTGTACAATCATTCATTTCTGATCCGATCACATGCCCGCTACTGAACCTGAACCTTAATATAACTCGGTCAGTAAGAGACACAATGAGAAGAATAAGCCATGAAGAATGTGTGTGTGAGGGGAGGCGGAGGTATCGAGGAGGTATGGTCTGCTGTATGGGATCACAGCACACAGGGAGGAGAGGAGGAGGGAGAACAGAGGCAGACGGAGGGAGTGAAAGCCTGAAGAAAGGGAGCAGAGGGGACAGACGGCAGGAGGCACAAGCTGACCCACAATCAAAACCCCTCAAGAAAAATGCCCAATTTTGAAGGCACCTGGAAAATGAAAAGCAGCCACAATTTTGAAGAGTTACTCAAAGTGCTGGGTGAGATCAATCTGCTCTTCTTTATCTTGGATGGTTTGTGTTGTAGTGAGAGAAGCTTTTAAAATGATCCAGTGTGTCCACATGAAATTATTACAGCTTTATTATCACAGACTGCAATCAAGGTTTATTCTGAAAAGCATGCAGACACAAGGGGCTAGTCAGACCAGTTAGCACAAAATAATTGGAGATTGTACTTTTATTGTATATTACATGATGGTGCCATCTGATTAAACTGTTAAGTCCAACTGTAGTCCCATCAGAGCACTGGCTTTGCTGCAGCTCGGATTTTTATGTTGGCGCCTGGATGCAGGAAACAGAGTTTACACTGATTGTTTCAAAGTATAGCACTTTTGATTTTAATGGCAGGACGGAGAAAGTGTGCATTTGAGTGATGGACTATAATGAGGATTAATGGGGAACACATTGAGACTGAGAGCTTCAGTATCTCTTGTCATTTAGAGGAAAAACTGTATGATGTATCAGGAGTACAGACGAGCAGCACAAGCATTCCTCCCTCTCATCACTGTGTCACTGCACACCAAATCCTGACACCATCTGCTGATGACAATAGTTGCTTTTCTGAAGGATTTTTTTTTTTTTACTTCTGAAAAACAACTCCTGAGGTTGACCCTGCCTGGTACGGATGGGATAAATACCTCAACCTTGGGTAAATAAGTCAAACCGAAAGAGGATATTTTTGTTCCCTCACGTCATTGTTGATTAATATCCAATCAATACTCCTCCTCACTTTCTTAATATGGACAGAGTATCACAAGCTCACTAGAAGCTTCTTCCATGCTCCTAGGGGTGAACGCCATGCTCAGGAAGGTAGCATCGACAGCTGCATCCAAGGCCAATGTGGAGATCAGGCAGAACGGCGAGCATTTCTACATTAAGACCTCCACCACAGTTCGCACCACAGAGATCAACTTCCTCATCGGGGAAGAGTTTAATGAGGAGACGGTGGATGGGAGAAAGGTTAAGGTAATTCATTTAAACAATACCAGCAGCTGATGATGAATTCACACAGGGAGAATATTTTCATTGCTATCAGTTCACCTGCATGACATCGACGGAGATTAGTAGCTTTGTTTTATTGAAGCAAAGTCTAGCACTTGAATTCATCACTTTGAGTGGTCTGGAAAACTGTAAAATATTCTCATAATTTGCAACTTTAAAAAAATTTGAAGAGGGACACCAATGTTACACCTTCCCAAACTGAGAAACAACAGATCCAACAGACCATTATGCAAACTTTTGTGGTTTGGTCTTTGGTGACATCATCAGAGTTATTTTCCTGGACTCTGGAAAGTGGTGCCAGAGGCAAATATAACATTATATAACACAGGTGCTACAGTACTCAATGTGATGAGTGAACCTATTGTCATGTGTAGGAGCATAGGGCCGAGCCCCTTTGAGGGCTCTATTTTATTAAAATTGAGGGAAACAGTTGGGTAGAATGAAGAGTTGTACTCAGAAACCTAAACACTGTGTTTCTTTGTGAAAGAAGAGAGACAGAAGATTTACCAAGTCACTCTGCTGTCTGGTGTACCGCGCTGCTGTAATGCTGACGTGCTGTTAGCCAGGTGAAACTGAGGTGATGGATACAGGAAACCTCATTAAGCACTGCCTTTCTACAGAGTCTGGCCACTTGGGAGACAGAAAACAAGATTTACTGCAAACAGACTCTACTTAGTGGCAACGGCCCGAAGACCTTCTGGAGCCGAGAACTCAAAGGGGATGAACTCGTACTGGTGAGCAGCTTTAGAGTTGAATTATGATTATGGTAAAAGATAAAATATAGAAACACTGCAGACTTAGTATTATGAAGATAAATGTGTGTACAAACTTGATATAATCCTGTTTTTGCTGTTGTAAATGCCACTTTGGGATTATAAATTTGTGTTTCTCTTTTCATAATAAAATGGTGTTTTATTCCAAAACAATTGCTGCTCCCAAACAGGCCGAACAGGAAGGTTTGATGTCTCCCAGTCTCGTTGAACATCTTGCAGCAGATAACAAGATGTTTGGAACATTGTGCAGAGAATGAGGTGTCAAATTTGGAAGTTCCTCTCTTTACCATATGATTTGTCTTTCTGCCAATCAGAGACCCCTGGGATGGTTCAAGGGGCAGTCTCAATTTGTGATAACAACAGAACCTATCAATGAAAGAAAAGATTGACATAAGATTGAACATATTAAGGAGCTAGGCTGCAGGATGACGCAGTGGGCAGTGCTGTCGCCGCACAGCAAGGCCGTTCCGGGTTCGAATCCCGCTCTATTCAGAGTTTGTCTGTTCTCCCCGTGTCTGCGTGGGTTCTCTCCAGGTTCTCCGGCTTCCTCCCATCTCCAGAAACATGCGCTTCAGGTTAATTGGCCGTTCCAAATTTCCCGTAGGTGTGAGTTGAGTGTCTGCATGTTTGTCTCTGTGTGGCGTCTCTGACTGGCGTCGCACCCGGAGTTTCCCCCGCCTCATACCCTAAGACAGCTGGGATAGGCTCCAGATGATGAAACGGTTGGAAGATCAATGAATGAATGTTAGGAGCTCACGTTAGCGCCTGGTTAGCTTAGTATGAAATGAAATGCATAAATGAATTATGATGTCCAAATCCCAAAACCAGGAAAGAAGGAGATGGACAGAGATCATAACTGGGTGTTGATGACAGATGTGAAATAGTTGAATTATCCGGCCAATGTTTCTACAAAATACAAAGTACCTCCATGGAAATGTTTGGAACCTCATGGGGGTCACCATCCCTTTCTCGTATTTCTTTCTATGGCCAGATGAGGGTGTGGATAAACATCCTTAAATGAGACATTCATTTATCCTGATGCAATGATTATTTTCATGACTTTATCACATCAGATGCCAAAAGAATTACTGCCTTACAAAAATATTTTAGATTGAGAAGTTTTTGTTCAGCTCAACACAAATCTCAGACCAGAGATCTGAGCTTTGTGTTTATCAGTCATTTGAGGTTGATCTTGTTTAGCTATTTGTAATTGGTTAATTTGATGTAAATCAATACAAGGAAAAACACACAAAAAGGGAATTTTTTGGTTACTTTTTTGCGGAAACAAAAAACAGCCATCAGAAACAGTTGATTTCAGATCACTAACAACAAAGTCGTTTTTTCTGCAAACATCTGGGCCTGCTTGGGTTTATTAGCCAGATGATCAACAGAGCTGAGTTTAGTCTGGCGGTGGTGCAGATGCTGTACAATCATGACTGTGACTCAGACAATAATTTGGACTGAAAGCAGATTTTCAAACTGGGAACAAAGCTTTGGAAAGAGGCCCAATGTGTTTTTATTTAAGATAAGGGTGTGTTCGTCTGTCTCCCTCTGTTGTAGTTGAGTGATCTAGGCTGTAATCTAATGCACAAGGCATGTGGGGCTGAATCACTGGAAAGAAAACATGACTTTACCAGTGAGGAGATGAGCTATATCTTTGTTGTTCTGTAATTTAACTCACACATATTATTCCTCAGTTCAAGTATTATATAGCTTTAAAGGTCTGAATGATGGAGCACAGATGGGACAGATCCCTCAGCGCTCCTAAATGTCTTCTCCCTGAGTTCATGTGCTGCTGAATGCTGACAGATGTTCATACTTTTTTTTTTTTAAATTCAACTCAAAACTTCATTTTCATTTTTTTTTTCTTCAGGGGAACCGAGGATCACCTCTGCTAATTAAAAATGCTCTAAAGAATGCTTTTATAAAATTGTAATTCAACATTTTTATTCTCATGAAATGTTAAATGGTTTCAAACTTGCTGAGACAATTTTTGTTAATTATGTTGTTGCCCCAATGAGAAACTTGCTTGGGGACGGTGCCTTGCTGAAGGGCACCTCGGCGGTGCTCAAGAGGTGAACTTGCACCTCTCCACCTACCAGTTCACATTCCAAATTATTGGTCTACAGCCGGTCTTGAGCCGGCCACCCTCAGTGGACTGAGCTACTGCCGCCCATTTGTAATGCTTTCATTCTAACTTTTCCGAGACAGTTTTTGTTAATATTTAAAAAATGTGGCACCACCCACAGTTTTATCAGCACAAGATGCAAATCGTCCTGTCATCCTCTGCAGCTTTGGTGTGTAACAGTTTATCTTGTTGGTAGTCACCAGCGCTGGAGAACTAAACCTTCTTGGATCTTCTCTAGGCTCCCTTCTCGTCCACAGACTGAAGCGATCGGCTTCTCAGAACCGCACTGGGAAAAAAATGAAATGAACAAAAGCACTGGCCAGCAGATGAGGGGAAACCAGGCTCACACGGAGAGAAGCTTAATGAAGACATGTGGTGACAGCGCACTCATTGTGATCTAAGATGGGTGGAATAGTATGACCATTTGGGAAGTCCACAGCAAAGGGGGAAACAAATCAAAGCTTGAGGACGCAGAGCTGCTACATAACTTTGACCTCACATAGATCCTTTACATCCTGCCCAGTCTAGGCTACCTATGATGGGAATAAAGCCAGATGAAACTGTGTGGCTGCTACAGTGTCTTGGGATCCAAATCTGTCCGTCCTCTGTAATTGGTCTCATTGATCAAGTTGTTGAAAAGTGCCAATGGAGCGTGGCGCTCCCTCCAGTTAATGTCTCCCTCAGCATCGCGCCGTGAGCAAGATGGCCTCGTCTCAGCTCCATTTTTCAAAGCGCAGGCCTGCTTCCAAATCGCACGGTCAGAGATAATGATGATGTGTGGCTCTGCAGCCGGTCATAATGTGGCGCCCCCGGGACTCTCATAAATCTCTGGACACGCCCACCCCTTACCCGAGGCGTCCAGTGTTTCTTCCCAATTTCCATATCATTTCAGTGCATCTGTTTCATTAGCAGGCAGCTGCATCAAATGAGGATCATGTTGGCCAGCATTTAGGCAATTAGTGGTGAAAATGATTCAGAGCAGCAGAAAATATGGAGACCACAGGATCATTATTGATTCAGTGATCACAATAAAGAAGCCGAGTTGAAAATGTTATATTTCTAGGGACAATAATCCAACTGTTCCAATGTTCCACAGAAATTAAGTTTTTCCTCATTTTGTCTGATTAGAAAGCAGAACACTTTTTATTATTGTTTTACTGCTATTTAATGAAATTCATTTATGCAATGTTGTTTACTATAGTTTGGATCTAACCTGGGGCACATGACTGATTACCTTGTAAATAATGTAATTAGGTGAACAGAGCCCTGTGTGCTGAGAACGTTTGTACGATGGAAGCTCAGACTGGTCACCTCACCGTCTTCTTGTGTGTGAAAACTAAAGACCTGACAATGACATAATCCGTTTTTTTTTTTCTTCCAATCAATCTCGTTTCAGATCTTTGGCGCTGATGATGTGATTTGCACGAGGATCTACATCAGAGCATAGTGGAAGTCCTTAACTTCCTCCAAGTCTAATTTTCTGACATTTGAACTGCCAACACGAAAATTTTCACATAAAAAAAAAAAAAACTTAATCCATTTTGATATTCCATGTCTTACATCTTCAGGAAAATCCCATGTTTGTATTGAATATTACTGCAACATTTTTCTATTGTAAGCAGTTTTTCTACCACTTGAAATTAAAAATCCAAAAAAGAATCACTTCCTTCATTGCGTCCATTTTATCACGGAGGGTTTTGGACCTGCATCCAGTTCATCAGTGTCTTTTTGTTGACTGGATTACTTTTCATGTTACTCTGAAAGTTATAAACCAATGTTTGGTACAGGTACAGAAAAAGAGGCAGACACTAATTATATCTAGACATTCTTGTTGCTCAGAAAAAGGTTCATCGCTGACTATTTATGAAGTGGTGTAGATCCTGATAATTCTTAGCCTCTGTGTTTAAAAAATAGAAATACAAACACAACTATCAGCTAAGATGAGACAGACATCCTACAGGAATAATAGATATATCTGGATGAGTGGAGTTTACTTCATCATTTCTGGTAGGGGTGCAGCTCTGGAGTGTGTAACATGATTGTTCACACTTGGTGGAGGTGTGTACTATACTGAGGGCCATTTTAGTTTGTACATCAAACCATACAGATTTCACCGGATGCATAATGTTGCCGTCAAAAAGCTTTTTATGCACAAAAGTCAAGAAATGGTTGCCCAGGTCTGTTTGTTTTACTCATATTTTAAGATGAAATTTTATACTAACACTCATATGTACAACAATGTCAAGTCCAGAGAAGAGTCACATCAACAGAGATTCAAATATACTCTACGTACAATCAACTGCAGGTCTTCCTGTGATGTTCCATAGTAACACTAAATATGAAATTAAAAACCCCAGTTATAAGATTGTCTGTAGCTGGTTGTGTCACTGACCATCACCATTCAGAATGAACTATTGTATATCAGACCTTCATTGAGGCCTGAATTCAATCCTAAGCAATGTCATCTGTTTTGAAGTGTTTTCATTACATTTGATTTATTGAATAATTTTGAGATTGAAAAGGTTTCCTTCCAACTTGAAGTGGAGATCAGGAGATGAACTGATGGGGGATAATGATGGTAATTTATTCACCGTCCTCCTTACATTAATGTAAAGTTTCGTAATTTCTATTGTCAAACACTTTACAGCCTCTGTTGTGATGGCACTTTCCCATCTTACTAGATCTGCAAGGCTAATTCCAGTGCTATTTGACAAACAGAAAAGGAGGAAAGACAGTAAAAGTTTGGTTTACAGTTTCACATTTGTATTTTAGCAAGATAAACAAAAGGTCAGTTCTGACTAGCCGTGACTAGAAGACATTATTGCTTGCTTGGCTTCTTAAGCCTTAGATCGCACACAAGTCACTTGTCATGACTGGGGTCAATGTACATCAGTTTGTGTGTGTCGTCAATACCAGCCAATTCCAATTCTAAGCTTTTGGTTACATTAAAACACATAAAAGTTAATAGCACTGTTAAGCATCTGGTTTGTTGAAAAACTACCAAAATGTACGTTCTAAAAAGGACAATTTGCTGCTCAGCAATATTTAAGAATTTTAAAACCACAGTTGAGAACGATGCCACTGACTGAAGGGATCAAATCATGTAGAAAATGGATCATTTTTCTAATGAACAAACATTCTTAACAGATCACAAGGAAAAAAAAGAAGAAGTTTGAATTAAAAGCCTTTGGTTAAGACAATCTGTTAAATTCTGCATTTCCTTAGTAAACTCTGCAACTGCAGGTGAAGATTGAGATGGTGTGTGTTTGGGTACACTATACGTCAATAACATCTGATAAAAAAAATCTAGATATAAACAACATATTTATACAAATATTTGGGCGGTCATAAGTTACTGCAGTGGACACTCAGCTGGTGTTGCACTAATGTCAAGCATGATCCCAGCTGCTGCCATAGATGTTGAATACAAACAGTGCATAGAGTGCCTTCGTGCGCTGTTGTCAGCAAAATAGTTCACCTTCATAGACTGTACATGTTTATAGGTGGAAGCCGGACAGCACGCTTTGAACACACAGGTACTTGTCCTCACTGAAGAGAAATACTGACGCTGTTGTTCTGTAAATAATCAGGTGGCACGAACAGAAAACTGATTGCACTGTTTTGAAAGTTAGGACAAATTTCCTGTAACTGTTAGGACACATTCACAAAAAAAGGTAGAACATCCGCATCCCAATCACTTATGGAATGACTCCAGAATATTTTAGCAACAGAGTTCAGTCACAGGAGGATGTAAAAAAAAAAAACTTCTTAAAAGCTACTGTGTGCATGAAGGAATCACTGGCAGCTAGTCCTGTGAAGACGATCACAGCTTTGCTCTGGATAAGAGACTACAATGTTCTGTACTCCACCCGGTATCTGTTAATGCTGAGATAATGGAGGACCTCAGGGTTGCAGGCTGTGGTGCAGGACAACAGGCCTTCTTGGTTGTCACCCATCAGCCACCTGTGGCTGTCAGCGGCCATGTCAGTGGTCACGTTCTCTTTGACCCAGGCATCCAGCCAGGTCTGAAAGCGTCTGTGCAGGTTTGTGTTGACCCGCTGGTGAGACTGAAAGAGACGTTAACAGGTACGTCACTGCTTAGTCAACAGCATGCTGGTCCAAAGTACCAGAAAAAAAGAAGCAGCCTCTACAGAAGACAGTTCCAGCTCTGCTGGAGTGAAGGACTGAATTTCAAGATTTTACTTGTGTTGTTATTTTCTATTCACTCCACCTACCTGATGAGCCCGTGTGAGTGCCGTGTGCCTGTACATATAATCTTCTGACTTGCAGACATAGACCATCTTGTAGGAGTTGAGCTTGAACATGCACTTCATCTTCAGCTCGCTCTTGCCATCCTGCATCTTGTCCGAGGGCATCTTGGTCATTCTCTCCTGTTGCAGCTGCTCCCATCCTCTCTGGCACTTCCTGATCCGCCTCAAATTCCTGAGGGCCGAAACAGATCAACAACCATGAATAATAGCGACTGATACCTGAATAACTCCTGATTATTCCATACAAAGTGGTGCATTGAGTTTACAGGGAAAGTTCGCACTAATTTCAAAAATCTGTAAAAGTCTTATTTTCACTCACGCATGTTAAACATAACAAAACTGTGTCAGAGTGTCCGGTATCACTATTACTTATCCTAGGAGATATGGTCAGACATAAATCACATGACATTATGCAAATTACATTCAAGTAAAATTTGAGAGGACTGTCCCTTTAAACAAGAAGTTTTAAACCCATGCATTGCAACTCACCAAGTAACAGAATTAGATAGGAAGTCAAATCATTCGAAATGTGGATCTATAAGAGCAGCAGAGGCAGCAGTCGGAATATTTCTGGACGGTGCACTTTCATCGCACAACCATAGTTAAAATTAGAATATGCTTGGCAAACAAATATTTCACTTAAATCGAAACTGATCCTGATTATGTGCAGGTATTGAAATGCAATTATTCACCCCACCTGAATGAAAGTTTTAAATGTGTACTTACCACTGAGGGTACGGGTGAGCGGGACAGAATACCATGAAGCATTTATTTTGCATTCAGGGCTCCACTTAAAAGACATGACAGTGAGGCCAAATTCAAGTAAAAACTGAACAACACTAGAAAAATCGTTGCCTGATTGGATACCAATCAAATATATGAGCTGAGAGTATTTCAATATGCACATCACCAACAATGTATAGAGTGTTATGATCATGAGATGAAAACCCAAAACAACTGGAGAACAAAGAACTGTTACTGCTCTAGAAAATCTTGGAAGTCTTTTGACCTCTTTTGCTGCTGATCTCTCATAGATTTGATGGAAAGAAAAAGACAAGATGTGGGTGAACCCACTGATAAATCAAAAAGACGTTCCAGATTTATGCAATGGGTTGAATAACAGAAAAGCAAGAAAAAGATATGTGTGTTTCAATAATACTAAGAATGTTTTGCTATGGTAATGGACAGCCATCTCAAAGAAACAAAAACACATCAAAAGCAATGGTAGACTGTATGAGCAAAAGTCAACAGGAGCAAAGGGTGGGCGATATGGCCAAAATCATGTAACATTTTATGTAACAGTATACAGCCACTAGAATTCAATATGAAATGACTTTAAGCATCCATATGCATTATTTCCTTCTTTTCTTTAAATCCTGCATGGGAAGAAAAACAGCCGTCTCATCAGCAGACATGACAGTAAAACTAATAAATTTCCAACATAGCTTTAAGGCTACATCTGAGAATAATCATTTCTACTGTTACCCCCCCCCTCCCCCTCCCCACAGATCACATTACTTTGTGAGGCAGCTGATTCATGTGATCGCAGGACTACAAATACATTTCCGACACACTATGGGTGTCTGAGGATCTGCACAGGGGGACACTGTGAGGTTACCGACACACCGTCCAACCCCAACCAGGGAATGAAAACAGAATCCATGCAGGGGCTCTCTCGGGGGGCCAGGAAAGAAAAACACTGACATGAACATACAATTTAGACAATCATTTTATTTACAAATCCTACTCCTCTGTACATGTGTTGCAGATAATGTGCTTGACCAGAGTTTTTAAAAACTTATAAGCACTCATCTGTGTCAAACCCAAAATAGACCTGACCCACAAAAAGAAAAAGGTTGCAATGGAAGAGCACTGCTTGCACTTAAAATGATTACAAACATAACACTGAGTATAACAGACTTAAACAAAAGGACATTTCAACATTTACATTTGCAAACAGTGATTAAGTCACATACAGGACTGAATACCATCACAAACAAAGAGGATCATAAGGCAGAAAAGGAAACCATTGACTTCACTGTCCTCAGGTCCAACACAAGAGCTCCAGTCTCTCAAACTCAGGTCAAAGACATGGTAGAAAAATGGAATTAAAATGAAAATTGCCTTGCTTTCAGTTTTGGCATCTAACTGTTGTTCTTTTTTTTTCTTTCTTTTTTTCTCACAATGATAATAATATAAATTCAACACAATGCGGAAGATCAAACCAAATGACTCCTTGTACCCGTCTGCTAAGAAGATCAAGCCAAACTCTTTAAAAAACCTCACTCTTAATAAATAAAATTTCCATTAAAATGAACTGAATCACTGAATAAATAAATTCCATTTGTTAAAAAGATGGCAATATAAAGTGCAATCTTCCACGTGAGGCAGAGGTCAGACAGTGAGGGAGTCATGTTCACGTTTGATTCTCAACAGACAGGAGGGCGTTCAGGGAAGCGTTTCACTGGAGCCGTTTTCTCTTCTCAAAGGAACCTTCACAAACACTCTCTAAGTCAGCTTTGTGCAGAACCACCACTGTTTCTGTCTCTGAAAAGAAACTGGACTTGGCAGCTGGTTTGGTTTGTCAACAGTGGAGTGGCTGCCTGGCCGACTAGAGCCTCAGGACAGATGCTTAAACCGTGCAGACAAGGGGAAGATATGGCTGGGGCCTCACCTGGGGAGGAACACCGGCTTCTGGGCAAGATGGTCACGGAGCTCCGGGGACGCGGAATCCGAGTTTAGGTATCTGCCCACGTAGTCCGACCACCTCTGTGGATAACAGAGCAGAAAACCCCACGTGACTCATTGATGAAAGAACAGATGCTGATGGACTGTCTGCTCATCACTCATTTCAGGACAATATATTAGAGCTACATTCGTTAGCGAGGACTCTGGTCTTTAAAACACAGAGTTAACTCAAGACATGGTTACGTCCAGTCCAGCGGTGTAGAACATACACTGCAGAGCTAGAGCAGCGGTACCCAAAGTTTTTTGCGCCACGGACCGGTTTCATCTAAAAAAAAAAATTTTCACTGACCAGTCTTCATTAATGACGCCAGGACAGCTGTAGTCTAATAATAAATCATCCATAAGTGGTTTTATGTAAAATGCAGACATCAACAGACAAGAAACAATCTAATTTTCATAAATAATTGTAAGAAATTATTATATTAAAAATTTGATTGAAGTGACTACATTGATGAGGTTTATTTTGAAATATAGCAACTTACAATCAGAGCATTCAACATAGGAGAAACACTGATCATTTCCAATAAAAGGGTGAACAAGTCAATCAAATAACAATAATAACAATGATGAGAATTAGTGGTTGGGGACCTCTGATCTAGGGGTAACGGGAGACAATGACACCTGAAATGTGTCCTGGACATCCGGTCTACTCTGCAGTTTGATTTTCTTTCACTGCAGAAAATCACTTTTTGGCCGATCTCAGGATAATCTGCCTCGACTTTCAACCAGAACACAGGTGCGGTTGTGGGTGCTTAATTTAGGGGTAACGGCTGGTTACCCGTCACGTGACCGAGACCTATCAAGCGGGAAAGACACATGCATTCGTCTGTGCGTCATTCCGAACAGACGTCACTTTTCAAAATAAAACATCTTTAGTCTGGTGATCTATAAAAAAAAAAAAGTCAAACTTTCTGTGCCGCCCGGTATCTAATGTCCCGCAACCCGGTGATTGGGGACCACTGACATAGACGGATGTAACACAGAATCGGGTAATTTTTCAAAATAAAACATCTTTCAGACTCCGAAATAAATAAAACAAGTAATGTAAATTATTTTTTCTTTCTGCGCGGCCCGGTATCAAATGATCCACGGACCGGCACCAGTCCGTGGCTCAGGGGTTGGGGACCACTGACCTAGAGGATGAACTACATTCCGAACGAGTCTCACCTCGGCGTCCGCCGGCTCGTCAGAGTTCTCCTCTTCTGTGTCAAGCAGCTCCACTGCCAAACTTATGGATCCTTGGCTCTTTGCAAACATCAGCTGCATTAAACCATATCAAGAGAGTAAGTTATTTGTATGAAACGCTTTATGTTGTTAGGATGGATTTACACTGTAATCATTACTTTCTGCACTTGTCACTACCTTGAAGCAGTTCTCATCTGATATGAGATGCTCTGCTTTGCGCTGGTAGACACCCTCTGCTGTGGCCCTGGACGTCTGTGTAGAAAGCGGGCCCCCGGTGGCTCTATTGGCACATTCGCTCAGGTACATGTCTGTTAGACGGGCACACACCTCATCCGTGACGAGGTGCTGGAGCTGTGGAAGCAGCAAAAAATAAAATTCAAATACTAACATGTTTGTATATTAGTGTAAGGAGTTTGATTCTTACCGTGAACATTGTGGAAATGATCATTAAAACCCATTGAGTGCATTCTGTATATTTACAGCTCGGTAAAATCTAATTTTCACAGATGATAAGTGTCTGTGACTCCAAACTCCTTCGGTTCAGTAGTTTGGATTCATTGTCTGACACATGAATCAAACCACACCATACGATCTTAAACGTGCTGACCTGGCGGACAATGCTCTGGATGAGCTTGTCCATGGTGAAGGCGATGTAGGCATGGATAGTGAACATTTCCCTCAGTGAGTCCTCGTACTGAGCTGGCTCCATATTTCCATCCAAAAGATTCCGCACCATTTCCAGAAACACTGAGTAGTAGTCCTCAACGTCAACATCCACTGTGGGAAGAAGAGTCAAGGTGAAAAAACACAACATATGATACAACAGCTGTTCGTTGGAATGGCATAAACTCACATCCTGTAATTATGTCATACTTTATGGATAAGATATATTAAAGAACAGATCTCCTTTTCTCACGTACTTGGCTCCTTCATCTTGAGCTGGATGGCTGGATTTTCGTTTTTCTCCCTTTTGAGCGCCAGCATCTCCGTCTCCCACTCCCGCTCGCGAGCATCCTCTTCAATCTGCTTCTCAGCTTGCCGGTAGATTCTCAGCAAACGTGAGCAGAGGATTTGGTGCAGACGGAAGAAGATGTACCAGTTGTTGTTCACGAAGAACAGGTTATAGGCATCATCCATGTTTCGCAGCTTCTGGGCTGCGCTGCTGCCAAACATGAGCTTGGATTTTGACGGGTTGCTGCCGGGGAGGCCATTGTGCTTCTTGGGACCGTCTCGATCTATCTCCATGTCGTCTTCCTCCTCCTCCTCTTCTTCCTCCTCCACATCAGAGAGTTCCCCTCGTCGTGCAAACAGCAGGTCTGGGATGAAGTGGTGGATGATCTGTTTTATCTTGTACTTGTCTTCTTTCTGGATGCCCACTTGTCTTTTGACGTGGTGAATGATGAGGGCAGCAGCGTCCTCCAGGATCTGGCTGTCATCGTAGGTTACCGTCATGTGTGGGCCGCAGGGTGGCGGCGTGGCATTTTCTTCTGATGTTCGCTCCTGACGCTACAGAACACCAACACAGATATTACTCTGATTAGACATTAGTATTCTGCACGAGGGAGAAAATAATCTTTGCACTATGAGCTGGTAAACCAAGTCCCATTAACATCTACTAAAACATCGACAACAATCAATCACAACGACTCGAGTTTTCTTACGTCATCATATAACATCTCGATTTCATTCAGCAAGGTCTTGGAGCGCAGCACTTTGGTGTCGTTCTGCTTGAAGTTGATGCCTTGGTGGTCGAGCGACTTCAAATAATATTTCTCGTTCTGTTCCTGCCAGATTTTATTGAAGCCTCTTTGGGCTTCTCTCCATTCCTCATCCTTCATTTTTAATCTGAAACACCAAAGAGCGACAAGCAAACTTAGCCGGCCATCATTAAATGTAAAAACATTAAGAGCTGTTACTAAATACTAAACTATAAACCTTTTCAGCACTATGGGGACACATGCAGCCGGGTTCCTGCTGAGACCATCGATGATGTCATTGGCTTTGTCCCCATATATCCTCTGGATGGCTTTGCGATGGATGACCTCTGACGAGCCGCCCATCGTGTTGTCCAGCCTGAAGCGCAGCTGCTCCTCAGACGACATGCGAGAAAGTCTCCGCTGCACCGCCTCCAGGGCGCGGATTGTGGCAAGGTTAGCTTCCAACACAACATCCAGCTAAGGAGGCAGAGCCACAGGAAAATTATTGATAAGGGGTTTTGCTTATGCCTGATTAACTGTTATTGGAAATGGTTTGAATTAATATGTAAATTGGTGTCGTTTTTGTGGACCATGGAGTCAAGTTTTTTTTCTCTTCAGTATGAGTGGACCAAATGTTCCTCACCTCAAAACGCTCATCTTCACATCTGTAAATGTGTTCCTCGTATTGAGTCTTTTTGGAGCTCACAAAGGTAGAATCCTCAGACCACGAGGGAAATGACACCCATGTGTCATTCAGAACCTGCAAGAAGATCATAAACTCATTTCACAGATTCATTTGTAATGATGTCAAATTCACAGCAGGAAATATCAAGAAAAATTGATTTAAAAGTTGGGATATTCAAGCCCTGCAAACAGCAGTCGACCAAGCTTTAAAACCTTTTTATCACTGGGATGAAACTATTTGAGAACTACTATTTTATCTGTGTTTGTAATTATGATAACACAAAAAGATTTTCTCGATGACTTTGAGATGTTTGAGATCTGAGTTGAGTCAGATCCCGTCACATGTTGTCCCCAGACGTTGCTCACCTCTCTGCAGAGCGGCGTCCTTCCTGTGCACTTAGGCTGCTGGTAGCTCTTGGGCAGTGCTCTGTAGCTGGACCCCAGCCTCTTGCAGGAAGCATAGTCGATCTCCATGGCAATGCCTTCTGTCGCACGCTCCTTGGGCAAACTCTCTGCATGGCTCGACTCCCCATGACTGGATTCTCGGTAGCCCAGAAAGTTTTTGAACCACATAGACAGCTCTGGAAATTTTCTGTGAAAGTAACAACACAAAGCCGTGAGACAATGGCCGTGTGTTTACCAAACCAAATGACTTGATAATTGTAGTAAATTAACAAGTATTAAAATGAGATGACCACTGAGTCATATGAAATTAATATAATTCAATTCTATTTCGCACAAGTACAATGATGCAACGCTAAGTCTAAAAAAAAACAGAATATATTGGAGATTACTGAAACTCAGTCAGCAGTAATAGAACTACTGGCCTTGTTAGTATTGAACTTAATTGTATGGGGACAATGGTTTACAGTGATGCATGCATGTAACTCTATATGAACTTATGTGTATTTAAACTCACCCGAGGAAGGGGATGACTAACTGCACCAGTTCAGCCCGTGAGATTACTTCCTGGTTAAAAATGTGAAGACATCTCATGAAGTTGTCGTACGCCTCGGAGCTCCGTAGAGTTTTCTTCACCTGTTTAAAGATAAGAAAAACAAACTCAAAAAAGTGGACCCCAGAGGTGAGTTCATTACCATGTTTTGTAATCATGTCAGACAAACACACGAGTATTGAACATAAGAATGGTGACCTTCTCAAAGAACATGGTTTCCGTGCTGGTGCTGTGTTTGCTGACTTCACTGATGCTGTAGTCTTTTCCCATTATCTTTGGCTTCTTCTGCAAGGGGGGGTGGGGGGATTAAGGTGACAAATTACTGAGGACTCCCATTTTTTTCAATCAACAAGCCATTAGAAGACAAAACTAGAAGTGGATCTCTGCATTGAAAAAAATTCAACTGAACATGCAGGAAAAGCTCGACAACTTTTCAGCTCTCATCCAAGAGGCGTCTTCAGTGCTGACTGGCTGGAAGTGAGTTCCACATATTTGACCCTGTGGGAGTCGTGGAGGTTGTGAACTCACAAAGAGAGCCTCTTGAATGAGAGGTGACAAGTTATCAAGATTTCCTTGCGTGCTCAGTTGCGTTTTCAACCAGGACCAGGACTGAAAATCCACGGAATGAATTGTCAAATATTACTAATATAGATAACTACTAATATTCTGACGTTTGCCTAGATTTGAACAGACCCTGCTGACAGATAAAATAAAAGCGAGTTAAGATAATAATCTTGTAGCACAGGCCACTTTCATGAAGGTTAGAGTGTATCTGCCGAAAGTTATTTCTAGACTCAGCTCCCTTGTTATGTAAAATTTCTTAGCCTACTATTATTTTTGTACATCTACAATAAGACAGAAAGAGGCAAATAGCAACCAACATGGCAACACTCAGCCTGGAGGGGCGTGTACCTTGACCACCGCTGGTGCTCCCACTCCACCGGGTCTCCTGATGGGCAGCCCGTTCTGGCTCAGCCTCTGTTTGTTGTTCAGTAAGGGTCTCTTCACCGTACCGCCATGATCGTTACGCACAGATTCAGCCCTGTCAGGTGTAGGCTTGCCCAGTAGCTAAGGGGAGCATTACAGATCAAAATTATTTACACTACAGCATGACCAACCGGGCATATTTCTGAACTGTTTCAGCGACTACATCATAATTTACAATAATCCCGCGTTACTCGCGGTTAGTGTTCCAGGATCACCCGTGAAAAACTAAATTACGCGATATAGCGACAAACTATTTTCTTCTTCTTCTTCTCCTTTCGGCTTTTCCCTTCAGGGAGGAGGTTTATGGATGTAGTCAAAGAGGACATGAAGGTAGTTGGTGTGTGAGAAGATTATTTTATTAATTAAGGTAATTTAAACGTTTATGAACCCTCCCCATACTGATATTAAACCACCTTCTATCTGTATTACCTTTTCCCACACTCTTAGACAGTTTAAAACACTTCTGTAGTAAGAAAAGTGTTTCTTTAATACCCATAAGTGCGCTGCGCTCCTTGAGTCTTGGAACGCAGCGCACACACGAATGTTATCAGCCAATAGCATGCGCGTATGGTATCACGTGACTACCTACTAAAAATACTCGATGTAGTGAAGCCAGACATCTTGAAGTGCGAATAAGTGAGGGATTACAGTACCACCAATGTATGAGTGCAAACTGTTTTGACAAAAAGAATAAAAAATGAGGGGTGTCTTATGACTCACCATTGAGCTGTTTGCGTCAGGTAGAAACTGTCCGAACTCTGACAGCAGGTCTTCCTGGTTCTTAAAAAGCCTCGCCACCTGAGTGTAGACCTCCTGCTCAGTCAGTGCTGGGGTGTAGCTGCCTCCTGCCTCTTTAGCATTTCTTTGTTCCTTCTGTAAAAGTTGTGAGTTTTACAGAGTTGATAATGTGTCATGACACAAACCTAAATGAATACCTAAAGCTCCATATACTAGTAATGCAAGGGCCACAAGATGTGATATCAACAAATGAAAGATATGCACCAATAAATCATCTAAGATTATGATATGTCTCAGACTGCTGCTTTATTATCCTCAGTTTTCTTTTGGGTTGTCCAACATTGTCCAAATAATTATTAATGTGTAAAATGTCTTACCTGGTATGTGTGCAGGATTTCCAGGAAGGCTTTGTAAATGTCTGGCTGACCCTGGAAGCGGTTCTTGATCTTGTTAACATAGTTAATGGCGTGGTTGAACTCCACAGGCTGGTTGTTCTGGAGGGACGGCCCGGTGGATGGCGTGCTGCTCACAGGAGTGTGGGACTGGATCGACGGCGAGCGCGGTGAGGCGTACGATGGGATGGATGGGTTGGGCTGGCTGGTGGGTGTGTGGGCTGGAGACTGAATTGGCTTATAGGAGTAAGAGAGTAGAAATCACTACAGCCGTCTAGATTCAGTTTGGTGTGCCAAACAAGCAATAATTCAGATAAACTAATATATTAAATACAATTTATTACATATGCCTCATAAACAAACAATTGCTACATCCCATTGTGCAGAATAACTTTCAGACACTCGTACAAGGTATGATTGTTTTTAAATTTTTTAAAATCATATGTATATAAAATAATTTTTTTTAAAAATTAAAATTAAATGATGTGCATTTATATTGGATGGCCATGTTGTGAACGATCCCAACTAGGACTGGAGGTGAGAATTAGCACTAGCTATAACCTCGATATGCATCACATCAGTTGCAAGCTTGAAACTGTTTGACTCCATTGTCCCTGTCAAATACGGTAATCCCTCACGCATTTGTGCATCAACACGTGCGACTTCACCTCATCGCGGATTTTTAGTAGGCAGTCACCTGATACAACATGCGTATTCTATTGGCTGACGGCATCCGGAAGTGCGCTACGTTCTGTGAGTCTTGGACTTAAGTGAGACACAAAAGTGTTTTAAACAGTCGATAAGAGTGTGGGAAAAGGTAATACAGATAGAAGGTTGTTTAATATCAATATGGGGAGAGTCATAAACGTTTAAATTACTGTAAATAGTAAGAGATAGTTTGTCACTCGATCGCGGAAGTCGTTAATTGCGGTGTGGTTCCTGGAACGCATCAACCACAAAGAACGAGGGCACACTGTATACTGAATATAATCACCGAAGGGAAATTAATAGCACACTCCAGTTATCAATCGCATGCATATTTATATATATTACGTGTGTACAGGTCATGCACACACACACACGGGGGCCTTTGCACATGCAGTGGGAGGTAGAGCCGCAGGCAGCTCATTCTTGGTGCGCCCTACATGAGCAACTTTTACGGGGGATGGTGCCTTGCTCAAGAGCCCTCGGCAGTGCTCAGGAGGGTTGCTGACACCTCCTGTTGTCAGCTCACTCCGTGGTAGCTGGGTGGGAATCAAACCGCCAACCTTGGACGACCCGCTATTTCTGAGCTACTGCTGGCCCCCGTGAATCCAAATCCAAATCTTTGTACCATAAAAGTCATAAAAAGTTAAATCTGCAAAAAATGATGCATGTATGCAATTTACTAATCAAAATAGCAACCTTGATTTTACCTTGCTGTTTTTACTTGGTGCAGGTTGGGTGGGGACCGGTGGGGTAGTGCCTGCGGTAGCGTGCTGCCCAGCAGATGGCAGATTCTGGTGCTGAGGGTGGCTCGAAGGTTGGTTGGGTGCACCGCTGGAGGGGATGTTATGAACTGAAATACCATGAGGGGTGATGTAGTGGATTTGTCCTGGTGTTGTCACGTTGACCAGATCATTGGTTTGAACCTCAATCTTATATCCCGGTGGCAAGAAGGTGTTAAAACCCATGATGAGGTCTGGGTGGCCCTTGAACAGCTGTGACACACGGTTGATCACTCCAGGGGTGTCTATGCTGTAGCGGCACAATGAACGGCAGTACTTTAGCGTCAGACTCAACAACAACTGTGTCAAAAGATTATGCACAAAACATTTTGTGTACGGATTTTCTGACATTAATCTAGAATTTACCTCTGTGACTTGAACTCTTTCATAATGTCAAGGAAGTCATTGTAAACTTGTGGCTGATTCCCAAACTGTAGCTTCACTTGATCCAAATAGGACAAGGCATCTTCAACCTATGAAGAATAAAGAGAAATAATTGTCTTAGTTTTTAACAGATGTTTGTGAAGTCATGTCTTGATCAGGTTCCCTTTTCTCGTTTCTGGGTATATCACCTTAAGTCGTTGGAACTGCTGCTGTCCTTGAGTCGAGGTCATGGGCGCAGATGGATGAACATGACCTTGGACTACTGATGGGCCCTGGGACTGAACTGCTAGGTTGTGTGGATGGGGACCGACGAGGGGTGCTGTGCTGTGTCCATGTCCACTTGGGCTTTGTGACATTGTAGGCACCTTGACAGGAAGATATGATGACAATTCATAAAACATGGGGGTTCTTGTATTCTCAGAGTCCACACACTTGTGTTTACACATATTTTTTAAACGCAATATTGCAATTTGAGACCCTGACACCAAAAGATTCACACTTTCTTTGTAAACATTCAGGTCAGAGGTCAGGTCCTTAAAGAAGAGCTACCTTAACAGGTAGCTTGTTTAATAAGCTCACAGTTACAAAACCAAACCAGTATCTGCATAAACAAGGTTTGATAAAGATGTCTGTAGGTTCAAGGTTCCAGGTCATGGTTTTCCAAAGCTGTTTAAATCAATCCACTGGACTTTAAGAAAGTTGCGTGAAAATGTTTCGCCTCTCATCCAAGAGACTTCTTCAGTTCAGAGAGTGGCTGATAAAGTTCCAGCTTATAAACCCTGTGGGGTGTGGTCAGTGCTATTCACATTCCAACGACCGTCGCCAAAACCCGTCTGGCTCCTCAACGACTGTTGATGGGGGTCCAAAGGGAGTCGTTGAGATGTGAGTTACACCTTTGTATGCTAATGAGGGTCATTAGCATGAGACACATCACCTGGGTCAATCTGCTGTGACAATCTTTTTGGGAGTTTCGAAAGGACATGATTATAAATGGGAGAAAGGTGATGTCGCAGACCACCCCCTCTATTCAGAGATGGCTTCTCCACTTTGATGTGGATGGCCTCTGTCACTCCTCTCTCAAACCATTTATCTTCCCTGTCCAAGATCTGAACATCAGTGTCCTGAAATGAGTGACCCTCTTCCTTGAGGTGAAGAGAGACTGCCGAGTCCTGTCCTGATGAGTTGTCTCTTCTGTGTTGAGCCATGCATCTTTGTAGTGGTTGCTTGGTTTCCCCTATGTAGACATCTGAGCATTCCTCGCTGCATTTTACTGCATACACCAGATTGCTCTTCTGACTGTGTGGTGTGGAGTCTTTTGGGTGGACCAGTCCTTGTCGGAGGGTGTTGCCCGGCTTGAAATACACAGGGACCTTGTGTTTGTTAAAGATCCTCCTCAGCTTTTCAGACACTCCAGACACATACGGGATCACTATACCATTGCGCCTGCTTTCTTCCACCCTCACTGGGTTGTTCTCCTTTCTGGATCTTGTGTGAGCTTTCACGAAGGTCCAGTCAGGATATCCACACATTTTCAGTACCCCTTTCATGTGTTGGTGTTCTTTCACCTGGTATTGGGCACTGGTTGGTAGCTTATCAGCCCTGTCTTGCAGGGTTCTGATGACGCCCAGCTTGTGCTCCAGTGGGTGGTGAGAGTCAAAAAGGAGGTACTGGTCCGTGTGTGTTCGTTTCCTATATACCCCAACAGACAGACTTCGGTCATCTTTTATGCTGACCTCACAATCCAAAAAGGGCAAACTGTTGTCCTTTACATCCTCTCTGGTGAACTTGATGTTGCTGTCCACCGAGTTGATGTGTTCGGTGAAAAGTTGCACCTGAAGAAGTCTCTTGGATGAGAGACGAAACGTCTTCAAGAACTTTAACGTTCAGTGGATCGACTCAACACCTTTTGGATAACCATGACCTGGATGACTGAGAACCTACAGACATTAACATGAGACACATCACCTGGGTTAATCCGCTGAGTCATTCTTTTTGGGAGTTTTGAAAGGACCTCATTGTAAATGGGCGAAAGGTGATGTCACAGACAAAGAGTGGTCCACCCAAAAGACCCCACACGACACAATTAGAAGAGGAACCTGGTTAAATGCAGTGAGGAATGCTCAGATGTCTACTAAAGGGAAACCAAACAACCACCACACAGGCACATGGCTCAACACAGAAGAGACAACTCATCAGGACAGGATTCTGCAGTCTTCCTTCACCTCAAAGAAGAGGGACACTCATTTCTGGATACCAATGTTCAGATCTTGGACAGGGAAGACAGATGGTTTGAGAGAGGAGTGAAAAAAGCCATCCATGTGAAAGTGGAGAAGCCATCTCGGAAGGGGGGGGGGGGTCTGCGACATCACCTTTCGCCCATTTACAATCATGTCCTTTCGAAACTCCCCAAAAGAATGACTCAGCAGATTAACCCAGATGATGATGTGTATCATGCTAATGACCCTCATTAGTATACAAAGACTGTAAAATTCGCATTTCAATGACCCCCCTTTGACACCCCCATCAACCATTGTTGAGGAACCAGATAGCACTGACCACACCCCACAGGGTTAATAACCTGGGACAAGACCAGCCACCTTCAGAACTGAAGAGGTCTCTTGGATGAAACGTCTTCAAGAAACTTTCTGAAGTCCAGTGGATTGATTTAAACAGCTTTGGAAAGTTTGATTAACAATTAACGTCTTATGAATTCCTTTTAATGATGATTTTAAGCCAATTAAGACTATGACTTGTAAGCAAGATCTCATTGAGCAATAAATCACCGCCATTCATACCTGGTAGCCTTGGGGGAGAGAATACTGGATACCAGTAGATGGCTGCATGTTCTCCACAGCTGCCTCTATCAGAGCAGGGCCTGGGGTGACGGCCTGGGGCTGGAAGCCTTCTGCAATACCTTGAATAGGGAGGCAACGTGATTGCTGCTGCTGAGGCACAAAAATTAATTCCTGGTCCTCCACATGCCTCTTCATTGTATGCACATGCTCGAAGGGGCTAAAGTAGAAAAGACCAAAAACACAGTGAATAGGTAGTGAGGCATTTTCAAGTATGTGAAATTAAAACGTTTCATTTACCCTTTAAGTAAATGCAGTCCAACATGTATTCACAAAACCTTTACAAATAAACACTGATGCAAGGATGCTAGTATTCAGGCATAAATGAAATCGACATGTCAGATTGTGTGGATAAGATGTGGAAAAACAAACACTGATGTAACTTTTTTTTCCATTGTACAGGTGCTACACTGACACCTTTACATGTCCGACCAATTAAATGTCATATTAAACTTTAGCTCATTATTTCATTCGGAAAGACACACTGAATTAAAAAAAAGGCCCTATTTTATGAGTACCAAACAATAAAAAAAAAAAAACTTCATATAACGCAAAAGATATAAAACAACAACAAAAAATACACCCTGAAAAGCCAGGAAGCAACAATACATTATGAAATTGCTTTACCATGACAGGTCTTAAATACAGAATGTGATAGATTGCATTTAAGAAAAAAAAAATACAAAAAACAGTTAGGGACTGTCTTTCACTACCAGGCACAAGCTATACAAGTTTGCTCACCCCGTTGAAACTACATCGCGTGCACGATGACAAGTAATTTGTTGGTATTCCCTTAGCAGACATCAAGGCAAGTTGGTTGGCAGACAGAAGACATTGAGCCTCGCTTCCTTGCACCAATTTTCGGAAACACCGTGGCTGCGTGTACTGAATTTGTCAAGGTCGTGCCTGTCGATAATCGAACTTAGAATAGTATTTAACGAAACGAGAAGCTTAGCAGACGGGAAAAAGGTGAAATTAGTTGACTAACGAACTGGCATTTCGCTTACAGTAAACATTTTGCATTCGTGTAGGCGCTGTCTCCCTCTCGCTCGCCCGCTATCGACGTGCCTCGTCCCCTCCCCCTCTCTACCAAACACCGACCTAATGCCGTCTGTGAGCCCACAGATTCCGCTTCTCATGGACGGCGAAGGGTATCGTTTCAAATCGAAGTTTTATGACGAGCGGCTTGACTGCTATCCGTAGAAGTAAGGTTAATTATCAGATGGAACCAGATGTCGGTGTGTCATCACTGCCCGGCGTCATTCCGTCCTCGGTCGAGGGATCTCCTTTTTCGCTACTTCAAAATCCAGATGAGCTGAACGTGCGGGCTATCCGTCATTGCGCTTGCAATTTGAGCAAGATGTCGATAAGAAAACAGCCACGTTTTCACACTTGACAACGCGATAACACGGTCGTCTGATCGATTAGTAACAAAAGAATAACTGCTACACTTGGACGCTTAAATAAAGTTACATGGTCTGCATTAAATACCGCCAAGGCTAACTCGTATAGGTAGGGGAGGACGGTATTTGGCTAACACGCTGGTTTTACACATTAACGTCGCATTAACATCAAGTTAAGTGAAAAGTTCTTAAGAAAAAGGTCTCGATGTCACACCGACGAATTTTCTGACAGAAACGTTTGTATTCTAAAACCCGATTCGTATAATAGAACTCGTATAGTTACAACAAACTAGCAACAAATATGCATGTTGCATGGTCGAACAGCTCGTCTTTAGCATGCCAGCTAATGTTAATTCGTGGTAGCCGCTCTCGGTTTGCTAGCTTGACTAACTAATCGGCGTTGTAAGCTAATGTTGCCGCTACTGAACTCACAATACTCTGTCGGAAGATGAATGTACACCTAAAATGTTGAGACATCACAGAAACGCAATCCGTGTTTGGATCAGTCTGGAATATAAGGTTATATAGTAGCAATAAGCTACGTTAGCACAACAACCAACCCCCCTCAGCACAGGGTATCCAGCTAACTCCTTTAACTTACCAATCAGGACGGCCACCAGCAACGACGGGAGACACCGGTGCAACGAAACCAACCAGTAAACCTTTAGTCCCTTATTCACACAGTAGTGGGGAAAAAAAGTGAAGTTCTAAGAAGTGGTAGCAAATTAAAATGTGCCGTATTGGCTACGTCGCTAACAACACTGTATGTATGGAGCCGTGTTCAGTGAACATAGAGGCGTGGCTCAGTGGTGGGCGGGCTCCTCTCCTCCCAGTCCAGACTGTGATTGGTCCGATTCCTCAAACGAAAACAAATAGGATGACGGCAGTGAGCCAGCCTTTGGGAAAGGCGCTTGGTTACTTCATGGTCATGCCGAAGTTTACCTGAACCACGTATCTGATGCAGCGTGTGGTATTTTACATGAATGGAATTGTCGTCTCCTAGCAACGAAAAATAACTTCATACAAGGTTTTCATCACTAAACGAGTAAAGTAAATGTTCATAGTCACAGCGGCAATTATTTGTTAAAAGTGATGTCTCAAAAAAGGCGTTTTTTGTTGATATTTTTCAGACTTAAAATAAGTTATGTCCTAATTTGATTATATAAGTTCATGTTATAATTCACATTGTATAAATTGCCACTTTCGAATAAGATTTTTTTTTATTATTCATTTTACTGTTCTGTAATATTAACAATATACCAGAGAAATGTATGATAAAATTAACCTTTTCATAAGCGGACAGGCAGTTCTGAGCTTTCCGACGATGTCAAGTCTTACCAAATTTATGGAAGGCTGTAGTTTCTTCTTCTTCTCCTTTCGGCTTTTCCCTTCAGGGGTCGCCACAATGAATCAGTTGCCTCCATCTAACCCTGTATTCCGCGTCCTCTTCTCTCACACCAACTACCTTCATGCCCTCTTTCACTACATCCATAAACCTCCTCTTTAGTCTTTCTCTAGGCCTCCTGCCTGGCAGTTCAAAACACAGCATTCTTCTACCAATATATTGACTATCTCTCCTCTGGACGTGTCCAAACCATCTCAGTCTGGCCTCTCTGACTTTATCTCCAAAACCTCTAACATGTGCTGTCCCTCTGATGTACTCATTCCTGATCCCATCCATCCTGGTCTGTCCCAGAGAGAACCTCAGCATCTTCATCTCTGCTACCTCCAGCTCTGCCTCCTGTCTTTTCCTCAGTGACACTGTCTCTAGACCAAACAACATCGCTGGTCTCACCACAGTTTTGTACACCTTTCCTTTCATTCAAGCTGAAACTCTTCTATCACACATCACACCTGACACTTTTCTCCACCCGTTCCATCCTGCCTGCACACTTTTTCACACTCTCCATTGCTCTGGACTGTTGACCCTAAGTACTTAAAATCCTCCACTTTCTTGATCTCTTCTCCCTGTAACCTCACTCTTCCACTTGGGTCCCTCTCATTCACACACTTGTACTCTGTCTTACTGTGGCTAACCTTCATTCCTCTCCTTTCCAGGACAAACCCCCACCTCTCTAGCTTCTCCTCCACCTGTTCCCTGCTCTCACTACAGATCACAATGTCATCTGCAAACATCATAGTCCATGGGGATTCTATTCTATCCTCGTCTGTCAGCCTGCCCATCACCATAGCGAACAAGAAGGGGCTCAGAGCTGATCCTTGATGCAGTCCCACCTCCACCTTGAACTCCTCTGTCAGTTTACCTCTTTAGATATAGACAGGTTGGACTATTGAGGCTTTCAAGTCCCTGCTGAATACTCACCCTTTTTCACTGGTTCATAATTCGAAATGCCTGCAAATCTTCCAAAGTCTGTGTTCTGTTTTTTTTTAATGTGTTCCTTTTCATTCATGGTTCTTTTGAGCTTGTTAAGCACTTGGGCCAACTTTTTTTGTTTTGTAATACGTATGCCATAAAAAGGCGGGACGGTGGCGCAGTAAGTAGCGCTGTTGCCGGACAGCATGGTGGTTCCGGGTATGTGTCCCGCTCTGTGCGGAGTTTGCATGTTCTCCCCGTGTCTCCCTGGGTTCTCTGGCTTCCTCCCATCTCCAAAAACATGCGCTTCAGGTTAATTGGCCATTCCAAATTGCCCGTAGGTGTGAGTGTGTGCATGCATGTTTGTTTGTGTCTCTGTGTGGCTTCGTGGTGCACTGGCATCGAGCCAGGAGTTTCCCCCACCTCAGTAAGCTGGGATAGGCTCCAGCACCCTCCTACCCACCTCCAAAAACATGCACTTCATGTTAATTGGCTAGTTTCAAATTAACCTGTAACACATTCAGGTTAAATTGCTGGAGCTTAACCCGGCCATGAGTCCCCTGGGTTAAGTAACCCTGTGACCCGTGACAGTGGAAGAAAAGGGTATTGAAGATGAATGAATGCCATAAAAATAAATTTGACCTTGAACAATATACATGTAACGATAAATTTAAGAGCCAAATAAGGGTTCTTAAGGCTTATCTAAATATCCTAGAATGTATGGGGTCAAACTCCGTACCAATTGAGATTACCATTGCAAGCAAATTAATGTGTAAACTTCCATAATATTGACTATTTGTTTGTAAAATGGAAACTTGCCCTGAAGTGTTTTCAAATGTTGGGGTAAATTTGATGTGTATTCACAGCTCACTTTCCACAGCATGTACAGTATATTGTATGTACGTATTGTGAATTTCCCAGTTTGGGATCATTAAAGTACATCTAATATCTAATATAGATTGCACCGCAATTATATATTAAATGCCAAATTCTTTGACATGTGCTTCCAAGATTCGTATAGTTGCTCCATCTTTTCCCACCGAATCTTTTACAGTAAAAACACATAAAAGTTACAACTGGAAGATGAAATAGATTTGTCCAATGTTATTTCAAAGTAAAGTCCTCAAATTACAAAACACAGTGGGTTCTCTGGCTGCCTCCCACCTCCAAAAACATGCGCTTCAGACTGATTGGCTGGTCCCAAATTTCTGATAGGGTTGAGTGTGTGCGTGTGTGTGTGTGTGTGTTAAGTCTGTGTAAATATGTGGCTCTGTGGTGCACAGGCATTGCGCCTGGAGTGACAGCTGTCTCACGCTCCCAGTGGGCTGGGATAGGCTTCAGCACCATGCGACCCACGATAGTAGACAAAAGTGGGTATAGAAAATGGATGGAGTGTAGTTTCAATTAATTACTTCTATCTTGAATGCAAGTATTTGCAAGCATTCCATTTTCCTAAAATACATTTCTTCACGTGTACGTGTGTACCCCCTCTGAGCAGTGCCCAATCTCCAGGACACATATCACAACCCAGCACATTAAACCGAAACTGGCCTGAAGAGACATCCTGGGAAGAGAGCACTGGGAAGAAACTGTTACAGTAGACCTGGTCAATATTTCAAATGCTGGATTACAGAACAAACTCCGGAGTAATTGTGCTGGGGTCTTCGTCTTTTTGAATATGTGCAATTTTGTCTCGGTTTTTCCTAAGAGAGCAATGTTGTTGTTGATGTAGGTTGATCTGGCGGCAGAATTAAACAAAACATTACCGCATGGATCATGATGAAACTCGGCACATGCCACTGAAGAAATCATCAAAGTTCAAAATACAGTCACAATACAATTGTGCAAAACATGTTGGAAGATGTAAATACAAAAATACAACAATGTTCAAGTCATCTTAAACATTTTATTGCAGAAACATCATATGCTATTTGGGATCTTAGACTTCTCTAAAATAAAATAAAAAGGGTTTTAAAAACAAATAGTTTGTAATTTGTATCCCCCAAATTACCTTTGGGGGATTTCACACAGATTGCACACACAAAAAAGGCTTCTTCTCCACTGTTTTGGAAAAAGACATGACTTCAAATTGCCATAGAACTCGTGTTTTGCTCCGAGGGGGTTTTGAGTGTGTATCCTGGTTATTAGCTGCTTGGATCTTAACTCTGAATAATTTAGCCAGTACCTTCTTTGTATTTTTAATATTGTCAGAAAAAACATTTGCTTTATGTGATCAGAAAACAGGAACTAAAATTTTGTTAAAGTGCTGTTTAAAGTGTTCCTTGTTCAAAATGTTGCATTAATTATTTTTTGGCAATGTTAAAAATACATATAAATATATCCATTCATTTCTAGATACTGTTCTTTTTTTTTCACAGCGGGAAAATGGCCCCCATTAGCGTTTTGCTATCATATTAAGTTTTTGTATTAATATCATTGATGGTTTAATGAATTAATAATTAATAAAAATGATGAATTAATTGATAGTAATGCATAATAACATCATGTTAAGATCATCACAGCCCCTTGAGAACCATGTATGTTCATTAATTCGCATAACTTGACTGCTCTGCAGTGCACCGGCATCGTGCTCAGAGTGTCCCCGGATTGTCGACCGCAAGTCAGCTGGGTTAAGCTCCAGCGACCACCGTGACCCCCCAAAAGTGGAGTAAGTGGTACACGATGAACGAATAACTTTTGACAAAGAAACACTTAAAATTTCAGAATAGCTGGAAAAATTTAAAACCAAATTTAGGGACACCTGGTATTTTCTAGGCATTGAAAGCCACTAAACTGTTGAATAAATGTAACGGCAAAAAAGAAGTTTTTCTTAGTTCTTCTGGTCAACAGTTTAAGCATACATGAACAAATGAGGTTGCTTCTAGTATATCTAAACTTAACCATATTTTTTACATTTACTTGTCAAAAACATAAGGAGCCAAGCAGAACAGAGCAGACGGATCTTCATGTGATATGAACTAGTGTACTCAGATCATCGTCCAGCAGCAGGTTTAGTAAAGGAGGAAGTGTTGAAGAATTACACTGATAGTTGCCAGGATCATCCCTGCTGCCAATGCAGAGGCACGCTCTGGAGCTGCAAAAGAGGAGATACAGTTTACCTTATGTACATTTCAAATAGGGTTTAACTTTAAGACAAGCTGCTAGAAACTCTAGTTTTAGTCTAGTATGGGTAGCAAGTTGAAGAAAGACATCTACAGTAGTGAAGAGGATTTTCTTTTTAACTAGCGGTTTGTTGGCTGAGTAGTGCTGGTTTAAAGTACCTGTTAGTGGCAGACTGAAATTAAAAACTCAATTGTCATTCTACTTCCTGGCTACACAGAAAGTCTGTCGCACTACCACCTGACTACAGAGTAGCATCTGTCCACTGGCAGGCAGACATCATCTGCATAACACTACCAAAAACCTTGTGT
This sequence comes from Antennarius maculatus, assembly GCA_013358685.1. Lineage (NCBI taxonomy): Eukaryota > Metazoa > Chordata > Actinopteri > Lophiiformes > Antennariidae > Antennarius > Antennarius maculatus. The sequence goes on from CM023606.1 coordinate 22,715,630, forward strand.
TGTGGGGATTCCGACCTGTTGAGTGGTGTGATGAGTAACTAAGAAAAAACCCATCTTCTTGCTTATAGTCCCATTCATATAGGCATCAGTACGACGCTAAAACTTTCATTGCGGTTAAAAAGTCCCTGGAGTGGGGAACGATTATGTTAATAAATATAATAAACATTAAATGTTTTTGAAGATAATGTCTTACCATGGGCAGTAATATTTATGGGAGGAATTGTAATGTTTACAACTTGTCCAGGAATAGGAACCACAAGATCAATTCGGTCAGTGGTGACAATAAATACTCTGGTAAACAGGGTCGTCACAAGCATTGTCTCATTCAACGTGGCATTGCACAAACTGGGGCATGATGCAGAGTCTGACAGAGGGACACACAGATTGAGTGAACACCTGAAAAACAGCTGAAAAACACAAAATGAATGGATGGTTAAAGTATAAATTGACAGCTCTTGAACAGTGAACAATTTTACAAAGAAAGAAGAAATAAATTAAATGGTTATATTTATCCAGTGATGTGTATTATAAAATTATTTTGCATTTAACATCACCAATTTTAGATTATTTTTACTCAAAATTGCCAAATTTTCACATTCACTGCTGAAATACTGAACCAGAGACCTGCGGTGAGGCACCAGCCAGTCGAGCCTCATCATGAATTGAACAATTACTCGACTAGCTGTGCTGGTAGCTATACAGTGAGACCGTAATGCTATCTCTCTATACGTCGCTGTTAAAATGTTCAGACACGTTTGCTCTATGCACTAAATTTCCATAGTTTAGCTAATGTATATAATGGACAGTGTTTTTTGTCAACAACTGCATGTGTGTAACGTTTTTCTTTAGTTGAGCGGTCCTGAAACTGGGAAGAGGCATTAAGTGAGGCACGCAGTTCTCTTGCCTCAGGTAGGGGGCGCTGGTGATCTCAGGGATTCTTCTTGGAACTCCTCAGCCACAGAATAAGTGACAGCAAGCTCCAATCTATAGGCAGCAAGTCAGGTGCAGCCATTCACTTGTTTATTTCCACTCACCTTTTCTTTTCAATCAAATGTACTTGTTTGTGTGTTACTGTTTGTACATTTAAATAATTCTGCTATGGGACTTTAAAAATAACACACTCACTGTTTCTTATTAAATGGTGAATAAGCTAAACTCGAGGTTCATGTGTTTGTAAATCTAATTATGATGAAATCAGTGTCTCACCAGCCATGAACCTCACCGCATGTCAGTGGCAGAAATATATAGTAAGATTTGAGTTAGATTTTTCTTACTCAAGCCAAAACCAAAGAATCACCCAGGCCTTTACAATAAACCATACCACAGTTTCACAATGTTATTGTCATGATGTGAAAATGGTAGGAAGGGTATCTTCAGTCAGTGGACTGTGCAAAATTGAATAGCAATTCATCCAATGTTTGTAAAGATAATACTGAAGATCACACAGAGCTAACAATCAGTCAATTATTCAGATCCCAAAGTAATTCAGCATGACCAAACAAATCAGAAAATATATGTGGAACTATTTTTCCATTACAGGATTGAACAGAATAGACCTGCAGAACTGTATTGTGTTTCAAATGAGGATACACACCGACTGTGCTTCGCTATTGCTTGGGAGTTCAATGCGGTATGTGATCGAATTGGATGTTGTTGAAATTACTTCTATTGCCATGCTGGCATCCAAACACCTGGAAGAAAAATGTGAAAAAAAACTCTTATGATATGCTTGAAAGACAAAGATGACCAAAGCAAAGTCAATTTTCAGATTATTCCAAATATCTGTACAAGGATTTCAAAGGAAACAACTTGAATGCCACTAACCCTCTTTCAATAACAGGTATGAATTGTGCGAAGTCCGCCGTCTCAGACATGATACAGTTGGACACCACCAACTGGGCATTTTGAGCCAAGCTATCAGCCGACACAGTCACATCCAACGTGTCGATCATGGCTGTTTGTCGCTGTAACCTGGTGGCCGGCTCTGGTAAAGTGATTATAATCCTAACTTCTACTTCACCAAAGACCTCCAGTTCAGAAGGTAAGCTAACGTTATACGGTGGTCCTGTGGCTAAAACTTGAGGTAGTCTGCAGGCCAGAGGAAACACGAGGAGCTGCTCGCGGACGATCACAGTTGTGGGAAGTGCACTTCGCAAGGTGTTGGTAAAAATCAACTCGGAATTAGTGTTCTGCAAAAAAAAAAAAAGAAAGAGTTTGGGGTGAGGAAAAACATGCTTGAAATTCTTATGCAAATATATATGCAATGAAGAAGCCACTGCAGCACAACATAAACCCGCCATTTTCACCAAAACTCAGGCCCCAAGTGTTGGTGCTACTGTATGTAGTGAGGAAAAATAACGGCACATAAATCATTCAAAAAAGACTTGTGTTGACGTTTGTTGCTGAACATGACCCTCTTATTGTAACACACAAATTAACCATCATTCTAAAAGAATTGGGAACTTATGTGAAATGTTACTGAGACTGAATGCAGTAATTTTAAACCTACACACAATTGAATGCAGCGCAGAAAATAACATTCAATGGTCAAACTACCATACAATATCTTTTTTTATTTATGAATATAAACTCATTCTGAATTTGAGGCCTGCAACATGTTTCGAAAAATTGTGAGGGGTCTGGATGTAGCCAGGTCAGTATATTACCAAAACTCTTTGACTCTGAAGCCTGAACCTAGAATGTGAATACATCTTCAATAACTAACTGAAAAAAAGCATAGTGCAACTTTCACAAACACCCCTCCCCCCAACCTCCCACCCCACAGCACTACAGAGACCGGCTTTTGAACTTTAGTCTGGTATCAATGTGGATAGCTTATTTCCTCCCTGATTCCCACAAACATTTGAAATATTGACTCGTCCAGCCACAGACACTTTACTGCGTCAGTCGATTCAGTTGAACATATATCCAGAAAAGTTGGATGTTGTTTATATCTGTGCTTCTAATGGTGGTAGGGTTTTACCATTGTGGAGACAGAGATTAACTGTGCTGACAACATTTTTCTAAGGTGTTCCTGAGCCCATGTGGTGAAATGTTTAACAGTCATGTTAGTTTTTGATGCCGTGAGGAGGAACCATCAGTTGAACATGCAGGGTAGGTTTTCTTCCTTGCCTCTTACTACTGGAATTTCTCCAGATTCTCGGAATCATCTTTTGATGACATTGAGGTCTATAAATGGTGAAATGCTATCTTACAAATTCATGCTGAGAAATGGAAACATACTGCAGCGTAAAATTCAGAATGAGCATGCATTTAGGAAAATAAATTAAGTTGGAGAGATATATTGTCTTCATACTGTTCTAAATTAAAGTGACTATCAAAATGGATCAGGAGATGATCACAGACCTTATTAATGTGGTTTTACATAGCTACCAAACGTTTTTCAGAAACATGTGCTATATCTGTTATGCACAACTTTTGCAAAACACTCATAAATTGGCAGGAATATGGCTGGTCAAAATAATGAGTATATTTTCAGAGTATTACGTGTGGGTATAAAAGAAGGCAGCATGAAATTGCTGTCATGATATCTGTTGATTGAAACAGATAGTTTAAACAGAGTCTTCTGTATTTTATGTAAATTAAACAAACCTGCCTTTTCTCCTTTTAGATTAAGATTAATGGAGGTTGTTTTCTTCCAGCTTCTTTGTGTTTGTCTATCTTGTTAGAGCTTCCATAAATAACTCAATTTGTAAGTCAGCAAAAAATTCATATTATCTTTCGGTGATCGATTTAACAATTCAGTGACTTTTCATTGTCAGGCATGATGACAAAACTCTTATTGGAATTTCAGTTGATTTGATGGACAAAACCTCTCTTACTCTATGTACGTGTCAGGTAAAAGGTGCGGAAAAGAGATAATCGGATAACAAGAGAGACGAAGGAGCAGATAGTTACCAAAGTCTCTGTTCCACAGCCATCAAAGGGGATTTCTGCAGTGATGTGTGTGTCGTTGACTGTGATCGGGCAGTCGGGGTCGTTGAGCTGCAGTTGACTCAGGTTGATACTAGACAGGGAGGTGACCGGGAGCACCAGTGTCATTTCTGTGTTATTGCAAAGCAGCTCTGCGCAGACAAGAAGCAGGACATTTTTAGATAAGCAATACATTCTTTCATGTTAAAATGATTTGTTTTAGACTCAAAATATGAATCTAGCAAATATTGCATGTATTTTAGAAACCTGTTCCTGGAGGCGGTGACATTGGTGTATCTGAAAAAATAAGAAAGGAACAATAGATCAAATTCACCAACCTACTGTGAGGCTTGGACTTGTACATCATACTAAACAGTAATAAAGCATAAATTGGATATTTATGTTTGATGTTTTGAAGAAGCTTAGGTTCTTACCTTGGTCCAACCACACACATCTAAATTCTGACTGCAGACTGGAAAGAGAAAAATGACAAATCAAATAGTCATATAGTAAAACCTTTCTCTTCATGATATGAGCACTTGACTGGCAGAGTAAGCAGTTTTTTTGTGACTGTATTTTATTAGTATATTTTGAAGGGAAGACAATATAAAAGGGAGGAAATATGGGCAGGGGTATTGTGTGACATGGTTCTCAAGCAACCATGACACCCTAAAATTACTTCTTCCACAAGCAGACCCTACAGTATGTACACTGTCCAAGAAAACTAAAGGGAATATTTAACTGGAATAAATAATAAATTATTTAAGTTGACAGTCTTTACTGATGTACAACGCATAATTTGTTGAAAACAAAATTATGTAATAATGGTCAATGGACATGGATCAGGGAGTCAGTGAGCTCATAGACAGTGTGGCACTTCACAACGTCAGAATGAATGATATTTAACATCCCATAGATGCACAACTGGATTTTGGTCAATGAAGCATAAGGTTTCATTGACCAAAATCCAAAATCCATTTCACTGCCTCCATCTTCCAGGAACTGCTTACACATTCTGGCTATATGGAACCAGGCAATGGAGGAACCCAGGACCCACTGCACCAGCATAAGGTCAGACATCCTCTGTGGATTTCATCCCAGTACTGAGCAGCAGTCATGGTGCCCTTGGTTATGACATGGAGATCTGTGGGCCCTCCACAGATTAGACTTTCCAGACCACTGACGTTACAGACGGAATAACATTCACCTTTCAAACCTGTCACATGTGCTCAGTGTGAACTAGCTCTTATCTGAGAAGAGAATATGGTGCACCTGCTGGTTCTGCCGTTCGCTGATGTCCTCATCGGGCTGCATGGTGCTGGGACAAAAACCGATGACAGTCTGGTCAGAACCAGAACCAGTAGTAAGCTGGATTTTTTTTTGTATTGTCCTGGCAATGCTCCTTCCTTTTCACATAATGGAGTAGATACCGGTCCTGTCTAGATCTCCTTGTGTAGTCTTTACACAAGGAGACCCTGCACTGGAAGACTCAGTAAACCTTCTTGTGACCTCATATATGGATGTATCCTCCTGCAGGAGCAGCCCCACCTGCAGCCTGATTCGACTACAGGTACCACCTCATGCAGCCAGTAGTGACAGGAAGGCAGAGTAAGTTAAAAGGTAAATGGTAAATCATTTTTATTCTTTACTCTAGTCTTTGTTTTTTACGTTATGCACAACTCTCATTTATTGTGTAATAATCTAATCGTAACATGTATTTGTTACATGTTTTGATGCATTTTTATGCTTTATAAAACATTTATGTCGTCATTTTTTGGGGGGCTTGGAACGGATTAGGGCATTTGCATGGAAAACGCGTCACTACTTAATTTTCTACTTACGTAATTACTTCCGCAACCAATTAATGTAGTAATTAGAGTTACCACTTTATACACACACACACACACACACACACACACACACACACACACACACACACACACACATACACATACACACACACACACACATACACATAGGCACGCACACATTTGTTTTTGTATGAATAAAACAACATACCTTTCTGTATTGGCAGCGACGCAGATGGACAAGAGGCGCGGCAGCATGTTCAAAGTGCGGATCCAGCTGATGGTTGCTGCTGAGCTCGATGATGAGCTGATGCGGACTTCAGGTGGCCCAACAAGCACTATCTCCTGTATGCTGCAAATTGGAATTGGAACAATATTATTTTGATTGTGTATTTTTGTAAGAGCCTGTAAAGCCCTGGTAATTCTATAAGGATGGTTAAATACTCATTCAATTCGATCTCATCTGTATTCTGAAATCACATGTTTTCCAAAATGCAAACTCAAAGCAGTACATTTCTTGACAGAACAATATAAAGCGTATATTTAGCGACGCACTTCTCTGTCATGGACAGATAGGAGACTTCAAATGTAGCTTCTGTGAAGGGCAGAATTTTTTGTACGCTTATATGTTCAAGATTGTCGTTTGCCAGAGGTTCTTCGCTGCATCTGGTGCTTGATGCCTCCACTGCAAAGAAAGAACATGTGAAATGTTTGCATGAGTTCACATTATAAAAGATTAGCAAAGAGAGGACTCCTGTTAAAGTACAAAGGAAATTGGTAGACAGACAGGCAGACAGATATAATATCCACTGCTCAGACATAAATGTACATAATAAATACTGGATAAATAAACACCAAAGAGAAAAAAAAGGAACAACAACAACTAGAACAACTCAAAATGTAATCTCAGCAGTGCTGTTTTTGTTTTAACTACAGTATGTGTTTGTAACCTTAGTGACCCACCAGTGAGGGAGAGCTGCACAAGGACAGCGCTTAGGGGCTCAGGTGACACAGACAGGTCCTCTGCAATTAGGTAGATGAGGTACTGTCCTGCTGATGCATTTCCATTGAAAGTTAATGCACAGTTGTCCTGGCAAAAGATATTGGATGAATTACTACGAATATTTGTTAACATACATCACATACAATGTGTGTGTGTGTGTGTGTGTGTGTGTGTGTGTGTGTGTGTGTGTGTGTGTGTGTGTGTGTGTGTGTGTGTGTGTGTGTGTGTGTGTGTGTGTGCGTGTGTGTGCGTGTGCGTGTGTGTTATTCAGCCTGTGTCAGGTTGACAGGTTTTATAACGTAAACTGAAAGCCAATAAACTTTTGAAGGGCTGAACAATAAGAGACAACAAAAGAGGGAAGAACCAGCTCTTATTCCTGTTGTGTGAGCCGTATGTTAGTATGGGAAGAGATGTGGAAATCTAAAATGCTGACAAATGTCACAAACAATTAAATTTTCCAAATTCTATAACAATAATCATTTCAGAAAGCCCAAGGAAGACCTTGGGTGAGTAATTTAGTAAGTAATGTACAGTAAGGGCTAAGTTGAATTTAAATTAACTTCCTCCTGAGAAGGTTGTCAATGTATTTTTAAGAGTTTGTTGGAAAGCTGTCATTGAGACCTGTTGAGTGAGACTGCTGCTGCTCCCTCTGTTAGGACTGCTTTAACTCCGGGCCCTACCCTATACCGTGACTGCTCCTCAGCAGAGACCATTAATCACACAATTCTAGTTTCTCTTCATTGCTGAGGTAGACTGAACCTATCATAAGAGGTTATTACAAAAATGATGCATCACCAGCACACGGCACATGAAACATTATTACAGGTTACATAGTGTGGTTGGGTTTTTATTTATCTTCAAGTGTAACTACATTAGAACCAGATTCAGTGTCATGCATACTTTTGACAATGCTTAGAAGTTCAATTTAACTAGATTAAACTCAAAAATAAACTAATATCTGTGTAACTGAAACTGTAATGCTTTGTTTCTTTCATTAAGTTACATTTTGTCTGAGAAATAAAGAAATATTGACACCATTTTCTCACAAGGTTAAAGAAATTCAATTCTGCATCTGTTCCTTTGGATAACCAGACAGAAAACTGAGTAACAAACCAGTTATTTATGTATGGTTTTTTTAAATGTATCTATCCTTCAGTTTATCAGTTTTATTTATTTTATTTATTATTTTATACCCCTACAGAATCAAACTAAAAAAGTGGATTTGAACTTGTTGTTCAAATTGTTCAAAACTTTGATAGTGTTTGGGTTTGATAGTGTACACCTACTACTTCAAATCAAACTGACACTCACCCCATCCAGCTCTATAAACAGATGTGGAGCGCAGTCAACACACTCCCCTTGGTCTCCATCTGCAAACCGGCATCGTACCGTGTCTCTGTCAAGGTCTCTCACTGACAAAGTGAAGTGCTGGGGGCAGTTCTCCCGACCCCTGATCCCATTGCACAACAAGAAACAGAAACAAAGAAATAATCAGCTTGTTCAGTAAGAAAGACATTCACAACAACAAGACCAGCCTAACATTACAGTTGATCTGATGGTTATTGCTGATTCTCTCTTCCTCTGCTAGTTTCAGGAGAACGGGCCATATGCATATGGAAGAGGAGTTACTGTTTTACACACATCTTAATCTATATGCATGGAAAATGGGGAAGATGGAAAATGGGGTATTGATACCCAGTAGAGGGTAGTTCTTCAAAAGATGGAGTTCGTATATTACTTAACATGACAAACCACTTGTTTAAGTGGTTATCAATCTATTGGGATATATTTTTAGATATGAAGCTCTAAGAAAAATTATGTTAAAGTTCACTGCTTTCTTTCAGCACAACAAGGATCAGTTTCATAATTCATTCAGTTGTTAATCTATTAGGCTTTATTTCTTCTTGACTTCTTTAATCATATGTAACTTTGAAACTTAAACTTGTATTTTTAATTCTATTATTTTAGATAATCTTCCATGATACAATCAGCAAATTACATTATGTTATGTTATTTTATGTTTTGTTATCCACGATGTACTGGTGTCGAGCCCAGAGTGTACCCTGCCTCACGTCCCTGGTCTGCTGGGACCTGACAACGAATGAATGAATGTTTTGTTGTCTTGCTGTACTATGTTGTGTTTTATGTTATGCTGTTTGTCAAGTTATGTGTTTGATGTTATTTAAATTCACTAGACCATTTTGGACACAGGAGGATCATGGTTATAACACAGGTGTTTGTGATTCTTATCGAGGGAATTACCGTAGTGGAGGAGGGAGAGCAACAAAAGGAGGCTGGTTGAAGTTTCCAGTGATTTCATGAATCCTCGGTCCTGCATTTATAAATGCAAAAACCTCTGTGTTGGACCTGAGTATGGGTATGAAAAAGGAAAAGATGTGAGTATGAATGACTGAATGACATCAAATAACCCATTAGTTTAAACAAAGAGCACGGTAGATCATGAAGCATATGAGATGTTAAATACAACAGTAAAACAGAAACTTGGAGAACACATGACCTACTTGAGTTAACCCTCAAAGCAAAGTTTAGACATTGTCCAACAAATCACAGGAAAATGCAAAAAAGTTTCAGTCGCGTGATTGAAACAGGAGAATGAAAAGGGCCACATGCAAAAAAGGTGAAGAATCAGAATCAGAACCAGATCTTTCAGGGAAATTGCTTTTTGTCATAGTTGCGCTATTCCAGAAGGAACTATAGAAAAAGTTAGAATAAGAAAACATTTTAAGAATAACGATCTAGTAATACATAGACAATAATAGACAATAGACAATAAATAAAAGAAAATGAAGGTGTATACAGGTATGTACAATTTTTTGTGTCCAAACTTCCATTTGTCCTGGAATAAAGGTGCAGAGCAGCTGATAAATTTAAGGTGTTTGTGACGGTGCTTGGAAGACTCCTACCCTAAAGTGATGGTTTTGCTGTATTGACTTGGGACAACTTTATACCACTGCCGCACACACCAGCCAGGTATCATGCCGGATGTAGGTGTTGATGTAATGTGGAGGAAACATTCCTCTGCATCAGCACACAGTCCAGATAGCGATGGGCAGGGTAAAGGAGCGATGACCGTGAAATGAGCCCTCACCTTTGGAAGCACACACACAAAATGTCAGACTCCACAGGTGCAGATTTTGAAACTGAAATGTATAAATTCAACTGAGGGTGAAGAACACTGAGGTCAAACTCAGCCTTACACTGATGCTGGCCTGGATTATGTGACTTTTGGATTTTTAAATAATTGAGGAATATTTTCTTTTTTTATAAGACATTCATTCATTAATCCCACAGTGGGAAAATGTCCTTCATTGTAGCAGTATAATCATTATTGGAGGCAGGTTACAGAGATATAGAAGAATGAACAACAAATAAGATAAATAATTAGAAACCAAATTAGTAGCAATATATACATTATTAGGAATTTGCATTTTACAATTTACACTAGATTTACAGATTAGCGCTGGAATTTTAGTGTGTGTGTGTGTGTGTGTGTGTGTGTGTGTGTGTGTGTGTGTGTGTGTGTGTGTGTGTGTGTGGTCTTCTGGGAGCCATGCTGGTTGTAAAGTATAACAGCTGCAGGGGGGAAGACCTGTAACAGCTTAGCCATCATTCTCCTCTCTTTCACCACTTCCACTGAGTTGAGGGGGCATCCTAAGACAGAGCTGGCCTCTTTAATCCACTTGTCCAGTCTCCTCTTATGATGCTGCCACTCCATAAAGAATGGCTGAAGCCACCACAGTGTCATATCATGAACTCCTGAGTAGAGAGAGTCTGCTCTGACCTTTTTATGACACACGGTATCAGAATATTAATCTATAACTTTAACCACAGAGTCCCCCAGAAGGGAATCTCATGGTTAATTATTCATATATCTAAGTAATGTAAATGTATTATGATGGGAAATTGTAAAAAAAAAAAAAAAAAAGATTTCAAAGTTAGTGACTATGTTGTATACAGCCTGTTTATCTGTTGACCAAACAACTTACTTGAAGATTTCTTGACAGATACTAGTTTAAGAACGGTTTTTTAAGTGATGGGTGTTTAATAAGCCTATAAAGCTCCACAATAGAGTGGCTTCACTCACCAGTCTATTCACAGCATGTAGTTGAAGTGATATGTAGGATTAGTGGTATTAAATAGCATCTACGGCCAGGGTCAATTAGAAGATCAGGACACCACTAAAATTAAAATACTCATACTGACCACTGCTGATATCTAATATTTTCATTCCATGTGTAAAACATTTAGCATTTGATTGAATAATCTTAACTATACTCTACATTTGTTATTATTAATACGATGCATTATTGTTTTATATACCCTAGTGATTGTTTCAACTGAAAGCAAATTCATCCCCAGGGATATAGTTAAAGCTGGAGCCAATGAATGGGCTTCTTGCTCAAATTCACACTGAATGGTTCTTTATTTTTGATGCTTGCGTAAACTAAAAATATGTATACTATCCATAGACTTAATTTTAGATTGTTCTTGAATTCACAAATATGATGAAAATATTGGATTTTTTTAAACTCTATGTTTATGAATTCCTGAATAGGTTTTAGTTCAAGAAAAAAAAAAGTAAGTTTGAAATGTAAAGTGAAATGATAACTATATGTTCTGTTAAAAAGCTAAACATGGTTTCTTTTGGATTACTGTAAGGTTTAGTGCTGCCCAGTAATTAAATGCCCACCATGCTTCCTTCACTTTCTTCCAGGGGCACAACGGAGACCGACATCCCCAGAGAAGTGGCTTCGCAGGACAGACCCAACAGGAACAGGGTCAAGACTTGCAACAGGATTGTCATCGTGATTTTGAGCAGCGTCTCAGCTCGGCAGTCAAACAGCAACACGGAACCTTTGGGAGACAGAAATATTCAGCATTCAGGACTCATTACTTGATATTAAAGTTGCTGTTAGAATGAAAAGTCATCATTTCGCTTGTAAGCCAAAACAGAGGATATGATATGTTTCATGCATATGTTTCATGTTTCATGCGCACTTTAATGAGTTCACAATGTAATGGGCTCTGGTACCTGGATGAGGCTCTTGATGTCGGTGAAACATGACAAAGACGGCTTGAAAAAAATGTAATTATTTAAAAAATGTGAGCTAGGTGACAGTAAGGTGCAGACTAATTAGTGAACTGGTTTGTTTGGTGTTTATTTTTAACATCAGTAGATTTAAATGATGTTCCAATCCAGAAATAGTGAACCTTGCTCCAGCCTTGTTATGTGATTATCTCAATACCTTAATGATGAATAAAACAACAACAACTAAACAAACGTATATGAACATTGCTCAGTCTTTATCCTATTCTAACTTGGCAGGATGTTGTTGCTGAAGCTGAATAAATATTATGACTTTGTTTGGTTGTTACTATGTGAAATTGAGATTCTATATTCCAGGGGCAGGTTTTCATGGTCCATGAGTCGTATTCTTAGGGTTAGTCAGTCATTCTGCTAAGTTTATCCACATAATGGGGAAACTGGGCTGTCTAGTTTTAAAGTAACTAAACTTGTAAAATAGCTGTTGTGTATACGATACAGTATTTTGCTCTCAAAAGTAGTGAAACAGAAAAGCAGAAGACCAAAATCTTAACTTTGTACTCAAGACCAGGAGTAAATTCCACTAGTGAAAGAGCTCCAGAAGTCAGTTTGATGCATATCATGAATTCATTGAAAATTAGGTGTAGGACCAAATTCCACAAAAATGTGAAAATCAATCAATCAATCAATCAATATGGGGGCGGCAGTAGCTCAGTGGTAGAGCGGGTCGTCCAATGTTCCCAAGATTGGTGGTTTGATTCCCACTCCCACCCAAAAACACCTGGAGTGTGAGATGACAGTGGGAGGTGTCAGCTCACCTCCCGAGCACTGCTGAGGCGCCCTTGAGCTAGGCACCATCCCCCTTCACAACTTGCTCATTTGTGTGTGTGTTACAAGGCTTGTACACACTAATATAGTGGTATATGCATGTGATTGATTACTAGAGTGTGCTACTAATTTCCCTTTGGGGATTATAATCAGTATATATAAATAAATATATAAGTAAAATACAATAAATGAATAAACCTGTTTAAAAGGCACACAGCTAAAGAGGAGGAAGCTGAGGAGCAGCATAAAGTGTATGAGTAGCAGCAGTCCACATATTTTAGATCTTTTATGAGTCTGGTCATGGACATTTATGAGGACAATGAACCTTAGAACCTTAAAATAAAAAACGTGAACGTCATCCTGACATACAAGACGCTCCCCACAATAGAATTAGCTCTGAATTGTGCGTCAGAGTTTCTTTCATTAGTTTATCTATCAAGGGCTGTTTGCCGTTTCTAGACATAGGTTTTTAAAATGAGGGTAAATTCAAAAGGAGCCCTGTAGGTACCCTAGGCAGCACTTTGGTTTAAATCATTCCTCACACATATCAATTGATTTACATTTTCTGTTTTTGTTATTGTACAAAATGTTAAGTTTAATGTTCATTTTCTGCTAATCTATGGGTTAAAATATTTTTTGTGTTTAAATACAAATCAAATATGAAGCAATAATGGTAAGATCGGATGAATACTCCTTAGTTACTAAGACGAAACTGAACTAATAAAAAGCATAGCCTTCTTCAAGATGAATAATACTATGCTGTTAATTCCTTCAATACAATAAAACTAAAGGTACTGTACAGGATCTGTGACATGTCTATTGTTAGTCTTTGGTTAAATTTCAAAGATCCCAGATTAACCTGTCGAAGGTTAATTTGGGATGATCATTCATGGCCAGCCTGATTAACTTTTAGGTGAAATAATTTTCTAAATAGGTAAACACTGAAACGCACACATCTGAAGAGCACGAAAAAGTGGAAGGTGGGACATTATCAACCTTGTATTCCAAAACATCTTAAAAATGTCAATAGTGGCACTTTGAAAATTTTGAACTGTTCAAAATTATATTCTCTTGATCAATATGTTTAACTTTTAACACTGGATACTATCACAAGCAAGTCTGTCAGACACTAATCACATGCTTAAAACGGAAGTATGTTTGTCAGATTAATTTTAACCAAACCTTTTAAAAACTAATTCAGTCAGTCTAGAAAACACAAACTCGTCTTACAAAAAAAAATCCTTTACCTTAAGATGTACTTCTTTTAAACGCTTCAGTGTCTGTCTGTTTATTTAATGGAATCGAACTGGTACTGACTTCTCATCATACCTGTTGCTACTTTAAGATTGAGGAACCAGAGGTGGAGTCAACTTTAGGAAGAAATGGAATGGAGATAAACCGGCCTGATTGGACTGTACCAGCTGCTATTACCGAATGTATAATCTCTATTCATGTTAATAGAGTATGCCATATGCCATAAATTGTAGCTGATGAGGTGGTTCTGCGTGTGTGTGTGTGTGTGTGTATGTAATACCTGCTACAGTACACTGGGTTGGTAACAAACAAAAAAGATGTCGAGTAACAAAACAACAACTATGGTGACTGAGATTTTTATTTATTCAGAAAGACATGGTGTATTGTGTGGAATGTTGGTACAATTGCTTCCGTCATGTTTCATCCTTATGCTTGTGCATATGGTATAAATAGCTAAATTATGGTCCTTTACAACCCCCCCCCACTTCTTAAATTTTTCCTTTCTGCTCAAAATTTCTATAAATATAAAACTAATACACAACAAGTCTGATCTGTAGTAACATCCGTCATCCATATGTTTGGTCATAAAAGAGGCTGCCTCAGGTGTTGACTGAGATGCTTAAAGACGTTCAGCAGGATCACTGAAGTTTTGGTCAGATGCCAAATCTGCCTTTAATTGGCCATTTTTCATGCTGAGCATTTTCTCCTGTAATAAACAGATATTGAGCTTTAGACAAAAATAGTACAATATCTCTACACTGATTACAAGTATGAAAACAGAACCCCCCCCCCCCCCCTGAAAAAAAAAAAAGCACGAGGGAAACAAAACAGAAAAACAGAAACCCTTACTTTGATCAGGGTTTCCAGCTTGACGGCATCAGCAGCAAACTTGCGGATGCCTTCGGACAGTTTCTCCACGGCCATGGGGCTCTCGTTGTGCTCCCAGCGGAAATCCTTCTCTTCCAGGTGGATCTTCTCCAGATCACAGGCCTTAGCTACAAAAACAAATTGTAAGGGTTTGAAATCAATCACAGTGAATCTGAAGGAATATCTTTAAAGCTTTATCTCTGAAATGAGCCATCTAGTTGAAAGATACCGCCTAATCTTTGTTTAGTTCAACAAATATCACAAACTTGCAGCTGTGGCTTAGGAGGCATAGCTATCACTCCGATCAATCACACCTTCAGCCTGACATTTCTTTTTTATTTTTAAATCGTAGGCCAAGCCTCCGTAGGCCTCAGGTGTTGAAACACAAAACTCAAGAGAACAAACATTCAAAGGTGTGAAATCATTCTAAGAGCAAATCATCCTCTGCATGATAGGAAAAGGAATTCCTCAACATTTCTCTTTTCATTCCTCAATAACACCCTGACCCAGTCAACAGGACTTCATCGGTCTAGACGTAGACAAGCTTCACTGAATGCTGATACACAATGAATGAAATAAGAAAAACTTTTGCAAAACAACAGTCAATTAAGTTTATTTTATCCTATGAGATACTTGTGTGGACTTCAATCATACTCATGTTAAGAGCTCAGATGGACGTGTTTTGTTAAGCAATAGTGATCTTTTCTTTTTCATCAAATGTGACGCTAGAGCCAAAGTTAAAAAATTCCATTCAAGCATTCCCGAGCTCTATATTTATGAGTCTGGAACAGACGGATTGGCAGATAACACAAAAACGTTACTATGCTCAGCTGTCTCTAACCAGAAGGGCAATAAAACTGAAGTAAATGCAGTATTTGGCATCACAGAACGGCACCTTTCTCCACGCTGAGCATCTCAGTGACGGTGCTGTGGTCTTTGCTGAGCTCTGCCAGAATCTTAGGGGGGAGGGTGAGCAGATCGCAGCCCGCTAGGGCTTTCACTTGACCGATGTTTCTGAAGGAGGCGCCCATCACCACGGTCTTGTAGCCAAACTTCTTGTAGTAATTGTAAATTTTGGTCACACTCAGCACACCTGCGGCAAGAGAAGACCCAAATACAGTACGTTGAACACGCCAACAAGAAAATGAAGAGCAGTTTGAACATTAAAAACAAGGTGGTAATGCAAACACAATTAAAAGTAATGCCATTAAACTCGATTGTAAAAATGTTTTTTTCCAAATTCAATGGAAGGAGACTTGCCAGATTGATGGGGAAAATTATTCTCACGTATACGAGGCACAGACTTCTGCTAATTTGACTGTATTTCAACATCTGTCGGGTTGATATGTGATTTCTATTTCTGAATTTAACACAATCACCATGACAACTGCGCCACATAAATAAGGTAACCAATCTGAGTCAGACACATGCTGGCCACCATTAATCAGCAGGGAAAATGGGTGAATTATAAACCTCTGATTTTCTTCAAAGGGTTTAGTTTCAGGACGGTGTTTAATATGCTCTACACTTTGACAACCATAACAGACAAATATTAAACATGCCAAGAGTCTGAATGACAAAACAGAGACATTGAGTCAACATGAGCAATATTTGACAGTACAACCGTGTTTTAAATAATCTCAGTACTAGTGACGTGTGGTGAGGTTCATGGCTGGTGAAGCAGTGTAGTTTATTCACCATTTAATAAGCAACAGTGAGTGGGTTTTTTTAAAGTCTCAGAGCAGAATTATTTACACATACACACTGTAACACACAAATAAGCACATGTGATAAAAAAAGAAAAGTTGCTATGTTGTTACCTAGATGTTTGTTTATATGTTACATTTACTGATAAATGAAGTCCCTGCGCTGCTCCTTCTGAACAAAATCAACAAAAAAAGTTTGAGTTGAGATTTGTAATCCTCCATTTTTTTAGTAAGGCAAGGCGAGTGGAAAACACATGAGTGGCTGCACTTGACTCGCTGACTATAGATCGCTGTTTACTGTCACTTCTTCTACAGCAGAGGAGGATGAATCCTCGGCCGAATTCCTGGAATCACCAGCGCCCCCTACCATGAGGCAGGAGAACTGCGTGCCTCACTTCATGCCTTTTCCCAGCAGTTTCAGGACCGCTCAACTCAAGAAAGACGTTATACACATCAGTTGTTGACAAAGAAATACTGTACATTATACACATTAGCTAAATTATGGAAATTTAGTTCATAGAGCAAATGTGTTTGAACTTTTTAATAGTAACATATAGAGAGTTAGCATTACGGTCTCACTGTATAGCAGGGGTTTCAAACTCATTTTTACCGAGGGCCACATCAGCATAATGGCTGTCCTCAAAGTGCCAGATATAACTAATAGATCTAACTAAATGTAACTCAATGTAATGTAAAATAAATGTAACTACTACTTAATGTTAATTACTCTGAATTTCTCAAGTTTCAAACATTACATTTGCCCATAAAAATATGTTTGCTTGTTGCTGTTATATTTGTCTGGTTATGAAACCCACATAAGTCCATCAATCATGTGAATAAAGAAAAATAACAAACAAAAGTTAGGAAATTAACTTTATTCACCACATTTTTGTCAAAGTGAAAATGGGCTTAATGACTGCATTGTGGGAAATGTAGTTTTTGATCAAAGCACACTTTGACCTTTTTATTTTTAGACACTGACCTTTTATGCTCTTGTGGGCCACATAAAATGATGTGGCGGGCCACATTTGGCCCCCTGGCCTTGAGTTTGACACATGTGCTGTATAGCATGCCAACACAGCTAGCCGAGCCATTGTGCAATCCGTGGTGAGGCTCGGCTGGCTGGTGCCTCACCGCAATTCTTTTCCAGTATTTCAGCGGTAAATGTGAAAATTCAGCGATATTGAGTAAAAGTAACCTAAAATTGGTGATGTTAACGGAAAATGACTTCATAATACACATCACTGGATAAATATAACCATTTATTTCTTCCACTTGTCATTTTTTTTCTTTCACGATGGCAAATGAGGTTGTATGTGTGTGTGATATCTATATCATTATAAATATATATATATATATATATCCATCCATCCATCCATTCTCTACCGCTTATCCGGGGTCAGGTCGCGGGGGCAGCAGCTTGAGCAGGGAAGCCCAGACTTCCCTCTCCCTAGCCATTTCGTCCAGCTCCTCCGGGAGAATCCCAAGACGTTCCCAGGCCAGCCGGGAGACATAGTCTCTCCAGCGTGTCCTGGGTCGTCCCCGGGGCCTCCTCCCGGTAGGACGTGCTCGGAACACCTCACCAGGGAGGCGTCCAGGAGGCATCCTGACCAGATGCCCGAGCCACCTCATCTGGATCCTCTCGATGCGGAGGAGCAGCGGCTCGACTCTGAGTCCCTCCCAGATGACCGAACTTCTCACCCTATCTCTAAGGGAGAGCCCGGACACCCTGCGGAGGAAACTCATTTCGGCCGCTTGTATCCAGGATCTCGTTCTTTCGGTCATGACCCACAGCTCGTGACCATAGGTGAGGGCAGGAACGTAGATCGACCGGTAAATCGAGAGCTTTGCCTTTCGGCTCAGCTCCTTCACCACGACGGACCGATACAGAGTCCGCATCACTGCAGACGCTGCACGGATCCGCCTGTCGATCTCCCGTTCCATCGTACCCTCACTCGTGAACGAGACCCCGAGATACTTGAACTCCTCCACTTGGGGCAGGATCTCATCCCCAACCCGGAGAGGGCACTCCACCCTTTTCCGACTGAGGACCATGGTCTCAGATTTGGAGATGCTGATTCTCATCCCAACCGCTACACACTCGGCTGCGAACCGTTCCAGTGAGAGTTGGAGATCACGGCTTGATGAAGCCAACAGCACCACGTCATCTGCAAAAAGCAGAGACGCAATACTGAGGCCACCAAACCGGACACCCTCAACGCCTTGGCTGCGCCTAGAAATTCTGTCCATAAAAGTTATGAACAGAATCGGTGACAAAGGGCAGCCTTGGCGGAGTCCAACCCTCACTGGAAACGAATCCGACTTAATGCCGGTAATGCGGACCAAACTCTGACATCGGTCGTACAGGGACCGAACAGCCCTTATCAAGGGGTTCGGTACCCCATATTCCCGAAGCACCCCCCACAGCACCCCCCGAGGAACACGGTCGAACGCCTTCTCCAAGTCCACAAAACACATGTAGACTGGTTGGGCGAACTCCTCCACTGTCATCCCCGACGTCCACGCGATGTTGCAGAGGCGTGTCAACCAAGACAGCCCCACAACATCCAGAGCCCTTAGGAACTCCGGGCGGATCTCATCCACCCCCAGGGCCCTGCCACCGAGGAGCTTTTTAACTACCTCGGTGACCTCAACCCCAGAGATAGGAGAGCCCGCCTCAGAGAACCCAGACTCTGCTTCCTCATGGGAAGGCGTGTCGGCGGAATTGAGGAGGTCTTTGAAGTATTCTCCCCACCGAGTCACAACGTCCCGAGTTGAGGTCAGCAGCGCCCCATCCCCACTATACACAGTGTTGATGCTGCACTGCTTCCCCCCCCTGAGACGTCTGATGGCGGACCAGAATCTCCTCGAAGCCGTCTGGAAGTCGTCCTTCAAGGCCTCACCGAACTCCTCCCACGCCCGAGTTTTTGCCTCAGCAACCACCAAAGCTGCATTCCGCTTGGCCAGCCGGTACCTTTCAGCTGCCTCAGGAGTTCCACAGGCCAAAAAGGCCTGATAGGACTCCTTCTTCAGCTTGACGGCATCCCTTACCGCCGATGTCCACCAGCGGGTTCTGGGGTTGCCGCCACGACAGGCACCTTACGGCCACAGCTGCGGTCGGCCGCTTCGACAATGGAGGCGCGGAACATGGTCCACTCAGACTCAATTTCCCCCGCCTCCCCCGGAACGTGGGTGAAGTTCTGCCGGAGGTGGGAGTTGAAACTCCTTCTGACAGGGGATTCCGCCAGGCGTTCCCTGCAGACCCTCACAATACGTTTGGGTCTGCCAGGTCGGACCGGCACCCCCACCATCGGAGCCAACACACCACCAGGTGGTGATCGGTTGAAAGCTCCGCCCCTCTCTTCGCCCGAGTGTCCAAGACATGCGGCCGCAAGTCCGATGACACGATTACAAAGTCGATCATCGAACTGCGGCCTAGGGTGTCCTGGTGCCAAGTGCACATATGGACACCCTTATGCCTGGCTCCAGAGGGGGGCCCCGGTGGCCCGCGTCCGGGCAAGGGAAAACGTGCTCCACTGTTTTCATTCATCATTAGGGGTCTGTGAGCCGTCCTTTGTCTGATCCCTCACCTAGGACCTGTTTGTCATGGGTGACCCTGCCAGGGGCACAAAGCCCCAGACAACTTAGCTCCTAGGATCATTGGGACACACAAACCCCTCCACCACGATAAGGTGACGACTCAAGGAGGATATACTGTAATATATATATATATATATATATATATATTACAGTATATTAGTGCTATCAGGCCATTAAAAAAATTAATCTAATTACAGGATTTGTAATTAATTAACCTAATTAATCGCATTTTAATGTCATACCTGCTAAAGGCCCCCAAATAAAGAATCAGAATTCTAGGACATTACAAAATTGTAGTGCATGACTAATCGACAAAATACACCAAGAAGAAATGATTTTTCACACTCTGATGGATGTCATGGCGGGAGCGGGACTCGGGCCACCAATGGCTGGGCGATTACTCTACCGCTGAGCCACTGCCGCCCCAATAGTCCCGTCTTTGTTCTTTTCATAAATAAACTTTCCCCCCAAAGGTCCGAGTGGGCTTGCCTCGCTCTCTTGTGTCGCGTCCATCTCTGTTGTGAGTCACCCTGCTTTTGACTCGTGGCGCAGGTATGAAGTGACGTCACTGCAGCCTCAATGGGTCAACTCAATGGTCCCTCAATGGGCGAAATTTAAAATGCTCGCGCATTGACTTGCCACTCGCGATTAATTGCGTTAATTTTTATAGCGTGTTAATTTGCAGCGTAATTAATCAATCTGATTAAGTGACAGACCTAATATATATATATAGACACACACACACACACACACACACACACACACACACACACACACACACACACACACACACACACACAGCTATGAACGCTACTCTGCTGATTTGTTACTTTGCATCCTCTGTGTCAATAAGCAAAGTGCTGAAGTTCCATTCTTGGTTTAAACGAGTTTTATGATCTCTAAAATATTTTTCCCAATTATTTTGTCACAAACCAGATTTTTAATATAAAGTGGATTTTATAACTGCAAATTTTAATTTGCTGGACTGTCATTTAATTACTGAAGTTCTGAATCATCATGCATGGTGCCAAAAACTTTGTTGTGCATAGAAATACAAATTCACCTGCTATATTTTGGATGTGTCTGCAACGTAATTGTTTGTTTACCAGATTTCTGTTATATTACCTGGATCTTCATGTGGTTCAAAGCTTTTGTTTGTATTTTCCTTGTACCAATCGCAGATGCGCCCAGTGAAAGGTGAAATAAGTGTCACATTTGCCTCTGCACAGGCCACAGCCTGGGTGAAAGAGAACAGCAGCGTCATGTTGCAGTGGATGCCGTGCTGCTTCTCGAGCTCCCTGAAAAAGACGTAAATGAAAAACTACATTTTTTTGGCCACATGAACGAACATCATTCAAAATATCATGCTATCCATAATTTGCAATCCAAATGAGACAATCCATGAGGCCTAACCCAAATTTCACTCTACTGATCTTTGAACAACATAACTATTTGACAGCTTTTGTGACAATGATACTAAAAATATTCTGACTGATGAAGGGGTTGTATTTGGGTGTCATCAAAAGTATGGGTATTTATTGGTTTTGTGTCACTCTACACCATAACAGAAAAAAAGCAGGGGTTGCGAATAACAACAACTAGATCTATACTTACTAGCTGACAGAACTACAGTATTTTCCGCACTATAAGGCGCACCCTCAATAATTTGTTTGTTTTATAATTTATTTCATATATAAAGGCGCACCGGACTATAAGGCGCACACAATAAAAAATAAATAAAATTTATTTGATAAACTGCAGCGGCTGTAGTTGCGCAATCCGTCCACTAGATAGAGCCGCCCTGCTCAGGCAGTCATGATTGCATTCATGACTTCCTGACCACCTTTGAATGGCCCCTATTGTTATGTCAATAAGCCATTCTGAGCCTCATCCAGGAAACATGATCACTTGATCACTTTGCCATCTTCGAAAGAAGTCAACATGCATATTAAAAAACCTGACATTAAAAACTGGTTAAATCCATTACCAGTGCAGTCAGTGCGCACAGAGCGGATTATTTCCTGATCTGAAGTTCAAAGCAGATATTTAAGCTCCAACGTTCGTCTTCGTTTATTAATTATTGTTTCGATTGATCGGTAGTCCAGTCGGAGGTGAGGTGAAATATTTGCTGCTGTGTGTCCTAAACATTTTTTTAAACTAGTTTTTTATGTCAGGCTGCTAATTTACTGGAAAATATGACGCTGTTTTACTCCTAGAACTGACTTTAACGTCAGTGTCTCATCGCCGTGAATCTCACAGCAGAAAACACAAGCCTGAATGCACACCTACGCCGCCCGCCCAGAGCTATCAACTACATTTGTAAATCAATTGCAGCACACCAGACACCTTTGTCTAGCAGTGACTCAGCTCTTGAAATTTCAGAAAAGGCTAGAAGTTTAGCTTTGAGGGTCTTTCATTCACCTTTATGCCAGTTTCTCCGTGTGTTTCCACAGACTAATAGAATGGACCGTCACTAGATTCCAGATGACAGCACTTAATTGACAGACCAATTAAGTTTAAAGTGATTTATTTCCGACGCCAAACTGTTATGAAATACTGAGATCAGTCAGTCAAACTTTATTAATAGAATTGTTGAAAGTTCCTTATGCTCTACCGTCTGAGAGCAACTCAGTCAGAGCCGGGACTTCGGTGACGCCCCTTGACTACCGTTGTTAGGGGGCGTAGGCCCGAGTGCCTTGTGAGGGTGCATACTTTGTTCAGCACCTGTATTTTCAGATTCCTTCAGCCATACTCGATTATTATTACAGACTTGGCTTGGCAGCTCAGTAACCTGTTGCTACCGTTTTTTCACTGGGGCTCCCTTCAAAACATTTTTTAATAAATTTTTTGTGTCATCATTCAAGGTTCCCATTAGTTTCAGACCAGAACAGAATCCATTTTTTTCTTTTTTCCCCTGTTATTCCAGCATGTCTGCTATTGTCACTATAGCTGGCCCAACTAGCAGTACCAGGTCAGTGCATCTGACCTGGTGTTTGCCCAGGCCAGATGCACTCTGACCTGGGCAAACACCACAGGCTGATCCAGGAGCAGTGGATGCTGACTGCTCTCAGTGGTAGACGTGCGGGCTAGAGCCCAGTTTGATGACCTTTTTGGTTGCAGGATCAGAGGCAGGATTGCCCGGTTAGATAAAAAACTACAGACACTCCATACCTCCTGTATATTTTTGCTCAACTGCTCATTTGCATTAACTTTGCATGTAAACTTGTCACTGGTGGGGGGAAAAAGTTGTTGTGAATACAGCTTTATGTGACATCATGTGTTCACAACGATGACCATCTCATGTTGGTTCATTAAGATGTCAAAACCACTATGATGCATTATGTAAAAACACTTACTCGTTCCACTGAATCAAGACACATTATGTATAACACTTACTTTCCAGCCTGGATTCCTTCCCATGTTGATGACAGCTTTATTAGAACACGCTCCTCACTGATGCCAGCCTCTTTGTAGAGAGCCATGAATTTCAGGGCCTTGGCAACCATTCCCTCTTTGTCGAAGGAGAGCCTATTGATGGAAGAGATAAGTGTTCTCTGTCATGTCCTGTAAGTAGTGTATCTGTGCTAACTGCTTAAAATTACCTGACACAGTTCTAGCGATGAAGTCCTTGTACCACGATTGTGTTTTTGGAAAAGATTAAACTTGAGAAAGTTTAAGATGCTCCTAGTCTGTTATTAGCTTCCTGCTCTGTTTGCACCCACCTGGCATCTACTTCAGTGGACACTCTGCCTGGAACCCTCTTGAGGATCTCTAAGCCAAAGCTCACAAACAGCTTGTCCATGGTGTTGGCTACCTGCTCCTCTTCAGTTCTACATGTTGATGGAAACATTAGGAAGCTGGTTAACCAAGTGTAGAAAGGGACATTCATGTGCAATCACTATGACTCGAGTTCAATCAAGGCCCGCCGTATGTGACATCAGGTTGACATGTAACTGATCACGTTTTCAAACCGTAAAGTGCATAAATCCACTTAGCATTGCTCCAAAAACAGTAGAGTATAGAGAAAGTATAGAGAAAGATTACATTCATAGTTCTTTGTTGAAGTAACATCCAGTAATCTTGTGTAATGGAAATTTCCATTTTTGCATTGTGTGTGTGTGTGATTTAGCTCATCATATCATTACTGAGGGCATGCTTCAGAACCTCCCCCGGTTACCTGCTGGGCTGCGTTTGGACACAGAGAGTTCACAGCAGGGTTACCCCTCTCTAAGGAGAACAAATGGGGAGGTGATGGAAGCCTGTTTTCAGTCAACTTGTTGTTTTTGGTGCATTCCAATGTGTAACAAAGATTTCTTAGTTTTGGTGTGATGGGTTTGGTGCCTTCCAAGGTGTAAGGTCTCTTGATACGGGTGCATGAAAGGTTCTTACACTGTATTCCCAGGGGTAGTGATGTTTTTCCTAGGCTGGGGGGGATATCACCAAAGGGGGGCTTGCCTGTGAGCTGGAACTGGCCATTCTTGATCACATGCAGGCCTTGTTCCTTCAAAAAGGTATAAAAGGTGGAAGGTTTCCTGACCCCAGTCAGAGTCAGCTGCGGGTTACACACGTACGCCCAGCTTGGTTGATGCTACCCTACCAGGGTTGTTAGGCTCTCCTTCCCATTGTGTCAAGGTAAGAGACTGAGCATATTTGGAATGCCACCATATGTTGCCATAGCTCAACCAAATATTTGTTTGTTTGTTTATTTCTGTGCTCTGTGGGGAATTAAACTACAAGTTTATTCTAGCATCATAGAATTGTTTGTTTGTATTGCTCTGTTTTTGCGGGGAATAAACCATTTATTTTAGCATTAATAGGAGTCTTGTTGATTTCTTGATTGAGTTTTCTGTGTACCCACCTCCGCGGACCTTTATTAAAGTTTTTCACAAAACATGTTGTTAAATGACAAGATTACCAGTGGTCATGTATGGTAAGGACTAACACAAATATTTGCCTGCATATACAAATTACACACTGTGAAACATTTAAAAAAAAAAAAAAAGCTCCTTTCTTTACTTCATTTTTTTCTATTTATAATCACGTTTGTCCACTTGTGTAATGAATCTGAAGACTGACGGAACTTTGACGTTACTGGTTAAGTTGCTTTGTACAGAATTACTCACCTGCCTTTGGAAATACCAAATTTAATTGCCTCGTCCAGAAGGTGTGTGTACTCTGGCATTTTAGCGGCAGCCAAGATGAGAGACGGATTTGTGGTGGCATCTTGTGGTTTATACTCATCAATTGCTGCAGAAAAAAATCAAACAAACAAAAAAAATAAACCAAATGTAAAAACCTGCATTGCCACATTTGTCATGTACAGGAATTTCTGGGAAATCTAATGCCATTGACAGCCTCTGGTTTGAAGGACTGAGCTACACATTTTAATTTGCTACATGTGATGATGGTTTCTCTGCCACCTCTTGATGGCAAAATTGTATCATCCTGTAGGTCAGTGAAATTGGACTCAATACCAGGGATCAACAGCTTAGCCAGACACTGCAGTTGATATGTTGATGACAGCAGTTTGTTTATACGGGTGGGCAATGATATGTCAAGAATTTGGGACCTCTAAAGAGTTAAAAGCTGGACAATGAAATCATCTTGGTGGCGTATTATGATAAAATTTATTTTGATAATAATAATAAATACCGTGTTTTCTATCAAGGAAGAAAATTCAACAATTCTACTGCCAGTCTTCAAGTTTAAAGTTACACACAAAAGAAGCCCAAAGTCATTTAATAGGCAGATAATCTGCCTAGGTTTTGCTGAAGGAAGTGAAGATGAAAGTTAATATGGCCATTTAATGTAAAAACAAAACAACAAGAGCTGAAACTTGTTAAAAATGAACATTAATCAAATACTGTGATAAAAATTGTCTAAAAATGACAATCAGTAGGTCAAAGCCTATCACCCAATAAGCATTTTACCATTTTTATTTACTATTTATCTTGCTCCATAGAACAAGATAGCTTTTTATTCTCTTTATCTGTTTGGTATGAAGTCCGACATTATTGTTTTATCGTGGAATTTCCACGGGTTCCCGCTAGTACACATACAGTATATGTATACATATATACACACACATATATACCTGTATACACACATACACACGCGTGTATTTACATACATACTGTATGTGTATATATGTCATATGACAAAAGCAGTCATTATTACCATCTTAATGGTTGAAATTTTAGCAATTATTAATCATCAACCTAAAAACCAAATTTAAAACAGCTATTCACTTTCAATAACTAAGCCAGAATGCATAATGTACTACTTATTAATATGCTCATTCAGTTTCTTATTTTTCCATTAGCAGGTTTTACAGTCTTTGGTTAACTCTTGTCCTAACGGAAGACACCAACACTTATTTTCACTTCCTTCTAGGGTGTAGTAACGTAGAATTTTGCAATCGTTGAAGCACAAATGTGTTCACGTTATTGTGTCAATTCACTGTTCGCAGCAAACGAAGCTCATTTGTGCGAATTACAATCAGCGTGTTGTGCAACGACACATTATCACGTTTCAAATCTATGCAAACAAACCAAGTTGTCGTGAAATCGGGTCTGTGGCGTCACGCCTGGCCGGCTGTCGACAGTCACCAACAGTTCTGTCATGTCATTCTGACACTGCGAACCGTGGACGAGGAACTATCGGGATTACAGCACAATAACCCGATTATTACATTTCCTGGCTCTAACCGATGGGGAAAGATGACATCTTTTACCGTATCTTGATGTAAAAAAAACCAGGAAGCACACAGAAACATTTTACACTCCGTGGCTTGTCAAAATTAGAGCACACAACGGTCCATAAATTAATTTTACCACAACATCAGCGAATTCAATTTCTATCGTATTCATTGGGGTTAATATTTGGCTAATTTAAGGAGCCACTTAATAAACCACTTTAACTTAATACTGTATATTCAAAACTAAGTTAAGCAACAAATCGATCGTTAGCTAGCAAGGAACTGCTTCTAATCTAACGTAGCAATTGTTGCCAACGTGGGCAAACGTAACAGGAAATGTAATCGGATTAGCAGATCACCAACTTTAGAAGTTAGCCAGCCGGTAGAACTCCTATAACTTTGTTTGCTAGCCTTAACCGAATGCGTTTAGCCAAACGAGAATGATGCTAACGGGCGTCCCCGCCACCCACTACAACTACGTGATAACGACACGGAGGTCATTTACAGCAGGTCCAGACCTCTTGCTCTCGGTACATTAGCATGCTAACCGGCTAACTTCAGCTTGTGCTAAAACAACATTTTGCGTTTACCATTAAAATCTCCTGTGTCTGCCACCACCACGGTGTACTTCTTCAGTTGATCCAGGGTTGACTCCATCTTTCGCCGTTTGTCTGGTGACTGACTAGACATGATTTGAGCGGAGATTCGGAGCTTTTTATATACAGACAACACGTGAGGGAAGAGGGACTGGCACACAGGCGGGGGCGCGCTTCGCCACTGAGAAGGCGTCACTGTGAACGCGCTGCTGACTGAAGCTACAGATAAAGGCTTAAGAGCTTCTGTTCAAAACAGAATGAAACCGAAGACAGACAGACAGACAGATAGACAGACAGACAGACAGATAGATATAAATTGCATAAATCCACTGCTCAGGCAAACACCAACGCAAATCCCAACTGATTTGCGTGTTCCGTATATATACATAATATCTTTTGCCTTATTTATACTGTATGTAACTAAGTGTAAAACAACAAGTAGAGAAAGACTTTTGCATTTTAGATCACATAATCTTGATATATGATATATACAATGTATGATATATATGACATGATATGATATGATATGATATGATATGATAGGATAAGATATGATATGCATCACAGAAATACAGATTTCCACTGATCTACTGTCCAGTTTTGTGTTTCACCCTGCCTTCTTATATTGTCCTCCATCCATCCATCCATCCATCCATCCATACATACATCCATACATACATCCATACATCCATACATACATACATACATACATACATACATACATACACACATACATCTATCCATCCATCAAGGCTTCCCTGCGCATTGCAGTGCCACAGGAAAGACAAGATGCTCAAGACTGTATAGATGTGAGTCATAATTACAGTGATAGTCATGGTCATAGTCAACTTTTTTGTCAGATGTACCATATATGCTTAACATACAGCACAGGTGTAATTACAGTCCTTTCAGACCCACAGGCAGCAATTAAAACATGAAAGAACTGCTCTAGTGGGAGAGAGAGGAGCTGCTGCGTGTTCACGCACCACCATCCTATCCTATCCCAAATAGGTTTGTCGCGGTGAAACCCAATAGAACCCTCCAGAGCAAGCATAAGCTACAGTGGCGGGGAAAAACTCCGTCATTGAGGAAGAAACTCAGACTCCGGAGGGCAGTCATCTGCCTTGACCGGTTGGGTGAAAAAGAAATAAGCTGGGGATAGAGACAGGGCAAGGAAAAGAGACACAGAGAGGGAGAGAGTAGCAGACAGGCCACATAGAGTTTCCAGTCAAAATTGTGCTCTAGTTGCTTAAGTGGAGGCAGGATTTCCAGGATTTCCACTGAAAATATGTTTGCTTGTTTCTCTGTTATAACATAAATTCTTTCAATTAGTCAGGTTATTAAACCCACAGAAATCTATCAATCAAGGATGAAACTATTCAAATGAATAAAAAAAATAAACATCAAACACAAGCTAGGCCATTAACTTTGTTCAAAACGTCTTTGTTAAAGTTAAAATGGGATTAATTACTGCATTGTGGGGAATGTAGTTTCTGTTCAAAGCACACTTTTCAACTATTTATTTTTAGACACTCCGACCTGTTTTGCTCTCGCGGGCCACAAAAAGTGATGTGGCGGGCCACATTTGGCCCCAGGGCCTTGAGTTTGACACATGTGCTCTAGAGTAAGCATAAGCTGTTGCTTATGCTTGGAGAATCCTGTTGGGTTTGTCTGTCTGTTAAAGCGCTTTAAATCATTGCAAAATTAGACAACATTGCAATATATATATATAATTAAAAATGTCCCTCTCACCCTTGTAGAGTGGTATCTGTATGTCATCCTCAGGCTCGGGTCCTCTACCAGAGGCCTGGGAGTCTGAGGGTTCTGCGCAGTATCTTAGCTGTTCCTAGGACTGCGCTCTTCTGGACTGAGGCTTCAGATGTTGTTCCAGGAATCTGCTGGGGCCACTCTTCCAGTTTGGGGGTCACTGCCCCAAGTGCTCCTACAACCACGGGGACCACATTAACCTTGAACTTGTGTTCCAGCTGCTCTTTTAACCCTTGATACTTCTCAATCTTTTCATGTTCCTTCTTCCTGATGTTGGCATCAGCTGGAATCACCACATCTATCACCACTGCTCTCTGCACCACTGCTCTCTTCTGCTCTTTGTCCGGTTTGTTAGCTAGCAGCTGTTTGTCAGTCTGGAAGCTGAAGTCCCACAGGATCTTAGCCTTGTTGTTCTCAACCACCTTTGGTGGTATGTCCCATTGGGATTTGGGTACTTCTAGTCCATACTGGGTACAGATGTTCCTGTACACTATCACAGCTACTTGGTTGTGCCTCTCCATGTATGCTGACCCAGCTAGCATCTTGCACCCTGCTACCACATGCTGGACTGTCTCTGGGGCTTCTTTACATAGCCTGCACCTTGGGTCAGATCTACTGTGGTAGATATTGGCCTCTATTGCTCTTGTACTTAGGGCCTGTTCTTGTGCTGCTATGATCAGTGCCTCAGTGCTGTCTGTCAGTCCAGCTTTATTCAGCCATTGGTAGGTCTTCTTGATATCAGCCACTTCCTCTATCTGACGGTGGTACATGCCGTGTAGGGGCTTGTCCCTCCATGTTGTCTCCCCCTCCTCCTCCTCCTCTTCCTCCTCGGGTTTCTGCTGTCTAAGGCATTCACCAAGCAGTTCGTCTGTTGGGGCCATCTTCCTGATGTACTCTTGGATCTTTGATGTTTCATCCTGGACAGTGGCCCTGATGCTCACTAGTCCTCGGCCCCCCTCTTTCCGCTTAGTGTACAGCCTCAGGGTGCTGGACTTGGGGTGAAACCCTCGATGCATGGTGAGGAGCTTTCTAGTCTTAATATCTGTGGCTTCTATCTCCTCCTTTGGCCAGCTTCTGATCCCAGCGGGGTATCTGATGACTGGGAGTGCATACATGTTGATGGCTCGGGCCTTGTTCTTGCCATTCAGCTGACTTCTCAGGACTTGCCTTACTCTCTGGAAGTATTTGGCTGTGGATGACTTCCTTGCGGCCTCCTCATGATTGCCATTAGCCTGTGGGATTCCAAGGTATTTGTAACTGTCCTTGATGTCTTCTATCCTGCCCCTTGGTAGGTCAACCCCTTCAGTTCTGATCATCTTGCCCCTTCTAGATACCATCCGGCCACATTTGTCTAATCCGAATGACATCCCTATGTCGTTGCTGTAGATCCTGGTGGTGTGGATCAATGAGTCAATTTCTCGCTCATTCCTGGCATACAGCTTGATGTCATCCATGTAGAGGAGGTGGCTGATTGTCGTCCCGCTTCGGAATCGGTATCCATAGCCACTCTTTGTGATGATGTGACTGAGGGGGTTCAGGCCTATGCAGAACAGCAGTGGTGATAGTGCATCCCCTTGGTATATGCCGCACTTGATGTTAACTTGGGCAATTGGCTTGGAGTTAGCCTCTAGGGTTGTCTTCCACATTCCCATTGAGTTCTTGATGAAGGCTCTTAGTGTCCTGTTGATCTTATACAGTTCCAGACATTCCAGTATCCATGTGTGTGGTATTGAATCATAGGCTTTCTGGTAGTCTATCCAGGCGGTGCACAAGTGCCTGTTCTTACAGTCTCTGTGTACTGCTCTGTCCACCAGTAGCTGGTGCTTGGCTCCCCTGGTGTTACTACCAACTCCTTTTTGTGCCCCGCTCATGTATTGATCCATGTGCCCACTCATCTTAGCCGCCATGATGCCTGACAGGAGCTTCCATGTTGTACAGAGACAGCTTATTGGCCGGTAGTTGGATGGTGCAGATCCCTTCTGTGGGTCTTTCATGATCAGGACTGTCCTGCCTTCAGTCAACCATTCTGGGTGCGTCCCATCCCTTAGCAGCTGGTTCATCTGTGCTGCTAGACGCTCATGGAGTGCTGTCAGCTTCTTTAGCCAGTATGTATGGATCATATCGGGGCCCGGTGCTGACCAACTCTTCATCTTTGACACTCTTTCTTGGATGTCTGCCATTGAGATGGTTACTGGTTCTTGTTCTGGGAGGCAGCTGTGGTCAGTCCTCAGGTCCACTCTTGGTGGGTCTGGCTGGCTGCTATTTCCCTGCTGCTTTGCTGGTTGAGAGGAGAAGGTCTTGTTTATTCTCCTGGCCTCCATCTCCTTGGTGTATCTCTTCAGTCTGTTGTTTGGCAGTTTCGAGTGCTTCAGGTATGGAGAGGGTACCCCTGGGTACCCCTTTATTCACCATATTCCCCTTCTGCAGCTCGGCTAGCTGGCTGACTTCTCTCCGTGTCGCCTTTATCTTGGCCTCTAACCCATGAAGAAGCCCTGTGTTGATCTTATATCCCAGCATCTCGAGGATTACTGTTGCTGTACTGTGAATCAGCTTGTTGGTCTCAGTTATGTTCCCTGTGGGGATGGTTCTTATCGCAGCATTCACATCTTCTAGCAGATCTTCTGAAGGTACTTGACAACTTAGCTTCGGTATTTTTTGGAGGCTCCAGGTTTCCATTTGGGTCACGATCTTCCTTCTCAGGTCAGCAGCTCTTGTATTGAGGCTCTTGTATTGTACTGTCTATGTCTCTTGGGGCTTGGTACCCAATCTCGGATTGTGGGGGGGATGGTGAAATCCCCCTGCTGACCTGGCGTCCTGGCTCCCCCTTGCCGTAGCATTGTTGTAGTATTTCATCGATCTCTAGTTGTGATAGCAGTTTTCGGTTACGGATGTTGGAACACTGGGCTAACAGCTGTTTCTTTGTTAGCCTTGATTGTGGGTTTCGAAGCATCCATTGGTCCCACATCCGCCCCATATACCCCCTTGCTCTGGGGTTACTCGTGTAGTAGCATTCCAACAACTCCGTATTCTCCGCCCTTGTCCATGTGTGTCTTGTTCCAGTAACCCATTTCTCGTCAGCTTGCCCTGGTTCCCTAGCAACTGACGCGGACCTTGTTAACCCGGGCGACGTCTGTCTGTATTGTGTTCACTCATTGTTGAGGTAGGCTGGTATAGCATTAAGGGTCTTGCCCAAGGACCCTCACTGGATAGTGTCCGCCATGTCTGGGGTTCGAAGCCACGCCCTCCTGCATTCCAGGCCACGACCCTCCTGGTTTGTGTAAGTTGACTGGATAGTGTTTGTCCCGACTGGGATTCGAACCCACAACCTCCTGCATTCAAGTCAGTTGACTTATACTAGTATAAGTCTATATATATATATCTATATATATATATATCTATCTATATATATATATATATATACTTACTAGTATATATATATATACTGTAATATAATAATATACTGTATATACTGTATGTCTGTTGCACTTCCCCAAGCTCACTTGAAAACCTCACAGTGTTACACTTGAACTCCACCCACTACATGTCAATCAAGCACTCAATCAATCAAGCGCCCAACCAATCACGGTACATCTACCAGAAGGAATCACTTGAATAATATGGCGTAAAGCATCGGGCAGCGAGGCTTTTTGTTTCAGTTACGCCTTTCGATTAGTTAGCTTTCTTTCTCCAGTTAGCCTTCTAACATTTATCTACAACTTCACAATGCCCGCCAGCGCAATCCATGATTTGCCAACACAAAGTTGTTACATCACCACGTTGATTTTAGACTACATTGGGTGCACTTGGTGTACAATATCAATACATTTGTTTTCATATGTTTAGTATGAAATCTGATATTATTGTTTTATCGAGGAATTTTCACGGGTTCCCGCTAATCTAATATATAATTTTACTATTTTTTTTCTTTTTAGTTTAACAGTTATGACTTCGTTATTAATAAAAATCCATAAAATTAACGGTTCATTTAGTTTTTATATTGTACTATTGGCAAAACTCAATCCTTGCGTACAAACTTATATTCTGTCATTACTTTTGGGATGCATGAACGTCATGATGGGATGCAAAATTTTCTCTTGAAGCACATTCCGGGGATGCACAACTTTCTTAAGGTAACATGAACTCTGTAGCTGCTCTCACCACTGTCTCTAATTTATACATCATGTCTAGCGTCACCACCATCTTATAAACTTTTCCATTTATTCTAGCAGGGAGTCTTTTTTCACGTAAGACATCTGACACCAAAGGTTAAAACCAAAGGTTAAAATGGACTTAATAAAAGATTTATAAAATAACAGCATCAAAGTCTTGTCCTCATTAAAAGTGTTCAGTTTGCACTGGAAGCGTATTCTCTGCAGGCTCTTTTCGCAGATTGAAGAGATGCTAAAATTGTGATTCAAGTTATTGTCGATCACTTTACCTAGGTATTTGTAACAATCCACAACCGAGCCCTTGGAGATTGTTGGGGGGGGGGGGGGGCTGTATGAGTTGATTTTCTAAAATCAATGTTTATGCCCTTTGTTTTTTAAATACTGTATTCAACTTCGGGAAGTGACTGTCACAGCACTCCACAAAGTTTGTCAGGACAAATCCATGATTGACCTCTCCATCCTGGAGCAGACTCAGCAAATTTCAAAAGATCTCTGTATTTGAAAGACCCCGTGCATTCATTTAAATGAAGAATATAAAATAATGGAGATAGTACGCCCCCTTGTGGTGAGCCCATGGACGACAACTTCTTCTCAGATAAAACACCATCGGCCCTGGGGCCTACAAGTAAAAATATCCAACACCTATTCTGCCATTCAAGCATCAACATTAAAAATGGAAAAAATTTTGTTAATTAAAATGTGTGGCTGCATGTATTAAAAGCCTATAGGTGGCAGGGGTGGGGGGCAGCAGTGGCTCAGTGGTAGAGCGGACGCCCCATGATCAGACATCAGCGGCTCGATTCCCACTCCTGCCAGCCATCTTCGGAGCGTGAGCTGACAGCAGGAGGCATCAGCTCACCTCCCAGCCACCGCCAAGGCGCTCCCGCGTAAGGCACTGTCCCCCCTACAAGCTGTTCAATTGGGGCACACCATGAGGTCGCTACCTGTCACTCTGCCTCCCCCTGTATCATACTAATCTACATGCGCACAGGCCCCTAGTGTGTTGTGGGTTTGTTGCACCATCTACCCCTCTATTTGTTCTATTGGGTCAAACTGACTCTGAACCTTGTCCATGAGAAAATGCTTTACCAGTCGCTCAAACGTCTTCATTACCAGTGAGGTCAGTGCCACCGACCTCAGGTTGTTGAGCTCTTTTAAAGTTTTGTTTTTTGCTATCGGTGCAACAATGGACTCGTTTCATAGTTTTGGGACCTTATGCTGGACAAGTTAAAAAGATTCAGAGAAAATTAACACATAATTGATCTGCACAGTTTTTCAAGAGTTTACCAGAGATCATGTCTGGCTCAGGGCTCTTTTTAGTGTTACACCTCAAGAACATCAATCGAACACAGAGGGGACTGATTGTTGGCTGGGAGCTAGCAGAACAATCACTCAGTGAATTGCATAGATCATTATGCACATTTTTAAAAACCTGCTTGTCGTTAAAACGTGAATAGAAGTCATTTAGTGAATTGGCAAGATCTGCATCTGAGCTTAAACCATCAACATGTTGCAATGGTTGCAATGATTGAAGTCACTACTTATGAGATACGGGGCATCAGGGGAAAGGGGCTGGTGTTTATGAATGACCTTCTTTGTAGTTGCCACTGCATTTTTTCCTTTGGCTTTGGGATGTATGTAGACTACAGTGACAAATAATTAGGGAAATTCCTGGGGGAGTTCATTCTAGCCTGCTTGGATTCGTTGTTGGAGCATCTTCTTATCACACTCACCGTTGCAGTGGACTGATTGACCCCAAGTATTTAAAGCCTCACTCTTCCTTCTCCACTGCTCTCATTTATGCACAAATGCTGTTTTACTTCAGCTAATCTTCATTCCTCTCCTCTCCAACACATGCTGCCGCCTTTCTAAATATTCCTCCACTTGCTCATCACAGTGTCATGTACAAACATCATGGTCCATGGGGATTCTAGTTTAAGTAAATCCATCAGCCTATCCTGTCTAGGGCAGCTCAGACCTAGCTCAGTCCACTAGGTCTTGAGCTGGCTAGGTCCCAGGTCCAGTCCCCAGGTCTTGAGCTGGGGACTGGAGGGTGGTCAGCTCAAGATCCGTAAGGACCAAAAGGTTTAGAGTGTGAACTCAGCACTACCGACATGCCCTTGAGCAAGGCACAGTCCCCTTGCAAATTGCTCATTGCGCACACCAATTAGCGCCTGTCGCTCTACTCAGTATTTATCCACGTGCTTACAAGCCCCTTGTGTGTGCATGTTCTTGGGCCTGTACTTAGATATATATACAGTAGTGTGTGTGTGTGTGTGTGTGTGTGTGTGTGTGTGTGTGTGTGTGCGTGTGCGTGTGTGTGTGAAAATACGCTGTGAGTGGAAAATTAATTTCCCCAAGTTGATGAACAACGCACATTACCATCACCACTGCAAACAGAAAGGAGCTCAGACTGATCCCTGATGCAGTTCCAAATACCAAAGAATCCACAAAGAACTTTTAGCCCAATGG
Source organism: Antennarius maculatus (assembly GCA_013358685.1). NCBI lineage: Eukaryota > Metazoa > Chordata > Actinopteri > Lophiiformes > Antennariidae > Antennarius > Antennarius maculatus. The sequence continues at coordinate 22,751,395 of CM023606.1, forward strand.
AAGTACAGTATACAAGAAGGGCATGAGTGGCCCATGCTTTTGTGCATGAGGATGCTGAGATCATTCAACATGTGCAGTAAAATTATTGAGATCTGGTGTAACTTAGGAGCCAGTGACACCAGCCAACTGGGCAAACTGATCAAAAAGGTATTGCCAGAGAAATCCTTTTATCTCCTCTTCAAGGAAAGACGTTGATTTATAGGCCACTATACACACTTTAAAGTACCTTCAGGCAAATTTGTGATTCATGATATTGAGTTATGCATGTCTTGATCCTGAGACCACGGTCATTTGTATTTGCGTATTTTATTTTATTTTATTTTGAGTAATGTCTCGTCCTTTTTCTTTCCTACGTTTGTGTAATCGTTGTGAGCCACCAGTTTATAAAAGACAGACTTAATATTTTGTTGATTTTAAGTGCTGTAGCTTTATTGGCCACTAGATGGCACCATTCTACTGTCACGCGAGTCACGGGCGACCAGACATGCACCCACGTTTAGAGAGGAGAGAGAGGGAGTCCGGAACAACTTGGGAAGTTTTGTCATTCACCGAGAAGGAGAGGGACAACCGAGGAAGAGTGTACAGAGTGAAATAAGTGAGTGGTAAGTCACTTTAATATTCTCTATCACAACGGTTCTTTATTTTGGACTTTCTCCTCCAGTTATCATTTCTTTCACAGTACGTAATATTATATTATTCTCTTTGTAGCTATAATAGATATATCAGAGCCTTTTTCAAAAGTAACGTTGATAAATAGGGAAATTAATGAATGTTATACTTGGTCTACCAAAGACAATTACTACATTAATCATACTTGATCTTGCTGATCCTCAGCAGTGTCATTTGTTTAAACCTAATTACATAACATTTTTTTTTTTTTTTTACCTTTAAATGTTGCATTCAGTTATTTAGTCAAAGTATGTTTGTAGAAATATAGTGATGCATTTGAATGTGGCTCTCTGATTGGCTCAGAATTGTTTTCCCTTGATTAAAGACAAAAATAGACTGTTGGAGAACAACATTTGAAAATACCAAACATTCCGCAAGCATCTCCCTCCCACTACTTTCTCTTTTTTTTGGAGGGGTTAGAGGAACTTAAGGCCTCACTGACTCCTCAGTGTGGATTGGAAAAGCACAGAGGAATTCATTGCCACACAATGTGCCCTTATGTTAGGGTTGAAGAGGTCTTAAATTCTCCCTCATGAACCTGCTTCATATTACTGTACATGTAGAGAACATTAAAAAGAATCTGAGCCTTAATATTATTGGTAAATCTATCCTATACGTCTTTTCTGTGTAGTTTTCTGTGTAGTTTTTAATTATTGCATTGATGAAATGTCTGTCAAAATGAAATTTGTGCTCTCTGAACAGTCGCAAATGGATAATTACGTTGACAATGTATGTACGGATTATATTTTGTGAGGACAGATGGTGACTACAATGGTAAACGATGCCACGCATCACCAAGAAGCTGAAATAACTTGGATTTTTACTCTACCTGTAAACCTCTCCTTCGGAATGAAGCCACTGCTCTTTGCAATCTATGAAAACTAAATATTCATATTGTGGATATGGCTTGAAAAACCCTTCTTTCAGGAGTTACTGTTTAGTACTAGCCATATCCCTCCCCTCGGAATAGCTGCCTACATTTGAAACACATATAAATTACATTATATAACCAGATTGCTTGTGATTAAACATTTTGATTGTTTAAAGGTTTTATGATTTTATTTATCCTTGCTGCTATGAATATAAAGGGAGAAAGATAAGAAGCACCTATGCAATGCAGCGTAAATAATGTCTAGATAGCTTATTTAGACACGAGATATATATATATATATATATATATATATATATATATATATATATATATATATATATTTATTTAGACAGTATTTTTTAAATATTTGGGATCTACTGACACAAACAGCAAAGATGACAAGCAGAGACATTATTTTTGCTTTTCTTGAAGAGGTTATGTTTCCCACAGGGTTTCTTCGTCAGAAATTATACACAAAGTTTGCTTGATGCGTTTCCATCACAATCAGTGACAAGACAGGACTTATAGGCCATGAGAAAATGCATCAGTGTTGGGTAAACATGTGATTCAAGTCACAGATCCATGGGGTTAGGGCACGTATCAAAGTGAACACAACATGATGCATTCATGGGTGCACGAATCATTCCAGTAATGTTTTGTTAACATAAATTGTGAAAATGAGCATTCTAGGCTGATTGGCATCAAGCGTTGAGGAACTGTTGGTCAAGCAAACTGAACAGACATGTGTTGGATTGTTTTCCTTTGGCAGAGGCATGCATTTTACTGAATGTCATTCCTGTTTTAATTCTGACATCATAGTAGTAAAAGCAACAGGGGCGCCATCGTAGATGATGCATCACGCCTCTAAATGAGACAATTACAATGGGGATTATGTATGAATAAACTTTTGGAAAATTGTGATGAGTTTTTTTTTTCCTTTTGCTTATTTTTGATTATATTTTCAAACTCGGAGATACATTTTTAGTCTACATTTACTGATGCAGCAGTTGTGGAAATCATTGTTAGCAGCTGCTTTGGGAATGTAGAATGGAAAAATGAGGAAAGATCGAGGAAATTACGCGTGATAGCGACAGTCAGATTGTCTTGACACATTTCAGGATGTGCTGAGAGACATCAAGGCGGAGGAGACAGCTTCCTTCCCTCGTGTCCTCTCACATTCCACCAGCTCCATCATGTCTGCGCTGATGAGCTGATGATGGTGGACAGCTGACACACTGTTGGCATCAAGCTTACAAACGGACCAAAGCTGCACTGATGCACTTTTCAGAATGACACTGTTTTCCTCACTGCTTTACATGCACACATATCCAGCTATTTAAAGCAGAGAAAATATGTTTAGTGGAGGAGGTGCTGAGGATTTTCTGCAGTTGTCACAGCTGATGTTTGGTTAACTGTAGCACTGTGGCCAGCCTGTGGTCTCCACTAGGTGTGGCAACACTCTGGATAATTGGCGTTAACACTGGCTCCACTGAAGGTTAATGTGACAAGGCTGCATTGTGCTGCTGCCTGGAAGTGTGTGTGTGTGTGTGTGTGTGTGTGTGTGTGTGTGTGTGTGTGTGTGTGTGTGTGTGTGTGTATGTGTGTGCGCACATGTGGTGTACGTACAGAGGTTTCCTTAAATTCACTTACTCTATTTTCCCTCAGGTCTTGCACTTACTTTTTCCCTTTTTTTTGCAACATCTCAGCAGGTCTTGTCTCACTTTGTTCCTTCAGTATATTTAATACTTGTTGTCTTCAGCCTTGTTTCTTGGAGCTGTCTTTTCTTTCACCCTGCTCTAGGTAGAAAGAAGCTGGCGATTATATGTAGTCTGTATGAAAGTCTTTGCACCTCAGAGAAAGATTGATTGAAGGGTATCCGCCCTGAGGATCAGCAAGACACTGGTGGTGGTGGTGGCTAATGACTCTGTTGAGACTGATGAAATGATGAAATAGTTGGATCCATAAAGAACAGGGGGTGATGGGGGTGAAGGATAACCACAAATAAACTGGTGAGACAGAAGAATATTTGTAAAGAAGGCAGACTCTAGAATAGATGATTGGCCAACAATGAAGGTGTATTACTGTGTCATTGGATAGATGGGATGAACAGCTGATACCTCAATAATGACACCAGGATATTATGACTAAGAACTGTATCAAAAGTGTGAATGACTGGGAAATGAGAGCACTGAGAAATGTTCTATAGCTGAAGTGTGCAGAGGAGCTCCATTTATTCAGCTGGTCTTTCTGATCTTTTCTCTGGAGTGAGGAACTGCTTGAGTTCAGGAATTCTGTGTTAAGGTAAGACATATGTCCAGGTTTACATGAATGAACGATTGTACTAAAAGTCACCTTAGACTATTAGGCAAAGTACAGGAATTAAATTTAAATGATTCTAGTTTTCACAGCTGTCATATATGGAAGAACCATACTGTAATATTTTCTTATTATTTGTTTGCTGGATTTATTGACAGTGGCACAGTGGGTAGCGCTGTCGCCTCACAACACGGCGGACCCGGGTTCGAGTCCCGCTCTGTGCGGCATTTGCATGCTCTCCCAGTGTCTGCGTGGGTTCTCTCCGGGTTCTCCGGCTTCCTCCCCCCTCAAAAGCATGCGCTTCAGGTTGATTGGCCGGTTCCAAATTGCCCGTAGGAGTGAGTGTGTGTGCATAGGTGTCTGTCTTTGTGTGTGGCTCTGTGGTGCACTGGCGTCATGCCCGGAGTGTCCCCCACCTCATGCCCTATGCCAGCTGAGATAGGCTCCAGCTCCCCATGACCCGCTACAGCGGATGAAGAGGCAGAAAATGAATGAATGGATTTATTGAAAAAAAGACCAACTGGCAGAATACCTTGTATACCATTTAGTTATCTTGAGACACATCTCAAGACACATAAAAAAACTAAACAAAAACAAACAAACATTTGGTCTTATTTAAAAAAGCATGTTTCAAAAAATGTTTGGATGCAGAGAAAGCAAAACTCTTAATAGAGAAGTGAATATGAAAGGCATCACATGCTGATATCAGTCACTCAGCCCTGTTTCAGTACGATCATGTACCTCAACCATGTCAAAAGATATAACACGGACATGTGTTTCACGTTCATTGACACAGCAACAGAAATTCCTCCCTAACTCTGCATACTTTGATTTTTCTCCCTGTCCTCTCAGGATATGAAGCACCAGCATGACCTTGTTCATTCTAAAGGAGTCTGTTTTGTCCCTTTCTCTCCCTCCTTTTTGAGAGCTCTGCTGAGTTGTTAGTGCTGAGTGAAAACCACAACCCATAACCACACTCTTTCACTGCTGCTGACTCCCAGTCTCACGCCCATTTAAACACACAAAAAAGTACAAGGCAGGAATTTGTTTCCCCTCACTACATTGCTTGAGGCTTCCTCCCTTTTAATACACCCTATATCTCCCTTTGTCCCCCATAATTTACTCCTCCTGACTGACAGTCCCTACTATATAATCCATATATTTTTTGTGTTAAGACTCTTTAGTTTTCTGTGTAGCTGATAAATATAGCAGTAGGCAGTTAAATTTTGCATTTAGTCCCTTCATTTTAGTTTTCGCAGTGGTGCAATTGCAGACTGTCTTTACATAACATGTAATTTGTGTTGCATGGGGAATTCTTTAACCACGTAGGCACCCCACTAAGTAAATGTTTCCTGTATCCCTCTGTTTGCATGGTTAAAGTATTCTCTCCTTTCTGCCAAAGCTTTCTCTTTACATTTGTGTCTCTTGAAATTACTCCTTTTTTAGAATTATCTGTCTGAGGAGCCCATAATGAAGGAAATGCCTCAGAATAAGGACTTGACTCTCATTTACAGTCATTTCTGGCCGTCTATCTTAATAGATTTATTCTAACTTCATAGAGGTTGCTCTCTCGATGTGAGTCATGCTATAGCCTCTGAGTGGAAATCAATATTCATGACTTTAAAATGGAGAGCATCCGTCTACTAGATCTGAAGTAGAAATACTTCAGAAACTTTCAAAACTCCTGAAGTGTGCCACTTTGAATACAAAATAAATTGGATTCGACGTGGGCAATCGACACAGAGTGCGCATAATAAAATATTGAACATAGCTTTAGTCTTTCTTTTTTTTTTTTTTTTAACATTTTAGACATTGGCCTATTTAAATAATGACAATTTGTGGCTAAAACAATGGCTTGAGCATGTTAGATTTGTCTGCTTAAACCTTTTTAATTATAAAAAATAGCCAATTTGGAATCTATGTAAACAAATATCACACATCACACTGATAGACACATTACCATCTGTCATGCTGCTGAAATTCCAGCCACTCTATTTTATTTTATGACTTAGTATTCAAATGAAACCTGTATTTCTGTTTTATGATTTGGAATATAAGTAGAGTGCTGAATTTGTTTTGCTCTGATAAGAGATGTCTGCCAAGTCTTACGTAATGTAAAGTTGTACTGTAGCAAAAATGAATGTTAACTCAGTAATGAGGGGACAAATTATAAGACCGACTGTAGAGGCTAAGCCACGCTTGAAACAACTGAGGTTCCCTCTGCTCTTGAGTAGTTGACGCGTTGACGTTCCTCAATCAAGATCCGACAAGCCACCCTTTTGAATGAATGTTCTGTTTATTTTCCATTTAACTTGTCCAATAGTAGACATCAAAACATCTCAATATTTGGCATTTCACGGTCGCAATCAATACACAAGCAATAGTCTAAAAACTATTGATGCTTCCGGGCGGGAAAACCTCTCCCAGCCATTGTTTCCTATTTACACCTTATGACCAGTTATCCACAGGAGACCCAAAGCATCATTTGGCTCCTACACCGACTTCACTGTTGACTTTTGCTGTGGCCTTTACTGGAGCTGTGATTGGCTGAGACTCAGTGAGGCAGTCCTGATACAAAATGTATTATTTCTCCAATTTTTAGAAGATTTATGTCACAGTTCACTTTAAAATGTGACCTTGTATACAGTATAAGCAAATACTGTCATGTGCCATGACACATCAAGAAGGTGAAATGCTGGACTGATGTGGATCACTCACCATCTCAGAGGTTTTTCAAGCAGACGGCTGATTTCATTTGAGACAACAATGAAACCTCTGCAGATAGGGTTCAGCCCCAAACAGCAGACAGGCTGAATTAGTGACAAGCTGGTGAACAAACTAGTGTATTTTGTAGCAATGACAAGGGGTATATCTTTTCTTGTGGTCATTTACAAATTATATTTTATCACATTTGCAAGGTGACTAGAAATTCTAAATGAGTGAATGCTGTTGGGACTTCTCAAATGTATGAGCGTTTCCTAACAAAGATACCATATTACCAAAAAAGGTTTGAAGGTTGTTGTGTTCCTTCACAGAAATACATTCAAAAACACAATGACAGGACTGAATTGGGCTTCTGCAGCTTTTCTTTTCCTACACTAAAGGCCCATTTCAAAAAGAGTTGGAATGAGATGCAAAATGCAAATAAACACAGACTGTGACGATTTGTGAAACGTTGAAATGCCATGTTTATCTGAAAATAGTACAAAGACAACATATCACATGTTTGATACAAGAAATTGTGCTGCTGTTTGGAAACTACAGACCCATTTTGAGTTTTGGTGTCAGCAACAAGTTTCTAAACAGACTGGAAACTTTGTGTAATGCTAAAAGTAATGAATCACGCAAACACACTTTAAGGGATGCTCAAAGTTTGGACATTATTTTTCTGTTAAATCTGAACTAAAAAGTTCAGTTTTCTATTTATTTAAATGTAACTTACTATATTTATTTCTCAAGCTTCTCATCTGCTCTTTATAGTCTCCGGGCTGCAGTCATCTAGCTCTATTTTCTGGATGTTTTTTTTTTTTTTTTTTTTTTTTTTTATAGCTATTTTACCACTAAAACGATTGTTTTCTTTTCATGGAGAAGACTTTGTGCTTCTGTTCTTGATCTGTTGCCCGACTAGTGCCGGGGCTTTTTTCTTGGTCATTTATTTTGTTTTGAAATTTTGCACTAACAAGAAGCTGTGGGGTTGTAGTTCTTTTTCTTAATGATGTCATCTGGTGTATCTTTCAAACTTTTATTTCTAATGCTAACTTCTTCTACAACTCCTTTGGTCCTTATGTAAGATCAGAAGTTGGCAAACCTATCATTCTCCATGTGTCTACTTAATGAGATGTACTTAATTTCTTGGTTTCAAGCTTTAGGATTTTTATTTCCCCTATACTTCTTTACGGAGCCCTAAGGTGACATGGAGAAAAAAAAAGGCATGGAGAGAGAGAAAAAAAGCTCCATCTTTTGCGAGATCTCGCAAAATCTCACAAAGATGGAGCTTTTTTTTTTCTCTCCATGCCCGTTTTTTCCTCCATGTCACCTTAGGGGCTCCATAACTTCTTCATCAGGTCTTTGATTTATTTATAAACACAGAAGCCTATTTAACATTTTGGGATTTTTTTTACATTACAAAAGATCATAAACTTAACAAATGTTAATTTTCAGTTCAAGGAATTGTTTCAGAAAATGTCAATGAAGAAATATGTTATTACCAAATAAACTTTTAGCCTTAGAAGAACATTGAAAATTTTCATTATTAAAAGAAAATTATCATTGTGACTATTGGTGTCCTTTAGTGTGACATCTTTTTAGCCTGTTGTTATCTCAACTTTTCTAAGCAGAACTGAATTTTCCTGATTTGCTTCTTAAAAACACACAGTGATAATGTAAACCAATGAAACATTTTGTTTTAATGCCATTTTAGTATGATTCATCTAATCATCATTATATCTGCAATCAGTACACAGTGGCTGAGGTCACATATTGTTAGCCTCTGTTAGGAATAATTTTCCCAGCTCTGTAACTAACTTTGATGTGGGGGCCTCTGCAGCCTTGATTACTGTGTCCTTTATAAGGTCTTCTCCATCTTGCCTAAACGTATAGACACGCACCTACGATGATTTCTTTGTCATCAAATGTCCATGGATGGCTTAAAACAGTTACAGAACATCCAGAAGGTGACACAAAGCGGGCGGAAATGGTCTAAATAACTCAAGACTTGTTGAAGTACAAAGAATAAAACCACTTAAGTGATGTATAACATCCTCAGAGTGACAGAAACTGATAATGAAATACAAAATTGCCACGGATGCAAGGTAAGTAAAAAGAAACCCCCCCAAAATGGCCCAAAAAAACTGATCAGAAAAGAGACACAGGGCCTTGAGTTTTTCTTTTCAAAGATTCACACAATGTTTTTAGTGTAATAAATAACATATAGAAAAAACGAAACTGTTTTTATTTAATTTTTCTAAACATTTTCAGACAGATACTTATTCATGTATGACAAAATGCCAAATGCTCCATTTGTTGTATCCGTATGTAGGTCTGCGATATAATTAACATTCACAGGCTGGTGCCCCTTAGTCCACAGTGACTTGTTCTCATTGAGAAGTTCACAAGGTATTTCTTTACTGCCGCAGTTTGCGGATTTGTTTCCATGGAAACAAAGCTGTCGGAAGTTGGAAAAAATATATTACCCAATATTTGTCTTGCTTCCTCTAGTGGCAAATAAGGGCCAGAAAAATTTGAAGAGTGTTTTTGACAGTGATGCTGTAGCACCCTGACAATAAATGTGCTGTAAAAGCCTTTAAGTGTACTTCTCCTTGTTCTGCACATTCAGCTCTTTCCCTATCAATTTATTCACATACGTTTACTTTTCATTAAGAGATATATTAAGACTTTGACTTTGTATGCCTAATTTGAGATTTATCCACCAAGAAACAAATGGAGATATTGAAATCTAAAATGTGAAGTGTTGAAACAGCCTGGAAAATCATTGTCTTTGCATTAATAACCCGATAATTCTTTCAGAAACAAGAGGAAACTACGCAATCAGAGACAGCAACATCCTGCGACACCCCTGAATTCAAAAATTTTCCCTGACCTTCTTTCATAGGTCAGGGTCATTTAATAAAAGACTCATGATCCAACATGTAACTGGTGTATATTATGTAGTGAGAGTGCTATACTCCAGCAAAACTGAAATAAAGACAGGAGCAGCAGAAGATCGGTTTACAACCAAAATGGAATTCATTAGTTTGATTCTCAGTACATCACACGAGATCAGTTGGGAAAACAGCAGGAAACACCCACCAAACTCATCTCCTATGACCCTTTTAGACCTTACAGGTCCACATTTGTACATGTGTGTGTGTGTGTGTGTGTGTGTGTGTGTGTGTGTGTGTGAATGTGCGTGTGTGGAAGTGTGAATGTGTGGGTGTGTGTGCCTTTTCCTTGATGGGAAAACAGGAAACATTAGAGTCACCATGACCCCCAAAAACTGACCATCTGTGTCCTCCTTATTTGTATAACTATTTTATAACAATATATTATTCGCCCCACCACATCTATTTGTCATAAGGTTTCAGTACCTTTGTACCTAAAAAGGTACAAAAGTGAAAATGTGACTTTGACCTAGTTTTTCAAGGTCAAGGTTGTGATGTAATGTTCATTCCTTTGCCTTCCTGAATATAATGGCTTTTGTTTAGTCTTTCTATCTTATCCGGATCCTAAGATATGTGCAAAAATATCTCAGGACAGAAAATATCTCTGACCATGGTCTTAGTCACGCTTGCCCTCTTCCTCGTCTTTCCATTTTGTACACTAAGGAAACAAAAGTTTTAATTTGACCTTGACCTTGTTTTCTCAAGGTCAAAGTTATCTAATTTTCATCCCCTTTTGCCGCACGAGTAATGTACTTTTTGTTTCATCGCTTTATCTGCAACGGTCGTTAAGATATTTGGTGGATGAATGGATGAACACACAAACACCGACAATTACAATACATCACTGCTCCGCGGGATGTAAGCGTTCACTCTGAGGAGCTACATTATGTTTGCTTGCCCCGTCCACACCGTAGCTCATCTGCAGTAACCTTGAATTGTTTTCATATTTCTGACTTACCTATGTTGTAGAAATCATCTTGTATGAGTGTTTCAGGAGAATACCCAGAAGTGCTTTGCTATAATGTTGCTTACCCTGTCTTTTGTTTCATACAGTTTTGTCTGGGTTTTATTAGCAGAGACAAGCTAGGTGTTGTCAGATAAAGACCTGTTGCAGTGCTATGATTAGAGCACATGCTGTAGAGTCCATGCTAATAATAGTAGTACTGGAGTCACTAGAGCACCAGCTCACAATTTTGGAAATTGGCCACCGGGAGCTAAATAAACTTTGTAGGTTTTTTTTTTTTTTTTTTTACACTTTCAAACAAGCAGTGGTCACTAGTGGAGCTACTTTCAGTCTGCATCACCAACTTGCATCTCAGACAGATAGCTCATCTCATTTCCCAAAGTCATCAATACATTCATCAATACAGTCATCAATACATTCTTACAATCGGTGACTGATCCACAATACTGGAAACAAATCTCAGTTGCATGTCTGAATATTAATGCAACTGTTGAAGCTGAAATCGTGGCTGCAGCCGTAAACTGGCCGCTCGCAGACTCCATGGTTTTCCACATTGGCAGTGATTGTGTCCCTAACCTTATCGGAGACCACAGCTCACGTGTCGCTTCCTCTGCCTCTCTGATCTTCCCACCTGTCTTCTTCCACTCATCTCCAATAAAATCATTCACAAACTTCAGTTTCAAACAGTGTAGGATAGCAGCTGAAAAAAAAGCTATAATGAGTGAGTGGTGGAAAGCAGAGCTGGATGACATCCCCGCTCATACACAGGGACTGAAAATATAACTCAAGATACAATTTGAAATATCATCAAATGGGATATTTTGAAAATGTGTGTTGTTTACTTGGGGTGCAGGTTATTAGTTTTCATTTTTAGGCAGAAGGTTGATATTATTCTGTAATTTTTATGTCTTATCCAAACAAAATACCAAACCAATGAATTGATCCAAATACAGATTTTATATGTGAAGCTGAAGTGCAAAAGTTTCTTTGTACCATAAAATTAAACGCAGGCTGGACTTTTAATTAGATGGAGTGTTTGGATGTACTTCTGTACATGTTTAACCTTACTCTACAGATAAACTGGAACATGGATTTTAAAAGATCTGTGAAGCATGAATAAAACATCACATGATAATTTTTTTAAATCATTTTTGACATTTATTTTATAAATCACTGCCTTGAGGTAGTCTTAATGGCCAGTTGGTACATCCATAGTTATTTTACCACCTTCAAACCTGTCATCGTTTCCCATATGAAGCCAGCTACAAATAGCTTAGATTATGACACAACTGGGCCCTAGATTTTATTGTTTATTAATGAAATCAATAGCAGGAGGCATTTCAATATGTTTTAGAACAGTCTGTGGTCCAAGGCTGTGTACTTCCTCTTTAAAGAATTCTTGATGTACGAGAAAAAAAATTTGCTGGGTCTTAATGTCTCATGTTTATCAAAAGTTTTAGGAAGAGAGTTTTGCTTTACCGTTGAGGTTTTGTGTTATTTAATTACATAGTAGAAAAGTGACATTCAGCCTTTAGTGTACTACACAGTACAGGGACCGTCCTGCTGAAGGTGAACTGTGATCTTCGTAGCAGCCAACAGGGGGCAGAATGGTATTTAGTTTCGATGAGTTTGAAGAGCAGCCTGTGCTACATTGAACCAAGTCAATGACCTCCTACCCTGGCTTGGCACCAGGGTTGATTTTGGAAAGAGCACACCATTAAACTCATGTTTAAGTGTCTTAGTTGTTTATTTTATAGTGATGATGATCACTAGTATACAGTATTTTTCTACCATTGATTTTGCTATTATTAGTTAGTAATAACCAGCTAATAATGTGACTGATCATGTGATTACTTATCACTCCTAATGAGCAGTTAGTGCCTTGATTTACGCACTAATATCTGTTTGGGCAGTAAGACAAGAAAGCTAATGTCAGTCTATTCACAATTTATTAACTACTAATTAGTAGACATGGATGGATAATAAAATATACTGTAATTGCACATAACTAACATGACTGTGACCAGTATTTCATTGCAAATTTTCACATTGACGGTATATGTATTGCTCCTCTTCTTCTTTTCCTTTTGGCTTTTCCCTTCAGGGGTCTCCACAGTGAATCAGTTGCCTCCATCTATCCCTGCCTTCTGCATCCTCTTCTCTCACACCAACTGCCTTCAAGTACTCTTTCACTACATCCATAAACCTCCTCTTTGGTCTTCTAGGTTTCGTGCCTGGCAATTCAAAACTCAGCATCCTACCAATATATTCACTATCTCTCCTCTGGACATGTCCAAACCATCTCAGTCTGGCCTCTCTGACTTTATCTCCAAAACCTCTAACATGTGCTGTCCCTCTGATGTACTCATTCCTGATCCTATCCTTCCTGGTCACTCCCAGAGAGAACCTCAGCATCTTCATCTCTGCTACCTCCAGCTCTGTCTCCTGTCTTTTCCTCACTGACACTGTCTCTAGACCAAACAACATCGCTGGTCTCGCAACATTTTTGTACACCTTTCCTTTCATTTTAGCTGAAACTCTTCTATCATACATCACACCTGACACTTTTCTCCACCCCTACACGCTCCGCTTGTACACGCTTCTTCACCTATTTTCCACACTCTCCATTGCTCTGGACTGTTGACCCGAAGTACGTAAAATCCTCCACCTTCTTGATCTTTTCTCCCTGTAACCTCACTCTTCCACTTGGGTCCCTCTCATTCACACATGTACTCTCTCTTACTGCGGCTAACCTTCATCCCTCTCCTTTCCAGGACAAACCTCCACCTCTCTAGCTTCTCCTCCACCTCTTCCCTACTCTCACTGCAGATCACAATGTCATCTGCAAACACCATAGTCCATGGAGATTCCTGTCTAACCTCGTCTGTCAGCCTGTTCATGATGAATAATCATGAATAATAATGATTATAGCGAACAAGAAGGGGCTCAGAGCTGATCCCTGATGCAGTCCCACCTCCACCTTGAACTCCTCTGTCACACCTACAGCACACCTCACTACTGTCTTATAGTCCTCATACATGTCCTGTACCGCTCTACTTCTCTGCCACTCCATACTGTACTGCTACTGTTATTCTCAATTATAGTAAGAATTTGTAAAATATTGTAAAATTGTAGAGATTTGCAGGTTCCAGTAAATTACCATGAATATTGTATGAAAAGTTCTAAATTATACTGGGATACGAGGAAAGATGCAAAATGACTTACATTATTGAAAGTGTATATGTTGAATTTTGTTGGCTCCTGTCACAGTTTCAGTGGCAGGAAGCAGGATTACAATTTTAAAATATGTTCTGTAAGGGTTCAGAGGGATAGTGGAAAGGAGAATTTTGTCACAGAAGTACATAGTCTATGATTTGTGACAGATTAAACCTAAAGTATTTAACTTCTGAGGTGGTTAGTTCCCAGCAGCTGACAGAATACCATCAGAACGTCTTGAGTGATTAGTTTTCCACTAATCGATTCAATTTTGATTTTAATCTGAAGCTTTGATCAAAAATGGAATAGTGTGAGTAGCATACATGAGACCTCAGGGGTGTCTTTCCACAAAGAACAGTCACTGTTTGTTACACTCATCATGCTCTCACAAGGCTGCGTACTTCCACAGAGCACAATTTAACAATGAAATATGTCTTTCTCACAAGATCACAAATGCTCGGCCAACAGTTGTGTGGGTAATTGTTTACGGAGGCGTCTTGTGTGCTCGTAAGAAAGCCCATGAATATCCACTCCTCAAGGAATGCCAGATAGCAAAGCTATTACTTTCGACCATCATTTATCAAACATGTCAACATTTATAAATATCTCTCAATAGAATGTATTTCAAAGATGCACTTGATGTTTTGGTTTTCCTGTGATAATATTGTGTAGCTGAGCAAACAACCCTAAACTACTTTATTTTTACTACCAAAGTACCTAAACGATCTGTTAATGGAAACATGACTAACCTTGATTTAAAAATGTTATGGTTCTGTATGAGCCATAAAAATTGAACGTGATAATAGAATTATAACAAAAATCCTTTATTATCATTATGCATAATGCAAAAATATCAAGAATCACTCCTGTTGGTGCATAACAACAAAAGATTAAACATAAACACACACACTACACCCAGATCAATACACTGACTACAATATAAATCCATGCACAGACATATTGCGCCTGATTGATAACTACTCAATAGATACTGTAGTATGCTATATTACATATTCCATCGGTATTTCGCGGGACTAGCTCTTATTAAATTTATCGTGGACATAAACACAATTAAAGATGAATAAATGAATAATAAGAATAATAATCAACTTCATCCTTTCCTCCTAATGTTTTTAATTGTAATTTTATGGCAGGTTTCAAACTACAGTAGTTGGGAAACAAAGGGTGAAAAAGTTGATGAATGATGATTGCTCAAACAACATGTTTTGAGTTTTTCCTGGTAAACAGGCTAATTTTTACCAGTTAATAGGTAAATGAATGGGTACAGTGTAATCTAAAGGAGATCGGTGACTGCAAAGTAGTGGTAAGCGAGAGTGTAGCCAAACAGCATAAGATGGTGGTGTGTAGGATGACTCTGGTGGTGAGGAAGATGAAGAGGGCAGAGGCAGAGCAGAGGACGAAATGGTGGAAGCTGAAAAAGGAAGAGTGTTGCATGACTTTTAGGAAGGAATTAAGACAGGCTCTGGGAGGCCAGGAGGGGCTTCCAGATGACTGGACAACTACAGCTAATGTGATCAGGGAGACAGGTAGAAGTGTACTTGGTGTGTCATCTGGAAGGAAAGTAGATAAGGAGACTTGGTGGTGGAATGAGGAGGTACAGGAGTGTATACAGAAAAAGAGGTTAGCTAAGAAGAAGTGGGACACTGAGAGGACTGAGGAGAGTAGACAGGAGTACAGGGACATGCAGCGTAAGGTGAAGGTAGAGGTAGCACTGGGTTGTTCAATAGAATCTTAGATAGTGAGAAGATTCCTGAGGAATGGAGGAGAAGTGTGCTGGTGCCCATTTTTAAGAACAAGGGAGATTTGCAGAGTTGTGGCAACTACAAAGGAATAAAGCTGATGAGCCATACAATGAAGTTATGGGAAAGAGTAGTGGAAGCTAGACTAAGGGCAGAAGTGAGCATTTGTCACCAGCAGTATTGTTTCTTGCCAAAAAAGAGTACTACAGATGCAGTATTTGCTTTTAGGATGTTGATAGAGAAGTGCAGAGAAGGCCAGAGGGAGCTGCATTGTGTTTTTGTAGATCTGGAGAAAGCTTATGACAGGGTGCCCAGAAAGGAACTGTGGTATTGTATGAGGAAGTCTGGAGTGGCAGAGAAGTATGTTAGAACAGTGCAGGACATGTATGAGGACTATAAGACAGTGGTGAGGTGTGTTGTAGGTGTGACAGAGGAGTTCAAGGTGGAGGTGGGACTGCATCAGGGATCAGCTCTGAGCCCCTTCTTGTTCGCTATGGTGATGGACAGGCTGACAGACGAGGTTAGACAGGAATCTTCATGGACTATGATGTTTGCAGATGACATTATGATCTGCAGTGAGAGCAGGGAACAGGTGGAGAACCTAGAAAGGGTGGAGGTTTGTCCTGGAAAGGAGGGGAATGAAGGTTAGCCGCAGTAAGACAGAGTACATGTGTGTGAATGTGAGGGACCCAAGTGGAAGAGTGAGGTTACAGGGAGAAGAGATCAAGAAGGTGGAGGATTTTAAGCACTTAGGGTCAACAGTCCAGAGCAATGGAGAGTGTGTAAAATAGGTGAAGAAGCGTGTAAAGGCAGGGTGGAACGGGTGGACATGATAGAAGAGTGTGATAGAAGGAAAGGTGTACAAAACTGTTGGTTGGTCTAGAGACAGTGTCAGTGAGGAAAAGACAGGAGACAGAGCTGGAGGTAGCAGAGATGAAGATGCTGAGGTTCTCTTTGGGAGTGACCAGGATGGATAGGATCAGGAATGAGTACATCAGAGGGACAGCACATGTTAGAGGCTTTGGAGATAAAGTCAGAGACGCCAGACTGAGATGGTTTGGACATGTCCAGAGGAGAGATAGTGAATATATTGGTAGAAGGATGCTGAGTTTTGAATTGCCAGGAGGCCTAGAGGAAGACCAAAGAGGAAGTTTATGGATGTAGTGAAAGAGGACTTGAAGGTAGTTGGTGTGAGAGAAGAGGATGCAGAAGACAGGGTTAGATGGAGGCAACTGATTCGCTGCGGAGACCCCTGAAGGGAAAAGACAAAAGGAAAAGAAGAAGAAGAAGAAGAAGAAAAAGAAGAAGAAGACTTTTTTTTGACTTTTTCAAAAACACTTTAATCACATTCAAAACATTTTACAATTTTACATTAGATGAAAACACTAAAGAGCTTCAGAAACACTAAAAACCAATAAGTAAGAGGAAATACAATCTAAAATTAATGCATTATATCAGGAAGTTTGCAAAATTGAGTTGATCATCAATTAAGGTGCATAGGACATTTTTGTGACACCAGATGTTCCTAAAGTTATTTAGGTCTTTTGTCATTTTATAGAAACCAAATTCTAGTTTTAAGCGACATCTGATGTTACAGCAAAAAACAGTAGCTGCGTCTTGAACAGTATTGTTTTCAATTCCTCTCTTCCTGGTCACGTAAATTGCGAGTTTTGCTTCTCCAGAGATAAAATTTAAAAGCTGCCACTTTCTCTGATTCGATTTATTGTACCCAGCACCGTAGACGAATTTCCTCACACTAAAATTTTCACTGAACAGATTAAAAACATTCGTTAGAAGAGTGAAAAGCACTGCAAGTCTCCCACACTCACTAAAAGCATGAAAGACTGTCTCACGAAGGGGACAGAAGGGACACTGGCTGGACACAGCAGGGTTAAAAACAGAGATAAAAGCATTGGAACAGATGGCACCGTGTAAAATTCTCCACTGGAGGTCGGCTGTTTTTTCCTTGAGGGGAGGTTTGTATAGAAGTCTCCACTGTGGGTCAGGTCCATTTCCCGTCATCCTGCTGGCCCAGGCAGTGGGCGCTCTGTTACATAGGTTTCTCTTGTTGATTACTTTGACACAGTATTTGTACAGTACTTTTTTGTTGGCCGTGTGCAGGCTGATTTGTCGTTCATCTCTGAGGAGGGGACCCTCCAGCTCCCCAAACAGGGGACTGATGTGGACCTCAGGGAAAGGATCTTTGCTGTCCGGCACAGTCCCTGTACTATAGTCCAGGAGGAGGCTTCTCTCCTTCCCGGAGAGTCTTTGCCTCAACAGTTGTAGCACCCTCTGAGCCACCCTGGTGGACTGGATGTTCAGCAGGGAGCTCACAGCCTGGGCATCCTCCAACGCTGGCCCGGCGTTGTCCACCAGCTGCTGGAGGGTCAGGGTCCTGGTTCTGCAGAGCGCTGCAGACAGCCCAGGTGTGGCTCCACTGCAGACATCCAGCCTGGCTCCATGTACTAGTGGTTCCTTCAGTAACCAGAACAGAGAGTCAGAGCGTTTTCCTGGGCTTCTTTTAAAAAGGGCCCATGACTTAAAAACACCATGATAGAAAGGAGGCAAACCATTTAACTTTAGAAACTTAGAATCCATTAAAAACAGTGCAGCATCCAGTCCCAAGTTACTCACACGTTTGAATATGCAGCCTGCTACCTCTCTCCACGTCAGATCCGCTGGTCCAGTAAGAAACCGCTGGATGAACTGTAATCTGAATGTGGCTGTTCTACTAGCCAGGTGGATGAGGCCTTGTCCTCCCTCCTCTCTTGATAAAAACAACACTCCTTGAGGCACCCAATGCAGCCCATCCCAGAAAAAGTTAACAAGTTTGGTCTGGATTTGGGCTAGAAACCCTGATGGAGGGTCCATACAGGCCAAGCGGTGCCACAGCTGTGAGGCTACCAGGTTGTTTATCACTAAAACTTGACCTCTGTACGACATTCTGGGGAGCAACCATTTCCATTTTTTAAGTTTTCTTTCTATTTTTTCAATGACGCCTTCCCAATTCTTCCTGGTTGTTGTCTCATTTCCCAGGTACACACTGAGATATTTGAGACCGTCAGTCTTCCAACACAGGTTTTGAGGAAGAACCGGGAGGTTGCCATTCCACTCACCAACAGCAAGGGCTTCACTTTTGCTCCAGTTTACTTTTGCAGCAGCTAAAACATTGAATGAGTTTGTTAGACCCACCAAAATATCAACATCTCTTTGGTGTTTGATAAGAACAACAACATCATCAGCATAGGCAGATAAAATAATGCTCTCTCTAACACCAGGTAAAATTAAACCGTCGATGCTTTTGCGGATTTTACAGAGGAGGGGTTCCAGGGAGAGTGCATAGAGCATCCCAGACAGAGCACAGCCCTGCCGGATGCCCCGGTGCACTCTGAAGGAGGCACACAAACTGCCGTTAAACTTCAGTATACTCTCAACGTCACTGTACAACACCTGGATCATGGCAATAAAACCAGTGCTGAACCCAAACCCCTCCATAGTTTTCCAGAGGAAGCTGTGCTCGACACGGTCAAATGCCTTTTCCTGATCTAATGAAACAAGACCAGCATTTATACCCAATGATCTGGAAACCTCCAAAACATCTCGAATTAGGTAGACATTGTCTACCATGGACCTGCCGGGCACACAGTAGGTCTGATCCCGGTGGATGACCTGCTCCATAGCTTCCCTCAGCCTGGTAGCCAAAGCCTTGGACAGAATCTTGTAATCCGTGCAGAGCAGTGACACAGGGCGCCAGTTCTTGATGTCCTGCAGATTGCCTTTTTTAGGCAGGAGGGCAACGACAGCCCTTCGGCAGGACAGTGGCAAAGAGCCCGAGGCCAGACTTTCATTGAAGACTTCTAGCATATCACGTGCTATAATATCCCAGAAGGCTTTATAAAATTCGACCGTCAGACCATCAATGCCAGGAGATCGTCGTCCCTGCATGTTCTGCAGGGCAGTGTGGAGCTCCTCCAACTCCAGTGGCCGGTCGAGTTGTGAATTTGTCTCCGTGGAGACCTGAGGTAGCTCTGCACAGAACTCCTCTAACAGTGGCTGGTTTTCTCGGTATTCACTGTCATACAAAGATGAATAAAAACTCACAGCTCGCCTTCTAATCTGTCCGGGCTCTGTCAGCTCCTGTCCTGTGTCAGACAGCAGGGAGTGGATCACGTTGGTCTGTCCATGCTTCTTCTCCAGGCCGAAGAAGAAGCTAGAGGGAGCATCCATCTCTGTGATGTTTTGCACCCTGGATCGGACCAGTGCACCGTGTACTTTAGTATCTAACAGGTCGGCTAAAGCCATTCTTTTGGACTTGAGGATTTCAGTACACCTCTGTTTTCCTGTGGAAGCGATTGTCTCTAACTCCACGATCTCAGCCTCCAGGTCTTTCATAGACCGGCAGGTGTCACGTGTGACGTTCAGTGTATGCTGCTGGCACAGGAGTTTTATCTCTGTTTTGCCATAGTCCCACCATTGCCTAAGAAAGGTAAAATCAGCTTTTCTAAGTCTAAAGGTGCTCCAAAAATAGCTTAAAATCTCTCTAAAGCCTTTGTCTAAAGCTAAAGTTGAATTAAAATGCCAGTACGCACTCCTAGGCAAAATATTTCTCATCACACGCGACATAAAACCAAAGAATGATCAGTAAAAGCAGCTGGCATTATATTACAGTCTTTAAAAACATTGAAATGGTGTTTAAAGCAGTGAAGAAGAAGAAGAAGAAGAAGAAGAAGAAGAAGAAGAAGAAGAAGAAGAAGAAGAAGAAGAAGACTTTTTTTTAAGAAGAAGAAGAAGAATAGGCGAATGAATGGGTATGAAATGACATTGTTTAAAGGTTCAGTTGTTTATAAGCAAGGCTGGGATGAGGTTCAGCGCCATCTGAAACAGAAGATTCCATTAAGGATGTTAGAACCGCACTACCCGGGCCTCACCTGTGTGTTGTATCTTTCGGGCTCCACATGGACTGTTTACCTGGACACAACCAAAGACTCCTCAAATGAAATCAAGTCTGCATTCAAATTGCTGATGGATGTCAAACAGAACTTCTAACTCCATCAGAGCTATTGTAATGGAAATGTGCATTTTTGCATTGCGTGTGTGTCCTGATTTGACTCATCATATCATTACTGAAGGCATGCTTCAGAACCTCTCCATGCAACCTGCTGGGCTGCGTTACATTTTAGTTTGTTTGGACACAGAGAGGTCCCAGCAGCACCACTGGAGTCAATAAAAGGTTAAACCATATAGGGAGCTGAGATGCTGCAGACCCAGTACCCCTCTCTAAGGAGAGGAGATGGAGAGGAGATGGAGACCTGTTTTTAGTCAACTCGTTGTTTTGGTGCATTCCAATGTGTAATAAAGTTGTCTTAGTTTTGGTGTAATAAAGATATTTTAGTTTTGGTGCATTCCAATGTGTAAGGTCGCCTAATAAAGATGTTTTACGGTTGCGTGAAAGCCCCCTACACTGAATTCCCAGGGGTAAGGAAAAGATAAGGATGTTTTTCCTCAGCTGGGGGGGACCACCGAAGGGAGGGGTGCCTGCGAGCTGGAACTGGCCATTCCTGCTCGCATGCTGGCCTTGCTTCTTCAAAGGTATAAAAGTTGGAGAGCTTCCTGCTCCAGAGAGAGTCAGCTGCGGGTTTCGTACGGACGCCCAGCTTGGTTGATGCTACTCTACCTGGGTTGTTAGGCTCTCCTTCCCATTGTGTCAAGTTAAGAGACTGAGCATATTTGGAATGCCACCATGTTGCCTTAGCTCAACCAAATATTTGTTTGTTTGTTTATTTCTGTGCTCCGTGGGGAATTAAACTACAAGTTTATTCTAGCCTCATAGAATTGTTTCTGTGCTCTGTGGGGAATTAAACTACAAGTTTATTCTAGCATCATAGAATTGTTTGTTTGCTTGCCCTATGCTCTGCGGGAAATAAACTACCCATTTATTTTAGCATCATAGAGGTCTTGTTGATTCATTGTGTGAGTTTTCTGTGTACCTACCTCCGTGGACCTGTATACAAATTTTTCACAAAACAGCTATACTAAGTCCCTGGTCTTCAGATCTCATCATTAGACATTTGCTTATAGAGATTGTCATTTGGAGTACACCGTGATGTTTTTTATGGTATAAAATGGTCCAGCCTTACATCACTGCAGTGCTTTCTGTTGCATGTCAGGTGATATCAAAGCCTATTTATTGTTTTCTATATCAACTGTAAGTTTTAAAAAGTTTTTGCAAAAAGGTATTTGCAAGCTATAGAAATGCACTTGTAATTTAACAAATCAAATATCTCTGCTTTGTAAGACTTCTCTCTCCCAGTGAGTGCAGACTTCTGATCTGTCTAAGTATCCATGAAAGAGCTCTGCAAATCTCCAGCAATTGTGCAACTAAAGGGAAATAAACAGCGTCCCAGGATAGTGCAGTCAATCCTCTTAAAAAAGATCTTCTTAGTCAAGGCTATTAATATTATACCAGTACACCAGTCAAGAAAATATAGGGTTCATCAGCTGTTATCATCTCAGAATTTAGATGTTAAGCTGGGGAAACAACAAGCAGGGAATACAAAGAGGACAAAATGTTTTACACTTAAACCCAAAATAGTATTTTATTATGTCATGACAGATACTAGTATCATTGATTGGACAAAAATGTAGTCAGAATCCTCTCACCAGCTTTTTAAAGAACTTCCTCATCTCACACCATCAAATGCAGTATGCTCACATGTCACGAACTGGAGTTGGGAGGCTTTAATTCAGTTCTTATTTCCTTGCATGCAGCAGAAAAAAACCCATTACCTTTTAGGTAGGATTCAAATAAAGTTGGTAGTTCAGGAATGTTTTTTACAAAACAGATGGAAATGAAAGAAAAAAAAACAACGTTAAATGTTAAATTACCAGATTAAACTTGATAGAGATGTTGAGCATGTAGCAAGGATGAACCTGTTAACATTCATAACAGATCCAAATTAATTCAGAAATCCTTTTCCACTTTTTTTGTCATCTGTTAATCTACTGTATTGTATATTTGATACATATCTGTTGATTCTACATTAACTACTTTAGGTATTATTAGAAATCATCAGAATTTGGAATTTATCATGATGAAGGGACAAATAACTGTCATTTATACCAATGCAAGATTATCCTTTTTCAGAATTGTAGCAATTGCTCATTAAGTACTTGAAAAATTCTCGTTAAATGTGGTGGAGGAGTGGACTATGTGCTAAAAATGGATTACATCCTCGGAACTGTGGATTACATCCTTGGAAATAAGTGGAACCATGCTATTTATTTGTCCACTTTAACAGAACCCTGAAGGCAACTATTCCGATGGTGAATTTGGATTAGGGTGTAATCTGATTAAAAGGGACTGTTAGGAACACGCACGACTGTGCATCCTTTAGTTCAGATGAAATGTTCTTGATCAGGTTTGGACTGATGCCTTTAATTTACAGACTACTTGTTCTTTTCACTTCATATAAGAACAAAACATGTTTGGAAATATGATCATAGAGTAACAAACAACCAAACCTATCATGTTCCAGGTTCTTTGATGTTGAAATAATGACTACATATTGTCTAATCAGATCTCCAGAATGGCTATTTTGACATTTATTTCACAAGGGGATTCATTAAAAGTATTTTGTTATCATTTTGCTGAATTGCTGCTCTGTTTGTTGATGATTCGACCGTCTCAGCTCTATAACTCATTCAGCTTTTACCACAGACCAGGATGACACTGTTGTTTGGAAGTACTTTAAGACATTCAAAACAAAAAATCATGCATGATACATGATTTGAGTTTTGACTTTAGTAAACACGACCAGTTCTGCTCCATGGAGCCTATCAATGTAAATATAGTAAATTAACGCTGGCAGACCTTTGCATTCACAGTGCAACCAGATGCTTTGTATCAAACATGATCAACGGCTTCAGGGGAATACAACGTTCCAGGGCCTTTGCTGGGCTTGCGCTAGCCATTCGCCACTTCGCCATAGGCGAAGTAAATTCCATATGGCTACAACGTTTTTAGCTTGTGTAGCCACAGTAGTGTTCTTATTTTTAGGAAAAAAAGTCTAAAACTTACAACTTTTTTGGACTCGTGAATATCCCTGAGCGCTAACATAAGAACACAATAGCATGCTGCTATTTTTGCATGCCGACAGAAATAGCCGAAGTGATCCGAACGCTCCCAATCATTAAATATGCACTCGGGTCATGACTGCCTCTCGCCCAATAAAATAAAACTAGGGCTGTCACTTCAACGTGTTAATTAGATTAATTAATTATGCTGCAAATTAACGCGCTATAAAAATTAACGCAATTAATTGCGAGTGGCAAGTCAATGCGCAAGCATTTTAAATTTGGCCCATTGAGTGACCCGTAGGCTGCAGTGACGTCACTTCCTACCTGCGCCACTAGTCAAAAGCAGAGTGACTGACTCAGACCTTTGGGCGGAAAGTTTATTTATGAAAAGAACAAAGACGGGACAATCAACAATAACGCAGTGATTCTGCGCTGCCAATCTGCGCTGTAGACCCTCCGTCAGTCTGTCCCAGGGCAGCTGTGGCTACACACGTAGCTTACCATCACCAAATATGAATGAGGAGTGAATGAATAATGGATCCGATGTAAAGCGTCTTTGAGTGTCCAGAAAAGCGCTATATAAATCTAATCCATTATTATTATCATTATTATGATTATTGTTATTATTATTATTATTATTATTTGTTCCTTTTGTAAAAGAGAATTTTCACATCACCGAAGCAGCTCCGGCCTAACGTATCATTTAAATGTAAAACATGTCAAGGACACAGAGTTGAATGTTAGCTTACCCTTTTAAAGGAAAAGCCTGTTGGCATCTTGCCATTTAGCTGCCTTATTTAGAGGCATGTTATGCTATTCATTTTTAATTGCTGTATTAAGTCAGCTTTAGTATTCATTTTGATTGAGAGTCTGCTTATGTGCCTATTTGAGACTCAGCCTTATTTTATTTCTGAAATTTTAATTATTTTATTTAACTGTATTCGTATTGCATTTTTGAGAAATGCACCTGGCCTAATTGGTTTGCTGATGAGCTTGGCCTTTTTTCTTTTGAATTTCTTTTGTAAAGCACACTTAACCATAAAAATGTGGATTTCAAATCTTCTCTTCTTAGTCCATTCTATTGATTAGTCATGAACTACAATTTTGTAATGTCCTAGAATTCAACTTCTTTATTTGGGGGCCTTTAGCAGGTATGAGATTAAAATGTGATTAATTAGATTAATTAATTACAAATCCTGTAATTAATTTGATAAATTTTTTTAATCGCCTGACAGCACTAAAAAGAACAGGATTCTTTTTTTACAAGCTAAACCCGCAAATTGGTGACGACAAGGTGAGGACGATTGAAAGAAAATGAGAATAGAGTGTTTTATAGTAGATTTTGAGTTAAAATTCTAATTGAACAACAAATGATGAATGCTGAGAGGGGGTAGGAGTGGTGACAGACCGATCAGGAGGTAAATGAAAGATATTATCAATACTTTTTTGTAGTCTTAGACTTTTGATCTCTATAACCAGCAGGAATAACCAGCGATGCATGTAAATGTGTATTCACCTGGCTTGCTATTTTTCATGCCTTTTTAAATTGAAATGAAAAATCATATTATCGAATAAAAAACAAAACAAAACTAAACTATGGCATACCAATGGTGCTGTCCAAGTCAAAGTTAAAATGTATTCTAGTCCAAGTAAAACTTACAAGTAAACATTGAGTAATATTTTGTATGACTGTATCTTCACATAGTGAATGCAAGTTTTCAATTGTTGAATCTCACATTTATACCTGCATAAAGTAGGATAGAAATAAAGATAGTTAAGCTTGAACGTTGACTTTAGTGTATTTTTGTAGATAAACTGAACAGAAGATTTTACCCTCAGAATGCACCAGAATGCAGGAAAACAACCCCATTTTCTAAAATATTTCCCGTGGGGGGCCCCCCTGGATCCCCCTGTGGGGGGGTATCCCCCTTACACACACCTACGACGGGTGTGGTTTTACACCCCCCAACAATTGAAAACTTGCATTCACTATGTGAAGATACAGTCATTCAAAATATCACTCAATGTTTACTTGTAAGTTTTTCTTAGACTAGAAGACATTTTAACTTTGACCTAAACACTTTGATTTTAATAAATTTGATTCTTGGTATTACTCAATGTTTACTTGTAAGTTTTACTTGCTATTATAGCAAGTCGCTGTCTTGGACACAGAGTGTAGCTTTTTGTAGCTTACTCAATTCTTTTACACTGAGCCACAGTGGCCACATACTAGCTCCTAGTGCAAGCCCAGCTTTGGGGAAAGAAGACACTCACATGTACACATGCCAACACAAATACACACTTGTGTATCCATTGATGTAGCTTGATCTGAGCATTTTCATGTCTGCTACAGGGACTTTATCAGTGGTTGTCTCTGTGGTGCTCTCTGTCATCTGGATCAAGCGGCCTTGCCTACACACAGCCACCTGTCTGCAGACTCCTCTGAGGGGATTATTCACACTGGAATTTTGGCAGTATTTTTTCCTGCATGTGTTTTAATGTGATACTCTCTAAATGCAGGGAATGAGGGAGGACAGATGTGGTTGTGACCACTGAAAAAATTATATAGTGCTTTTATTTTAAATGTTACTTTTGCTTGAAAATCTTGTTACTAAAAATAAACTTGTTGTTTTATGCACACATTCAGTGAAATGGATGTGTTCAGTTCCTTCATAAAGGCCCCTGCACCTCATTATGCCCCAAAACATTGTATTTTGTGACATCTCCCCACGTATATACCTGTATATGTGAAAACCTCACGGTGTCACGTTTTAAGTCCACCCACTACCTGTTAATCAAGCGCCCAACCAATCACAGCACCCAACCAATCACAGCGCATCTGCCAGAAGGAATCACATGAACAGTATGGTGTAAGGCATCGGGCAGTGAGGCTTTTTGTTGTGGTTACGCCTTTTGTCCACACGACAGATATCCGGGACGAAAACGCTGGCCAAAGTGCAACTGTTGCAGACAGAAAGATGAAACAAGAAGCACATTACTCGGGCAGCACAGGGGGTGAAAAGGAGATGATGACCTTGACCTTGAGAAAACTAGGTCAAGGTCAAATTTCTACTTTTGTACACGAACCAGATACGATAGAAAAACGAGGGAGAAGGCCAATGTGAGTGAGACCATAGATCAAAGCTGGGGCTTTGACAGTAGGTCAGAGCACTAGCTTTGATCTTTGACCTATGCAAGTAGGGCAGAGTAAACACTTGGATTCAGGGGTGTCACGGGATGTTGCAGCCTTGTTTTACCTTCAAATCAATGGATGTGATTTGTGAAACGCTTTCTGAATAACGCTGATCAGACATCCACCCACATGTACTTTAAGCACGTAACATATAATTAGTATTATCAGTTGCAACATTGTATTTTGTATTATGAGCTATGCCAACGAGACAGACACAGACAGGATTGGCAGTCCAAGTTACATTAAGGTCATTTCACGCATTTCAGACTGAAAAGCAAGACATATGCACACGGATTTCCACAAATCAGATTAAGCCACTGATTTGATATTAGATTTAAAGATGTGTGTCACAGTCTGGCTATGAAAATCAGATTTCCGTCTGCTTTGTGTGTGGAAGACAGCTTCCCTCGACACCACTGAAAGTTCGTTTTACTGACAAACTATGATGGAATCTTTAAGACTGTATATTGTCTCTCGAATTTACCTGCAAATATGTATTAGTCAGATTATTTCAGTGAATAAAGGATTTGTTAATCTGTTGATGAATAGCTGGGTGATTTCCAGACAATATAACTTACATGTAATTAACTACATGTCTTCATGTTAACATGTAACTTTTTTATGTCTGAGATCCGTGTTTGTGGCCTTAAAATAAATTGGATAAATTTGCAGCATGCCCATAATTTATATTCCGTCTGGAGGTGAATTTTTTTCACCCCTTCTTGATCATAAATACACGTCCACACAGAGATGTATTTGTCTGTTTTCAGGCACTGTTTGAGTGGCAAGCGTGGTAATAACCTTCCTGCTAGAAGGGATTAACTGCAGAATGCAAATGACAGATGTGACACATATGCATACACCATGCATGTGTCGAGGTTTTCTCTGCTGTTTAGGGATTGTGGCCAGAATGAATCATGAAGCTGCTGACAGGTGACAGAAGTTTTTAATGAATCAATGGAGATAATAATAAAAATAAATGAATGCAGATATTCACAGTTGTAAATTAGACTTTGGAGATTTTGTCACTGTCAGGGGCGGCATGGTGGCGCAGTGGGTAGCGCTGTCGCCTCACAACACGGTGGTTCCGGGTTCCAGTCTCACTCTGTGCGGAGTTTGCATGCTCTCCCCGTGTCTGCATGGGTTCTCTCCGGGTTCTCCAGCTTCCTCCCACCTCCAAAAGCATGCGCTTCAGGTTGATTGGCCGGTCTCAAATTGCCCGTAGGAGTGAGTGTGTGTGTGCATGGTTGTCTGTTTTTGTGTGTGGCTTTGCGGCGCATTGGCGTCGTGCCCAGAGTGTCCCCCGCCTCACGCGCTATGCCAGCTGGGATAGGCTCCAGCTCCCCGTGACCCGCTACGGTGGATACAGCGGCAGAAAATGAATGAATGTCACCGTCAGATGGTGGGAAACACTGTGATGAATCTCATTTCCTTGTCAATTTATAAAGAAAAAGAAATGATCATGTCACAAGTGTTCATGTCACATGACCTAGAGACATCTACATCCTGTAAATGAAGGAAGCCATTCATCAAGGTTTTTATTATCTGAACATAGGAAAAGTTAAGTACAGACTGTTTTCTTTAATTACTGCACCCAGATTTGAATACTTATGCTTTTGGACTTTTACAGCTTATATTGTGATGTATTCATTCAGCGCCACATTCCAAAGCTGTTTTCCACCACCTACAGTGCATTATTATGTGTAAAATTGTGTGTTTTACAGTAGTTCAAGTTAGTAAGGTTTATTTCCTTTTAGATTTAGAACAGAGATGATCCTGCAATGGCTGTATGTTAAATGTGAAGTGTAGTTACTTAAGGTTGTTGCAAGAGTGGCTGATTTCGCCATTGGTGTGGTTGGAGGAGGGTTGACTTGGGTATTGCTAATTCTGCAGCGAGCATTTAAAGGGACAGTAAAGTTAACTTTGAGTGACATATACAGTATGTTATTCATCATTATGAAAAATAGAAGAAAAAATAAATTTTATGTGTGTATCATCAGCCGTTTGGTCAAAAAAGCTTAAAATCTGCGCTGCAGCAGCTTCTGCATTCAGTGGTCATGTGAGTGTCATACGTCACTGGAGCCAAACAGAGCTTAGCAGCCATAAGAAACAATGCAATTCTAGACGCGATTAACACCAAAAGTATCATGGTTACCTGCGCGGTGAACGGTTGTGTCAACAGAACAGCAAAAAAGACGCGAAGACAAGGACCTGTCGTTCTTTAGAATTACCTTCTGGGAAGGTCTTCTTCTTTTCCTTTCGGCTTTTCCCTTCAGGGGTCGCCACGACGAATCAATTGCCTCCATCTAGCCCTGTCCTTTGCGTCCTCTTCTCTCACACCAACTACCTTCATGTCCTCTTTCACTACATCCATAAACCTCCTCTTTGGTCTTCCTCTAGGCCTCCTGCCTGGCAGTTCAAAACTCAGCATCCTTCTACCAATATATTCACTATCTCTCCTCTGGACATGTCCAAACCATCTCAGTCTGGCCTCTCTGACTTTATCTCCAAAACCTCTAACATGTGCGAATCTGGGAATCTGGGCGCTACAAATGCTAACGCGCTAGCCCATCAATGGGATTGTCCATATTATGTTAGCATTGAGCTAATTGCCATTTGTTACTATTGGACTGTGTGGAATTAATAACAGTTCTAGTTGTTATCAGAATTTATTTGAAAGGTCTACTATCATTTAATCCAGAGCAGTGCTCTGAAAGCGCTATCGCTTCAGAGCAGGAGTTGGGTGTGGAATTCAAGAAAGACTTCTGGGAGAGAGCCATCGACACAATACGTAACTCTTCATCATGTGCTCATTTGAGTTTGATGTAATTTTAAATTGTTCATAGATTACATCTGTCAAGTTCAAGGCTATCTAAAATATATCCTGACACTGAGGACATCTGTGTTCGATACAGAGGTATTGACCCATATGTTCATATCTTGTCCGAAACTTGATCATTACTGGAATTCCATCTTTAAAATCCTCTCAGAAATTTTAGGAGTCACTCTGGAACTATGCCCAATTACAGCTATATATGGTGTTTCACCCATACACGTCCTTAGCAACATCCAGGCAAATGCTGTGGCTTTTACCACTCTACTGGCTACGCGTACAATTTTACTTGATTGGAAATCACCCCCCCGTATCTGTTTGGTTGACATTGTTTTTTTTAAATTAGAAAAAATTACATTTACGCTACGTGGGTACACAAGTAGATTTTTTAAGTAGTGGTGTTCTTTTATACAATATTTTACAGATTTACAAACCCTCCCATAATCTGATTTATCTTTTTTTTTTAATTGTATATGCCTAGAATGTACAGGATATATACCTATATCAATTATTGGGCAATGTTAACCCCTCAAATAAGGGCCACTGTTTTCCAGATTTTGCCATATACCATCCTGTGGCCGTTATGTAATAACCCACCAAAGTAATCTGCTTAAATTCATCTTTTGGTTTTTATTTATTTTTCGTTGCTGCTGTTGTTGTTGTTTTCTTTTTGTTTATTTTTGTTTTTTTGTTCTTTTTGTTTTTTGTTAGTTTGTTTTTGTTTGTTTTGTTTATGTTTTGTTTTTGCTATTGTTGTATGTGTATCTGTATATTTGTGTGATAGAGGCTCACCTCTATCTTCAACATGAGTTGTGTTACTATCGTGAATTTGTGAGCCTGTTATGTGAAGGGAAGGGGAAGGGGCGGTTGGGTGGGTTGGACTTTTTTTTTTTCTCTTTCTCCTTTCTCTGATTTACATTTATGTACAAACTCTTTTCATAACTTGGAAAATTAATAAAAAATACCTTGCACAAAAAACAGAATAAAAACGATGGTTATTTACTTTTTAACTGCTGTCCTCATTGTTTTTTGCCCTCTTTGGTTCATGCACTCCTGCCTCACCATGCCGAACAATAGAGTGAATTCCAGTCCTCCTTTTGAACTTCTCAAACCACCCACGCGATGCCTTAAACTCCTTAAACTTACTTTTGTTCTAATAACGTGGCGATTGTAGATGCATTACGGCCATATTCTTTGGCGAGATCAACCTAACGCATCCCTTTCTCATGCTTTTCAATTATCTCTTGCTTTGTTTGTATGGATAAAAGAACTCTTTACTTCCTCTTTTCTATTCCTCTTTTCTCCATCACTTTCTTGGGGTCCATAGTAAATACTCTAAAAGTTAATATATTTATGTAAAACTATCAGAAAAGGTCATGGGTTGAGGGCTGAATGACGAGGACGCTGCATAGACTTACTTAGCTACACAAAGAGGTCCCTCTTAGCCAATGGGATGCCAGGAAGATACTAGGTCAGCGGTCACCAACCTTTTTGAGGCTGAGGGCTACTTCATGGCCATCAAGTAGTATGAAGGGCTACACAGGACCAGTTTACTACAAACCTCCTAAATAACAAAACTGCATGGATAACTGACATTATAATACTGATATTAGCAGTAGTTGTTCTAACACTATGTAAAGTCATTGTCCACATGTCAATAATTATTTTCCACAATTATTAGTAATTTACATAGCAATAACAATCAGAAAAACATGTTTAAACAAGAAACACTTTATGTTTATTTGCTCAAACATTTGAAAGTCAGGGGAATGCATGCTGTATTTTTAATGCAAATGATCACCATTCGGATAAATATCAGCTGTACTGTCGCTGTCTACCCACCCGTGACACTGGACACTAAACCACCTACAGGCAGCGAGATCTCGCCGGTCCAGCTGCACTGTTAAATTCACAAAGGGGTCACTCGTCTAGCCTTCGTACTTCCAAGCTGGACATCGGAGATGCGGAGATGACATCAGGACCGTGTTTCTCATCTTTGACTAACGTGTTCGCTACAAGCATTGCAGCTTCTTTGAAAACCTCACCATCCGAAAAAGGTTTATTGTTCTTTATCAAAAAATGTGCAGCTCTAAACGAAATTGCGTTTGGGGATTTTTTCACTGGCTTCGTGAAAACAGACTTTTGCTTACCCAAAGCTGCCTTTAACTCACAAGCTTTTTCTGCCCGTATTGCCCTTCCCGGTGGGTAGTTAGTTAACATGGTAGCTTTCATGACACGTAGTGAATCGTCTCTCCACATTGTGCCGCTTTGACGTCGCCACAATCGCCCCGCAAATGAGACACGCAGGTTTCTTTCACCGTTTAGAAGAGAATTCCTTTTCCCATGTAAAAGTGATAAGATTTCTTTCTTTTTTCTGCTGTGTTTTGGGGTCAGAAACTACATTCTGCGTCCATCAAGCTTACTGTCCACTAGCACTGGTTTAGTCACGTGTGATTTAAAAAGAATAGCAATAGAACAAAATAAAATTTAAGTTTTAGTGAGTACTGACGTAAATTTTTAGAACAACCTGCGACTTATGTGGTCCTTGCGGGCGACCTTGTGCCCGCGGGCACCATGTTGGTGACCCCTGTACTAGGTAATAGCCAATGGCAGAGCAGCTATAAGAATGTTGCGTTCAGGAACCTTTGGGAGCTGCGAGTAGCAGCCCATACTGTATTTTTACGTTTTGTAACTCAAAATTTCTTTTGTAACTAGAGGCAATATTTTCCTGTTGAGGCGTAAGTAGAAAATTTCGTATGTAGAGACATTCGGAAGTAGAGGTACCACTGTAGTTATCATACGGATGAAATTCTTGTATTTCCAAAGGGAAAACCATTTAACCCACAAAGAAATATATTGAAAAGAATCACGCTGTCACCAAGCCCACCTACCTGTCAATCACAGCGCATCTGCCAGAAAGAATCATGTGAACAATATGACATAAGGCATCTGTTATGTTTGGAGAGGAAATAACTTGTGATGTCCGCTTTGTTCCGGCACTCCGATACACGCCCCAGACTCGGTGGGTGTTCCCATGTGAACCACTGCTCCGGAGCCTGCTTCAAACATGGAAAAACCATGTGACTGATGACGTTTGGCACACAAGTGCGCCGAAACACTAAGTGCTCCATTCACCAGGTGAACCAGTTTAGTGGTCCGGATCAATTGGTGATCCGAAACACCGGCGAGTCCCAGATGTGCTAGAATGGATGAAACAGCGTGGTGCGCTGCCAATCGTGTCAATATCCCTTGGATTGATCAAAGCAGCGTTCCAATTGCTGACAGATAGCTTACGTCATAATTTCTTTACAATGGATCCAACCAGAAAGAGATCCCATGTCTGGGAACATTTTGAACTGGTGCCGCTAAACAATAGATTTTAATTTCTAAATAACTTATTTTCAGGCTTTGTTGCTCACAGAGTAGAAAAACCACACACATGTAATTTTAATTTGCAGGTGAAGTGTCTGCTTTGTTCCCATCACCTGACGTACAGTAACAACAGGTCATCAATTGTGAGGCGTTACCGATCCAGACATGAGAATGAAGCCGGTGGTGCTGCTGTGATGACGTCTCAGCAGAGAGCTGAGGGCTGATCTGGTATATGAAGAGTGGTGGCTGGTTAGGGGAGTGGCTGCAGGTGAGCGAAGGGAAGGCAGGTGGAGGGAATGAACTGATTACAAATGGGACCGGATCTGAAGTGACATGATATGTTGGTGACAAGAAAACAAACAAGATAATAATTGCCCAGAGACATGACAGGAACAGTTTGTTGGCTGTTAGGACTGGGGTTGGCAAGGCCAACAGAGTCACTTTTGTTTAAGGTTGCAAGACTAACATGTCTTTAGACACCAGGGGTGATTTGATTGTAAGAATGAAAAGATTTGGCTTCATTTCTGTCTAATTCTTTACACAATGAACATAGAAGCCTCTCTACTGCTGGTAATGACATTTTACTGTATTAGCTACACAACTGCAAGCATCAATGGGTTCTTGCAACATCTGGCCTGATAAAAATGGGTTTGCTCATATGATTTACATACTTAATTTTTTAGCATCCTCTCATGTAAAATCCCTTTGCCAAAGTGATGTTAATTAAATCTTTTAGTTAACTGCAGTAATTAATGTTAAATCACACTACACATATGTATCAAGTCACTACATTTAACTAATGGAGAGCGAGGTGTTCATGTTTTACTCTTAGGCTTTGCGAACTTGTATTATTCATTCCTGATTGTTAATGTGTGTTTCCAAGCTTCAGTTTACACCCGTCAGCTATCAGCTGGCCTAATATCATGTAGGTCCCTCTTTTACTGCCAAACTGGATTGAGTTGTGGGAAAAAATGATTTTGAGAGAAGCTACTGCCATCAAGGAATCCCATTTCCATGCTCTGCAACAATATCTAGGTAGGCATTTACCTGTCAAAGTAGCATCTGCATGGATGGAAGGACACAAGGTTTCCCAGCAGAACGTTACCCACAGCGTCACACTGCCTCTGCTCGCTAACCTTTTTTCCATGATGCATCTTGGTCCCATTTGTGGGAATTCTGGACGGGAATTGCCACGGTAATTTATTGTAAAATTATGGATCTTATTTTATCTATAATAAATAACAAAAGTGACAATAGCCCAATGGGCTTTCTCTTGTCATTTATCAGATGCAATACCTACAGTGAGAAACAGTAGCAAAGAAGAACAAAAAGAGGAAAAAAAAATGTTCGTCTAAATATGAATTAACATCACACACCTATATGTATAAGATATCATACAATAAGTGCTTAATGTCTAATAGGAAATACTAGGACCGTAAAATACCAACAGTAAGAGAATCATACAGTGAAACTGACAAACTTTCAAGATGGTGTACGTATTTTATTCAACAAACTGAAAGAAACATTTTGTTTATCATTTAATGCAGTTTCTTAAAATTGATTTCTAATTACCTAATTTCCCCTGGCTGACCCCATTTAAGGAAGTCCAGAACATTTTCCTCGTGAGAGTAGAGTTTAGACATACTGACAAGCTGGGTGTTACTTATGCACTCTCAACTTACCTACTGTGTACTCCATGTAATACAGTGATCATGCGTGTGCTAACAACACAACATAATTGAAAATTTAGATGGTTAGAAGATGATAATGGCTTCACTGTTCCCTACTGCTCTAAAAAAGAAAATATTTTCATTTGCTGATGTTAATTACCCCATAGAGACAGTCTTGTAATGACTGTGTACCTCAATTGGAAGGTGACTTTTTCTCTTTGTTCAGGCCATCACGCAGTCGTAACTCTCTAATTGTTGTCATGTAGTCATCCCACATCCCCCCTCGATGTGACATGTTTGCACAACTTGCAGCATCTGGAGTCTCTCTTATGTGAACATCTGCTTTCTTTTAAAAAAGAAAACTAAGGTTTAGATGGAACAACCTATTGGGTGATCTAGAAAGATAACACACTTTCACAACCCGACCACAGGCATACAAACAAAAGCCACAATTACAGAAGAGGTTTTCAGTGTTTTAATCACAAGTATTACATCTAATCATGCCTTTGTAGAATAACAGACGACAACTCAGAAGACCACCTTGGCTGCCTCACAGTGGATGCTGTTGATGCTCTTTAAGGGCGTGAGGGTGCCCCTGAGTGATATTTGATGGTCTTTGGATTCTCATGGTATGTCAGGTGCTATTAAACCTGTGCTCTTTTGGTCTCTGTTGCTGCACAGTAAAAATTAAAATGCATCACACTTCTGCAGCTCATGCCAGATCTTATGATTACAATCTCAAAAAGAGGGTTAGAGGCAAACCAACATGTGATAATATTGTATTAGATACAGTGAAATCTGCCTGTGACCTACAAAGCACAATATAAAATGATGTATAAAATATATAAGTAATAAAAGGAGAAATGGTCATTCTATGTTACCCTGAAGCTTGACTTTTCACGTCAACTATGCAGTACAGTTGTTGTTTGTGGTTAATGCGTTCCAGGGACCACACCCGATTAATGAATTCCGTGATAGAGCTACGAACTACTTATATTATTATTAACGGTAATTTTAATGTTTATGACCCTCCCCAGACTGATATTAAATCACCTTCTATCTGTATTACCTTTTCACATGCTCTTATCGACTATTTAAAGCACTTTTGTGTCTCACAGAAGTCCGAGACTCACGGAACCGAGCGCATTTCCGGATTCCGTCAGCCAATAGAATGCGCTTACGGTATCACATGACTGCCTACTAAAAGTCTGCGATGAGGTAAAGTCGCAAGCTTTGATGCGCAAATGCGCAAGGGCAGACTGTATGCCGTTCAGTCCTACAGATGCAGAAGTCACAAGGATGAAGTTGACTAGCGAGGATTGTGGTCTCACACTCAAAGAACACATTAGGAAGGAGTGTCAAACTTATTTTCACCAAGGGCTACATCAGCAGAGCGGCTGTCCTCAAAGGGCCAGATGTAACTTATAAATGTAACTAAATGTAATGTCACAATGTAACTAGTCACTCATGTTAAGTAACTATTATTTATTCAAGTTACAAACATTACAGTTACACAGAAAAATATATGTTTGCTTGTTGCTCTGTTATAAAATAAATCCTTTTAATTTGTCAGGTTATGAAACCCACAGAACTCCATCAATCAAGGATCAAACTATTGAAGTGAATAAAGAAAAATCACATCAAACACAAGTTAGGACATTAACTTTGGGTTTAATTACTGTGTTGTGGGAAAAGTAGTTTTTGGTCAAAGCACACTTTTGACCCATTTATTTTTAGACACTGACCTTTTATGCTCTTGTGGGCCACATAAAATGATGTGGTGGCCCACATTTGGCCTTGAGTTTGACACATATACATTAGGGCATTTGTACAGCTATACCAAAGAAAATAAAGATAGACATAAAATGCAGGGCTGCAGAGTGCATAGCGCTGTTGCCTCAGAGCAAAGACAAGTACGTTCTGGGTACAATTTCTTTCTGTACAGAGTTTATATGTTCCCCCCATGTCTGTATGGGTTCTCTCTGGGTTTTCTGGCTTCCTCCCACCTCCAAAAACATGCAGCATAGGTGAATTGGCCACAAATTGTCTGTAGGTGTGAGTGTATGTGCTTTTTTGTCTTTCATGGGGTCCTGCAATGAGCTGGCATCTTATGTGGGATGTATTCCCCCTCTCTCCTATAGATAGGTTCCAGCAGACCTATGAACTGCAAGTCAGATAACCAGTGTATTATTGGGTCGTCATCAGCTCGTCTACAAAAAATTGGATGGATAGATGGATGGACAAGATGCATGATAATTAGAATGGCATAAAATAAGCAAGATGCATTGAAGTGAATAAGGTTCAACTCTCTTTCTCCACTATGTGGTGACTGTGACATTAGATTATAAACATACACCAACATAAAATGCTATGTTAAAAGCCAGTTATTCTGCTGCTCCCATGCAATAGAGAGGGATCTGCTGCCACACCACCAGGCAGAAAAGCTCCTTATCCTTGGGTCGTGAAGTGAGCTTCATTCAGCACAGCTATTTCATAACTTATGATTCTAATATAATAATAATAACCTGACCCTTATTGTTATTGTTGATTCTTACATGGGGTTTTAGCCAGTTGACAAATGGTCAGTTTAACACTGAGGCCTCTATACATAAACAAAAAAAAAACAATCAGCGAAAAGATTGCAAAGATTTATTCTATGATACACTTTTAGGGAAAGCTCAGTAAACAGACTAATAGTGTGTTTGTGTGTGTGTATGTATGTGTGTGTATACATCTATCTATCATCCATCCATCCATCCATCCATCGATGGATAGATGTGTATACAGTATACATATATTCCATATGTATACTGTATACAGTATAGTCCATATATTTTTATTTTTATTTTTTTATTTTTTTTTATTTTTTTTTAAATCTAAGGAAAAACCACTAGACCTGCATTTTGTGAGAGCAGCATTCTAGTGGGTTAATGCACTAAAACAAAAATTCCTTCAGATATGAAGGTGCCTGCTAACTTCATGCTTTGCATGTGAGCAGGAGAACCCTAAACTGTATTATAATGTCACTGGAAGCCCATACAGAGAAGCAAAAACTGTAGAAATACCGTCTCTTTATCTTGTTGAGGTCAGTATGGGAGCTGCAGTGTTTTGGATCAGCTGAATAATACCATAATAACCATAATAATACGTGAT
Organism: Antennarius maculatus; assembly: GCA_013358685.1. Taxonomy (NCBI): domain Eukaryota; kingdom Metazoa; phylum Chordata; class Actinopteri; order Lophiiformes; family Antennariidae; genus Antennarius; species Antennarius maculatus. The sequence continues at coordinate 22,789,148 of CM023606.1, forward strand.
TAGAATTGTCAAGCCCAGGAGGTACAAATTAATAATTTCAATTTCAATTTCAGTGTGCCATTTTTGTAATGCTAAGTAAATGAAAAAAAAAAAAATCTTGCAGTTTGCCTTAAGAATCAACGGACAGATCCTGATCAAAGATCACTCCCAGGTTTCTTGCAGTAATATACATTACTATAGGTTAATGTAATATCATCCACATCTACTATGAAATAAACTAATGTATTTTTGAGATGTGTGAGGCAAAGGAAAATAATTTAAGTTTTATCTGAATTGAGCAATAAGAAGTGTCAGGTCAACCAAATTATGACACCTTCAAGACAGGCCTGCAGTTTGGTTCGTCTACTCTGTTGGTGTCGAGCTTGAAGAATAAATAAAGCTGGTTATCTTTTGTATAGCAGTGAAAATTATAAGCAAGTGTTTTGGATAATGTCACCTATAGAAAACATATAAACAATGACAAAAACAGCCCCAATTTTGATCCTTGTGCAACCCCATAGCTTACTTTGTGTAAATGGATGAATTATTGTTGACTTGTTCCAATTACGGTTTGTCAGATAAATGTGACTTAAACCACCTTAATGCCATTTAATGTTAATGAATCTGTCTAATTTTCTATTAGAACATGATACAAATATTGATAAACATCCCTCGTCTGACGCAATTTAAAATGTCATTCGTAGCTCTGACCAGTGAAGACTGTGTACTATAATGCTTTCAAAAACCTGACTGGAAAACTTCAAATGAGTTATTTTGTAGAAGGTCTGGGATGTTACCACTTCATGCAGGATTTTAAATAGAAAGGGAAGGTTAGATAATGGCCGATACCTCAGGGTCAAGTGTTGGCTGTTTAAGAAGGGGATTAATTACAGCTACTTTGAAAGTCTGTGAAACGTAGCCAATTATCAGGGAGGGATTGATCATATCTAGGAGTATAGTGATGATCAAGGGTAGAGTGTATTCGAGTGTGTGTGTTTGTGTGTGTGTGTGTGTGTGCGTGCATGCGTGCAATGTTACATAATGTCTTATTACACACGTTGACCTTTATTTTAATACAATCCTGCTTTTTCCCCTTATTTGCCAGAGAAAGTTTGAGAACCAATGGGCTGGACATGAATGGATAGCAGAAAGGTGTTTTTTTTTTTTTTAATTATGCACGTTTTAGGATTTTAAATGTCTTAACAGCAGCATGCATATTTGAAGCAAAGGCGTGCTGACGTACATCAGGTGACTGCCGTGTGATGCAGCTCTTTATCAATATTCATACGTTTTACAGTGAGCTCTCAGACGTGTAAGTTGGGTCAAGCCTCACCGGGACACATATATGAACTGCAACCTGCGTGGCGGACTGAGGAATACAACCACAAGGCTATAATTCTTGTTTGTCAGATTCTGATGGGACTATTTTGGTTTTATTGTCCATAATTTTCTATTTTGTCAGTGCGGAAAATCTTAATCATCTTGTGAGTCAACATGTTTTGGGCAAAACATGTTTATTACTCATCTGAGCTGTCATTCATCCTTATGGCTCTGATTATTCATTGATGTTTTCTGTCAGGCTGAAAATTTGCTTTCAGTCAGCTCATCTTCCTCATGCACTACTCGATAGCATTTCAGCCTTACAAAATCTTCGGTCCTTATAATTAAGCACTGGTCAGGATGTCATATTCTGGCCTATACATTATTCATGGACAGAAATAAAGCAGTAACTGTTGTGCAGACTGGCACTAAAGTAAAATGTGAAGGCTTGAATAATGGATATCTTCAGTGTGAATACAGTATTCCTTATTTTTTTCCAACCGTTTAAGTAATAATGTTGAATTACCAACTCGAGAACTTGTAAAGATGATATGTGTCAGAATATGAGTAAATTCAAGCTTCTTTGAGTGATACAGAGGAGAAAAATAAAATAATGGAATTGTGAGGAGAAAAAAGATAACATGATAATTTAAATATTTTAAACATGACCAAGTCTTATCAAGGTCTTGCCTTCTGTGTAATTCTAGGCATTATCGACATTAGCTCTTATGATGGATGCATCTTTAAATCATGATTTAAAAATGCATTTCTACCTTCTTAAATAGTGTTAATGCATAGAGGCAGATGAAGTCTGAAAATGTTAAAGATGTTGAAGAATTTTTTGTATTTGCATAAGATAGCTCTGCTAGGCCAACAGCTCTAAATAATTTGTATCTTGAGGAGAATCATTCATTTCCCAGGCTCACAATGCTGCTATGTGTTCACTGCAGTTATCCTTGGAGCCTGCTTTGTCCTTTAATAGAGATGTTCAGAGCTTTAAATGGGGAAGCTAGGCGGACTCCTTCCCTTGATGAAGAACAGAGTGCAGAACAGGCACTCTCTGTGTCTCACTGAGCATGCCAGTCCAGTTGTGTCCTTTCTCGCAACAGGGTGATTTGTAAAGGGATTAAATGTGTGTCCTTATATTTGAGTCTTCAGTTTTACTCAAGAAGAATTTCATCATGTTGTGCATCATGTTTCCTCGCCGTTGTCAAAGCCTTTTTTCCCATCTGTGCTTTTGTTCACGCTGAAGACTTCAAAGCTGCCACTACCCCGGGGTGCAACTGCTCACTGATTTAGTTTGTGTGCTGGTTTGTGGGTATGTGTATCTGTGTAAGAATCAGGGACAGTCTTCTGTTTGTGTGGTGGTGGATGTATTAGGTTAAGGCAGTAATTGTCAAACTAGGGCTCGGTCCCCAGTGAAGGCTGTGTAGACACTGTAGAGGCTTATGGAAGGCAGGGGAAAAGCAGCACTTAAGTAACGTTGAACATACATGATAAACTTTGGTGACACTTTAATTCAGTGAGAATCCCTTTTTATTGGTTGTTTACTTAGAAAAAGTTTTAGAAACAGTTTTGATGACACAGACAGGCTATGTAATAGATGCCACTTAACATAATCTGAGCCCGTCACAGGCAAAAATATGAAGACAGTTGCATCCAAGCAACAGAATAGAATTGAATAGAATTTCTTTAAAGTCATCGTACAACCAAATTTTTAATACTGTCATTGTAGTCTGTTGGGCGGGACCCTCAATCTTAATCGAATGAACCATTTCCAAACCATTTAGACACCAAAATGTGTGTGAAGGTATGACAATAAATACTAAAGCTGTACCAGCTGCACAAGTCAGGTTTAATATTTGAATGGTGTTTCATTTGACAGTTTGTTTTCCTCGTTGGTTATAGGTTGTAAATGATTGACCTGTGCTGAAATGCATTAAGTGTTCTGGGCTAAAGCACATTTGTGAAATCTTCAGGGAACACCCAGCTAACATTAATCACTGTAGGGAATGACAAACTTCACAGGTCAGTCTTATAACTTCCATTCTACAAAATCAAACTTTTGAAAGTCGAATTTTGAAAATACCACTGTACCATCATTGTTTAAAGGGACAAAATGAAGCATTTCTGAAAATTATGATGACACAGTCTTGCATCATATTTGTCTATCACGGTTAAAGCCTAACGCCCAAATACAGACAGAACAACAACAAATAAACAACACTGGACCGTCTGGTTTTGTTTGTACTGCAGATTCTGCTGATTCTATGTATGCTCTTTCAATGGAGATTCACTGCACCGCTACTGTGATCTTATTCTGTGGTGGGTATACTGCCAGCTGCAGTCTGGGCACGCACACTATGGTCATTTCAAAGTGCAGATCTGTGTTTAAAGGGATTATTAAAAAAAAAACAAAAAACGACCAAATAAACAAAAAAAAAACCTCATACTTTTCTAAGACACAGAGGAACATTTTTCTTTTTTCAGTACTGCCGTTATGGTGTAAACAGAGCCTGAGATACAAATTTATGCTCATCTCAGGTAGTACATCAGCTTACATGACCTTGGGACATTAGCTCATAATTTCAAGAGGACTGTTCCGCCGCATCTGTGGTGACATCCACTTCTCATTCCTTATCAGATTGCAATTCTTTGGCTAAAGATCCTTTACAGAAATAAAATACAAAATCTATCTCATTCCTCTGAGGTGACCTCATGCCTAATAATGTTTCAGGAAAGAACACTATTTGTCCAGGATTTCAGCGTGCCCTTTACATTAAAGTCAGATAGTAAGTCACATTCACTATCCTCAGCTGCTACCTCCACAGGAGACAAACCAGAAATCCATTAAATAGTTGATTCAGCCATGAATGAAGTCAATACGCTTGCAGCTTTGAAATGTCCCGGTGGAACCATATGGCTATGAGCTAGTGGTGAGCATGCATTTATTTTGTGTGTCTGTCAGCAGCAGTGCGCACATTGTGCAGAGGCACACTTTAGGTGAGTTGTTTTAGTGTGGAAATCTGTGCTAAGTGTGGCTACACAGATACCGTAAGACCCAAGTGTGGGTCTGGAGGGAGACAAGCAGAGGGGAACATAAATGAAGCCAAGCATACAGAGAGCAGCCTGGTTTGGCCGCAAGAACAGCGTCTGCATAAGAAATAAGTTCCAGGCAGACGGCAGAGAGGAGAGGAGGAGGTGGAGGTGGAGGAGGAGGAGGAGGAGGAGGAGATCGGTGCAGCAGTCGTCTCATCACTGGTATGTTAACAATACATCAGGTTTTATGTGTGCATCTGTGTGAGTTCATTGTGTGTGTGTGTGTGTGTGTGTGTGTGTGTGTGTGTGTGTGTGTGTGTGTGTGTGTGCGTGCGTGTATGTGTGCGTGTGTGTTATCTGGTAGATGGTAGGGTATGATTGGCGTTCACTCTAGGGAGGATTGAGCTCGCAGACAGGGATTGGTTGAGCTCCCCTGTAGGGTGTGGCCAGAATATGAATGACTGTTCCTGTCTTTGGCGCTGCCGGGTTTTGAGGACAGTGACTGTGGAGGGATGGGGTGTTTGTGATTGTGCGTGCTGAGGGGAGAGCATCTGAGCTTGTGAGAGAAGGCAGTAAAGAAAAGGGGAGGAGGAAAGAACAGGAGCTTGTGAGAAAGAGAGAGAGATAGGGAGCTTCAGGAGGCAAGATCGGACTACCGCTCAAACACTGCAGTTTTTCTGTTGCAGTCTTTCTCTTTTTCTCTCCTTCTTGCTCCATCTTCTCTTGTTGATTGGCAATGACCCTTGTGGACACCTTGGTCTCCTTGCCCACCTAGACAAGAGGAAAGAAATGCTGTAGCGGCGGAAAGAGAGACAAGAAGAGGAGTCGCCACACACTTTGCTTTACTGATGAGAGTCTGGAAATTAATTAACCACCGTCAGCACTGAAACGGGAGCTCAGTGAGGGGCTTGGAGTGAGGTGCAGGAGGGTAGTAAGAGGGAGTTGAGTAGGGCAGAGTACTAGATGTGTTAAGAGCAGTCTGTGGTGAGTGGTAGAGCAACCCCAGGACACTTTTGAGAGACAAAGAGACAAGTTAGAGTGGAGGCAAAAGAAACCAAGGCAGGGATTTAAAAAGGATACTGATTGAAGAAGGGAAGCCGTGGTCCACTCACATACATTATTCATCCTTTCATGACTCCTTTCAAGTCATCCTTTCAACCGTCTTCTCACATCCGTAACGCCACCCTTCCTCCTCATCTTTAGTTTTTTTTTTTCTTTTTTTAAATTTTCGCATGTCAGCAAAAGCACATCGACAGGCACAACCACAGTCAGAACCCTCTGCAATGACTTAGATCACAGCGTAGCATTTCATTCACAGCAGATGCAGATCCCTTTCTGAGTCAAAGAAGTTGATAGGCTGCAGCGGGGCTGCCATTACATCTCATCCAAAAGCACCTGCACAGGAATTTCTCGTGAGACCAGGTAGGACGTTTCTGGTTCATTTTGCCAAAAGCAGCTGCAGAGGTTGAGTTGAAGCCCCACAGTCATTTTCCTGATTGAACTGTTATGAGATGAAACCGCAAACCAGCTTATCTGTCAGAGCATGACACCTGCGTTTCAGCGATTACCAAGATGGAAACAGGAATGTGCAGATGTGTTTGCGTGTGTGCTGGGATTGTGTCCTAAATATACAGAGTTACACAGGTGTTGCGACAGGATTATGCAAAGTCTGCTGTAGTGTAGTGGCACTGTAGGATTAAAGACAGGAACTTCAGTCAAGTGAATGGCTGCATATTATCTTCCACAGATTAAGTCAGATCAAGTGTGATCACACATAGTATAATTAAATCAGCCACTCCAGGATTTGAAAAGGTTCATAATTGTCTGACGCTAAACTGGAGCTAGGGTGAAATCTGTGAAATCTTTTTCTCTCTGCCCTCATTGGAATAACTTCTAGTCCCTCACTGTGGACTTTGTTCAGACCTGAGTGACTATCAAAGACTCTTTAAAGCTCATTTAGCTCCCATAATGAGACGCTCAAGCACAGATGAGACTCCTTACCGACGCAGTCCATCTCTGGACAGCAAACCTGAATCGCCGCCTTTTACTTCTGGGTTTCACCGATTCAGCGGGGAATTTGAGTATAAGCGGCCACCGTTTGCGTTCGGCTTCCACACAACAAAGGGTCCGCAAACATCCAAGGGGCGCTATGCCCAGGGGAAGAAGTATGTGGTGTTTTACCTGGACCTCTCCTTCATATTTCTTCTAGAACTGCGGCGCTGCAGGATGGCTGAGGGTTGCATGATGGCCCTGCGATACGGAATGGTCTTCTTCAACCTTCTTTTCTGGGTGAGTGTTGTATCTTCAGTTTGTCCTCTGAGTGTGTGTGTGTGTGTATGTGTGTGTGTGTGTGTGTGTGTGTGTGTGTTTGTGTGTGTGTGTTTGTGTGCAATGTGGACATCTTGTCTATTTAGCAGAAAGATTTGTTGACTTTTACATTTCTTTTTGTCTCCATTGCCATAAACTTGATTTAGATGGACCTCTGTCATGTTTGTGTGTGCAACAAGAACGGTATGATAGTAAGGAGATGGGAGTGTGAGAGACAGATCATGCATTTAGATTATGAGTACAAAGCCCACTGTGTGGGTGAGTTAAGCTTTTTCTGCTGCTTATCCAGTACCGGTACTTTAAGTGTGGGTGTACACTGCATTGTTTGCTGGGTTACGCTTTGGCATATTTAGAGCTTGTATTATGTGCTCACTAGTTAATCACATTGCAACCCCTGTGCTGTAATTCTTCTTCTACCTCATCCCTACACAACAACACTCCTCAGTCAAAGTATTTGCTGTCAATGCTCTATCTGACCGATCATATCTGTTTGCTGTGGGGATGTCGGCGGTTCGTCACTTCCTTGCCTCTATCAATCTGACGAATGTTCTCACTATAGATCACTCTCATTTGTCGTGAGAAGGCTGTTATGTCCACAGTTGCCCGTCACAGTTTTATATCTGATCTCAGCCTCGTCTGTGTTTTTACTCCTCTTGTGCAGTGTGTTGTAACTAGTCAGAGACTTTTGAAGATATTCTGGCCTCTGAGGTTACGTAACTGGGATCACTTTGATTTTTCATACCTATGGTCTGATTGGTAATGGAATGAAGCCTTGAACTGTGAAATGTAATCTGGCTGCCAAGATGCAATGCACCTGGGGGAACGAGTGACCTCTTCACCTCCACATCTTCTGTCAGCCATAAACCGCTGTCAGAGAACGGTTGGAGCATTATTAACAAACTGTGTGTGTGTGTGTGTGTATGTGTGTGTAGTAGTAGCAGTAGTAGTAGTAGTGCCGCTGGGGATAAAGACTACATGGCCACAATGAGCCTTCTTCTCCTGAGAAGTCAATTGTGTTATGATCCTCCATGTAAGGACAGAGGAGCTCTAACAATATGAAGCTTGTCTTTGAAAAAATCTGAGTCTTTGTAGCAGCTGATGGCTGACGTCAACCCCCAGTGTGATACAGTAACAAATTACAAGTTATTTAGTCCCTAGACAATCACACGCACACGCACACGCACACGCACACACACACACACACACACACACACACACACACACACACACACATATATGAAAGCCTAATTCTCGATTTAACTTGTCTGAAAATCAATATTGGAAATTAGTATAAATGTTAGTCTTAAGCGCATAAAGGAGAAAAATCCAAGATGGTGTTGAACTTCTTCTTTACTTATGAGAGGTTGTCCTCCACAGAACCATTGAACATACTGTTGCCCCAGGTGGCCAATCACAGCATTGCAATAATAATAAAATAATAATAATAATAATAATAATAATAATAATAACAATAATAATAATAATAATAATAATAATAATAATAATAATAATAATAATAATAATAATGTGTGTTTACTTGCTTGTCTTGGATTGTTATGTTTACTGCAGTTCTTTGTTGAGCAAGAAGTTAGGAATATCTGAGGAGGCAGCAACAGAAAACAACATTTAAAGCTGATGATTTCTTCTTTCTAGTGTGTGTAATAGCATCTTTGGCTGAAATGAAAGGAACATATCCAAGAAAGTATAAAGATCAGTCAACATTATCCAACCTGACTGTCAACTATAAGATGCTGTTTGATGTGTGGAAGTTAAGATAAACACTATACCATAGCAATGAACATTTAGCACCAACAACATCAAATGTACGAGGAAGAAAATCTCTTTATTTGTGACAGAAAACAAAATAACATAAACAGAACATGAAATGTAAAATAAACTGTAAAAGCTACTTAAAATGCCTAAAAAATAATAAATATGTGCCAGGGGCAATAAATGTATGATATGCAGAAATGTATTCACAATGACATTATAAAGACACAAACTGTGCACTTCTCTCAGAGAGAGAGAGAGAGAGAGAGAGAGAGAGAGAGAGAGAGAGAGAGAGAGAGAGAGAGAGAGAGAGAGAGAGAGGAAGAAAATCTGTGAAATTCCTGGATGTGTTGACAATGTGCTGCATTCAGCTAAGCGGCTATTGTGTAGTGTCATTGTCACAGTTACTGGAACGTTTTATGGAACTGAGCCGTCATTGCTGTTATTAAGTCCACAAAGTGCTTTTCCTGTTGTGACAAGTCATAATCTGTTCTGCAACCAGTCCATTTTGTTGTGCAAGTCAAAGAAAAATATGACTCCAGATGCTACGTGAGAAGAAGGTGTGACAGACAAAAGAAGGCTATACATACACCTTGAGTACGAACTAAGAATTGCCCATAAGATTTAAATAAAAATATACCGATTAGTTTCAGAGCTGTGTTCATGTCAGTTTGGACTGCAGGGACATTCTATGTATTATGTCCAATATAAAATCTCAAAACATCACCAGAAACTGAGTTCTCTACTATCTATCTGTATTTCTATGTATTAAATGCACATTCTCACCAAAATGCAACCAAAAATGATACCGTATGTCTCTAGCCTAGCCTGTTTTTCCATTTACTTTGTCGGTTACCTGATTGCATTTGCGTCAGACCGACACTAACTAACATTGATTGAAGACTCAACTTGACAGTGACCTGACACTTCAATCCATCCTCTGTAGCTGCTTATCCTGTTCAGAGTCACGGAGGGGTCTGGAGCCTATCTCAGCTGACATTGGGTACACCCTAGACAAGTCATCAGTTCATTACTGGGCCACAAAGGAAGACAACCACTCACACTGACACATGCAGACAGTTATAAGACACCAGTTCAGCTGCACTGCATGTGAGGCTGGGCACACAGAGAGAGCATGCAAACGTGTTACTCACTACACACTATGCTGTTCTATGAAAAATCAAAATACGTTGAGGTGATTACAACATCTTCTTAATTAATTATCAAGCTATTCAAAAACATTTAATTAAAGATATATTAATAACTATCAACAAAATATTTTATCTAATAGTAAGCATGGATATCATAGTAATAAAATGAAGAATCCTCTTAATTACATTTTAATCCTTGTTAATAAACATATCCATTGATTTAGAACACTGACATACAGTATAATCACATTTAAGAAAGTAGCAACTTGTCTTTCATCTCATCTCTACATTCATCTCTATAAAAATGTATGTTGTGTTCAGGGAGAGAGAGAGGGAAGGAGAGACTACTGGGTGAGTCAGACTGACTTTCAACAAGACAGGCTCAGCGTTGCCCTGTCAGTTCATCAGCTTGTCTCAACACAAACAGTCTATATGTTTTCCAGGAGACATAGAGATAATCAGTGAGGCAGGAGTTTCTAGCTACATCTCCTGCTTAGCCTGTGTTGTTTTTTAATGTTCTGTTGGAAAGAAAATACATGAGTAGCAATGAGAAGTGCCATCATCTCCATTAGAAGTGCTGATACACTCGTTCTACACCGCAGGAGATTGAAATGATGCTGATATAAGGCATTAAAATATTACTTGGAAATGGTGCGATATCAGCAGTCTACTGTTGTTATTCTTGCTGCTTTTGCTGCTGGTACTCCACCAAACTGAAGCTGAACTTTGACATTCTGGCAAGTTTTACACTGTACATAAAACAGCAGTTGTGGTGGACCATACTACTACACACAACATGCACATTTAAGACAAAAAGTAAAAATTTAAAGACTTCAAAAGTGTAAAACTATGATAATTATTTTTATCTTTAATATTTAGTTTAATTTTAGACTTTGACCATCGATTTATCATAGAATATTGCTGTTTTTTCTTTATTTATTTTTCACATGTTGGCTGAACAGCTCAAAGAAGTAATATTAAGTTGGAAATTCTGTATCGGCATCTACATTGTTTGGGCTGTTGCCATGACAGGTAGTACCAAGGGCTTCATCAGCACAGTCAGAGTGCCAAACCTGAATTAAACCAAACAACAAATCACCTCATTTGACAAAGACTCTAGCGTCAGATCGAAGCACTCTGGAAATGTGCAGATTTGACATGTTTGCATTGTGCCCGCTGACCTCACCTCTTGGCATTTTTGATTTCTCAATGAGAGATCTCGTCTATATACAGTATCTTATGTGAGACATTTATGTCTCTTGAATGAGTTTGAGACCCATGGATTTAATGTACACTGGATAGCTAAGGAGACTTGAACGTCTTTGCACGAGAGCAACTGGCAGAGATAAAATCCCACATAAAATAATTAACATATTACACATTAATGTAATTAAATTTTAAGATATCAAAGATATTTAATGTCTGGAATATGAAAAATGAAGAATTATGGTTTGCCTTAGGAAAAAAAAAGAAAAAGTGAAAAACTAAAGACTAAATAATTGATCTAATGAAAAGGGAGATTAATTATATAATAACGTTTAGGAACTGCATACTGACAGCAATCAACATGATGAGCATTGTGAGTGGGCTGAGCAGCATCCATGGAGAGGTGAAAAGATGATATTTTACCACTTGCATGGAGTCAGACAAGGAAACATTATTGAATCAGAAAATCTCTGACATGCAAGAATCTGTTAAAGTGTGAATTTGATAGGATAAATGTCTCAGAGAGTTGTTCAAATGATGGAAAGCTGTTATCAATAAATAGATCTTAGACAAACCGCACCGGTCTTGAAATGTAGAGCCAAGTAAAAATGTATAGAAAAGATTGTTAGATAGAATGAAACCTAAAAGCAGAAATCACCAAGCCCAAAGTGTTTTCTGAACCAAGCCCATTTAGTCACACTGTGTCTGACAACTAGTTTCATTAGTTGATTTACATGGAATGAGAGGGAATGAGGAGTTTCATTAATTTTTTTAATGTACTTAAAGCAGATGGAAACGCTTGTCCTGTCATAGAGAGGACAACACAAAATGGGATGTAGGAGAAAAGGTTGACATAACAGATTTTAAAACTATGAGAAAATATTCATTTTGATAGTGCTAATTCAGCCTATCATTAAAGTTTTAGAAATTGTTGCTCTTCAAATGATAGTGTTCAATTGTACATTTTACCAGGAGGTACTTTCATTTTTTTTAGTGTTGGAAACCAGTGTGATTGTTTGGGGTGCTGTGGAGATTTGCATTAGTGCACACAAAACTTCCTGAATTAAGAATGTGAAAAAAAACTGAACATCATGATGATCATGATTATTTCGTCTTCAACAAGGTGAATATATGAATGGAACTAATGAAACTTTCAAACCCCCTGCCTTTTAGCTGCTTTATTTACTGAGTTCGGACTTGGTTATAACTTGATGATTAATACTTGAAACTCATAGGGCTGGTGTTTGTGAATTGTATTGCTTTATTTACCTCAAACTGGATGGAATTAAAAATTTAGGGGGATTGTGAAGAATTGTCTCCCAGTGGAGCATTTTCTCTGTTTTCTTACTCGTGTGGCGGGTCTCTAGTGGTGATGAAGTAAACTGGAAATCATGTGTATCGGTGGAGGGTAACGAGATTGTAGGAGAAGAGTTCAGGATGAATTTTGTTATAATCGCCGGTAAAATAAGATGTTAAGGTCTGATTTTGTTCTATTTTTCAATGTTAATTTACTGTCAGCATTGGTGTTGATGACATATGTTGGTGGTGGTGGTATATGTAACTGTTGGAGATATCATCAGCAATCGGCCAAAAGACCGATGTAGGAACAAAAGCCCCAATACTGTGCATCCTTTAGATTTATGTTAAGCGGCACAAATTTGGCTTTCGGTCATGCTTTTGGACAGTAAAGAGCCTGAACAGCCTGAAGGGTTTACTCTGACAAACTGGGCCAGTTTCATGAAGGCAGGGTTAACAAACCCTGAGATAAATTTGTGGATCTGGGTTGACTTACCCTGAACTTGGAAAACCAGGGACCGGTTTCACAAATGCTTTTCAGGGTTAGTTTTGTTAACCCAGAGTAAGTTGACCCGCAGGTTAAGAGGCACGACAACTCGAAAAAAGCCATCATCAATGGAGCCCCGATTCGACGATTCACGATGATGACGGACGAGATGTGCAATGCAGCTTTACGGCAGTCGAAGTACAGATTTTAATTTATGCATGAGAAGACTTTAAGAACATTTTCAGAATAAAGAAGAACAGTGTTGCAGCTGCAAAAAAGAGGGAGATAGCTTGAGATGAAATCGCTGCTCGAGTCAGTGCGTAAGCTTAAACGTAATCCGTTGCAGTCCCGGTAAAATTACGTAGGTAAACGGCCCGAACAATAGTCTATTAATTTATTTTATGTAGATGCAATCCAGCAGGGGAGAAGCACACATGGCACCAGCTGAGAATGAAGTATAAAACAAACCCAGAGGTTCACTTTACCTCGCTTCATGAAACAGGCCAGGGTTGCTCGTCTGACACTGGGTTAAGCTATCTCCCTTTGTGAAACCGAAAACCCTGGTTTTCTCTTATTTCAGGGTTAACTTACTCAGGTTTTCCACTAAACCTGCTTTGGGAAACGGGCCCACGGTCTCATGTTTGTGCCATGGATAATTTGCTGCCAGGATAGCTGTGAGAGATCAAACTGTGATGGGATAGAGTGAATGTCTTTAAGAATGAGGTCAAAGCTGTTGGTCTGATTCTATTGAACAACCAACATAATGGGACCAATGACTGTGTCTAATCTCCTTGGGAAGGAATTCTGCAGTTTTACTTCCTATACATATTTTCATCAAAACTTTAACAACTCTTCTGTAACTAGGTGTCAATTAATAATCAAAACTAAAATATTTAACGGCTGTTTTAATACGTACACCAGTAGCAACAAAAGGCATTGATTATTAGTAAAGCACCAGGCCTGTCAAACAAACACAGATTTCATTAATATACCTTACTTCACAAAACAGATACAGTCTTAACGGGAAGAAGCAGTGATGTTAAATGGATCACCTCATCCCCTGTGAGGACAGCTGCCTTGCAGAAGAAGCTAACCTCACCTGCATGTATCTGTGGCCAAAATAAGTTAAACCACTAATGTCACAAACAATAATGTCTGAAAAGCAGTCTCTGAAATACAGGCCAAAATTCAAAGCTGCTGTGTGTCTGATCAGAGATAAATGTGATCCCACGACTCGACTCACTTCAGCATCAAGTGACTAAAATGAGCATGCATGAGTAGAGTCACTGAGCTCAGGCATGTTAGGAGTTCAGAGAAGAGCTTGTAGCTCTTGTCAAGAGGAGCCAGCTTAAATTATTTTAATGCTTTTTAAATTCACACTAGACAATCATTTGGTGTGAATTGCAGAAGATGTTTGGTTTGTGTTCTTGTACGTCCATAGCACCCCCTGCTGGTGTGGAGGTTGCAGTTCTGAGGACACCTTGTGAAAACATGAGCACTGTGGACACATTTGCTAAATGACAAGTGTTGTTTTATTTTTTGGCAATAAAAAAGTCCAAGGGTTTACAGAGCAGACAATTCTTCTAATTCTAATTCTATTTATATTCTAAATTCTATTATATATTTATATTCTAATTCTATTAATATCAATTGCCAATAGTGTTTTAGAAACACTTTAAGTGCTAAAAATTTTATTTTGGTTTTGTTGATTTATGATAAAAATGCTGTTCACTTTTAATTTAAGAATCTTTTAGTGATAATAACTGGTGTTAATCCAACCCCGTGGCTTCTGCATAGCACTATTGTAGTTATTATTGCTAAACATGTGTTGTGTAGCCTCCACTTCTTTTTTGCCCAACAGAGAAAGTGGACCAAAGTCATCATGAGTCTGAATTCAATTTCATGCTTCCAGCACATTAAAAGCTGCCCAAACGTGTTGATTGTCATGGAAACAAGTCTTTATCTGAGGCCAGTACGAAAAGGAATAGCAAGGTCTTTACTAGTTGCTAAGTGTGTTTGTACTGACATACCTCTTACTGAGTAGAAGCCAATGACTCCTCTCTCACTCTGAGCGATAGATACATACATACATACATACATACATACATACATACATACATACGTACGTACGTACGTACGTACGTACGTACATACATACATACATACTTTAATAATCCCAGAGGAAATTGCACAAATCCACTGCTCAGGCAAACACCAGGAAAAAAAAAGAAACACTGACATCACAGGACATACCACAAGACATACACTACAGTAACACACACATGTAGCATTAACAGGACATTTTCTAAACTATAACTAAACTATAAACAGTATAAAATTAAACAAAATCCATTCAACTTCCATATAAAATCCATTCAAAAATCCATACAGTTTGATATTCTTATGTTTATTTGAACTGCCAGTAAGATTATGAAGTAAACCCACCATCACCAGTCACTCCTTGTGAAATGAAAGGCAAAGGACCGTTGCCGATTTCTGAGGATTTCTACACTCCAGGACAAATGCTAATTATTAACTAAATATAGCAGAAATTATATCATCATAAAATTATAATATTAGGCAGCAAAAAAAAAATGCACTAATGGAGAACACTAACTGTCTTCAGCAGAAACCAAAGAGCTGAAAAAAGTGCCTCCAAAATAGGATTTCCCTTTTGCAGATACTTTTTAATTAACCTTGTTAGCACAAATGCAGCTTTTTCACACTGCAGGAGGGAGGGATGGGGATGGGTGGTGGGTGGTGAGGCATATATAACATGGAGTAAGGCTGGGACGGAGAAAACACAGACAGACTGCAGAAGGAACAGAGGGAAGACATGTCTTCTGAAGTTGTGTTTACTTGTCATCTTAATGTAGGTCAGAACCCAATAGACGATCTATTGATTGAGCTGAGAATGGGTTACATCTGTCTGTGCTGACTTAGCCAGATCAATTGAAACTGTCTTTCTACTGATTTGAGATCTGTCAGCTCCGCCCATCCCACCCCCCACCCCCCATCACACACTTCATCGATTCTCAGCAGGTCTGGAGGACGTGTGCAGCATGAGCAGTCCAGATAATAGGCCTGCAGAGCACATTTGCTCTGTCCAACATGCATAAATCTCACAAGCTACACAGTCACACCCTCCATCTGGAATGACCAAAGTTGCGGAAATACAAAACACCACTCGCCTCTGAAATGTTATTGTTTGTATGAGAAGATAATTATGCTTGAGGTGATGATATATTTGTTTAGCAGGTCTCCTGTTTTAGTAGCTCTGGTTGTGATGGTGTAGATAGCCCTGGATTAATGAGAATATCTACAAGTTTGTTTTCTAACAGCTTTAGCTAAAAATGTCCTTTAATAAATTACTTCAGGGATTTTATTGGCTCAGAAAAAGGTTTACGGTAGGTGGTGCCTCAGCGAAGCTATTCTGGCTTTAACAGCACTACCAATGTAAAAACATAGTCTTTAGCCTTGAAGGCCACCAGATTTTCCCACAACACTGACCAGCTAAATCCATTCTGTCTTTTTTATAATGTCACACTTTCAGGTTTCATGTTAACTGCCACGTGAATTTGTAAGCATAAAGTTATCTTGTTCTCATCAGTTGGAACGTTGGGGATTCAGGGATTATTTTTATTATATCACTGTCACAGCAGGAATATTTTAGGTTCCCTCTTAGTACTTCAGGTCCATCCCACTGCCTAAAAACAGATGTTAGAGATTATCTGTTAAATTAAATTGCCAACAGGCGTGAATGTGAGAATTAATTGTTGTTTTTTCTGTGTGTCTGGTCCTGTGATGAACTGGCAACTTGTTGCATGTCAGACTGGATAGGCTCCAACACCACGAGACACTGCACAGGATGAGAGGCAACACAGAAGGACGGGATGAATGTTGTTAAATCATCCTTTGTCATCCTTTGATTTGTTTAGGTTCTAAAAAGCTATGCCAAACAAGTACTTGTAAAATTTGTGATTTTCTTTTCAACATATAAATCCAGATGTTAGCTAATGCTGTGCCTTCACCACAGGTATGTCTGTGATGTGAAGAAAGTTTGGATTTGGCTATACAAGGTGACATGAGGTTTCATTATATGATATTAAATTTGTTTAAAAAATTCATGTTGCGGCATCGAGGAAATCCCCTTGCTAACAAAAAGTGTGTCAGCAACTGGATTCCATTCATTTGAAAGACCTGAAACAAAGCTGATCTCAAGTCTGCTACGGGTGGATGCGTTTCTCATCCCTGATTCCACGTGGATTCCACATTCCGGCAGTACTTTATCCTTTTTCTACAGAGATCTCTTTATTGTGCAAAAATAATTCCTCCTCTGTCAGCATGTGCAAAAAAGAAAAAAACAAAAAACATTGGTTTACCTTCCATCTTACATGTAGTAACTTAATTGTGTCCTTTCCTTGGAGGACGAAGAACTCCTGGATGTTTTATTAGGTTTTCACTGGGATCTGTTTCTGGTTAGAACTTTCATGAATGTACCAAGCAGTACTTTGTAAACAGTTACACAGCATGTAACCCTGTTACAGGGCGATTGATGGTCAAAGGGCATGGAGGGGAGCCGTTTGATACCCCACCATCTTATCCTGTTCACGCTGGATTTGTGGCTAATAATGTGCCCTCTATGTTGTGCTCCACTTCGTCCAATCCAGAAGTCAAAGTCTTCACATCTTTTAACAAGCATTAACTTGTGTTAACAGATGTGTGTGAGAATGGATCATGTATGTAATCCAGCATGTCTGATGTGAGTTGTCTGTACACTAGCACTTTTCCATCTTTGTCAGTAACACCTGATACATTTGTTCAAATATAAAAATTGCCTTTCTTGCTTTTGATAGAATCCCATTTAATCTCCTTTTTACCTTCATTCTCTGACTCCATTATTTTGGTGAGAACCAACAGAATCTTTTACTAAACAGGACCAGGTGTTTTTTTTTGTTGTTTTTTTTTTACTCATCCCCATGATTGATTGGATCCCATCCCAGTCCTGTGGTACCAGATTTTGTGCTGTCCTTCATCTGAAAACAGTTTCATTTCATTTTTTGTACTGTTGTCAATGTCAGTTGAATTTAGACTGCCTCTGGATAATCATCAAACTCCCTGTAAGCTTTGTCATCTACATTCCATTAATATGTGCTGACAAGTTATTGTTAGTGCATCAGAATCTTGGGCACACGCAAACAGAAAAAAAGTTAGACAATTAACATATTCTGTGCAATAGAAGAATACAATTAATTTGAAGGTTGTAGCGTGACATGTTAGTTTTAGTTCAGACAGATCAGAGCTACAGGAAGGATAAAATGGATGCATGGTAAAATCAATACGTGGGGGAATGGCTGTTACCTTCAGACAGTACCAAGCTCACAGTTTCCCCCTGAACCTGTCTCAATGCCAATTCAAGAGTCTCAATCTTCACCATGAATGCATGAATGTCATCATTCCTCTTACTTAATGATGCAAGAAGGTAAATATCGAGCTATTCCTTCTGAGTATCAACACTTATGTTTACAACCATCCCGTAGAAACACAGTACCGCCACAATTCAAATAATATAGGAAACTTACAGGAAACATTTACTTCATCCCCTGAATCACACACTTATTGCTATCCTCACTAACTCTTGAAAAAAGAGCTCTTCCCAGGGAATGTGTGGAAGTATAATAAACACATCTTGATGGGGAATAATTTCCTGTACTGCATCAGTCAGGCACCACTGCTGCAAAGCTGCTCTCTGCCCACAACTAACCTTGTCCTCACACGGCAACAAAGCGAAGTGTGAACGTATTTGTTTTATATAACACTAATTTTATTCAGATAAAACTCAATGCATAGTAAGTATTTTAGAGATTGAGTACTATACTGCTCTAAGGTCTCTGCAAGTATGCTAAAATTAATAAATATTGAATAATCGTAGCTGACAGATCTGAATCATGAACATTTTAAAATATTCATAAAGGGCACTTGAGGGCCGGATGTGTCAGAGTGATGTGCAGCACAGTGTAAAAGTAGCATGTATCTAGTCTTCTGTAATAGGTTCTTCTTCAGTAAAGGTGGTATATTTGTCTTTTTTCATGTCACATCACAGGTCTAGTCAATGAGGCCTGGCCCATTCTGTATAGTAAGAGAATACAATGATTTTTAAAAAAATCAACATGTGTTGTGCTTTACCAAGAGTTAAGCATAGCATTTGTAATGCAACCTGTTCAACTTTGTTTTACTCAGATGGGTATGGCCACTTGATAATCAAAGATAGAATTCAAACAGGGGGGATTCAGCCCCCTTAGAGACCACTGTTAGTCTGGCTCATGGCAGATGGGGAGCAGATGGAAGAAGCAACCTCTAACAACCCACCAACTCAACTCAGGTAGGGAGGGAGAAAAAGAAGCTCAAAGCAGCTAATTGACAGCATGGTGTCATGACAAGAGCTTTAGCTTAGGGTGCAGCGGAGTCCCAAGATGATTGCATAAACAACTAAGTGACAATGATCACAGCTGAGCAGATTTTGCCGCAGCTGATGCTCAAGGCCTGGAGCAGCGAAGGAACTTCTTGTTCTGTGACATAAAGATAAATAGGAATTATCAATTGGTCTTTGAGCATCATGGGATATGACAAAATAACCTTTGGGATCCTCTGGTTTTTTTTTGAAGAACAACTGAAAAGAAACTCCTGTTTACATTTATTTCTAAAGACTTGCTGAATTTTTCTCTTTGGTAAGAGGCTTTAGGTTGGAGAGGCAGCGTGCAGCTCCTTAGTAACCCGTCATTTATGATGTTGGAAATAATGTCAGTTCGAGATGGAATTTCCTTCTGGTGAGTGGTTGTGATGTTCCCACCTACTTCGCTCTGTCTCAACTAAAGTGCATCGCTATTGAAATACTCCTTCCACTTTATGGTCATCTGAGCTATGCTCCTGTTTGTCAGGAAAAATTCCAGGTTGTAATGAACATGGGAATTCAAACCTTTTTATAATACATTTCATGCGTGAAGAGGACTCAATGTACTCAGCAGAAAACATTTTAAATTAACCAGGATTTGAGAGAGAGGTTTGAAAAGAACAATTGAAAAACATAAAGAATGACTTGAATAGTGTGAAAACAGAAATTCAGCTTTTCTTTCAGTTTCACTCTAAGTTTCTTCAAAATGTGACTTTCATTGAAGTTGTATCAAACATATATCAGGAGAAACGTCACATTTTATGGCGGCCTTTTTTGTGTGTGCTCTATTATGTCAGTGGAAAAATCATCTTCAGAGATTGGTTTGCAACATGCAAAATAAAAACACTTCTTCTTCTTCTTCTTCTTTTCCTTTTGGCTTTTCCCTTCAGGGGTCGCCACAGTGAATCAATTGCCTCCATCTAACCCTGTCCTTTGCATCCTCTTCTCTCACACCAACTACCTTCATGTCCTCTTTCACTACATCCATAAACCTCCTCTGGTCTTCCTCTAGGCCTCCTGCCTGGCAGTTCAAAACTCAGCATCCTTCTGCCAATATATTCACTATCTCTCCTCTGGACATGTCCAAACCATCTCAGTCTGGCCTCTCTGACTTTATCTCCAAAACCTCTAACATGTGCTGTCCCTCTGATGTACTCATTCCTGATCCTATCCTTCCTGGTCACTCCCAAAGAGAACCTCAGCATCTTCATCTCTGCTACCTCCAGCTCTGCCTCCTGTCTTTTCCTCAGTGACACTGTCTCTAGACCGAACAACATCGCTGGTCTCACCACAGTTTTGTACACCTTACCTTTCATTTTAGCTGAAACTCTTCTATCACACATCACACCTGACACTTTTCTCCACCTATTCCATCCTGCCTGCACACGTTTCTTCACCTCTTTTCCACACTCTCCATTGCTCTGGACTGTTGACCCTAAGTACTTAAAATCCACTACCTTCTTGATCTCTTCTCCCTGTAACCTCACTCTTCCACTTGGGTCCCTCTCATTCACACACATGTACTCTGTCTTACTGCGGCTAACCTTCATTCCTCTCCTTTCCAGCACAAACCTCCACCTCTCTAGCTTCTCCTCCACCTCTTCCCTACTCTCACTGCAGATCACAATGTCACCTGCAAACATCATAGTCCATGGAGATTCCTGTCTAACCTCGTCTGTCAGCCTGTTCATCACCATAGCGAACAAGAAGGGGCTCAGAGCTGATCCCTGATGCAGTCCCACCTCCACCTTGAACTCCTCTGTCACACCTACAGCACACCTCACCACTGTCTTACAGTCCTCACACATGTCCTGCACCGTTCTAACATACTTCTCTGCCACTCCAGACTTCCTCATACAATACCACAGTTCCTCTCTGGGCACCCTGTCATAAGCTTTCTCCAGATCTACAAAAACACAATGCAGCTCCCTCTGGCCTTCTCTGTACTTCTCTATCAACTCAAAGCAAATACTGCATCTGTAGTACTCTTTTTTGGCATGAAACCATACTGCTGCTCACAAATGCTCACTTCTGCCCTTAGTCTAGCTTCCACTACTCTTTCCCATAACTTCATTGTATGGCTCATCAGCTTTATTCCTCTGTAGTTGCCACAACTCTGCACATCTCCCTTGTTCTTAAAAATGGGCACCAGCACACTTCTCCTCCACTCCTCAGGCATCTTCTCACTATCTAAGATCCTGTTGAACAACCCAGTCAGAAACTCTACTGCCACCTCTCCTAGACACTTCCAAACCTCTACAGGTATATCATCAGGACCGACTGCCTTTCCACTCTTCATCCTCTTCAGTGCTCTCCTCACTTCATCCTGACTAATCTTTGCTACATCCTGGTCCACAACAGTCACCTCTTCTAGTCTTTGTTCTCTCTCATTTTCCACGTTCATCAACTCTTCAAAGTACTCTTTCCATCTTCCCATCACACTGCTGGCACCTGTCAATAGACTTCCATCCCTATCCTTAATCACCCTAACCTGCTGCACACCCTTCCCATCTCTATCTCTCTGTCTTGCCAACCGGTATAGATCAGTCTCTCCCTCCTTACTGTCCAACCTAGCATACAAGTCATCATAAGCTTCTTGTTTGGCCTTTGCTACCTCTACCTTCACCTTACGCTGTATCTCCCTGTACTCCTGTCTACTCTCCTCAGTCCTCTCAGTGTCCCACTTCTTCTTAGCTAACCTCTTTCTCTGTATACACTCCTGTACCTCCTCATTCCACCACCAAGTCTCCTTATCTACTTTCCTTCCAGATGACACACCAAATACTCTCTTACCTGTCTCCCTGATCACATTAGCTGTAGTTGTCCAGTCATCTGGAAGCACCCCCTGACCACCCAGAGCCTGTCTTAACTCCTTCCTAAAGGTCATGCAATACCCTTCCTTTTTCAGCTTTCACCATTTCGTCCTCTGCTCTGCCTTTGCCCTCTTCATCTTCCTCACCACCAGAGTCATCCTACACACCACCATCCTATGCTGTTTGGCTACACTCTCACCTACCACTACTTTGCAGTCACCGATCTCCTTCAGGTTACATCGTCTACACAAGATGTAGTCTACCTGTGTGCTCCTACCACCACTCTTATAGGTCACCCTATGTTCCTGCCTCCTCTGGAAGAAAGTATTCACTACAGCCATTTCCATCCTTTTGCAAAATAAAAACACACATAGCAAAAAAACAAAACAAAAAACCCAGACCATTAAGACAGTGAGCCCATTTCACGAAGGCAGGGTTAACAAACCCTGAGGTAAACCTGTGGTTCATGGTTCTTTCCCTGAACTTGGAAAACCAGGGATTTCGGTTTCACAAACGCTTTTCAGGGTTAGTTTTTGTTAACCCAGAGTAAATTGACCCGCAGTTTAACAGGCGCGACAACTCTAAAAAAAGCCATCATCAATGAGCCCCGATTAAACGATTCACCATGACAACGGGCGAGATGCGCATTGCAACGCTTTACGGCAGTTGGAGTACAGATTTTAATTTATGCAGATGAAGACTTTGAGGACATTTTCAGAAGAAAGAGGAACAGCGGTGCAGCTGTAAAGAAGAGAGAGATGACGTGGGGGGAAATTGCTGATCAAGTCAATGCGCAAGTTTAGAGTAGATTAACCGATGGAGACAAGTGAATTATTGTGTAAATCTTTAGGTTACTGACCACATTACAGTCTGCTGCTCAGGTAAGACTCATCATACATCCGTGAGTCAGGAACCGACCCAGAACACCTTACTTCCACATCAGAAATGTAGTCTGCAGCATCACACATGATCTTGACGGATGTTTATCTAGTTTGTCTGGGATGCAGTCTTTGACATGTTAAAACAATAGTCAATCAAGTTACTAATCCAATTCTGAGGTTGCAGCACAATATTATTAAGATAATATAATTTTAAATTCTTTTATCAGATTTGTACTTTATTCACCTGCAATCCTGTGGAACTCCTCCTTAATATATTTTAATCAAATATATTAACTTTTTGAGTATTCACTATGGACCCCAAGAAAGTGACGGAGAAAAGAGGAAAAGAAAAGATGAAGAAAAGAGTTTTTTTGTCCATACAAACAAAGCAAGAGATAATAGAAAAGCATGAGAAAGGGATGAGTTTGGTTGATCTCGCCAAAGAATATGGCCGTAATGCATCTACAATCGCCACGTTATTAAAACAAAAGTAAGTTTAAGGAGTTTAAGGCATTGCGTGGGTGGTTGGAGAAGTTCAAAAGGAGGACTGGAATTCACTCTGTTGTTGGGCATGGTGACGCAAGAGTGCATGAACCAAAGAGGGCAAAAAACAATGATGACAGCAGTTTAAAGGTAAATGACCATCATTGTTATTCTTTACTCTATTCTTTGTTTTTTACATGATGCACGACTCTCATTTACTGTGTAATAATCTAATTGTAACATGTATTTGTTACATGTTTTGATGCATTTTTATGCTTTATAAAACATTTATGTCTGAATTTTGTGGGGCTTGGAACGGATTAGGGCATTTGCATGGAAAACGCATCTCTACTTACGAAATTTTCTACTTAAGAAATTTCTTCCAGAACCAATTAATTTCGTAAGTAGAGGTACCACTGTATTCATGGTTGTATATCCTGGTAAGAACTGTCTGACTTGTCTGCCGACTTAACATCACTAAACATCACAGATAATAAACTGCTTTTAATTCTGTCGTTCCTCAATCTGGAGAAATCAAAACCAAACTCTTTTAAAGGACACATTTTAGACCTTGAAGCATTTCAGATTTGCTCTTTGCATTGCCTTAAAGCGTGATTTTTTTTTGTTCACAAAATTAACTGGCATATTTGAAACTCATGTTATTCCTTTTGTTCATTCAGTCTTCAGCAAGTTCAGGGTCTAAGACTGCTTCATTCACTGCAGATGTTTCCTTACTTTTAATCAGAGAATTTGCTAAGTTTTTGGCATCCTTTAAAAGTTAATGTAATTCCATGTTGCATGTGACATACAGTATGTTTTTTACACCTCTACAAATTAATGACCGCATGGAGAAGCCTGTTTTTCTTACCAGGCGATGAAAATAAAGGTATTTAGTGGCACTGATAAGAATTCCGCCTCATTGATGGAAAACTGAAAAGGGCTGGGGAGTTGTGCTGCAGCGGTGCTTTGAAAAGAAAGGATGCAAGTCAGAGAGACAGCAAGCAAGGGAGCAACATTACAAAGAGAAAGAGAGATGAGTAGGCATTTTAAGTGTGGAAGGAGGAAACATGGAAGGATGTATCTTTAGTGAAGCCAAACAGAAGCAAAATTAGTTTGAACAATGAAAGATACAGATGGTGGACGAAGGGTAAATGATTGGCCACTGGGAGATGGAGTGGGGAGAGAGCGATAACCACCAGTGTAAGAGAAGGAGAGAAAGACAGATGGAGACAATGGTAAGAGGTGAGGGAGGGGTGGTGGTGGGTTTGTCCTTCCCTTGTTCATGCAATCGAGGCTTGAATATAGCAGTGTGAAAAAACAGACGACTGCAGTGTGGTGCAACACGGGGTCTGAACAGCATAGGTGTAAAAACTGGAGGATCCCTGTGCACATTGGGACCTGTGCTCAATGATGGTGAGCTGTAGTGCAGAGCCAGAGGAGCTGGTGGAGGTGATGAGGGAGTGGGGGAGGAGTGTGACCGATGAAAGAGGGAGCAGGGGAAATGTTGCGGTAGCAAAAACAGGTGGCGAAGCAGCAGGCGGTTAGGGGAAAAGGAAAGAAAAATGGTAACAGACTTGGCAGACTGCATCATGAAGCACCTTGATGATGCTTTAATGACCCAAACATGCACTAAAAATAGATGGGATTAGAAACCTTAATTGAGAGTTATATTTGAGCTGATGTCACTAATGACCACTTTATTTCAGCTCATCTGGCATTGGGGGTGGAATTTAGCGCATTTACTTAAAAAACACAAGAATCTTTCCCATTGTATGGACCCATTAATATTTTCCTTTGGAACCTCCCCTCCATCAGTTTGGCACCAGACCTTTGCAACACCTCATTTCTGTTTCAGGCCTGGTGCTTGAGCCTGAATCAGCTGGTACACCCAAAACACCCAAATCTCTAATTGCCTCCAATAATGTTTATATTCCATTGTGGTTTTCTGTTTCATGGACGTAGGCTGTTGCTGCAGTCTTCTTGTTAGCCGTGTATTTTCCACTCTCTCAAAAACTGTTGCTATGGGATATGCTGAAAAAGGAAAATGACCTTAACCCTAACCTGGTCACCGTTGATATCAAACTAAACATGGAAACAACTCTTATCTCTTCTTCCACCATTGAATGCCAGCCCTTGCCTCTTTTTGTGCAAAGCAGCTTCCCCTTGACTTTATTTGCAAATGACCATAGATCAAAGCTAGTGCATAGGTAGATCAAAGCAATAGCTATGGTCTTACACTGGCCTTCTCTCGTCTTTCTATCTTCTAGAGGGGGCATATTTCTTGTATAAACTGTTTTTACATCCCTCTTCAAGGCGGTCATGTATTGTAATCGTCAGCATTTGTATGTTTGTCTGTTAGTCCGTTCATCTGTCCGTTAGAACACCAAATACCTTCACAGAGTAACTGCAGATAGAAAGATAAAACAAAAAGCGCATTACTTGTGCTGCAGAGGGAATGAAAATGAGATGATGACCTTGATCTAGTTTTCTCAAGGTCAAGGTCATCATCTCATTTTCAAATTTTAACTTTAGTACACTCAGGAACCAGATAAGATAGAAAGACGAGGGAGAAGGCCAGTGTAAGACCGTAGATCAGAGGGAGCGCTTTGATCTATGAAAGTAGGTCAGAGCACTAGCTTTGATCTTTGATCTACGCAAGTAGGTCAGGATAAATTTTGAATTCAGGGGTGTTGCGAGATGTTGCAGTCTCTTACTGCATTGGTTCTCATTTGTATTGCTTTTATGTAAAGCACTTTGGATTATTCATTTGTATGAAAAGCACTTAATAAATGAACTTTAATTGAATGATTGATATGTAAATAATCAAGTGAATATTTGGTCGCTATATCATGGGTTTTCACCTTTTGCGGGTGGTCCTGGAACCCATTAACCGCGAGTAACGAGGGATTACTGCTGCTATGTCTCTCTCACCACAGCGTATAAAACGAGCAGACGTCTTGTTGCCGTTTGGTCGATTTTAATAAGTCTGAATTGCGCAGGTGAGTCTCGTCACGAGAAACTCGCACGAGATCAAAACATAATGGTTAGAAATTTAAGTGGAAAAATGAATAAATTGTGAATGTGTTTGTTGAATGGAAGTGCATTTTTTCCCAATATTATATCACGGAAAAAGGTAGCATCCATTTTTTTATTGTAAGTATTCAAAACTTGCATCCCAGGGACGTGCGTCCCTGTCAAAAATGTGCATCACAGATGCAAGGACTCACGCAACCGAAAACACTGTTTGCTGCTCAGCTGTGGGAGGAAAAAATCGAGGCCGTGGAATAGTAAAGTAATTGAGTCTTATTGTATAAGAAAGCCTCTTTAATTTTACGACACCAAAGAATACTGGATTATAAATGTCTCCCGCTGGCTAAAAGACCCCCTCCATGAAAAGTCTACAATGGCTTTGATTATATTAAAAATGGATTAATATCGTTGTCACATTTATCTCCTTTGCCCCATCTATCTCCCCAAACCTTTATGAAAACAAGCCAAGGGGCTGAGCTCGACCTTGCAGCACCTGACACTTACTGATGACTTAGTATTTGAGCGTCTTTCCAAGGTATCTGAGTTATCACCAACCTCACCGTTTCAAAACACTTGTCTGGCTTGGCAAAAAAAGCAGAGACTCAGGCTTAGACTCAATAATACACTCCGGCCAGATAGAGAAATTGCTTTTCTTCAGAGACAAATTCTCATCCAATCAATCTCCTGAAAAAGCAGGGTTCTGCCTGAATATTTCCAAGAGGCACTCCTGCCCTGTCGTCCTTTGCAGAACACAATGAAGTCTCCAGTGGAGGCTTGTACTGATCAAACGCTGCACCCTTCATCCTTTAAGGAAAATGAAGGACATTCACTCAGATCACACTCTCTTTTGCTTTTTATTGGGACATGTATGAGTGTTTGGGACAGGCCCTGTTTGGCCACACAATGGGACATGCAGTTACTCTGCAGGGTGCAGCGGCATTTAAGACAGCTTTGTTAACTGCTGACAAGATAAACATGAAGCTGAAACCCAAATGTTCTCATGAAATATGCATCTTTCCTGAGGATACGGGTCATGTTTATCTGAAACGCTCTGTGCTGTGGGTGATAAAGCATGAAAAATATTATATTTTCTGTAATGCAAATAAAGGCTGGTGACAAAGCTATATGTTCTTTACAAACCAGGCTGTGTACACTGGGGCTAGAGCTATATGCTGAAATGCATTCAGCATATTTCCTGCAGATAAGATTAAGGGTCCAGTTGTAATGAAAAGTGGGCTGCTGGTTCTTGACTTTTCTACTTTTATGGGAATTGCTTAGACTTGTTAATTACTTTTTTTGATTGTATTTTGACGGGCGGCACGGTGGCGCAGTGGTTAACGCTATCGCTTCACAACACGGTGGGTCCAGGTTCGAGTCCCGCTCTGTGTGGAGTTCGCATGCTCTCCCCATGTCTGCGTGGGTTCTCTCCGGGTTGTCCGGCTTCCTCCCACCTCCAAAAGCATACGCTTCAGGTTGATTGGCCGGTCCCCAATTGCCCGTGGGAGTGATTGTGTGTGTGCATGTTTGTATGTCTTTGTATGTAGCTCCGCGGTACACCCCGCCTCATGCTCTATGCCAGCTGGGATAGGCTCCAGCTCCCCGTGACCCGCTACGGCGGATACAGCGGCAGTACTTGAAAATGAATGAATGAATAATTAATTAACTAATTGTTGCAAGTTTGGATGAAACATATTTTTTGTATTAATTTAGTTTCTCCACCTTCGAAAGAGCTGTCAGTTAAACTCAAGAAAAGTGCTTTTTTTTTCTGTGAATTAGTATATCATAAAGAACTTAAACTTAACTTAAAAATGTATTTCAGATTTTATTTCAAATAAGTCTGTATGATAAATTACCACTGAAGGCAAAAAAGACAAAAACATGTTGTTATCCAGGATTATGTTTGTGATAAACACAACAGGAGGTCAAAAGCTTTAATGTCAACCTGTTTGTAATTGAGTTTTCAAACATGTGGTGCCCACTTGTCTCATTAAGGATTTGTAAAATCACCAGGATTGGGTTGAAAAATGGAAATTGGCAAAATTTTTTTAAAGAAGGAAGTTGTTTTCCATCTGTGGATGCTGTTGCCTATAAGCAAAAGTTAATAGTTGCTTCTTGGGAGTTTTTTTTCTTCATTTCTTTCATGAACTCTAGTTTTATTTCCACATATCTCTGTTACCATCAAGCTTTTATCCTTCTTGTTATGCCCATTTCTTTCTGTTCTCTGTCTTGCTTGATGTGTGGAAATACAGTAGGTTGTAAACTGAGGTGTTTGCAAGCGAGGCTGATACGTTCCTGAGTTTGATCAGCTATGCTGCGAGTCCCCCACATTTATGCCATAACGAACTGAAAATCTCAGTTACATAAAAGTACATTTGGCAGATATTCTATACATGGAAGGTAGATATGTACACTCAAGACAGAGATAGAGTGATTTAGCTGTCTGGAACGGACTCATTACGCAACATGAACCTCTGTTCCCTTGGAGGCTGATTGGTCCCTTGACATTCATGTTGCTGCATTTATGACACTAAGAATATTCCAGCATCATACATGTTATGACACTTAAAAGTTGATTATCAACCTATCAGATCTTGACATGATTCATTTCCTCTAAAATCCTTTCTCATATTGATGAGCCGTTATGGGCTCCAGTGATCTCGCACCTGTTCCAGATGCTGCTTTCTCACAGGTTTTGAGGGATATATCTGCTCCTGAGTAAAATTAGACTCTTACAATCACTGGACTCCAAAGTTAAGTGGCAGTTAAGCCAAGTGTCAAACCAGTTTAAGTTTTTATGCCCACTTTAACGCATTAAACAAACATTATCTACACCTGGACTGGAGGGACAGAGTGGTTTTATAACACTATTAAAACTGTATGCCATGGCCAGGCTCCCTTGCCTGATTAGAAACTGTGCTCCTTTTGATCCCTCCACTTCTTTCCTGTGCCCCACTTTCATTTCTCTGACACAGTCAAAGCGGTTTGATTCTGTAAAGTACAACACAGTCACTTTTTTACTCTCATGTCCCCCACTCTGACCTGTTCTATTTCATACACAGGCCTTTTGAAATATTCAGTACTAACCCTTCCATCTTATTACCTGCATATCCAGTAGCAGGGAACCTTGAAAGGATTTGCAAGCTACAAATTCCCTCAAGCTGGAAGAAGATGAACCACAGCAGAGCAACTCTAGGGAGAAATCTAGTCTTGCTAACTAAATCCACTCATAAAAAATAGTTTAAACTTAAAAAAGTATTCATACTTACAACGTACACATGATATGAAACAGTTTCCATCAGTCTTACAGTTGCCAGGAGGCAGAGACTAGATAGAGTACCCCACTGAGTTTCTTGTACAAAGAAAGCAACACATCAATGAAGATAAAATAATTAATACTGAATATATTTTAAAACCTGTGATTTCTCAGCAAGGTTTCCGTTAGAGGAAGTCTTTTTTTTTTTTTTTTTCTTTTGCAGAAAGAACTTGTCAACGTTCATCTCTAGGAGTTCAGTAGGGGTGAGCTATGGGTGTGAAGGAGAGAGAGGGAAGAGTGGGATGGTCGGGAAGAGATAATGATGAACAGAAAGGAAAAGGGAGGATCTAGATTCTAGAAGTTGATTTGTGACAGAGCAGGGGAAAGCAAGAGAAAAATAGGTGTTAATGATTGGTGTGGGTGTTAAGCAATGAAAGAAGGGAAAGTGCAACACAATTAAGAAACACTAGGTGTCAAGATTCACCTGGGACTGGAGGAAGTAATAGAAACAGGCTCATTCACCGTCCCTCTACATGTGGACACAAGTTCATCTGTTTCATCAACACCCGCAATGCTCTCATACCTCCTTTTTGCCAGCAATGATAGACCCATAAGATGAGAGTAACGAAAATGCCGATGTCAATAACAAAATGCTTCGTAAGACCTTTACTTTACAGCAGATGAAGACCTGGGTACATAGAAGAACTTTATGAATGAATGATGAATTGAAAACCAGCCATTCTGCCAGATGCTGGGACATATGATGGGTAATGACTAGAAACAAAGGTCTCAAACTGGCCGTGAACCCTGATCATAATTTTAACCCAACCACTGCATTCTCCCCCCAATGATTCTTTCATGATGTCATAATTAAGATCGTGACAGCATGTGTGATGTTTGCAAATAAATCCATCTCTGATTTAAAATCTGATGTTAAAACTATGAACATACCACCCAGGGTACCATTTGATTGCTTTTTTTTTCAAACCTGTCTGCTTGATATGCTTGTCTTGGATGTCATGTAGTAGCTACATGCTGTATGTGGATGTGATGATGAACAGATCAGCTGTAAAATATAGGGAAATAGAAAATTTGCCAAATTTCCAGATGAGGCGGTGCTGCAGTGATGAATGAGATGTGGCTGTGTGACTGTTCTAACTGTTACCATGGGTGCCAACATGAAAAGAGAGAGATTCTGTGACACACAGACTGCACACTACCCACGCATGTCCAGGGCATGAATCTCCAATTCCAGCACTGGATATAAAGCATGCACTACAACACCTTTGATAACTTTGCATGTGAATGACAATGTGTGTAGATGTACAAGCAAACATCAATTTCTGATGGTCAGATGTCCTCTTCCATCACCCTTACCTCCGGAGCCTTTCTTATCACCTATATAACAGAGTATAAAGTGCAGGCTCATCGCTGCTGTCTCTCTGGATCCAAACCGAGACTTGTTGAAACTGCATGATCACACCTCTGGTCATGATTTGTAACATAAGTTGGAGCAGATTTGTGTTGGTGGATTGCGGTATGTAGAGCATCTGTTACACTAGAAGCTGCCTCTCAGGGATTACTGCTGCTCAATAAGTCTCTGAAGGCTAACTGTGGACGGGCCACTGGTTATCTGTCACCTCTGTCTGCACCTCTTTGCTTGTAGACCCACTCTGATCATTTCCCCCTGGCTGCCACTACTCCTCTCTCTGTGTCATGGACTTCTCATGGGACACTATTTGCCACTCTTTCTTTCCTTCCATCAATCATTTTTATGCCACTCTCATTCTACAGGTCATTTCTCACTGGTGTCCATTTCTCTGTCCTCTATTTCTGATTTGTTATGCTGCCTTCCCCTAGCTCATGTCTCATTGGTCACTGTCCATTGAACTTTTGATTACGCTATCTCTCACCTTCCTCTCTCTCACTCTCCCTCTGTACCCACCTTGTTGTGGGATCTTACATTTTAGCTGTCAGAGATTTGCTTCACTCAACAGTGTGTGGCTGAGAGGTTTTTTTTCATCAGTGTTGTCTTTATCAGCAGAAAACATAAAGATCGCTCATCATCGAGTGGCTCTACGAGCCCGGCAGCATTGGTTTAGTCTATACGTCCGGCCAGGAGGAATTATTTAGTCAGTATTTCACATACAGTGGAGATATTGCTATTTCAGTCCATCATTAGTATCACCTGAATGAACTAGAGGGTCAAGTAAGAAGGGCGAATGGGAATATGGAGCCGTTATAGGAAAAGAGAGAAAAGCATACGCTTGTGAAATACTGCACTCCTGTTTCCCGTTATATGTATGTGTGTGTGTGTGTGTGTGTGTGTGTGTGTGTGTGTGTGTGTGTGTGTGTGTGTGTGTGTGTGTGTGTGTGTGTTTGTAGGAGTAAAGAGTACAGGAACGTATGGAAATGTCAAGTCATGACAAAAGGATGTGTAACTTTGAAGTCAATAATTACATTCACAGGCACTTAGATGTGAAAATCAGTTCCATTGATTAAGTAGAGGTGTGTCCCTCAAAGATGGTGTAACAATTAAATTGGTACCTGTGTGATTTAAAGTGCTAAAGGTTTAAAGCAGCTACTTAAACTTTGAAATGATTCCTCATCTTCATTTTCTGAGCTCAGATATTTAACACAAATGACACTAGCCTTCTTGATGCTTTCTGTACTCAATCAGAACAGACCCAGCCTGTGGTTTTAAAGTGTTTCTTGTTCACTGGAAATTAGTAAATTATTTTCTGTAACTAGTGAAACAGGTTGTGCTGGGGATTCACAATTTCCCATAATGAGAGAGATGCTGCATTTACAGCAGGAAAGGCAGTAGGCGATTTTTCCAAGATGGTTACCCACTGAACACCATGGCAACATCAGTTAATACCATGAATTAGTATGTTTTGCTGTTATTTAGCATTTTGTGACTTCTTTTAAATTAGAAGAGCTGATTCTGTGAGAGTTAATATTTAAAATACTTAATATATTGACTATTTATACTGTAACTGGATCTTGCAGCCCAGTTGCCACAGGTTTATTAACACCTGAGTTACCAACTCTGCTATGAGAGATTACAGCAGCTGTCAGAAAGTCTCTCTATGCCTTGGAGACTGATGCTATCTTGTTTTGCCACATTGAAATATCTGATTTTGTCAGAAATAATATGATGCAATCTAGCATCACTGTTAAGTGTCATCCAACCATAAATATAAAAGTGGAAAAAGCACAACTGGTCAGAGTAATAGACCAAAACATGAGGCAAACACACTTGAAGTCAATCAAAAATAGGGATAAACTCCCAAAAGGTAGCACAGTAGCACAGTATCTGAAGGCTCATAGCCTTCAAGCTCATAGCGTTTCGGCTATGAGCCTTATAGCCGAAACGCTTAAGCGTTCATTTTTTGGTGTGTGCCAAAATAAAAGAAGTGGAAATGTGAGTACTTTGTCTTCCCTTTATTAATTTTTTAGATGTGCTACCTTTTGGAAGTTTATCCCTATTTTCGATAGTTAATCATTTGGTCTAGCACTCTTTAGTAAAAACACTTAGTTGATGCGCAACCTCTTTTTTTTTTTTCTTATCTAGTAACACTTGAAGTCAACTTAGAACAACAAATAATTTGTTTAAAAGGATCACTGACCCAAGAGTGAGTTTTGCCATAGCCCATGTCCAAGAGCCATCAGTGATAGATGATGATACATTGTCCTCATATTAGAAGGAAAATGACACAAAAATAGATGACAGAAGTAGGTAGGAAATAGAAATAGCAGGTGCTGCCTTCTTAAAGTGTTATGCATTGACAAAATATGACAGTCAGTGCTTTGAAGCACCATTAACTAGAAATAGTTAATACAAAACAGCTGAGGAAATATTTTTATTAGTGCTGTCAGGCGATTAAAAAAAATTATCTAATTAATTACAGGATTTGTAATTAATTAATCTAATTAATCGCATTTTAATCCCATACCTGCTAAAGGCCCCCAAATAAAGAATTTGAATTCTAGGACATTAAAAAATTGTAGTTCATGACTAATCAATAGAATACACCAAGAAGAGAAGATTTGAAATCCACATTTTTATTGGTTAAGTGTGCTTTATAAATGAAATTCATGAGAAAAAAGGTCAAGCACATCAGTAAACCAATACAAATACAGTATAATAAAATAAATAACTGACAACAGACAACTCTATGTGTCCTTGAGCCAGTTGCTCAGACAAACAAGCTTGTTTACATTGTCTGAGTGTAACGCTGCCCTCTTCTTTTGAACAATGTTACCTGCGAGTGAAAAGAGTCTTTCACATGGCACAGATGTGGCAAGGGTAGCCAGGTATTTGTGCGCAAGAGAGGACAGGTGTTCATCAGCTCCTGCGTGAGCTGCCCACCACTCCAGTGGACACTCATGTATTTCAACACATAGCTCAGCTTTGTAGCGGGCTAGAGGCTCCTGCTCCTCTTTGTCCGAGTCTGAAGACAGCAGGAGGAGACTCTTTTTCGCTGCTGGCTCGTCCTCGTTTTTGTTGATAGTCCCGTCTTTGTTCTTTTTTCTTTTGAGTGGGCTTGCCTCGCTCTCCTGTGTTGCGTCCATCTCTGTTGTCAGTCACCCTGCTTTTGACTAGTGGCGCAGGTACAAAGTGACTGCAGCCTACGGGTCCCTCAATGGGCCAAATTTAAAATGCTTGGGCATTGACTTGCCACTCACGATTATTTGCGTTAATTTTTTACAGCGCGTTAATTTGCAGCGTAATTAATTAATCTAATTAACGCATTAAAGAGACAGCCCTAATTTTTATCCGTAGCTCATGTCTCTTTTTTATGCAGCAGTCGATGTAAAGAGGAGAGTCATATCATATTCTTAAGTTTTGTGGATAACTGGGTCATCAAAGCATTTGACTTTCATTGTTCACATGAGTTGTTTTGAACGGTGAGGTCATTCAGGTCAATCTTGAGAACACTTACAAGCTGCCTGTTCTGCTCCAGTAGGACTAGGAACAACCATCAGCTGTGATGCATCACATGACTGCCATTCAGAAATCAGTCGTACCCTAAGCTGGGTCACAGCACAGTGAAAACTGTTCATGTGAAATGATGAAGTTTTCTTATGTTGGCAAGAAAAAGCATTTCCATTGCTGCACAATGGTAGAGCAGCCAACATCTAAGTATTTTCTATAAGGATCCACATTAGTGTCTGTGGGTTCCTTATGGAGTCTCATTGCATAGGTGGATTGGTGTGAATGGCTGTCTGTTTGTGTGTCAGCCCTGTGATTAACTGGCAGCCAATCCACTTAGTCCCCAACCTCTCAACCAATGTCAGCTAGCATACACTCCAGTCCCCACCATGACCCGACAATCAGGGTGTAAAAAATGGATTGATGGATAATTGCCACCACTGTTAAACATGGGGGTGGATCAGCACCTGTATCAGAGCAAATTTTGCACGAGTAATTGTGTCAGATGATTGCTCTGTACAGTTGTATTTCAGGCAAAGGTAAAGCACCTTTAATAGCACCAATTGCGGACTGCTCAGTTGTGAACTCCCATCAATGTATTTATGACCAGTTCAATTCAAGGGTGGCTTAGAGGACCGTCAGTTCCTGGTGCGGATCTAAAAGTGTATTTTTATGTCGTTATTGTTTAGTTTGCTGCCATTTCGTCAGCTCTAATATAATATGTGACAGCACACCAATATGAAATATGCACATACGAAATGTTTCCATAAATAATTTTTCCTTTATGTTATAGATTTTCATTTTTTTTCTATCCATCAGTGATAGATGATTATATGGATTCAGCAGCTTCCTGCAAATCCATTTCAGATAAGTCAAGTTTATATGTCACTAATTTACAACATGAAATAAAGTAAACATTATTGCTGATTGGAACATGTTCAGATATGATGTTTAGGTGACTAAATAAAACACAAATAATGTGTGTTTCACACTGCAGTCACAGGCAGGCTGTTTTGGTCACTCCTCTGTCTGTGGTTAGGTTGAGGCAGCAGAAGTCATTTCCTTAAGGCTGGAGGAAAACTAAATAAATCAAATGAAATATGTTGTCAATGAATAATTCATTAATATTTTTAGGATGTTCATCAATGTTTCCTCACAAAATCCTGCATGGCTAACAATATTTTACCATTATAAATATACTTGCTTTTACAAATCAGTAAAATAAATCTTAATCTCTCAGACACAGGCCTGTCATAGCAGCCGGACGAGGCAGCTTAATCATCCCGACCCAAATGTTAAAAGTGGCTTTTCTTCTTCAGAGTCAGATCCATTATAAAATCACATATTCATCATGTATCAGCACGCTCCACTGCTTGCTGCACTGGAGCTGCCTGATGCTTACATTCAGGAAATATGTTGTGTATCAATTTATTTATGGAATTCAGCCTGACCTGTATGGTATCCTGGGATCTCAATAGAATTTAAATGGAAACTCTCTGGCTGCAGGAAAAGCATTTAAAATGAAGGATCTGCTGCAAAGGTTAAGCCCGCACTGTGTATGCTAACTATAACAATTTAGACCATTACATTTTGTTATCAGTATATTTGTCGATTTTTCTCTCATCTACTGGAGATGTTATTGAGATGCTTTGCACCCTCAGGGCTTTAATATGGATTGTTGAGTATATTGCAACAATTATATTGTATTGATATGTTTGAGATGTTCTGCCAATTGCCTTTATGGAGGTTTTCCTGATAACTGCGCAAAATATCCTTCATTTCTAATTCTATCATAATGATGTTTTTGTTGCCTGACTGCTACTATTGATTTATGTTAACATCTTGCATCTGTATATTATTTGTATTTGCATGAAAATCTGTAACCAGGCCTGTGTGGGGCATATCCCATGTTAGCTTGGTGGATTTGTGATCAAATTAAATCAGAATAAGAACTGAAACAAGGTTGTATGAATGACTGATTTAAACTTAAATTAACATTTTTCTTTTTCAATTCTGTAACAGCAAAGTTTAATATTTTCCATTTTTCTTTGTGACACCTGATCATTTTAATCCAAATGTCTGCTTTTTGCTTTGCCTGCTTTTGCTTTTGAACAGACTCACTCAAATCTTTTTAATGAAATCTGTTGACTCCAACTTTTTGGATCGTGTGAGCAAAATCCAGGTCAACTTGGGACCTGCTATTATTTGTATGGCATCAATAAAGCTGCTTCTTTCTGTAATTCCTCTTATGTCTGTCCATTTCCACTGTGGTAAAAACGTCCATTCCTGTGGGACTTGTGTTGGATTCTCGGCCTAATGCATGCCTCTATCTGCAGATATAAATG
Organism: Antennarius maculatus; assembly: GCA_013358685.1. Classification (NCBI taxonomy): domain Eukaryota; kingdom Metazoa; phylum Chordata; class Actinopteri; order Lophiiformes; family Antennariidae; genus Antennarius; species Antennarius maculatus. The sequence goes on from CM023606.1 coordinate 22,825,919, forward strand.
AGTTGAACTACATTTGTGCATGAAAAGTTAAATTAAACTTAATAAAGCGTCTTCTGTGGGGAAAAAAAATCCTGTTCCACATCAACAGACCTTTGCTTTTTTATAGTGCTTGTTAGCTTACTGCACCTACTGTGTTCCTTAAATAGACCTGGAGGTTTTTTTCAGTAGTTCCAGCCAAGAGACTGCTCATTAGATAATCACTATTTGTATGTTATGTGATTGGTACAGTTTTTTTTGCTACTGCTATCTAATATCATAGGGGAATTCTATGTACTTTTGTGAATTTGGAAAAATTAGTCAAGCAAACAGAATGTGTCCTCAATGTGGGCACACAGATCAGAGAATAAGAGTGATTCACTTCAAACAGGATTCTTGCATTGTGAATTAAAAAAATGGCCGCTCAGGATGGGAGAAAAGCTCAAAAATTACAGCCTCAGTGAGCTCAAATCACCAGTTGAAGGCACAGGAAAGCAATCTCGGCAGGTTTTATGACACAGTATTTACTCATGAAAAACAATAATTATGGAACAAGGCCATTATTAACACATTGATGCTGATTGTAACTCACTCTCTGTCGACCTGGGTTCACATTTAGGAAGTGCACATGTGTAATGCCTGATTTATAGGGCAGTTTTGACATTAGGGAAATAAGCTGAAGCATATTAGCTGTGTGTGAGCTGCTGCTTCCATTCTGACTTTGCCCTGGGACTGGATGAGTCCTGTCACCATGTCTGACAAACTGGGCATCGCCGCAACAAATCAGTTGCCTTCCAATCCCAGTCAATATAGTAAGACCGGACCTGCAGGCAGCTGGAGTGATGTAGGTGTGTGTCTGTGTACCAGTGTGTGTGTGGGGAGGAGAGAATACTCAGGAGATTAGAGATTTATTGATTACCTTTTGGAGTGTCTCTCCACTTCCCCTCCCACCTCTGTGGCTCCTCCATTCGCTACCAGTTAATTTATAGAGGGTTGTAGAGGCCAGTGTATTTGGCTCTGCAGGCGGGTCACTACAGACTTGTAGTGACCCGCCTTCTCTTAGAGGCTTATTGAGTACATAATATCATTATAATGGAATGAGAACAGGCCATGAGCTGTTGCATCAAGCATCCCCCTTCTTTTAGTCTTTATAAATGCACTGTGATGTCTCTCACACAGCTGCAGCTTGAATAGCATTAAAATTCAAATATGGGATGCACCATATCTTGCAGCTCTGTGGGTGAACAAACCAACAAAATGTTGACATGTAGATGATTATGTTTGAGCTGTTTGATTAAGATGCTTATAGATTCATAATAAGTTGGGCTGCAGGTGACGGTAGGAATGGACAGAGGTGCAGGAGCAGGTGCTGCTTAGATGTGGCAATTTGTGATTAGATTCACAGCTTTTTTCCACGGGATGTGGCTTTGTACTTCCATAGAGGCAGCACTGCTGTATAATGTGGACTCTCACTAATAAATCCTCTTCCAAACAGCAGTCTGAGCTGAACACGAGCCTGCTCTCTGAAGATGAGCATCAACATCAGCGCTTTCACCAAACGTCCAAAATGGCACATATTTAACTTTAGTAGGCAAATCCGACTAACAGCTTAGATGTTTTGAATCTCATTAGTTGGTATCACAATAGGAACTCAGGTGATGTGGCATTTTCGCCACAGCCTTCCTGTCATCTGTCCTTCTAGCCTATGATTGCCTCCTGTTTCCTTGAGGTGCTGTTTTGATGAAGACAATGAAAGCGATGTGTTAAGGAATAACACAACCAAAATGTTGATTTTTATGCAAATCATGACAGCTCCCTAATTTTTAAAGGAAAGTCAAAATGAACCCGGGGTATTATTTGAAGTACATAATTAAACAAACGTTGTGGTGGCATTATTTTGTTATGATCAATGGGGACCTTGGACAAACAAAATATATCACAAGTTATGATGCGCTCCCTCACAGCAGAAGTGAGGCAATCGCAGACATCGGGGTGAATCGATATCAGTGCTATTATATAGATATACAGCTAGCGACAACATAACAAGCTAACATTTTCACATTTATTTATCATGAAATCATCTAAAATCATGTCATCATCATCAGATTCAGAAGAGGAATTCCCTGTGAACCCAGTTGGGGGTGTAATTATCCCCTATAATTACCACCCAATGTTATAACTGCATTATAACTGCAAACTATACAAGCCCTTGTATGATACCTATCAAGGAGATAACCCCCCAAAATCTGAGGTACTCACTCATTTTCTGCCGCTTTATCCGCTGTAGTGGGTCACAGGGAGCTGGAGCCTATCCCAGCTGGCATAGAGCGTGAAGCGGGGGACACTCTGGGTCTCGACGCCAGTGCACCACGGAGCCACACACAAAGACAGACAAACATGCACACACACAATCACTCCTTCGGGCAATTTGGGACCGGCCAATCAACCTGAAGCGTATGCTTTTGGAGGTGGGAGGATGCCGGAGAACCTGGAGAGAACCCACGCAGACACGGGGAGAGCATGCGAACTCCGCACAGAGTGGGACTCTGGGGTGACGTGCTCATGGCAGATTCTTGGATCTTTGGTCATTTTGACCCTGTTTATCCTTGCTTTCCATTGCTTTCCAATCTTTCCAGAAGGTATTTTGAAGAAAGATAGTTTCTTATCTTTGTGTGTAATTCCCGTGGTGTTGGAACATCTTTTTACCTCACAGGTAACCATGATTTTATTAGATTTATCGCTTCATTAATTGTATTGTGCTGTAATGGCTGCCCTGATTGATGAAGCGACGGGTGTCGTCGATGACGAATGACCCCACGTAACAGTGCTGCTGCAGCGCAGATTTTAAGGTGTCCTGACACCAGGGATGATGCCAGGCATCAGGAAATTTTATTTTAATTTTTTCATAATGATATAAAAAATATATACTACTTTAAAACGAGTTTATTCTCCCTTTAATCAAATAGTTTTGTTGGATATTTTAATGTTATTAATCCACAGTGTTGTAACATAAAGAAACAAATTAATATGTCATGCAGTGATTTATGGTCATTTTAAATAGATGGCTGCATTAAATAAGAGAACTTTCACTGCAGGGCAGTTACAAAGAGTACATTTTGTTGATTTCTTGTGAGGGCATGCCAGGAGAGGCTATTCATTTTCGGGAGGAGGATGATCCATCTTAGGCTAATACAGATTTCAGTCCCCTACTCACCAGCGAGTAAAAGACCAAAGCAGTGAGGAAGAGGATTTTACCAGAAAGGAGATGACTTTTTTGGGCCTTCTACCTGTAGAAAGGAGAAACTTCCTGCATGTTTAGAAATTGCAAATGACAAAAATGCCAGATTCAAACAATGCCTCCAGCCTAAATTAGTATTTTTATGTGTTACAGTCAGAGAGTAGGAGTGGGAAGATGACGGCAGGAAGCTTCCCAGCACAGCGGCGGCTACACAACAATATTTCTCATCTTTCGTTTGTGTGAAAACATGAAAACACCTGAAGGGAGATATATTTCTCTTGTCCCACTGCACCCTCCTGCAGATTGAAAGACATTCAGTGTCTGCATGCGTCTTTTTGAAATTCTGTTTACATCCCAGATAGATAATTAAAGAACATGCCTTGGGATCCAGCGGAACAGCCAGGGTTAATAATCAATGTGCTTAATTTAATTGAAAATGACAATGTGAATATACTTCACACTTAAATGCAGATACCCCCTATCAGGACAAATATGTTAGTATGGATTTTGGAAGAGGAGCAGGTATCTTCAGCGTTGCTATATTTACCTTACGGACCCTCTAATTTTTGTGTACACACACACACACACACACACACACACACACACACACACACACACACACACACACACACACACACACACACACACACACACACACGAACAATGGTTAAATATCATTTTGACTTACATATTTGGAGGAAATGAAGTAGAACAAGGCCAGCTGGGGTTTTTTTATTATAAGGTCGTTTTTTTTAGAGTTCAGGAGACTCTTGAGACAGAGTCAAAGTGATATCCTGCATACAAAGCCTCCTTTAATCAAGATTTTGTACCATTGTCACACATTTCAATTTAGACAGGAGCTCTGATGAAACACGACTAAATGGTTGGAGCTAAGTAGGAGGAGTGAGGGATTAAAGTGACTTAAAAGCTGATATTGACTATATGACTACAAGATCACTAGCTATACAAGTAGCAGCTCCTGATCACTTTCAATTTCTGCTCTTTTCTTTGACGTCCTTTGACTCCATGATTCTGCTGACTTCACCATACAGTACTGTTAAAGACTATTTCCTCCTGCTACTGGAGAATGACTGACTCCAGGTTGGGCAGAAACTATTAGGCCTTTTTGGGGGAAAGTAGGCCAGTGTGTGCGTGCTGTGTGTGCCCTTTTCTCCAGGTATGGAGGAGCTAATACAAGCAGTGAGAGGTAATCTTATTGACTGTCTGTGAGCTCTCCAGGCTGCCTCAGATGCTGAAGACACGGTCAGGGAGATGCTGCGATGCCAGAGGCAGTTTTCAGCACTAACCAATGAATATAGTGCTTCACAGTGTGTGTACATGGTTGTGTGTGTGAGATGGTAGAAAACCAGATTAAGAAGAGGAGAGCAGCAAAACATAAATAAAGTACTTAGTGGTAGAAACCTTGTCTCTGAAAAATTGCATTTATATTCAACTAATTTGCAACAGCAAATGCGTTTATGGAGAAATGTATTCACTGCTGGGATGATGATCTGAGATAAGATTTATTTTACTGAATGAAACTCTGCATTTATGTACAGCACAGGAAGAGTATTGGAGTGCATGGCATCAGTTGAAAAGTAGGACTGTTACTTCCAAAGGGCCAGACAAGAAGCACATGCAGGTTAAGAGGAGGAGGTCTGGAAATCAATTGAAATGAAAAGAAGATTGGAAAACTAAACTTCACTGACCTGCTCTCTGTACAATATGTGTACCTTAATCAGAAATGGCTTGCATAAATGCATCAATAAATGTGAAACCTAGTTGACTGTGTGAACATCATCATGTGAAGTAACTCAACATTCCTCCACTGATGATTGATTAAAGGGGAACCAATCGCATCAAGCCATATTAAACATGATCATTTAATGTCAAGCAAAGGAAATTCATAACGCATCCTGCATTAGATTACTGATCAGTTAGAATCAATAAAGTACGTGACCTGGATTCTAATGATGAGGCATCACCAATATTCAGTACATTTTTTGATAGTATTTTAACACTGAAAAGTGAAAACTGCTGAAGCTGCAGACAGACCCCTGACCCTCCTGATCATTACTGCGTTCTCTTGATGCATTTTAAAAACACACAATTAGTTTTTAAAGCTGTGTTCTGATGTTGCGATCCAATCCTTCAACACAAACCATCCTCTGGCTGTTGCTCCTTCTCCATCTCACCTCCATCAAGTCCTGTTGATCACTATCTTCCTCTCATTTTGTGCACAAACGTGAAAACAGACACGTTCATATCCTGCCAGCATCATCGGAAATCAATGTAAAAGCTACCATTTAGAAAAGTATCCAGAGTCAATGACATTAGCCAGATAGCAGATTTTAAATTAATAGCCCGATTGAACACATCAGGCTACACACTCGATAATGATAAATTGTGTTGGGAATATTTGTGTGTTAATCTCACTGCGTGATAAACAGCTCCCACCCTTTACCCTTTGCAACAGCTGGACGTCCACATTGGTGGGTGTGTGCTTGCTCTGCAACACTTTGACATCATTCAGCCTGCAAACACACCGTCTGCTAGAAAGAGGGCTGCAGGGGATGGGAGGGGGAGAGAACAGAGTGTGTGTGTGTGGGCGACACATGGGATTGTGTGGTTTGTTTGTTTTTTTCTTTTCATATAACAGTACATTACTCCTCTACCTCTCTGCATGTGAGGTGGGGGACACGGTGCATTCTTCATCAAATTAACTGATAATTGTTCTTGTTACTATCGGCATTAAGATCTGACGTGAAGACTTCTGAAATGATGATAGATACAATAAGTGAATTAAAGACAACATCTCCAGTTATTTGCAATATTTTCCTAGTGCTTCAGATTTGTGTCCAACCAAACACATTTCCCTTTTCTCATTTAAAATAATTGCCAAATAATGAAACCTTCTGTTTTGTTCTGAAATCTTACTGCTTTGCAAAAAGTTCGGTTTGCCCTAATGTCATTAGAAACAATCCGTTTTGGTTGCCAATTAAATGATCCCCAATGGAAGATTTACCGCATGGGAACCCCACTGGTTGTCAATTATCAATTGTTAAATTGCCAACCATCATTGTCAGCCTTGCTTCAATGGTGTAAAAAACTTTCAGGCTTTGCAGTATGATTTCATCCATCTTTCATTCCAACACGACAATTAGAGATACGTCCATTTCCTGCAAATTAAATCACTGGAAAGGAAACAGGTGACTCACATTTGTCATAGGACTTGCTGGAAATCACTTACTAGAGCCCCATGGGACACAGAAAATAGACTTTAAGTCTCATAGGGTTCCTTTCTTTTCCCCATTCCCTTGACACTAATAAGCTTCTATTGACCGTCATGACTAACTCAACAGCTAAACACTGACCATGTCATTCATTAAGATAGGTCGTCATGGCGACTCAATGCTTTTTATAGTGAGGGACTGGAGTTTGATTCCTGTCTTTCCTCTTTGTGCAGATCAGGTAGATCATGAGCTTAAGTGTGGTTATTGTCAGATTATCTGCTGGTTCATGGAGTCTGCAGACCTTAGCCTTCATTCATTTAGCCAGCTGTCTCTGAATATCCCTTAATTATTAATGGCATGTAAGCTGAATCTTATTTTATTTTTATAGTACTCATGGCACCAGTGCTTCAGTCCTTAGACTAAAAAGAAGTAAGGGAAGTGTTTTTTCATGTTAAATATTCATCTCTTCAAAATCCTTTTGGTCAACAGGGCAATCCAAGACACAAGATATCTGCTTAACAACTAAAAGGTTTTGATATATTGTATATGAAATATTACGACATTTTGGTGTTTTGGAATGTAAAGCCTTTTATTTATTTGTTGTCATGTCAGAAATGGAAGCTTTTCTCAAAAATAGAAATAAAAAATGTAATTAAAAGAGACAACTTACATTATCTTTTTCAACAAAATGGATTCTGTGGCTTGTTATTGAGGGGCTGATGATGCTAGTCTGCTCTCATGACTGAGTGGGTGTGGTTTGGTTAACAACAATATCACAAAATACCTTCTCGGTTCAAATCTTGTCTCCATGGTTCAAACTGCAGCGAAGCTAAAGAGAGTATAGTTCCTCTCTGAAGGTTAAAAGGTTGCTTGATAACTTACTTTAAAAGATCTACTGACTTTTAAAAGATATTTTTTCTGTCAGTTTTTTGTGTGTTTGTAGGGCACACTGTCCATTACTGATTTGTGCGTCCTGAGGGTTATGGGTCAGACAACTTACATCTTACAAGAAAATATCATGGGTTCTTGCAGTGAGTCAGAAATTGAAAAAAGCAGTACATAGTACAGTATGTACACAAGAGAGGAAAAAAGATGACTTGTATTGAAGAGTTTGGATGGATGTAATGGACACATACAAATGTCAAAGTTGATCTGTGGGTTGGGTTAGGTCACCTGATGGCGGGGGCCACTGACCATGGAGCCCGGCAGTGTTCTGTGTGAAAAGATGAGCTCGACCCCCAACAAGGGAACTTTAGAGGACGGGCATAGTGTGGATTGTGTGGCAGTAGTTGCCGGGGGCTTGACGACCTGATTCCCAGACATCTCGGGGACAGGTGTCACACTGTTTTTTTGGTTTGCGTGGTGGTGGTGGGGGGTGGTATTGCAATGAATGGTTTCCCTGATCTGAATGAGAGTGTTCTGTCATTGGACGTCTGTGCTAGTCACAGTTTGTACACAGTAAACACCTATTTTCAAGCACAAGGATGTCCATAAGTGCATGTGGTACCACGACATCGTAGGCTGAAGGTCAATGATCAACTTTGTTGTTGTGTGATCGGACGTCCAACCACATGTCTTGGACAATTGATTGATAGAGAGGGGCAGAGCTGTCAACCCATCACCACTGGGTGGTGGGCTGGATTATGCTGGCAGGCTCAACATGTCTTGAGAGTCTGTTATGAACATCTGGGAGAGTCCTCTGTCAGGGCAGTCTTGAACTCCCACCTCTGGGAGAACTTCTCTTGCATCCCAGGTGAGGATGGGGACATTGAGTCTGAATGCACCATGTACTCCATGTCCATTGTCGAAGCAGCAGTGGTAGAAGGGTCCTGTCACTGTGACAACCCACAAACCAAGTGGTGGACGCCAGAAGTATGAAAGGTGTCAATGGATAAATGGTGAAAAAAGGATGGATGGCTGGATGGATGGATGGATGGATGGATGGATGGATGGGTAGAAGGATAGACAGATAGAACATGTGACCCAATTAGTTTTTTACTTAATTTTTGTGGTCTTAAGTACAAACTTATCAAAGTCATAGAACATATTCTTGCCTTTAATTGCACCATCTTAGAAGTAGAGCAACAATTACCCCTTAATGCCTACGTGGTATTTATCCAGGGCAGTAGGGCAACAGGCTGGCCTCAATCATGCTGTATGAAAGTCACTACTTATCATGCGTCAGATGCTAAAATGTGTGCTTATGAGCCTTTAAGGTACAAGGTGTGGTGGTGAGGTTTGTTGTCTTTTAAAGATGAAATAGTAAAGATCACACATTTGAGAGCAAATATTCACCTGAGATGTGTAATGGATTATTAAAGCACAGATAAACAGCAACAATGGATGCATTTCATTTTTGAGACATGTTTTCGGTGTCACCTGTTTCCTTTAATTAATTCCATTAAGCTCACAATGGGGAAGTACCCCATTAATGTCTGAAGAGGCATATCATAACAGCAGGGATTGGAAAACCTCATTTCAAATTGTCCCTCTGAAAAAACACTCAGGATCAACATGATGCTAACAGACGTGACTGCAGCTGAACAGATTATGGAGTCTTTCATAAATCTGTGTTTTCTACATGTTTGTAATCACTGATGTGTGATTTTGCGCTTCACTGAGTCCTTTCTGGTGATTTCTCTGAATCTTCATCCCATCTTACATGACATTATACATATTTTAGAGCCACTTAGCTAGAACATCACTGAAGAAAAGACAGGAGACAGAGCTGGAGGTAGCAGAGATGACGATGCTGAGGTTCTCTTTGGGAGTTACCAGGATGGATGGGATCAGGAATGAGTACATCAGAAGGACAACACATGTTAGAGGTTTTGGAGATAAAGTCAGAGAGGCCAGACTGAGATGGTTTGGACATGGCCAGAGGAGAGATAGTGAATATATTGGTAGAAGGATGCTGAGTTTTGAACTGCCAGGCAGGAGGCCTAGAGGAAGACCAAAGAGGAGGTTTATGGATGTAATGAAAGAGGACATGAAGGTAGTTGGTGTGAGAGAAGGGGATTCAGAAGACAGGCTTAGATGGAGGCAACTGATTCGCTGTGACGACCCCTGAAGGGAAAAGCTGAAAGGAGAATAATAATAATAATAAGAAGAGCCACTTAGATAGAACTTAATTGTGAACATATATGGAATGTATAAAACTATGTTATCTTGGTTTTTATTGTTTTGTTTCCCATCCGCACCATCACCCACCCTCTCAATTACAATATTTTTCTTGAGATGCTCAGCAAACTTGCATTAGTTACCAGCTTTAAAAATTTTTATATGATACAAAATCAAAGTGAATCTTGAAATCTGATTTGGAATCCGTAATCAGAAATCTGTAAGGGTTAGGCTTCAAAAAGTCTTTCGCATGAATAGTTTTGCCTTACTTGGCTCCGGGATTTAGGACCCACATTTAGATAAACTGGCAGAGAAGAGTATGCTTCGAAGCATTTCTTGCTCTACAAAAGAGTGAAAAAATTACATTAAGAAAAGTATTATGCAGGCAGGGATGTTAGGAAGTCATCAGCCTAATGCCCAAAAATCAGCAAAACAAGGGTAACAAAAACATGAAAATCAATGAATTGCTGCACAGTTCAGTTCCCAGACACCAATAAACTCACCAGCATTGAATAGTCTGCACTGTGCAGTACACTTTCACTTCACCGCATTGAGGTGAGAAGTTAAATTACAAGAGGGCAGAAAAAACAACACACTGTGGGGAGCTGATCTCAGAAAGTAAAGAGATGCTTGCAGTCTGCAGGATTGTTTTTTTCAGCACGAGAGGTCAAATCAAATCCAAGGGGAAATTAAATATAAAGACACCATTTAAATCAGTCCAGAAATGAAACTTGACCATGAAGTGACCAGCACCGACCGGATTTACTGTTTTCTTAATCAAAACAGATATTATACTACTAAAACTTCTACCTTTCATCAGATGGGTAGCCGACAGCCCCTCACACCTGTCTTTACATACCGAACCACATTACATTACATTACAGTAAATAATAATGCATCATATGAGTTATTCCACCCTAGGCCGCAGTTCGATGATCGACGGGGCGGAGCTTTCAACCAATCACCACCTGGTGGTGTGTTGGCTCCGATGGTGGGGGAAGATGCCGGTCCGACCTGGCAGACCCAAACGTATTGTGAGGGTCTGCTGGGAACGCCTGGCGGAATCCCCTGTCAGAAGGAGTTTCTCCCACCTCCGGCAGAACTTCATCCACGTTCCGGGGGAGGCGGGGGACATTGAGACGTTGTGACTCGGTGGGGAGAATACTTCGAAGACCTCCTCAATTCCGGCGACACGCCTTCCCATGAGGAAGCAGAGTCTGGGTTCTCTGAGACGGGCTCTCCTATCTCTGGGGTTGAGGTCACCGAGGTAGTTAAAAAGCTCCTCGGTGGCAGGGCCCCGGGGGTGGATGAGATCCGCCCGGAGTTCCTAAAGGCTCTGGATGTTGTGGGGCTGTCCTGGTTGACACGCCTCTGCAACATCGCGTGGACGTCGGGGACAGTGCCTCTGGATTGGCAGACTGGGGTTGTGGTCCCCCTTTTTAAGAAGGGGGACCGGAGGGTGTGTTCCAACTACAGGAGGATCACACTCCTCAGCCTCCCTGGTAAGGTCTATTCAGGGGTCTGGAGAGGAGGGTCCGTTGGGAAGTCGAATCTCGGATTCAGGAGGAGCAATGTGATTTTCGCCCTGGCCGTGGAACAGTGGACCAGCTCTACACCCTCCGCAGGGTCCTTGAGGGGGCATGGGAGTTCGCCCAACCAGTCTACATGTGTGTTGTGGACTTGGAGAAGGCGTTCGACCGTGTTCCTCGGGGGGTTCTGTGGGGGGTGCTTCGGGAGTATGGGGTACCGAACCCCTTGATAAGGGCTGTTCGGTCCCTGTACGACCGATGTCAGAGTTTGGTCCGCATTGCCGGCAGTAAGTCGGATTCGTTTCCAGTGAGGGTTGGACTCCACCAAGGCTGCCCTTTGTCACCGATTCTGTTCATAACTTTTATGGACAGAATTTCTAGGCACAGCCAAGGCGTTGAGGGTGTCCGGTTTGGTGGCCTCAGTATTGCGTCTCTGCTTTTTGCAGATGACGTGGTGCTGTTGGCTTCATCAAGCCGTGATCTCCAACTCTCACTGGAACGGTTCGCAGCCTAGTGTGAAGTGGTTGGGATGAGAATCAGCACCTCCAAATCTGAGACCATGGTCCTCAGTCGGAAAAGGGTGGAGTGCCCTCTCCGGGTTGGGGATGAGATCCTGCCCCAAGTGGAGGAGTTCAAGTATCTCGGGGTCTCGTTCATGTGTGAGGGTACGCTGGAACGGGAGATCGACAGGCGGATCGGTGCAGCGTCTGAGCTGAGCCGAAAGGCAAAGCTCTCGATTTACCGGTCGATCTACGTTCCTGCCCTCACCTATGGTCACGAGCTGTGGGTCGTGACCGAAAGAACGAGATCCCGGATACAAGCAGCCGAAATGAGTTTCCTCCGCAGGGTGTCCAGGCTCTCCCTTAGAGATAGGGTGAGAAGTTCGGTCATCCGGGAGGGACTCAGAGTCGAGCCGCTGTTCCTCCGCATCGAGAGGAGCCAGATGAGGTGACTCGGGCATCTGGTCAGGATGCCTCCTGGACGCGTCCCTGGTGAGGTGTTCCGGGCACGTCCTACCGGGAGGCCCGGGGGACGACCCAGGACATGCTGGAGAGACTATGTCTCCCGGCTGGCCTGCGAACGCCTTGGGATTCTCCCGGAGGAGCTAGACGAAGTGGCTAGGGAGAGGGAAGTCTGGGCTTCCCTGCTCAAGCTGCTGCCCCCGCGACCCGACCCCGGATAAGCGGAGGAGAATGGATGGATGGATGGAGTTATTCCTTACTTTAAATGATAACAATGCTACTAGTGGGAACCCGTGGAAATTCCACTATAAAACAATAGTATCAGACTTCATACCAAACATAGGAAAACAAATGTGTTGGTATTATAAACCAAGAGCACCCATCACAGAGTTCTCCCACCAGCAGGCAGCGCATGCCGGTCTGACCCAGAACTGGCGTTGGCGTCTTTGGCGAGGAACCTGAATGAATGAATAAATAAATAAATGTATAAACTTTAGGACTCATAAAGAAAGAAACAGACGAACAAATATCCAACTGTGAAGCATGTTTATCCACACGTCTTCGACGTGGAGCTGTCCATTTCTCTTCTGGTACAGCAAACATAAAAAAACAGCCTTCCACGCCAATTTGGGAACATTTTGCCAACTCCGTCCATTCTGTGTGTACATGTAGACACAGGTCACACACACTAACATCACAGAGGTTTTCGTCGCAGGGAGACGACCCCTGGATAGAAAACATTTCGGTTACAGCGTCCACACGACAACGCAGACCTGGCGTTTTCAAAAAACTTCACTTTGGCCAATGTTTTCGTCCCGGATATCTGCGTTGTCATGTGGATGAAAGGTGTAACTGCAACAAAAAGCCTCGCTGCCCGATGCCTTACGCCATATTGTTCATGTGATTCCTTCTGGGAGATGCGCCGTGATTGGTTGGGCACTTGATTGACAGGTAGTGAGTGGAGTAAAAACGCGACACTGTGAGGTTTTCAGGTGAGCTTATTCAAATATATAGGTGGGGAGATAAATCAAGAATGGATTGAAGATGAAAATATGTGGCAATGTGAAAGATAAGATAAGATAATAATCCTTTATTGAGGGGGTGGGAGTGGTTCTTCATCATCAATGACAGCTTGGCTGTCATCCTCCTCTCCACCACCACCTCCACTGAGTCCAGGGAGCATCCTAGGACAGAACCCGCCTTCCTGATCAGCCTGTCCAGTCTCTTCCTGTCGGCCGCAGTGATGCTGCTGCCCCAGCAGACCACCCCATAAAAAATAGCTGAGGCTACTACTTTGTCATAGAAAGTCCTTAGGAGTGGCCCCCACACTCCAAAAGACCTCAGTCTCCTGAGCAGATAGTCTGCTCTGACCCTTTTTGTACAGGTAGTGAGTGTTGGTACTCCAGTCCAGTTTATTGTTCTGGTGAACACCCAGGTACTTGTACGAGGACACCACCTCAATGTCCGTACCCTGGATATTCACCGGTGTAACTGGCCAGAGTGCTCGCCTGCGGAAATCCACCACCAGTTCCTTGGTTTTACCTGTGTTGATCTGGAGGCGGTTCCGCTGGCACCAGTCCACAAAGTCCTGGGTCAGTTCTCTGTATTCTCTGTCGTCCCCATCAGTGATGAGGCCGACGATTGCAGAGTCCTCAGAGAACTTCTGCAGGTGACATGTGGGGGAGTTGTAGGAGAAGTCTGCAGTGTACAGGGTGAACAGGAACGGAGCCAGAACCGTTCCCTGTGGTGCCCCCAAGCTGCAGACAACCGTGTTTGACACACAGTCCTGGGTCCTCACGAACTGCAGGCGATTGGTCAAGTAGTCCAATATCCAGCCCGTGAGGTGGTGGTCCAACCCGGTGATCTCCAGTTTGTGATCTCCCGGTGATCTCCAGTTTGTGATCTCAGGAATGTCAGAAGACTACACTCTTAGATAATATTCAGACACATGAGAACTCTACTTAAAGGTAGCTGGAAAGTCATTATATCCATGCACATTTTGGATTCTGCAGCCATCCCATAAAGCAAACAGTTCCAGCTGATTTATGGCTGGTTGTACTTTCCAGAGAGGCGTTTGCATCCCAGCCCTTGAGTTATAAGATAATATATGAATTGTAACAGCTTTATATGAATCTTTTAAAAAGCTTCAGTGGACTGCACACAGCCCTTGAGTGTAGAACTGTTTGAGATTTACAAAGCAACTTTGGCATTCTCCTTCATGTTGTCAAATATTCAGAAGCTCAAACTGGTTGATATTTCTAATGTCAAACCATTTGACATTCATTGTGTTTAAAACAGCATTCACTGCCTTTCAGAGAAACGATTACACCTCAAACAAAAATCAAGATGAACGACACGAGGGCTCTGCACAGCTCCATTATTGACTCTTTGATTTATGGCCCAGTCATATGAGGCAATAATGTGCTTTTTCATTCATTTTACAATTATAGCTTGATAAAACTGTTGCAGCTGTAATATTCAATCAATTAATTAAAATGAAAAATGCACAGTGAACGCTGGTCTTAATAGGCTGCTTGCTGATTTGGAAGGAAGTTATGCTCACTGACAAAATATGCAGAATTTCCAATTAACAACTTTATTTGAGTAACATATGTTCAACCACTCCGCCTTAAAGCTGGTTGTTTGTTAGACTTTCATTAGCAGTACTAATTATAAGAGCTATCTTCTAGTTATACCTAATGTGCTTTTAGAGGCTTCATTTTTAGGTTTCTTTGAAGCATTGCTTTACACTTCAGCTTTGAGAAAGTCAGGGATGTTGCTTCAGGGAAGTTTGGTGTTCTCGGGTCTTTGTAGTAAAAAAGAAGCAGGATGTTTATCATCTTTAAATTCCCAATCTGAAGGCAGCCAACAGCCTCAGGTTTCCTGTTTACACACTGACTGCTAACAAAATCACAAACACGGATGTTTTTCTTCTGTTTATTTTTCTAGAATATGAAGATTGGAGATTTTTAGTATTTGTGACGCTTGAAGTTTGACTCCAGAAAACATAAAAAAAAAAAGAAGCCAGCAGTCAGGTTGTAAAATAAACTTTTTGTGCAAAAATATCCATTGCTTTGAGTGTCATCAATGTTCCTTCCTAATTTCATGTTAAATGTATTTCTAGCTTTAGAGTTAATGCACATTTTTGTGCATGTGTGGGACTTAGGTTAACAAGTTTGTTGAGGAAATAGAGTACAAGAACGTTATGGCAGTTTTACTCTTCATAAGGGCCGCAAAGTTACTTAATTCAGGCAAAATGTTCCCACATTGGCGTGGAAGGCTGTTTTTTTATGTTTGCTGTACCAGAAGAGAAATTAAAAAAAAAACTCCAGATGATGTCTTTTTCGGGCACATCATCTGGGTGAACATATGTTGCTTTAATGTCTGTGGCTCGTAGCATTAATAGAACTTTCACAGCTGTGTAAGTTACCCATGCCATGGGCACTTGAACACCACCTTACAATCACAGATGGTGGCTTTTCAACTTGAGTTTATGAAAAATATGGATGGTCCTTTTTTTTATCTTCAATCCTGAGGATACAATGTCCATCAATTATAAACACAATTTTGCTCATCTCATGGTCTATTCTGACCACAAAATACTGTATTTATAATTTCTGTCAGTCTATCTAACATGTACTCTATTAGCATTTCAAAGTAATTCTGATATATGATTACCACTGTGTATGGTAGAGCCTTAATTTACATTCAATGATGCAGTAATGTACAAGTCCATGTTGTGATAATAGTTATTGTCTAGACTCATTTATTCACATTAAAACTTGACACTTAGAAATACGACCAGACAGACTTGTCTGTTTATGCTGGCCTCTGTGGAAATCATGAAGGACTTTTTATTGGAACTGAAACCAATGTACTGTACATTGGTACAGTACATTGACAGCCCTTACCAAAAAAAAGGAGGATGGACTTGTGTTTTTAATGGTGAGCAGCCTTGATAAGTTTTATGGATTTATACCCAACTTTACCAGCCAAATCTGTGCCATGACGGATCATAAGGAGACCTCATATTTTTGTTTTTATTTACACTCTTGATGCCACTGACAGACTTCATCTAGGTGTTAGACCTATTCTTATTCTTATTCTTATTCTTATTCTTTTTCTTATTCTTATTCTTATTCTTTTTCTTATTCTTATTCTTATTCTTATTCTTATTCTTATTCTTATTCTTATTCTTATTCTATTCTTTTGTTTTAGACGGCTGCAGCTGCTGGAGTTGGTGACTGAGATTCAGAGGCTTGCTGTGTGTGTTTGATTATATTATGTATTGTGTTTTGTACATTTAGGCCCAGCAGCTCCTCAGGGATCTGTGCGAGTCTTGATTGTGGTCTAATGTGTATTTTTCTGCTTGCCTTGTGGTTGTGTGAGTAAATGAGACTGACTGGGGTTCCTTCTTGTTTCTTAGATAAATGACTGATTCGTGTTATATGCCGTCTATTTGTGATGACGCATCCTGTCAGTGTCAATACAATGTCATTCTAAGGATTGCACCGACAATCAAGTTGTAAATTATATGACTAAAAAACCCAATCGTCATACTTTTGCCTGCTCATTAACCTGTTTATTGTTCAATGGTCTAAAATGGTGTTTGTGAACATTTGTAAGCTTTACTCATCTCTTTCCTCTCCAAACTCTAAAGAACATTTTACTCATTGCTAAATTCAGAATATTGTTACAATATAACTATAAAATGAACTTTATTGATTTAATTTACAAGGACAGTGTGAATGCCTTTTAAAGATTCCAGCTAGCAGGCTGGACTCTACTTAATATTAAACCTTAAAAAAAAAAAATGAACATAATAAAATGAACATAATCAGGCTCTTTAAGCAGAGCACCAAATAAAGCCTCCAGGCCCTCTCTTCTGCCAGCTGTCATAGCTGTCATTGTCACGCCCAGCGCACACATTGTATTAGTAGCAAAGGCACTTGACTGGCATGACTGTGTTGATCATAGAAGAAGTTAGTTAGACACATTATTGGCCTATTATTATGTGAGGTAGCACAAAACGACAACTACAAGAGACCTGGTCTAAAGTTAACAGTGCTGGAGCATCAGATTCAGCAATAGAGACACAGAGTTCACACTGTTCTTACACACAAGAAATTATCAGCAGCTTTGTTTTAAACTGTTTCACTGTAAATCTGGACCACCATGGCCTTTTGGTTGTGTAGAAGAATTTCATTCCAATTCGCTTTACATTAAATGGTAAGGGTTAGACTTGTAGGAGATCTAAATAACAGTCCAAACACAATTTCATTCTGCATCTACTTCCTACTTCACCCTCACTAATAAGAATGGGTGAATGACTGAACTCTATGATAAACCTGTAATTACTATAGAACTTATGAAAGGAAAGCCCCCAGCAGACTACTACAACGTGCTTCTAAGAGAATATGCTTTCCAGACAGTTAAGTTTAAGCTTCACTTGAGAAATATCCAAAGCTTTTTCAACTCTTGAATGTGGTTCTAAGGCTAAAAAAAATCAATAAACTGAGTTGGGCATGGCTCCTTCCATTTTCCACATTCCTAGTATAAAGATTATGTCTTTGCCCAGCGCACAAATAAGGATTCAGTAATAATCCTGTGAATATTTTGTCAAATGCCTTCATGACTAAACATCTGGAAGCTTCCAGGCTCTTCCTGCTGCTGCTGAGACATTGATATAAAACACAGACGCACGAACAACTGGAAATAGACCTCATGATGGACTTTTCATCTGATACGTTTTATTGTAAAGGCATAAAGGGATATCACCGGCCTGCCTGTCTGCAAGCTTTACTGTGGGACTCTTTTTTCTTTCTTTCTTGTTTTTATGACACTGGTGAGTTTTTCAAACGTCCTTTTTCACTGATGCGAGAGACTTTCAATTCAATTTGTTTCCACTGAGTTTTGGCAGCACAGCGTTTCGATTACAAAAATACAAGCAAAATGATTCTCTATATATCCGACTAACAGGAGGGAAAATGTTGCGATTTGGCTGAGATGACATTTACATAACTGTTCCCAGTGCAGTGAAAGTGAGACGTGCAGGGTAAATTGACAATTTTCATGTTTAGCTTGTTCAGTTAAGTATTCAGTTTTGTTTTCGCGTACTTTTTTCAACATGAAGTACCAAAATATTTCATTGTTACGGACTGTAACTTGTCCTCAACTGCCTCACTAGCAAACAGTCATTCGACTTTGCATGATTTGACCTCATTAAACAAGATAAGAAACTGCCCTTGGGTCATTCATTTGTGGTGTCTTTAGACTTAATTTATAAATGAGAACTAGTTGTTTATATTATACTTTTATATACCATTTGGCTTCCTACTTGTAATGCATCAATGGAAATTTTTATGCATTTCAAAACATTAGCATGCAGCATGTTTCTGCCACAATGTGCTGCCACAAGCCATAGAAATATGCTGGCAGCTCTGCTTTGTTGTCAAAGTTTGATGACACCCCATAAGAAGCATGTACGTTTAGTGCAGATAATAATAATGTAAAATATATTTACCAATTGAAACATATCATCTCTCAGAAATGATGCCGATGTGCCTTTAGCCAACATAGTCTGACATAAGTTATTGAATCTTAAAGGCAGTTAAAATGAAGCTGAATAGCTGTCGTGACCTTCAAAGTTTAAAACATTTGAAATCTAATTTTGAGCCTTGTGGGCATATCAATTAGAAATCAAGTTACATATTTATATTGAATCTGACTAATTTGTAACAAATAGAACCAAACCCATAAAATCCACCCTCAACCCAATTTAACACAGAGTTAGTCCTTCATTACTGTGAAATAAGGTGTGTTAGATACAGTTGGGTACCGCTGGTATTTCAATGTCAGATAGTGATTTGATCACCACTGCATATATACTATGGTATGTATAACAAGAACCTTTGGTTTGGGCAGATATCCAATATTAAAGGACTTGGATCGGGGTGAAAATGTTTGAACAGGACATGATTAATTATTATTATCCCAAAGAGAGGTGATCGGATTTGGAGCACAGGCACCAAAACTTTTGGCTGTGAAAACAGGAATAAATCTTCCTGACAGGCTTTTCTCCTACCTTCATCAATTAAATGCTAAAGTAATGCAGATCATTATATATATATATATATATATATATATATAATATATATATATATATATATATATATATATATATATATATATATATATATATATATATATATATATATATATATATATATATATATATATATATATATATAAACATACATAGAAAAACACCAGTGAGCAACCTTTAAAGCAGATTTAACAGATTTAAGGTCCACAGTAAAGTCATTTGGAACAAATTGGATATGTAAAGTGTCACAAGAGAAATAAGATATGAAGCAGATATTTGGATCTCAAATGCAAAAACACCCCTTTCTCATGATCCCTAACCCCAACAACTTTGCATTTCTTTATTTTTACGTGAACACCTGTAGTGCACACAATGCAATGAGGACATCTTCTAAGAGTGTAGCAACAGAGGCATCCACCTGTCTTATATGTGTATCACAAGCCCAGGAGTACTGTACATATAGTCTTCTGTGTATTCTTTTTATCGACTCTGCTTCAAATACACAAGCCTGCTGTGACAGTCGGCAGTCCAGATGGCTGCCTCAGTCTGAATATTTCAAATCTGCACGACTGTAAAAATCTAAGCTGCTGTTTTTCAGGAGGGGTGCTAATCAGGACCAACTGTGATCACAGTGAAAGCAAAGTACACTGTAAAAACTGAGACATGAAAGGACTTCAGAAACCAAACAAAACCACTTTTTGGAAAGTGTGGTGATTAAAATTTGGAAGAAATCAGAGCGGCGTTATAATATTCATCACTGAGGATTCTGGCATTGAACAGACCGTTGCTGCTTTCAGCTGTTCCAGTGTCAGATCTTTTTACTTTCCTCATCCAGTGCTGGAAATACTGCTTTGTTTGCTTAGCTTTCTAAGTTGCCAGATAGAGTTGAATCACAGCAGAGAAACCTGAGGAAGCACCTTTGAGAAAGTAGTCCAGACAACAAAAAAAATCCAGGTGACAATGCACATGAAGTAAGAAATTATGAAAGAATATATAAATGCATAAAAGTCATAAAAAATTTGATTACTTGTTAGCTTCCCTGCAGAGACTAGAATTCAGGTGAGGGTCTTATGTCATGCAGGGTTATTATTCTTGAAACAACAGGCAGTATTTATATTCACTCATGGCTTCAAAAATGACGCCACTAATAATATGAAATAACTTTTCACGGCCTTTTATGGCCTATATTAATTTGTAGTTTCATTTTAATGTGTTGCATTGGTGGAGAGCACATGGTGAAATATGAGAGTTACTGAACCAACTCAGAGGCTTTGACCGGATTAAGGGTGGTGGAAAGTTCAGCTTGATCAATAAATTATTATTTACATACAAAAAAGAATTGGAATAATTACATGTTAAAGAATACCCTTTTAAAATTGTATATCAAAATACTGTATACTAACAGAATTATTTACAACAGCAATATACTGTAGTATTTATTGCAGAAGCACACAAACACAAACTAAGTTTCAAATAAGTCTGCTATCACTGTAATTCCTGTCATGTCTAAATAAAGCTAGAAAACATTTCCATTTTAGACCCCAGTTATTTTAATTAATTATTTTAACTTACATTTTTAGGACACAAAGTTCTCTTGAGTTTTGATAGCTGCACAGTTAGTGAAAATGCTTTGGTAGCTGATCTTTTCTTGTAGTTTTTACAAGTACTTGTTTTTAGAATGTAAACTCCTAAATTGTTGGAAGTGTGTCTCAAAAATGTCTCACAGAAGTAAATGTTTCCCTTGATCAATTTCAAACAGTGTAACTTTAACATATTTAAGATTTAATTCAGATAAAAGGAATTTTTTCAAGCCTTGTTTTAATTTCAACAATTATACTCATAAACTGACAAACTATGTTATCTCAAAACATCAAATCCGTCAAAAAATGACTTACTAATACCAAAAAGTCTAAGTGGTTTGGCCTTCTTTTGAGTGGCTGTCTGGAAACAAAGGATGATTTGATAGTGCCCGTATTGTTGGTCTGGTGTCTCATCTTCCTCAACAAAACTGTTCTGCTGGAAAAACCAGTGTGTCCATAAAGCTTGTCTGGAGACAGAAGCATGGAGTGCTCTAAACTCTCCTGCTAGTGGCTATACGGACTCTGGACTTCATGAAACACATTGGACCAACACCAGAAGACATGGACCCAAACCATCACACTTCACAGCGAACTTCAAGTAGCTTTGGTTCTTTGATTCTGTTCTTCTCAGCTCTCCTCCTGACTCTGGAACCTGGATTTTCAAATGAAATGTCAAATTTACTTTCATCTGAACACTTTGGACCACTGAAAAACGGTCAGCTGTCTCTGGTACAGGAGTGGCCGGACACCAGGATTGTGACACTTGTGGTCCATTTCCTGAGCACCTTTGTGTGTGAAGGCTCTTGATCTCTGACTCCAGCTTCAGCCTACTCTTTGGAAAGTTTTTGGTTAGGCTTTGCTTGACAATCCTCTGGAGGCTGCGGTCATTCTTGTTGCTCGTGCCCCACCAGTCAACTTGATCATCTGCGTTTTCCCCTCCTTGTGACGGAATGAGTGAGTGTCTTTGGGACGACTGTGAGGTCAGCAGTCTTCATCATGATTGAGGTGGTGTGTTCTGAACCTGCCTGAGAGACTCCATAAATAGTGATTTACTCAAATTAAGTATTTTGAGATATGTTTTTTTCTATGTATTGAGCTGTAAGCTGTAATTATCAACAATGATTTGAGTGCTTGTCACATTTTACACGTCTGGAATATACACAGTTTTTACTTTCTGAAGTAACTGACAAAAAATATAGAACTTTTCAATGTATCCATTTGTTTGTAGTGTAGACTACCGCAATTGTCTGGTTTCCACCTTGTGGGTCAGGGATCTGCTGGACCCTATACCAGCTGTCAAGAGGCAGGGTACACCCCGGATGAGACACCTGCTCATCACAGGATCACACTCACACCTATGGATATTTTCTTGTGACCAAAAACTAACAATCAAAATTAAAAATATTATCCACCACCACATTGGAGTATTTGCAACATAATTTTTTTCCCCGTCAGTTTGAACAATCTTCATCACAGAATATATCCTGAGGAGTAATACATGTTCGTTCTGAATGGCGACCAAAGACCTTTAGTTTGAGGCTACTGGAAGCTAAGCTCCCAGTCATGTTAGTTAATGGAAACCTGCCTCAGTGACTACAGCCCCACACGGATGCTATTTTGTGTCTGCCTTGGCCTACTTTATAACTGAGGAGCTCATTAAATAAGATCTTGTGTTAAATCTAGAAATAGAATGGAAATATTTTGGGGAAACAATAATCGTGTTGCGATATAAAATTTCTTTGCCTTTGGGAATCTTGTCAAGGGGCCACAGAGAGTAGGTGAATATCTGTTAACAATAGACAAATTTAAAATGTGAGAAATGTATCACTTTTTTTTTGTCACTATTATTCTGTGCCTTTGAGGGCAAAAATCTTGAGAAAATAAAACACAAAGAAAAACACAATGCACACGGCACTACAAAGACTGTAGTGCCGTGGAAGTGTTGAAATCTTTAAACAGTAGCTCCACTGAGTGTAGCTGACCTCGTATAAGAACAACCTCACTTGTTTCTTAGAAGTGATCATTTATATAACATTACAATTCAGTACATTTAATGAATCAAGAAATGCAGATCTTGTGTATCCATGCAGTTTTACAGTATAATGAGACAGACTCAGGGTTTTACAGGTCCAACCCAGGCCCTCTGAAGTTTACCTGGATGCGGTAACGTGTGGTGAGGTTCATGGCTGGTGAGGCACTGACTTCATCATGATCAGATGATGTTTGCAAACATATGAACCTACAGTGTAGATTATTCACCATTAAATAAGATATTTTTATTTTTAAAGTCTCATAGCAGAATTATTTACACATACAAACCGTAACACACAAATAAGTACATTTGATTAAAAAAAATTGTTATGTTGTTACCTACACGTTTTATGTTTACGTATAAATGAAGTCTGTGCGCCTTTCCGTCTGAACAAAAGCATCGAAAAATTTTTGAGTTGAGATACGTAATCCTCCATTTTATAGTAAGGCAAGGCGAGCAGAAAACAAATGAATGGCTGCACTTGACTCGCTGACTATAGATTGTAGTTTGCTGTCACATCTACAGCCGAGGAAGGAGAATCCTCGGCCGAATCCCTGTGATCACCAGCGCCCCCTACCATGAGGCTGGAGAACTGCGTGCCTCACTTTGTGCCTTTCCCCAGCCGTTTCCGGACTGCTCAACTCAAGAAAAACGTTACGCACATATAGTTGGCAAAAAAACCTTGTACATTATATACATTAGCTAAATTATCGAAATTTAGTTCATTTAGTTCAGCAAACATGTTTGAACATTTTAATAGTGACATATAGAGAGATAGCATTACGGTCTCACTTTATAGCATGCCAGCACAGCTAGCTGAGCCATTCCGCAATCCATGGTGAGGCACAGCTGGCTGGTACCTCACCGCAGGTTTCTGCTCAGTATTTCAGCAAACATGTGAAAATTCAGCAATTTGGAGTAAAAATAATGTAAAGTTGGTGACGTTAAACGTAAAATAACTATATAATACACATCACTGGATAAATATAACCATTTAATTTATTTCTTCCATTTTCCATTTTTTTCTTTTATAATGGCAGGTGAGGTCGTACCTGCCTTTCCTGACCGCACGTCACTGCTTGGATGTATTTGCATCAGTAAATGAGTTTGTGTCCTCATAGGCAGTTTTTGCAAAAACTCAGACATGTTTGCACGGGAATTGTGGTTGAATGTTTTGTAAATGCAGTGGTTTCGATTGTCTTCAAATCCAACTATGGATTTGCAATGTGTATAAGCCATATTAATTAATGGTAAAATATTGAGTAATGAGCAATTATTTGAGTTTGAAAGTGAATTTATTTGATTGTTTTTGGCTACACACCACCCCCTTGTAAGCTTAATCAGATGGACATTATCTATTTAGTTAAGCTCTTGTGAAAGGAATTAGTTGTTCATAAAACTTGTTTCTAGTCTTAATGCTCAGTGAAAGTAAGCTAAGTTGTGCGAACCAACCAACCAATGATTCTTGTTTGCGGTAACTCTAAACAAAGAAAAAAAAATCCTCAGCTGTTAAACTATGGCGTCAAAATTGGTTGTTTGGACTTCTCTCTGTGGTTTCTTTCTCTTTATTAAATTTTTTTTAATGCCAATCGACTTTTCGCTCCGAGAGGCGGCACAGACTATTTTTCTGTCTGGGTTGCATCTCACTGTGTTGATAACTCGCTGACAGCTTCACGCCTCTGTTTCCTTTTGCAGTTGGGAGGATGTGGCATCCTGGGTGTTGGAGTCTGGCTCTCAGTGACCCAGGGAAACTTTGCCACCCTGTCATCATCCCTTCCCTCCCTGTCTGCAGCCAACCTGCTCATCGTGGTGGGTACCATTATCATGGTGATTGGCTGTCTGGGATGTGTTGGAGCTGTCAAAGAGAGCCGTCCTCTGCTGCTGACAGTAAGTCATTCTCCAAGAATATTTTTTGATGCTTTTTCTGTGTTGATGTGATGATTCCATATTCTCATATCCTGTCAAATCACGTTTGGCATGATGAATTACATCACTAGCCAATCATAAATGGTGTAGGATGCCATTCAGTTAGGTACTTGATCATGGTCTACAGACTTTCAACCAGTGTGTTTTTTTAACCCTTTATTAATTAATGCATGCTGAGGAAATAAAGGACGTCCGGTCATGTACAGCACTGTCTCAAGAAAATTACCTGAAATATTTTTATTGCAATATTTCTATTCATTATGATTATTTTATATTATTATAAATAATATCCCAAAAAAATCATGCCCATTCCCTCTCGTGTAGGTTAGGATGTGGGGACTGGAAGATGGCGATTATAGTAGAAGCAGTGAGGACACAGGAAGTGAACTTGGAGAGAATTACAGATTCCATTCGCAGTTGCAGACAGACATTAAGATAGACATGACATCACCCCCACTCCCAACCCACCACCCCTTCTATAAGTGTGTGTAGGTGGAGAGATAATGGATTTTTCAAGGATGCTGAGCGGTTTGGAAAATAGGTTACAACTGCTGACTCTTAGCTTTTATTGGCAGTGGAGCAGATGCTGCTAGAAATGTGGACGCACCGATGAAGATGCATTTGAAATAAGAATAGGTGAATGTGTTTCTCAATTATTAGAAGATATTTCTTCTAGGAATCTGTGCATTTGTGTAATTTCCTTAAAACAAAAATGAACTAATGAACTGACTGTAAACAGTAGTAACCACTCATTTAAGTCTTTCACAGTATACACAGTATATTTAATTTTAGAATCTTTCTCTGGGGGAATACCTGCCCCCTTTTTATTATTTCTGTTTACAGGAATTGGCTCCCACTGAACTTGATTTGAAGCAGTATGGAGTTTTTTAGAATTTGAAAAGAGACAGTTATTTATGTATGCTGGTGAGGTGGAAGGCGGTGGCGGGGGGTTCATCCTGCTCTCTGATCCCTCTCTGTGTCTCTGCTATTTAAATGAGATCAGTGCATCAATCTCTCTGTGCACCTATTGGAAAGAACAAATTCTTACCAGAAAAAACTGAAGATGGATAAAAGTGGATTTTTAAAGCCTTACAATTCACTGAAAATTCATGTGAATATCAAACCCAAACACTAAGATTATTTTGTGAGTAAAAGTCAAATTAACTTTTAATGTCTAATAAATATGAACGACATGTTTAATTAGTAGAAGAGAAGAATAGAACAAGGTATTTGGAATGTAATTACAACAAAACTTTGTCAAACAAAAAGAGTTAAATAATGTAGAAAGGTGATGGATGGATCAAACAAGAACTGAACAGTCAACTGTGAAACTTAACAAATCAGAGTCAATGAAGAAGACAAATAAAACATTTAGAAAGTTTTATTGGCACAGGCTTTCATAAGGCTCACTTTCATTCACATAGCTGTCCAACTCTCTCCATTCTTGGATAAATTCATATCTCATACATACAACACTTTAAAAATCCATGGCTGATTTGGCCACTTTTGAAGTCAAGTAGCAGCAGAGAGCATTGAAATCTCAGATACTTCATGGAATAAAAGTTTGGAAAATATGCCTCGCTGTGAGACACCAATAATCTGGTTTAAAATTGTATATCATCACTGCTAAGGAGAGGAATTGTCAGCTGACAACATGCACTCCACAGTTTGTCCAAAAGACCAGACAAACTATGTCTTATGTCTTCTGAAAACAATAAGTTGCTCTTTTGGACATACTTGCATATTTGGACTTGGACTCCCCTCATTCGGTGTCTCACAACTTCAGTGATGAACTGATGACGTTATACCTTCAATATTAAAGGAAACATTAAGTAGGCTGTTGTCATGTGTTGATGCTGGATCCAGAAAGCATATTTTAAGCTGGTCTAGGACTGGAAGACAGTGCGAGCCAGAACAAAGCAACCACCGCCTTCCATTCTAACAAGCCAGCACAGCTTGAGATGGTATGGGCACATGATGACGATGAACCAAAGATGCCCACCCAAGCCTGCCTTTGACTTTCCACCAGAAAAGGCAGGCTGGCGACGTCCTGCCTGTAGACCCAACAGACGGTGGTACAACTGTGTCATAAGATGACATTTGATCTCTAGGCTTTAGCCCAACAGGCGCAAAAACGATTTGAATGGACAAGGCCAGATGAAGAACCATAATAGTCTCTACATTGGATCACCAATAGGAGAACTCAGTCAAGTCAAGTCAAACAGGACTGGAATGAATGATGATCAACAACATGTTTGAAGATCTTTCCAATCACATAGGACACAGCTAAACTTTGGAGCAAAAGGTTCGCCCGAATCACCTATTTCTAGTCGTGTAAAGTGGCTGAACAGTCAGTTTTAATGAATAACATTATGAAAGAGAATGTTTCCTTGAATGAGACTGGTGGCTTTGGTTCGATAGAAAATGTTTTGCGCTGTAACAAAAGGTCTAACTCTGTAAGGTCATTCTCTTTCATGTTGTCAGCAGGAAGCGTAAAACTGTCAACCGGTGTGCAGAAAAAACCAAGCACTTAAACTGATGAACTGACGGACTACGGGTTATTATCGTAACAGCAACTATGAATCATTTGCACACAAAATATGTAAATATAGAACCTCTGTATAAAAATAACAGAACTCTGCTGTATATCGTAACAGCCAAGAGATTTTATTTGTCCTTAAATGCCAGAGCTGCGGCATTGACTCCATTTCATTGTGTCTTTTGGAGTTCGCCATGACAACAGCCGATAGTAATACTAATAAGACTAATAATACTAATAAGACAGATATACCAAGAGATTGACTTGACTGAAATGACTTGATTGTGGAAAATTCCGTTTTATTGAAAGCTCCATCCATATTTTGGTGTCTGCGCTTTGACAGAAATGACACAGACCTATAACATTATATAACCATTACACAAACAGCTAAATCCAGGCAAGAAAAATAAAATGATTTGAGCAATCTATCCTCCATGAAAGAAATGACTAAAAGTCTTTGCAGCTAAGCTGAATATGCTGAAGGGACACAGATTATTTAACTTTGTCTCCAGCAAACGGTCTGCTACATCCATGCTTTTTAAAAACTGCAGTAGGAGAAAACCATCCAGGGCTTTGTCTTAAACGCCAAGCAAGTTATCTCACAAAAGTCTAGCAGCCGATTGTAATTGCGTTGCAGATATAGTTTGCTACAAGTGAAATTTGTTTAAAATGCCATGCCTGACCGTTCATCTAAAATCATGGGTCATGGGTTGATGCCGGGGCCCATTCCAGCTGACTAAGGGCAGGAGGAGGGGTACACCCTAGATAAGTTGCCAATTCATCTCAGAGCCACATAGAAAGACAAACACCTATTCATACACACATTTGAGTGGCCAGTCCATCAAAAGCTGCATATTCTTGGAGGTGGGAGGAAGCTGGACAACCCAGAGAATCCACAGAGACGATGAGAGAACATACAAACTCCACACAGAAAGACCCCAGGTGGAATCAAATCCAGGATCTTCATGCTGTGGGGCAACAGTGCACTGCACCACCGTGCTACCCATGATTTTGTCAATGTTAAAATATGCAAACCCTCTGACATTTCTCATATGTTGCAATTCAGCTAGACACTGTTTCACTAAGGTGAAGAAACTCAATGAAAAATTGACGAAATACAGTATATCATCCATGACAGCTGAATGCTGATAGCAGCAGTTATTATGGAGCAAAAAGGTAATTAATCTTAATAATAAAATGAAAATGATATTTTCAGTGGAGAATTTCTGACTTTTCTGTGTGTATTGGAGAAATCTTTACTGTAGCTTGCAAGTGGTGGGGCTACAGTCTTGTTGTCCCTGCTTGGACCTAACCCAGAACACCCACTGACATGGTTGCTGTTTAATGTGTGCAGATATTTTTAGCTGCTTCACTGATCTCATCAGAGCATCCCCTGCTTGTGTGTTTCGGGGGTTAACAGCTGCTGTCATTCATGTTGAATGAATGAAAACAATGTTGTAATCATATGTAAGAACAGCATAACACTTTGAACTACAGACCGCCCTCGCCCATTCGCGCATCAATGCTTGCGACTTCACCTCATTGCATATTTTTGGTAGGCAGTCACGTGATACCGTACGCGCATTCTATTGGCTGACGGCATCCGGAAGTGCGCTCCGTTCTGTTAGTCTCGGACTTACGTGAGACACAAAAGTGCTTTAAACAGTCGATAAGAGTGTGGGAAAAGGTAATACAGATATAATGTGGTTTAATATCAGTATGGGGAGATGGGGAGGGTTCAGAAACGTTTAAATAACCGCAACTAATAAGATAATTAGTTAGTCGCTCTATCGCGGAATTCGTTAATTGCGTGTGGTTCCTGCAACGCATTACCTGCGCTGTATATGCCCAGTCTCCCATCAGTATGGTGTCAAAACAACGTTTTGTTCTCCAACCATATGATCTCACCAAATCGTCACACCCGTGATGATTTCTTCAGCCTCAAGCTACAGCTTACTATTCATCACAAACACTTCAGTGGAATAATGAATGCAGATACTGGTTTGTCTTTCATGGCAATTATTAACACCAAATTTCTGATGACCTGTTTTCTCTTTACTGTTTATTTGCTTTTAAAATCATCTATTGTGCTCTTTTCAGTCGAAATAACATTTGAATTTTAATGTGAATTTGAATAATACGATTATCTAGCTATTTATCATTCACATTTATCAGAAAAGTTTTAAAACACGAAGTAAGGAGTGTAAAAGGTGCCCGAAACCTTTCTCCTTTTGATCAGTGTGATAATGTTTCACCACTAATGTTTTACTTGTCACCATGTTGGTCAGCAGGCAAAGATGTTGTTAAACAATAAATAAAAAATAACAAAATAAAATAGTAAAAATTGTTATTTTTGAGCTGGGATGATTTTCTGACATTTGACTGACATGAAGCTGCTCAGGGAGAAGGAAGCATTAAATAATAAACAATATGCAAATAAGGGAGGGAAGTTTTCAACATAAAATATTGATCACTGTGCTCTAAGTTACACAATTTTGGACTGAATGTCATTTGTAAACCAGGCATACCTGACTGACAGTGAGTCCAAGGGCAAAGATTGATAAATGTTTTGACAAACTAACAATCACATGCCAACATGGCCTAGAATTAATCAGAAATGATAAGTGAGAGAGAGAAACTAAAATAGTGCTGATAATGAGAGAAATGGCTCAGAAGACGGCAGTCATGGGCTCAGTGGGAATAGGTCTGAGTATCGACCATTAGCATGATCCATGACATTTCCCTCGCAGTGACCAAATGAATTCCTGAGCTGTGTCACTTTAATGAGCCTGAAAAAAGAGCATGAGAGGATGTTTCTCACCACAATTTTCAGGTCTAACTAGGATGTTGATCACTGGTGAGAGGCACAGAGCATTAGAACATTGATGTGACACAGTAGAGGATTTACTGTTGTGTTCTGTGTTTATCCTGTTATTTGTTTTGCAATTTGTCAATGGCTCACCTTTTTTTATATGTACAATCTTGTTCATTTCATACACGTTAGGTTTCATATGGCTGTTGAAATCCAAAAACAGAATTTGAACATGATTTAAGATATTCTTTTAGGGGTACATGATTCAGGAAGCACTGTTCATCGAGACATTGTTATTTGACTCCTGGAGTTCTTCCAAAACTCACAAAACTCCCCCATATGATTCACCAGCATATCAGAGTAGCAGCTACATCATAAAATATGCATGCAGGTGTTTTAAAATAGGCTAAAGGCACAATTCTGCCAAAAAGAAATGTCAGACTTTGTTCAATAACTTCTTGTCAAGGCATAGAAATTTGTGTTTGAATATGTTTGTCAGCTGATCTCGAACTTTAAATTAGAAATTAGATTCTGACTAAACTTAAGTCAGCATGGTGAAATGTTTTGTTCTCACTTTGAAACAACCAGTTTTTAGAAAGTTTTATTTGTACCTCTGGTTAACTCTATGGAGTTTTGTCATGAAGTTGAAGTTGCTAGGCAACGAGAAGAACCCCAAGGAAGACTGTGTTCCAAGCCGAGAAATAGTTCTCCCTTGAAAACACAGGGACTGCTCATTGCTCTTACAGCACATTATTCTGAATTCCCAATGGTCCAAAAAAATAGACTGAAAGTCAAAAGTCATTTTTGCACTTGGGTTTTAGTAGAAATAAATAAAGCGATGCAGTATGTTCATTGGTGAGTTCAGGGGTGCCACAGGCAGATATATTTTGCTTTAAGACCAACTCAATCAGCTTCTTCCACCTTTTCTCAGTCTTGGTCTGCTAAGCTACACGACCATTACCACCAGCTTCATGTAACTCGGCAACAACCAACGAGAGATGAATGGAAGGAACGAGAATGAGACCTTTTCCCAAAATGTCCAATTATCTTTTAATGCAACTTTAAAGTGGAGGGGAAAATAATTCTCATTCCATCTCACAACTCTCTCTTCATTTATTTCATTAACATCATCAACCTGAATTATAAATAACAATAAAAAAAAAATCAACTGCTTTTTCATTTTGTCAGATAATGATGTGGAGAGATAAAGCCTTCCAGGTGCTTTAATGGTAATTGTTTGTCTGAGTTTAGGGCAGCAATCATGACATTAAGTCAGGTTTAGGAATGAACTCCAATACCATGTTCAGCTATTTTGAAAATAAGACTCATCTGGGAACACTAAATCTCCCCAGGAATTCAATTTTTATCAGAGTATAGGGTGATTACAGTTTGTAGTGACTTCACACAGTCAATAGAGGTGTACATCAAAGGTCAGAGGATCTATTGCAGGTCTGTGACCTAATCTACCCACAAATTTGTCAGACAGGTGAGATCAGTGTGGTGTAAATGGAAAGAGATTGTTTGTACTGAGCAGCTTTATGAGGTTCTGAGATATAGAGCCTGTAAAAATGATCAGACCCACCACATAAAAGAACATGGCTATCACCTCAAAGCCTCCCCTCCAGACATACTCAAGATCCCCAAAGTATTGATTTGAGAGACGCTTGGAGGACTTTGTGTCTGACACGGCTGATCCTCTGTAGCTTTAACTCAGCATGGAAATCATAGCATGGATGAGCATGAGGGAATCAATCCCTTTGTGCTTTGATTAGAGTTGCCATTCTCATGCCCTGCTATGTCATCATTCTCAGCTAATCAGGGATATCAGCACCGCTGGTCAAACAAGACACAGCATAAATAACATGAGTATATACAGTGTGGCCTCTGGAGTGTGCTATTCAAATTTTTATAATGTAGGCAATGCGCATTATCCTTTAGTGGCCAATAAAAGCTATTATGCCTCAGATTTATTAAAGTCTACTTAGCTGTGGAGTGTAAACTGTGCATCCAACATGAATCACAACTCTATGGTGACTAATTGCAACCCTGTTTTCTATGCTGTGGAATGCACTGCTACAATAAAACAAGCTGAAAACATAAAACTAGTTGAAAAAAAAAAGCCCTGAGGAACTCCATTTGGCTCTCTTGATAGGTCGGGCTCCTGCAGGTTTTTGTTTCTCCCTGAAGGCATCAGTTAGAAACCAACCAGCTGTGGTTCATCATCCTTCACAGTACAATAACTGCAGTGGAACAAAAGGCCTCAGGACATGAGCACAGCACAACTCGAAGTGAGAGGTCACATCATTTTATATCTCTTGTTATAGGTTTGATGTGATAAGTCAGTGTTTCTGATCTCATTGGCTTTCTCAGGGTGAGCAGCGGCAAGAAAATATACAGTGGAGTTTTTCTGTTTGGAAATCTTCATCTGGTGGTGAAAAATGAGACGGAATGAATCTGTCATGCTGATGATCTGTCTGTGATGAGGTGATCAGGAGGATAACACCGCAAATGTGGTGATTTATTTCTAAGCATGTTGCACCACACACAGCACAGTGGAAATGATTGCACCTGATTACAGTTAAGGGTCTGTTTTTGAATCTTTTTTGTTTTATATTGTCTATTCTGACTGAAACGCATTTAAAATGGATGTATAATACCGTACCGTACAATATTTATTTGTCTGTTCCCAGTAACTTTTCAGCCTAAAATGTTTCATAGGTCTTCACTCTGCGGTGGGTGGGGAGAGGGGCAGAGAGGAAAGAGAAGCAGCAGAGCCCAATGGTATTTAGTTTTCTCTCAGACCTGACAAATCCATTGCTGTGTTCATAAATCTGGTGCTTGGTGGGCCAGTTCATGTTTGGGTGGTTGATTAGTGAATATTTCTTAAATTGAGCGGTGCGCTCATAAAAGCCATGGAGTATTGCAAATTTGTGACCCATGCATCACAGCCAGACGCTTTTTGGCAGTGTTTGGCAGTTTTACCAAAGTAAGATTTAACCTCAAAACAATTGACCTTTTAGATTGAGACCACAAAATGTAAAATTAATCAATGTAAAAAAATACAAGCAAAAAAAAAATATGTGACAGAATGTTAACAGTTTGTCTCTGCTCCATTTATCATTTTATGATGCTGTTATTGGATGCAACTGAACAACCACTCATTTTGTTAATGGTGCATGCAGAGAGAGAACGAAAGAGAGAGAGAGAGAGAGAGATTTTTATTTTTAAAATCACATTTATTCATAAAAGCCAAATTACAAGATAATCACATTGACACAAAATCCAACAGATTCACACAAAAAGGAATTCCCATCTCAAAGAGAGGGAGAGAGAGAGAGGGACACAGACGTGCAACCACAACAATACCAATATTTTAATAGAATAATCAGTAATGTAGTATTTATAATGTGAAAAACAACAATGGCAACAACTGCAATTATGAGAACGACATTCTAAATATGCTATGATGTCAGAGGGTGGTGACCCAGATCCCAGCAGTGGATCCAGTCACAAACCAGGTGCAGGATGGATTGAACATGTAATAGATTTCTTTTTTCTGTGGTTTAGTTCCTTTCTGTCAGGTACCAACACTCAGAGTGCACAGCAACAACTTCAAAAATCACAGAGATGGTCAGTTTGCAAACTTTTTCCTCTATAGAGGACCTGCTTATAGTCCTATTTTGCTTCATTTTGATGTCCTATAAATCTTTCCTGTTGGTATGGTGCTGAAAACCACTGCTCCAAACAGAACATATTTCAGTGTGAATAATGACAATCCAATCCATTCCCTTTGTAATGGGGACTGAGTCTTTGTTTATGATAATTTATCACAGTCAGACAGTGAGCGCAGCGAGCACAAAACAACCCAAATATAAATTTTAGATTCTACTTGAGATACGCGATCAGCATGTCTTCTTACCAAAACTTTAAGCACAAACTAGCATTAATACTGAAGCAAAGTTAAATCAATTTTCCTCTTGGTCTGTCACATAAACAAATTCGTATGTCATTAGTCTTGTCAAGCAACAGCCTTTCAAAAGTAATTTGGAGCAAATTAGTTTTTTGTTTTTTTTTAAATTTCATGTCTCAATTAAACACTTTGAAGTCAGAGAATACCTATTTTCAGTAGCTGTTTGATGTTTTTTATTATATTCATTGACACAACAGAGGAGTTGCTTATGTCTTGATAAATTACATTTAATAAAGGAAGAAATACAACAATTCCTCTGCACTCAATTTAATCGGCACACCGTTATTGCATCTATAATTGTGAGTCTCTCTACAAATGGATATTCATAATTTTCAGTTAATTTCTTCAACCCATTTGGTGATAACAATTTCTTTAACAAGCAATTTGACCTTTCTCCTGCTAATTCAACTGTTTTCTTATTGTATATTAAAAACGCTAAATACAGTCTTCTGCAATAGAATGATCCCAATGAGTCTGGTCATTTCTTGTGGTCTGAAGAAAGGAAGTCCTATTTCTTATTAAGTGCAAATAAATGCGGAAATATCCCGAGAGCCACAGGGAGTGGTTATGTTTGTTTTCCATGTGTCGGGGAGAATCCGTTTCTCATCCCTAATGATGTCCTACTACTCTCTGGTGTGAACACACCAGAGCAAGAGAGCCATTTACAGACAGGGCATTTACAGACAGGGAACAAAATGCTAAAAAAAGAGAGAGATTTTTCTCTTTCTTAATTGTTAAATCCTTTTTTCTCTTTCTGATTTGTTGAATCCTTTTTACTTTTTCAGATTTTTAAATTCTTTTTTTTTTTTGAATTGTTAAATTCTTTTTTCTCTTATTTATACAGTAGATATTTTAAGGGAAATGGATGCAAACGGTTTATTGTAGCAAAATGTCTACAGCTGATGTCTGTAGCTGCAACAGACAGGTTTTGTTAAAAAAAAAGACTCCATAAGCTCCCTGTCCAGCACCTAATGACACACAGCCAAAGATAGAAATTTGACATTGAAAATCTCTTGGAGCTGAAGATTTCCTCAGAAGTTGGTGGAGAAAAACCTGATAGTAAAGGAATTATTATATGACAGCTGACTGGAAACACGGATACAACTAAATGCCAATTTGCTGCTGGAAGTCTGCCTCCAGACCTTTGAGTCGCTGTAGCATTAAAATCTTTATGGTGTCCTGCTCGTTCACAGTTTCCCCATCTGTTCAAGTAATCATTACTTTAAGAGTGCCATCAGGAAAGGGGGTGTCATCTTCCTGTACTAGAGCCAAAAACATTGTAACACCATAATGTCTGTAAAAATAGCTACAAGTCTGAGACAGGTAGACTCAACTCTGTGAGCTGTTAAGGATTGTGCCTTTGAGTGGCCAAGTATTGATTGAAGAAAAAGCTCGAACCAAGGCAGTCAGAGACTGCAACATCCCGCGACACCCCTGAATTCAAAATTTTACTAGTGCTTTGATCTATTTTCATAGATCAAAACACTAGCTTTGACCTATGGTCTTACTCACACTTGCCTTTCTCCCTCGTCTTTCCATCTCATCTGGCACGGTGGCGCAGTGGTTAGCGCTGTCACCTCACAACACGGCGGACCCGGGTTCGAGTCCCGCTCTGTGCGGAGTTCGCATGCTCTCCCCGTGTCTGCGTGGGTTCTCTCCGGGTTCTCCGGCTTCCTCCCACCTCCAAAAGCATGCGCTTCAGGTTGATTGGCCGGTCCCAAATTGACCGTGAATGTGTGTGTGAGTGATTGTTTGTCACTATGTGGCTCCACGGTGCACTGGCCTCGTGCCCGGAGTGTCCCCCGCCTCACACCCTGAGACTGCCGGGATAGGCACCGGCCCCCCCGCGACCTGCGTAAGCGGGTTAAAAGAATGACTGACTGACTAGTTTTCTCAAGGTCAAGGTCATCATCTCATTTCATCCCCTTTGTCGCCCGAGTAAAGTGTTTTTCGTTTCATCTTTCTATCTGCAACGGTTGCAAAAATATTTGGTGGACTAACTAGGAAGGATGAACGAATGGACAAACACACGTACACTGACAATCACAATACATCAAGGCTTTGAAGTGGGATGTAATCATGGTGAGTAGGAAGGTGAAGGTGTTGCTCTAGAACTCTTGACCAGACACTGAATATAAATTTCTAGTGGTGAAGTTGCACAGTTGACTGTTCCCTGTTTTTACACTGCAGTAGGAAATACTTTCCTTTAAGGATCAAAAGCAGGTCAGGAACTATCACAGAAAGAAAAAGATGGCAGCAGTTTCAAACTTGAATGTGCCTCCGTTTTTGTCTGCCTCATCTTCTTTTTAACTCTTTTTTTTTTGGTTGCAGAAATGTGGTCCATAAAAATAAATAAAATGAAGGGACTATTGAGTGAGGGATGTTGTATTTTGACCCATCTATTGGCTTAGATCAACGGCATGAATCTTCTCAATACACAGTGGACTAATCTGTATTCCTTTAGTTATTTGTACCACCAAAGTTATTGTCAGAAAATGAAGCCAGGCAGCGCATAAAACATTTTTTTCAGACAGTTATTTTTTCTGCTACCTTGTGAGTCACTCACCATACTGTGTTGTCATGCTTAGTAATTCATTCTTGCAGCTTCTTCAAAAAGACCTGATGGATAACTATTACCCTGACTCAACCCTAGTCACGTGAACTAGCAGCTGCTGTGTAAAAGCACCTGGAAAACAAAACGCATTCAGCCATGATATCTTTGAAAAACAGCGTTTTTGTTAGAATCTGTTTTGATTCAGTGAGGTGG
Organism: Antennarius maculatus; assembly: GCA_013358685.1. Lineage (NCBI taxonomy): Eukaryota > Metazoa > Chordata > Actinopteri > Lophiiformes > Antennariidae > Antennarius > Antennarius maculatus. The sequence continues at coordinate 22,862,708 of CM023606.1, forward strand.
TTCCATAAGAGACTGTATGTGTGTGTGTGTGTGTGTGTGTGTGTGTGTGTGAGTGTGTCTGAGCTTGCACTAGGAGGTAGTATGACTAAGCCACTGTGGCTCAGTGTAAAAGAATTGAGTAAGCCACAAAAAGCCACGTTCTGTGTCCAAGACAGAGGCTTGCTATAATAGCAAGTAAAACATACAAGTAAACATTGAATAATGCCAAGAATCAAATTTATTAAAATCAAAGTGTCTAAGTCAAACTTTTGCCAAATCAAAGATGCGAATCAAACCTATGACTTCCATACAGGATCGGTCGCGGCCCGGGTTAACAACGACCGCCATCGGCGCTGTTGACCCACAGGGCGCCGATGGAAATTGGATTACTGTTAGTCGAAGAAGGAGAGGAGGAAAGTGCGTTCGCATGAAGAAAGAGAAGAGGAGCGCCAAGAGTATAGGACTAAGAGTAGGGACGTTGAATGTTGGAACTATGACAGGAAAAGGTAGAGAGTTGGTTGACATGATGCAGAGGAGGAAGGTAGACATACTGTGTGTCCAGGAGACCAGGTGGAAAGGTAGCAAAGCTAGAAGTTTAGGAGCAGGGTTCAAGTTGTTCTATCATGGTGTAGATGGGAAGAAAAATGGAGTAGGAGTGATCTTGAAGGAGGAGTTTGTTAGGAATGTCCTGGAGGTAAAAAGAGTGTCTGATAGAGTGATGAGTCTGAAGCTGGAAATAGAAGGTGTGATGTTCAATGTTGTTAGTGGGTATGCTCCACAGGTAGGATGTGAGCTGGAGGAGAAGGAGAAATTCTGGTTGGACTTTGATGAAGTCATGCAGAGCATGCCTAGAAGTGAGAGAGTTGTCATTGTTGCAGACTTCAATGGACATGTTGGTGCAGGTAACAGAGGTGATGAGGAAGTGATGGGCAGGTTTGGTATCCAGGAGAGGAACGCAGAAGGACAGATGGTAGTTGACTTTGCAAAAAGGGTGGAAATGGCTGTGGTGAATACTTTCTTCCAGAAGAGGCAGGAACATAGGGTGACCTATAAGAGTGGAGGTAGGAGCACACAGGTAGACTACATCTTGTGTAGACGGTGTAACCTGAAGGAGATCAGTGACTGCAAAGTAGTGGTAGGTGAGAGTGTAGCCAAACAGCATAGGATGGTGGTGTGTAGGATGACTCTGGTGGTGAGGAAGATGAAGAGGGCAAAGGCAGAGCAGAAGACGAAATGGTGGAAGCTAAAAAAGGAAGTGTTGCATGACTTTTAGGAAGGAGTTAAGACAGGCTCTGGGTGGTCGGGAGGTGCTTCCAGATGACTGGACAACTACAGCTAATGTGATCAGGGAGACAGGTAGGAGAGTATTTGGTGTGTCATCTGGAAGGAAAGTAGATAAGGAGACTTGGTGGTGGAATGAGGAGGTACAGGAGTGTATACAGAGAAAGAGGTTAGCTAAGAAGAAGTGGGACACTGAGAGGACTGAGGAGAGTAGACAGCAGTACAGGGAAATGCAGCGTAAGGTGAAGGTAGAGGTAGCAAAGGCCAAACAAGAAGCTTATGATGACTTGTATGCTAGGTTGGACAGTAAGGAGGGAGAGACTGATCTATACAGGCTGGCAAGACAGAGAGATAGAGATGGGAAGGACGTGCAGCAGGTTAGGGTGATTAAGGATAGGGATGGAAGTCTATTGACAGGTGCCAGTAGTGTGATGGGAAGGTGGAAAGAGTACTTTGAAGAGTTGATGAATGTGGAACATGAGAGAGAACAAAGACTAGAAGAGGTGACTGTTGTGAACCAGGAAGTAGCAAAGATTAGTCAGGATGAAGTGAGGAGGGCATTGAAGAGGATGAAGAGTGGAAAGGCAGTCGGTCCTGATGATATACCTGTAGAGCTTTGGAAGTGTCTAGGAGAGGTGGCAGTAGAGTTTCTGACTGGGTTGTTCAACAGGATCTTAGATAGTGAGAAGATGCCTGGGGAGAGGAGGAGAAGTGTGCTGATGCCCATTTTTAAGAACAAGGGAGATGTGCAGAGTTGTGGCAACTACAGAGGAATAAAGCTGATGAGCCATACAATGAAGTTATGGGAAAGAGTAGTGGAAGCTAGACTAAGGGCAGAAGTGAGCATTTGTGAGCAGCAGTATGGTTTCATGCCAAAAAAGAGTACTACAGATGCAGTATTTGCTTTGAGGATGTTGATAGAGAAGTACAGAGAAGGCCAGAGGGAGCTGCATTGTGTTTTTGTAGATCTGGAGAAAGCTTATGACAGGGTGCCCAGACAGGAACTGTGGTATTGTATGAGGAAGTCTGGAGTGGCAGAGAAGTATGTTAGGGCGGTGCAGGACATGTATGAGGACTGTAAGACAGTGGTGAGGTGTGCTGTAGGTGTGACAGAGGAGTTCAAGGTGGAGGTGGGACTACATCAGGGATCAGCTCTGAGCCCCTTCTTGTTCGCTATGGTGATGGACAGGCTGACAGACGAGGTTAGACAGGAATCTCCATGGACTATGATGTTTGCAGATGACATTGTGATCTGCAGTGAGAGCAGGGAACAGGTGGAGGAGAAGTTAGAGAGGTTGAGGTTTGTCCTGGAAAGGAGAGGGATGAAGGTTAGCCGCAGTAAGACAGAGTACATGTGCGTGAATGAGAGGGACCCAAGTGGAAGAGTGAGGTTACAGGGAGAAGAGATCAAGAAGGTGGAGGATTTTAAGTACTTAGGGTCAACAGTCCAGAGCAATGGAGAGTGTGGAAAAGAGGTGAAGAAGCGTGTACAGGCAGGATGGAACGGGTGGAGAAAAGTGTCAGGTGTGATGTGTGATAGAAGAGTTTCAGCTAAAATGAAAGGAAAGGTGTACAAAACTGTGGTGAGACCAGCGATGTTGTTTGGTCTAGAGACAGTGTCACTGAGGAAAAGACAGGAGGCAGAGCTGGAGGTAGCAGAGATGAAGATGCTGAGGTTCTCTCTGGGAGTGACCAGGAAGGATAGGATCAGGAATGAGTACATCAGAGGGACAGCACATGTTAGAGGTTTTGGAGATAAAGTCAGAGAGGCCAGACTGAGATGGTTTGGACATGTCCAGAGGAGAGATAGTGAATATATTGGTAGAAGGATGCTGAGTTTTGAACTGCCAGGCAGGAGGTCTAGAGGAAGACCAAAGAGGAGGTTTATGGATGTAGTGAAAGAAGACATGAAGGTAGTTGGTGTGAGAGAAGAGGATGCAGAAGACAGGGTTAGATGGAGGCAATTGATTCGCTGTGGCGACCCCTGAAGGGAAAAGCCGAAAGGAAAAGAAGAAAGTGTCTAAGTCAAAGTTAAAAAGTCTTCTAGTCTAAGTAAAACTTACAAGTAAACATTGAGTAATACTTAGCATGACTGTATTTTCACATAGTTAATGCAAGTTTTCAGTTGTTGGGGGTGTAAAACCATACTCGTTGTTGGGGTTGGGGGGTGTTGGGGATACCCCCTCACAGGGGGGTCTGGCCTCCCCCCGGGAAATTTTTTAGAAAATGGGGTTGTTTTCCTGTATTCTGGTGCATTCTGAGTGCAAAATCTTTTGTTCAGTTTACCTACAAAAATATACTAAAGTCAACAGTTCAAGCTTAACTATCTTTATTTCTATCCTACTGCATGCAGGTATAAATGTGAGGTTCAACAACTGAAAACTTGCATTCACTATGTGAAGATACAGTCATACAAAATATTACTCAATGTTTACTTGTTAGTTTTACTTGGACTAGAAGACATTTTAACTTTGACCACCACCAACACCATTGGTATGCCATAGTTTTTGTTTTGTTTTTTATTTGATAATATGATTTTTCATTTCAATTTAAAAAGGCATATAAAATAGCAAGCGAGGTGAATACACATTTACATGCATCGCTGGTTATTCCTGCCGGTCATTGAGATCAAAAGTAACACTTCTAAAAAAAGTATTGATAATATCTTTCATTTACCTTCTGATCGGTCTGTCACCACTCCTACCCCCTCTCAGCATTCAACATTTGTTGTTCAATTAGAATTTTAACATAAAACACAAAATCTACTATAAAACACTCTATTCTCATTTTCTTTCGATCGATCGTCCTCGCCTTGTCGTACACCAACTTGTGGGTTTAGCTTGTAAAAAAAGAATCCTGTTTTTTTTTTTATTGGACAAGATGAGGTCATGACCCGAGTGCATATTTAAGGATCGGGAGCATTCGGGGTCACTTCGGCTATTTCCGGGCTACCATTGGCATGCAGAAATAACCGCATGCTATTGTTTTCTTATGTTAAGTTTTAGCCTTTGTTTCATAAAAATAAGAACGCCACTGTGGCTACACAGGCTAAAAACCTTGTAGCCATACGGAATTTACTTAGCCAAGTGATGTGCGGTGAGGTTCATGACTGGTGAGGCACAGATGTCATCATGATCACGTGATCAGATTTACAAAAATATGAACCTACAGTGTAGCTTATTCACCATTTAATTAGCAACAGTGAGTGGGTTATGGTGAAGTCTCATTGCAGAATTATTTACACATACAAACTGTAACGCACAAATAAGCATATTTGATTTAAAAAACATAATGTTGTTACCTACATATTAACATGTCAGGTTTACTTGTAAATGAAGTCCATGCGCCGCTCACTCTGAACAAACAATAACTTATTTGTAGAAATTGTCCGTATCTCCCTTCAGTTTGTAATATTTAATCCTCCATTTGAATAGGCGAGTGGAAAAAAAAAAAAAATTGCTGCACTTGACTTAATGTAGATCTTAGCCTGCATACACTTATTCTTCGGCTGAGGAGTCCCAAGACGAATCCCTGGGATCACCAGCGCCCCCTATCGATGAGGCCGGGTATTTTTGTGCCTCACCTAGTGCCTTTTAACAGTGGTCTCAGGACCGCTCAACTCAAGAAAGACGATACACACATGCTGCTGTTGACACGGAAACACTGTATATTATATACATTAGATAAATTACGTTTGTAGAGAAAAGTGTTTGAACATTTTAATGGCGACATATAGAGAGATAGCATTACGGTCTCACTGTATAGCATACCAGCACAGCTATCTGAGCTATTGCGCAACCCATGGTGAGGCATGGCTGGCTGGTGCCTCATCGCAGGTCTCTGCTCCGTATTGCAGCGGTAAATGTGAAAATTTGCAATTTTGAGTAAAAATAACCTAAAATTGGTGATGTTAAACGTAAAATAAGTTTATAATACACATCGCTGGATAAATATTAGCATTTAATTTATTTATTCCATTTTCTATTTTTTTTCTTTCATGATGGCAGGTGAGGCCGTGCCTCCCCTGACCGCACGTCACTGACTTAGCCTATGGCAAAGTGGCGAATGGCTAGCGCAAGCCCAGTGTGTGTGTGTGTGCGTGTGTGTGGGGAAGCAGAAGATCCTTTTATTTAATTCAACTTTGCTTCAAAATTCTAACAGAATTCCCAATTAGATCAACAGAGACTATTAACATTTATTATAGTCAATTTGCTTTCCCCAGTCAGAAGAGTTTATTTTGCTGGTTCTCAGGAGGACAACACCAGACTTCTGATTCAAAACATTCTTCCTGTGACTCACTGCTACAAGACAAGGGGACAGAGTGCAGGTCAATCTGGAGCCTCTCATGCTGAGGGAGCTTCACACACATAGAGGTTTACTTTCACAACTCCAGGGGGTTGTGTTTCGTTTCAGTTCTTTATTCAGCACTTTGGTTCTGGGCTTAACCTCGAAGAGGATATGGCTTCTTGTTATTGACCAAATGCACAGGAGTGTCTTGATATACCACCATCTCAGTCCCACTAGATGTCCCACTAGATCACAGAAGTGATCCAACAGGCATGCAAAGCAGAAGGTGCGCCAGCACTACCCTTCAGTTGCGACCTCAGTAATGTTTTGGCAGGGGTATCTGAGATCAATAGTGAAGCACAGGGCCCCTAATCTATTTCATCTCTTTGGGATACCACTTGGAAGGTGTCCATGATTCCCCAGAAGGAACAGTGACCTCACAGTCACAGTTTGTGTTGAGGTGCCACCTGCTGTATAACTGTCTGTCAGCAGGACTCTAGCAAGGTGGCTTGATCGAGTCTTTCAACCTTGTGGTTCTTTTGTATCTTGCAACAAGTTTCTTGATAAATGTTGAGCTTTATCAGAACTGTGTCATGTTTGTGCGAGAGAAAGAGAACATTAGGAATAGGAGCACCAAGATGCAAATGTGGTGGGCAGATCCAATCTTGTTTGGATCATGAATACAGCTTCTATTCTTTTAGGGAGTCAGTAAATGTGTCACAATACAAAGGGACACCATCAATAGTCACAGTATTTTATATTTTTCACAATCTTCTATTCACCGTAGGTCTACATTGAAAGAAAAGTTAATAAAGAGAAGATGAGGGACCAACAAAGAAGCAGATTCACAAAAAAGGGAAAAAGACAAAGTCAAGTTTCAAAGGGAAACCATTTTTTCCCTACTGTGATATTTCCTGAACTGCTGTTGATTCGTAAAGCAAAGGAACCAGGCGCAAGAGTTAAAATGTCACAATTTCCAAATCCTTTAAATCAGTACACACCAAATATGAGTTCAGAGTATTTGGCCTTCTCGGGGTCCCTAAATGGGGTCCTCGAGGGGATCCCTGCAGGGGACTCCATTGTTCTTCTGGGGGACTTCAATGCACACATCGGCAATGATGGAGACACTTGGAGGGGTGTGATTGGGAGGAATGGCCTCCCTGATCTAAACCCGAGCGGTGTTATGTTATTGGACTTCTGTGCTAGTCACGGATTGCTACTAACACCATGTTCGAACAAAAGAATTATTGAAAACATCTTGTGATAGTATCATCTGACCTTCGACTGTGTGTTTTGGACACTCGGGTGAAGAGAGGGGCAACTCACCACCAGGTGGTGAGTTGGGTCCCTGGTGGTGAGTTGGGCAGTTGCAAGGTACTGACGGGCCAAAAGGACTGCAGCCTCGGCTGTGATGGAGGCAAAACAGAGGGTGTGGGAGGTGTTCGGAGAGTCCATGGAGAAGGACTATTGGATGGCACCAAAGTTGTTCTGGAGGACTGTCCGACACTTCAGGAGGGGGAAACGGGGGACCATCCAGCTGTATACGGCAAGGATGGGACACTGTTGACCTCGACTGAGGAGATTGTCAGTCGATGGAAGGAACACTTTGAGGAACTCTTGAATCCAACTACCCCAACTGACCCATCCTCTGTTGCAGAGGCAGAGCTGGAAGATGATCAGGGATTTGAGTCAATGTCTCGGGGCGAAGTCGCCGCGGTAGTTAAACAACTACACGGTGGCAAAGCCCCAGGTGTTGATGAGATTCGCCCGGAAATGCTGAAGACTCTGGGTGTTGAGGGGCTGTCTTGGATGACACGCCTCTTTAACATTGTGTGGAAGTCTGGGACAGTGCCGAAAGAGTGGCAGACTGGGGTGGTGGTTCCTCTTTTTAAAAAGGGGAACCAGAGGGTGTGTGCCAACTACAGGGGCATCACACTCCTCAGCCTCCCTGGGAAAGTTTACTCCAAGGTGCTGGACAGGAGGGTCCGGCCGATTGTCGAACCTTGGATTGAGGAGGAACAATGTGGGTTCCGTCCTGGTCGTGGAACAACAGACCAGCTTTTTACTTTCGCAGGTATCCTAGGGGGGGCTTGGGAGTATGCCCAATCCAGTCTACATGTGTTTTGTGGACTTGGAGAAGGCGTACGATCGGGTCCCCAGGGATATACTGTGGGAGGTACTGCGGGAGTATGGGGTGAGGGGGCCTCTCCTCAGGGCCATCCAATCCCTGTAGGCCCAAAGTGAGAGCTGCGTTTGGGTTCTCGGCCGTAAGTCGGACTTGTTCTGAGTAGCTGTTGGCCTTCGCCAGGGCTGCGCTTTATCACCAATTCTGTTCGTGATTTTCATGGACAAGATATCGAGGCGTAGTCGTGGTGAGGAGGCTTTACAGTTTGGTGGCCTGAGGATGGCATCGCTGCTTTTTGCAGATGATGTGGTCCTGTCTGCGTCATCAGCCTGTGACCTGCAGCGCTCACTGGTCCGGTTTGCAGCCAAGTGTGAAGCGGCGGGGATGAGGATTAGCACCTCCAAATCTGAGGCCATGGTCCTCAGCAGGAAACCGGTGGACCGCCTTCTCCGAGTGGGGAATGAGGTCCTTCCACAAGTGAAGGAGTTTAAGTATCTTGGGGTCCTGTTCACGAGTGAGGGAACAATGGAGCGTGAGATTGGACGGAGAATTGGGGCAGCAGGAGCGGTATTGCAGTCGCTTTACCGCACTGTTGTCACAAAGAGGGAGCTAAGCCGAGAGGCGAAACTCTCTATCTACCGTTCAATCTTCGTTCCTACCCTCACCTATGGTCATGAGAGGTGGGTCATGACTGAAAGAACGAGATCGCGGATACAAGCGGCAGAAATGGGCTTTCTCAGGCGGATAGCTGGTGTCTCCCTTAGAGATAGGGTGAGAAACACTGCTGTTCGCGAGGGGCTCAGAGTAGAGCTGCTGCTCCTTCGCGTGGAAAGGAGTCAGTTGAGGGGGTTTGGGCATCTGGTGCGGATGCCTCCGGGGCGCCTCCCCTTGGAGGTGTTTCTGGCACGTCCAGCTGGGAGGAGACCTCGGGGCAGACCCAGGACCAGGTGGAGGGATTATATCTCAACACTGGCCTGGGAACGCCTTGGGATCCCCCAGTCAGAGCTGGTGGATGTGGCAAGGGAAGATTGGGGCTCCCTGTTGAAGCTGCTGCCCCCGCGAACTGAATCTGGATAAGCGGTGGAAGATGGATGGATGGATGTTTTCAAATCTAGGAGAGCTCAGAGTTTGCAGCATCAGGGGAATATCCAAAATCGTGGTCAAACAGGCAAGGGGTCAAAATCTAGAACATGAACAGACAAGGCTAACTCGTGGTTGTACAAAAAGAGGTCAAGGAATACAATAACGATTGGCATACAAAATTCTCTGCTCAAATGAATACTGAATTACACTACGACAGCGCTGAATTGAAGTGAAGGGCTTTAATAGAGAGACCAGGGTGCTACACTAGGTTCAGGTGGAACTGATGATTAACTAGTGAGAACAATGGGAAGAACTAAACACAGATTGGCTAAAGACCAAATGAAAAAATCAGGGGAAACAAACCAGGTGTAGTGAATCATGAATGTGGCAGTAACAGAAAACTAGAAAAGTAAATGAACTGAAGACCAATAAGAAAAGACAGTTCAGTTCAGGAATGTATGAATAAGGCAAAACAGAACATGAAGATGCAGATCCTCGCAAGTCTTTCCTACTGCGATGTTTAAGCAGAAAAGGGTCAACTGTGCAACTTCACAGCTAGAAAATTATATTCGGTGTCTGGTCAAGAGTTCTATAGTTCTAGAGCAACACGTTCCCCTTCCTACTCACCATGATTTCCCTGCAGTCAATACTTGGCCACTTGTAGGCAGATAAAATCTTAGCTGCACTCAGACCCTGAAAAATATTATGTTATTATTAACTTGAGATCTTATGGAAATGGGCTCAAAATCAAATTCTGATTATATTTCTACTGGCAGAGAAGCCTGACAGAGAAACAGCACTGCAACTGCATCTGCAACTGTCATTCAGACAAATGTTTGCTGGCTTAATATTGCTGTGTTGGTGTTGTTCCTACATCATAGTTAATGTTGATTAATTTTCATTATTGCAACCGACCAATCACATTGTTATGATAACAGCTTTACAACTGAAAAAAAAACAAAAAACAAACTGAGGTTCCCTGTTTTCACACTTATCCCCAAACTAAACCATACCGTCCTCACCAGCTCCAAGAGTTGAGTCTGCCCGTCACAGACTTGCAGCTATTTTTCACAGGCATTATGGTGTCACAATGTTTTTGATTCTAGTGCAGGAAAACGACAATTCCTGATGGTGCTGCTCAGCTTCTGATTGGTTTTGGCACTTGTCAGGGAAACTTTCAAGAGGTGGACATCATCACTATTCCAGTTCAACCTACCTGTCAGTTCGACCAGTGTCTAGCAGAGGAGCTCAAGTAATCCTTCCTCCGTTATGGTCACTGTCCTTTTGTGCCTCACAGTTCTGTCATGTTTGTGCAGGAGAAGAGGAGACGAGATTAGTGAAATTGCACGGACTGACGGGTAAAATTATGGAACTTATTTGAAGAAACTAAAGCAGGCAAAAGGTGAAATGGTGATCAGAAGAAGACCAAAGCAAAAATTCCACAGGAATCGCAATGAGAGGAAGAGCGTTTTACATTTACTTCTATTACCAGAGTTTCTGCTGTTCTATTATATAATAAATATTTATAAATACAGCTTTAAAATTTCCACTCATTTTGCACAGCGAGATAACAGCAGCCATGGAAAAATTTAAAATGACTGAAATCTGCCTCTTCAATCATGAAGGTAAATTGTAAAAATATATATTCATCAATAAAACAAAGCACAATAAGGTAAAACAATTAAAATTTTGTTCAGGGGAATGTTTTCTCAGAGATAATTTGGGGAAGCTAATCTCCCCACAGTCTCTTAATGCTAACATCGACATACCACAGCTAAATTCATAGACTGAGGTAAGACACAGTAAGTCTTTGAGCTGTGCTTTCTTAAAACAGCTCAGCTGCCCTCTGATCATATTTCCCTTTAGTTTCTATGCTTTAATTGTCTCTATCACAACTTTGTGCAGAAGTTTGCTGAGTATCATGATATTTAAATATTTTCTGTCAGTATGAAAGCAATTCAGTGATGTTTGACTGAACATCTATCAATGCACGGCAAACATGAAATGCTAAAACTGCTTCAGTAAACCTTTAATGGTTCCAATTTACAATAATAGATTGTGGACAGAAGAAAATTATAAAACACTGACTCCATATAAACATCATACCTCCTAATATTCCTGCCCTGAGCTGACAAATGGGAAGCAGTTGTCTTTTTAATATATATAATGTCATCAAGACAAAAAAATAACAAAATCCATTAATACAACTTTTATTCATCTTTATGGAAATCATCCATAATTTAAATCCTAGATGTGTAGCCCCACGATGAGCCGGCGTCTTATCAGGGGTGTATCCCACCTGTAGCTTGTAGCCAGCTGGGATAGGCTCCAGCAGAGCTGTGGCTTGCAAGATAAGTGACTCACAGGATAAGTGAATGTAGATGAGATGATTGCGATCGTCTCGCCAACAAGAAAACGGATGGACGGATGGGTAGATGGATGGATGGATGAATGGATGGATGGATGGATGGATGAATGAATGGATGGATGGATAGATGGACAGGGATATCCCGATGAGCAGTTGCTGAGATACTGTATCTTTAAACCACGGACTTGAGGTATTTGTCCACAGACACTGATGGATCATCTCGTTCCATTTCATCAGGACTTTGAAGACCTTTTTATAGCGTTGTCTCTCAAATGATGTCCCTCTTATGAGGCTAAGGCCCGAATGAGAGATGGAGCCATGTCCTCAGTGAGGAGATGATGGATGAGCTCCAAACTGTTTTAAGCATTCACTTGGGCCCACAGGAAGAAGATATATCACCCATCAAACAGCTCATTCTCACCACCACAGAGAGGAGGGCTGGGTGAGGAATATCAAGGAATAAAATGTGGTCCTTTTAACTAATTCAGGAGCAGAGAGAGGAAAATTGTGTATCACCTCTTATAGCTTGTCCTCCTGCTGTGTGTGTCCGATCTCCACTTCTGTCTCTGCTCTCCTGACCTGCCAGTTTGAAATATCGAGGCTGAAAAATCAGCCCATCCTTTGCTGAGTCTCTCTCCTTGGCAGTCGATTGTCATCTCCTCTCTCTCACCTCCTCACACAATCTGCTGCCTGTTTCCATTCTCTTCAGGTTAAACTTCCTTCACTCTTCAAAGACGGCTGCCTTTTATCCCCATGTGGCCTTTTCCTCCTCACTGATAAATGATACATTACATCACTCAGGTGTCCTTTCTCTCCCCTTTGTGTCTCGCCAGTTCTTCATCCTCCTCCTGCTCATCTTCTTCCTGGAGATTCTGTGCATCATGCTCTTCTTTATCTACCAAGATGAGGTAAGGCACCTTAATTGCTCTCAAGATGATATGTATTTTCTGATCTTCCACAGCTGCAGATGACAATAAGTGGCAGTGGAGACATACATAGAAATTAAAAATACATTAATATGTCGTGCATGTTAGTTATATTCATGAGATAAAAGTATGGCATGTTGAAGGATGATTCTTAACAGAAGGATGTTTTGAAATTCATACCAGCTTTGTTGCATAAGCAAAGAGCATGATGGCTAAATGATGGTTTAATAAAACAGAAATGTGGTGGAATCACACGTATCTTTTAGGAGATTTGTTCCGTGTTTCCTTCCTTTGTTAAATCTCAATTTATCTCAGCTCATGTATTTTGGATGATTTCGCTGTGTATGTACACATCAAGGATGGAAAAAAGTGAATGAGCCACTGTATCTCTCCGGTTATATTAATTTGTAATTCCTTCCAATTTTTAAAAAGTCTTTAATAATGCATTGAAGGGATGATTTCAATTAGGGGAGTGAGTGCTGGAGAACTTCAACATGTTATTGTTAAAAGGCTTTGCAAATATTACACCCCAAAGAGCTGTGCGTAAGTCGTAACAGATGTCCAGAGTCATCCATCAAAAGCAGAATGACAAACATCATTTGAAATTAGGGTGATTAGTTTGACCACTGCAGGGAATTACAACTGGATAGATGCAATGAATGTCTCGAAAGTTTGAAAATGTGGTCCAAGTTCCTTCAGAACAGCCTGCCAGGCTTTGGAAAGCCTCTATAAGCAATTTTTAATTCTGTCCCACTCAGTCAACAACTGTTCACAAAAGAATTAGGAGGGCAATTAAATTCTTAAAATACAAGGGAGCCTGAGCATTCTGCGATAATAGATTCAAAATCCAAAGTGTATGTCAATTGAATTAGTGGTTAAATTAAATTTCAGGCAAAATGATAATGCACTAACAAGAACAACAGCAGTGAGCGGCAGGTTCTATTGTATATTTTTAGGGGGGAGATCTTTTATCAAATAACAATTAAATTTCCAGTTCATATTCAATGAGCTGGTACATTGCTGTTGGTGGAGAGGCTTGCATGCTTCAATGACCCTTGAAAGCTATACCGATGGGGGAACCACACCCCTGGCATGTTTAACCATGCTGGGCAGGTTTTGGGATAGAGGCCAGACAAAAGACGGCACCTGGTCCTCCAAGTTGGGGGTTGGGCCGTAAAAAAACCTCGTAAAAGACCCCGTAAAAAACAGCACGTTACTGAAACAACGAGAAAGAACTATTCCTTTATACTGCCGTGGAGAAGAGAGGGCACATCCTTGGATGTATCTATGACAGGGCCGGATGAAATCCTGCAGGAAGCCCAAACCCTGATGATCCCGATCTTCGATGCCAAGGCCGACACCAGAGTAGGCACCTGGAACATGCGCAAACTGTTTCAATGTGAGCACATGCTGAAGACTATGAGGGACTATCGCCTGGACATCTCAGGTGTTAGTGAAATAAGGTGAACTTGGCAGTTCACCTCCGGGTTCGAGTCCAGCCCTGTGCGGCGTTTACATGCTCTCCCCGTGTCTGTGTGGGTTCTGTCCGGGTTCTCCGGCTTCCTCCCACCTCCAAAAGCATGCGCTTCAGGTTGATTGGCCGGTCCCAAATTGCCCATAGGAGTGAGTGTGTGTGTGCATGGTTGTCTATCTTTGTGTGTGGCTCCGCGGTGCACTGGAGTTGTGCCCAGAGTGTCCCCTGCCTCACGCCCTATTCCTGCTGAGATATGCTCCAGCTCCCCGTGACCCGCTACGGCGGATGAAGCTGCAGAAAATGAATGAATGAATGGGCGCCTCGTGATTGATGGAGCAACCGTTCTTTTCGCTGGGAAGCAAGACCACCATACCCATGGAGTCAGGATCATCCTTTCCAGCTGTGCGGCGCAAGCACTAATGGGATGGAAACCAGTGAACGATCGCATCATCACAGCGAGGCTCTACACTGGACATGCCAAAGTCACCATTGTGCAGGTCTATGCCGCAACCGAAGTCACCTCAGAGGAGGACAAGGACGCCTTCTACAGCCAGCTCCTGGCCATGCTTGATGAGATCACCAGCTATGACATCAAGATGCTAATTAGAGACCTAAGTGCAAAAGGGGATGGTGACAGAAGGAGCCTCAGTGCCATAGTGGGACCACATGGGTCTGCAAGCTCAACCAACGACAACGGGGAGACACTGTTGCCAATGCCTCAGCATTGGCAACACGTTTTTCTTGCACAAGCAGATCCACAAGCTGACCTGGGTTTCACCAGGGGGTGAAACCCGAAATGAGCTGGACTACATCTGCATCAACACAACGTGGTGTTTGTCACTGCTAGATGTTCGCTCACACAGGGGTGCAGATATAGGATCAGACCACTCTCTTGTGGGTAAAATCAGGCTGAAGCTGAAAAAGGTGAAAAAATTGCAACACAAGAGACCCTATGCAGTGGAAAAGCTTAAGAACACCAACCTGTCGCGTAGCTACCGTGAGGAATTGAGGAAGAAGCTTGAGGTACCACAACATACTTCCATTGAGGAGCAGTGGAGTCTGTTCTCCCATGCCATCACTGAGATTGCGGAAACAGTTTTAGGAAGAAGAAGGGGCACCAACAAGGAGAGGTTGATAAGGAAAAAGACCTGGGAATTGATTGATGAAAAGAAGATGGCAAATATGAAAACAGAACAGAAGAGAAGACTCCAATGCTGGAGGATGAAAGATGAGGAGTACAGGCGCCTGGACCAGGAAGTAAAAAAGAGCTGCATGAAAGACAAACAGAATTGGCTAGAGGAGAAAGCTAGAGAGGCACAAGAGGCAGCAGAGAAAAACAACATAAAAATACTCGGGGGTGCCAATCAGGAGCAGGGATGGCACGGCACTCCTAAGTGACAAGGAACAACAGGCAAGGTGGGTGGAGCACTTCAGGGAGGTTCTTAACCAGCTGACACCTTCCATCCTCTTTAATTTTGACCAGGAAACATCAGCTCCAACTCTGAGTCTCCTCAGAAGAGATAACCAGGACCGAGGTTGCTAAAGCAATCAAGAGCCTCAAGACAGAGTCTCACACACCTGTTGAACCTGATCTGGCATGCCGAAGAGGTTCTTGCCGACAGGAGATGTGGGGTTATTGTCGAACAAGGGAAACCTCGGAGTCTGTGACACCTTGAGGGGCATCACGTTGCTGTCTATCCCTGGCAAGATATCCCTGCAGATATTCTGCAGTGTGCTGCTCCAATGCCTGAAAGATGAGGTAGATGCCATCCTAAGGGAAGAGCAAGTCGGTTTCCGAAAGGGAAAGTCCAGCGCGGAACCGATCTTCACTCTTTGCGACATCATAGAATTGTGCCAGACGCCCTTCATCATCAATCACATCGATTTCAAGAAAGTTTTAGAGAGCATCCACCGATAATCACTGTGGTGGATCCTTCAGCTATACAGTATACCACCCAAGTACGTCAACATCTTCAGATACCTGTACCACAACTTCACTTGTCAAGTGAGAACCACCAACAGCACAACCGAAGACTGACATCATGACCGGGGTGAGAAAGGGCTGCATCCTGTCACCCTTACTGTTCGTCATTGTCATAGACTTTGTGATAAGGAAGTCTGTCGTCCAGGCAAACCTCGGCATCAAGTGGGGAGGGGACAGACTGGCAGATCTTGACTTTGCAGACGACTTAGATCTACTTAATCATACCCACGCTTCACTCCAATTGACAAACATTCTGCATTAAATAGGGTAAAAAGTTGGCTGACTTATAAGCCAAGAGAAGACCAAGCCCATGACCATCGCACAAGACCAAAACCTTCCACCACTCATCAAAGGCAAACAAGGCTTTGAATACGTTGAAAACTTCACATATCTTGGAAGCAACATCTCAAACACCGGAGACATAGAAAAAGATCTACAGGCCAGAATTGGAAAAGCCACAGGAGTCTTCCAACGCCTCCAGAACATCTGGTTATCAAAATCTATCAGTACGTCCACAAAGCTGCGCCTCTAAATGTCAGTGGTCATCCCTACAGTGACCTATGTCTTCGAGACGTGGATGAACACAGCTAGCATTACCAACAAGCTGGATGTCTTCTACAGACAGTGCCTCAGATACATTCTGTGGATCTCTTGGAGAGACCACATCACCAATGAAGAGTTGATGAGAAGGGCAGGGGTAGCACCTCTGTCTGACATAGTCTCGGACAGGAGAAGGAGAATGGCTGTACTCCACACGTACTCCAACTGCCAAGAGAAAGAACGGCAAGTGTGGTAGTAGACTGGGTGCCAGAAAGGGGGAGGAGGAAGAGAGGATGGCCAAAGAAGACTTAAGAGAGATGGTAGTCAGCTGGCATGGAGCAAGAAGGGCCGACAGTGACCGTAACAAATGGAGGGGACTCGTCGCCCAATGTTCCAGGAGGAACGGGAGGAACTAAGTCTAAGTCTAAGTCATATTCAATGTATCTTCCTGTGTTGCAAAAACTAATGAATTTGTTGTTTCCTTTTTTTTCAGCGTTACTTTAGCATTATACAACTTTTTCTTGATGAATTGATCAATAGTTCTTCAAATAAAAGGTGTTTTGTTCATCCCAGAACACAAAGATGTCTAGAACACAATACATAAAATGGAGTAAAATATATACAATTATTCACCCACTGTAATGTTGAGAATGACAACATTCTCAAAATTGTTGTCATTGAATATGTAATTATTAGTAATTATTTATTTTACAATAATCCAACTAAAAAATCCATGATCATTTCAGTGCTAGGATTACCTCAATACATGACTTAGGTATCCAAAAGTGAGAATAACTAGTAGTATTGACTTAATGTTTCTGTAGGTGGTGGCTTCACTTTGTGTGCAGTATATGGGGTGCCTTGCAAAGACAGTGTGTTCCACCACTGCCATGTGGAGTTGGCTTAAAGTTGAGAGCCCCATCATAAATCACTGGCAGCTCCTTGATCTATTGTATTACATTATTCATGTGTCGGGATAGAGACAGTTATCCCTAAAGACTTTGACCAAGGCAGATGCTTTTGTATGCTTTGGTAAATAACAACCTACTTTAATATTTCTCTATTCTTTTATCCGAATCGTATTTGTGAACAGAGACCTTGGACTGGCTCATAATTTTTACAAGTTTTTATCTTTTTGTGATTGTAAGTCTGGTATAATTATATGATTGCCTGCCTCCATCTCAATTTATCTGTGGTGGAACAACCCAATGGGTATTTCTGAAGTGGCATATTTTTCTGGGCGTTTGGCCAATCAGCACTGCTCTGTTTAGCATTTAATGAATGTTGTCTTTTCTCTTAGGATCTGTGCTCCCTCGTGTTCAGTGCACCCCATTATTCAGCCTCTGAATAATTCAGTTTTGTCTACCCAGGAGGCGATTAGCAACAGAATGCAGTAAAGTTATTGATGGTCGAGATGTTCTGCAGAGCTAGTGCACCAGCTGAAATCGCTCACGATAAAGAATGGATGGCCATTTCCAGAACTTCCATAAATATTTTTTCAAAACAGAATAGGACTCCTTCACTTTGTAAATGTGATCATTGGCACAAATACAAAACCTGTACTGTGTAATAACAGAATTACATTTATAAACAGGTACATTTTTTATGTTGCCAAAGAAAGTTTGGCAACATTTAGTCAGTGTGCAAAATTTGCAATTTTGCACACTGACTAGATGTTTTTACTGTGGCACTACATTTTAATTAAGTGGTGATAAACACACATCACCTTTTACTACAGCTAACAATTTGTATCCAAGTAAGAGGAAATAAAGTTATCTGTGTTGAGTCCCTAAAACAACACCAGCAATCATAACTATTGAAATTCTCTTAATGTTGAGTCATATGAGTATGTATTGAAAGTTAAGTTAAGGTCATCTTCAATCACTTCTTTCAGGTTTGCACATTACAGGAGAGAATTCCTCACTATGTTTACACGTTTTGCAATTCCAACCACTGCATTATTTTTCCTATGGTACAAAAGTCCCTGTGTGCCTTGCAAACAAAGCGATAATCAGATACAACATCAGTCAAACTGGATCAATACAAAACACATGAAAACAACATCTGTGTCTCTCCATTGTTCTGTGCCATTACAATTATCATCAAAGAATAAGGGAATTAGATCTGCAGGAGTGTTTCATGTGATGTTCCATCGTGTTCTGGCCATAAAATCACAGTGAATGAACTCTTTGCTACTATGTTTTGCATCCACCTATTTTGTTCAAAGAAGAAACACACGTATGGGTGAAGTAATTTCTAGACATAAGATATCTAGTGTTTGTTATTGAAGTCCAGAGTTGATTTGACCTCAAGAACGTAGTGCATCCCTGGGATGCGCTTCAAAAAATTTTTTTGCATCCCAAAAGTAATGACAGAATATACGGTGAAGCATACAGGGACTGAGTTTTGCCAATAGCACAATATAAAAACTAAAAAAACTTAATATTAATTACATCAAAACTGTTGACAAAAATGTTTTAAAAAATGTTAAAGCCTGGTAGTCATTTAAAAAAAACAGTTTTAGAAATAAAGAAAGATGTCATGCAGTTTTTTTTTCGCTTTTGCTTTTTACTCAACAGTTTTCTTTGCCTTTAATTCATATACTGTATACTCCTGTGGACACTGCACCAAGCTGACAGAACCTTCTCCACACAAATTTCAGTAACATCTGTCAGTAATAATTGTCTCTTTTTCTTCATTAACTTTTGATTGATTTTTATGCAAGAAAGCACTCATTGTCACTTGCTTTTCCTCCAACTTTTGCATCTTTTTCAGAGGCATGGTGATAATCAATCAATCAACCAACCTTTATTTCTATAGGGCTTAATCACATCAGCAGACATTTCAAAGCGCTTTAGCAGACAGAGAAACTCAACAGGACCTAACAGGGTCGAACTAACTCCTCGCTCTCACTGCAGCGGGTAAAACGAGCAGACTTCGTGTTGCTGTTTGGTCGATTTTAATAAGGCAGAATCACGCAGGTGAGTATTGTGACGAGAAACTCGCACGAGAAACTGGAGCGAGATCAAAACATACTGGTGATTTTCAAGTGGAGAAATGGAAAAATTGTGAATATTTTTGTTGAATTGAAGTGCATTTAAAGCTTGCATCCCAGGGACGCACACTGTCTGACGATCGTTCAAAAATATAACAAAATATAATAACAAAATATAACAACAAAATATTCGCCAAAGACACAAGGACGCACACTGTTGGAGTAATGAAAAAGTTAAATGAGAAAAAAATGATCTACATCTGACAAATCTTTTGATGTCGATCACCCCACAGACCATGCACCCTTCACTATATTACATGACAAGACTGCTTATTTACAGGCTTTGGATGATGAAAACTTTAGAGTCCTTATAGGTGACCTTGGTATTATTGTTATCAGAACACATATTGCACTACTGTTGGACAGTAAACTCACAATCCTTTAAAATGTGGCGTTTAAGAGTGGTTTTGTGCTGTCATGGGTCTATCGTTGGAGCAGATGAAACTTACTATAGTTAACACAGCAGGATGTTGAATAAAAAAGAAACTCTTTTTACAATTTAAACTAAAAAATAAATGCCTGACATTATGTAGTGCTTTTGAACTTCATCTGAAATATTCTCTATATAGACTAAAGTTTCCAAAGAGAAAACTGACCAGATCTTACTGCCATGAGCACACACATGCTTCTCAGATTATATGAGATTCTCTCACTAGTTGGGCATGCTAGAGGATTTAATCAGCTTCGCACAATTTTAAGATCTCTGATTATCGGACCTGCTGCTTTACAACTTCTCCACCATCATTGTCTTCTGAGGAAAAATACCTGCAGATAAAGAACAAACTAAAACTGTCCTGCTAGTGCACTGAGCCTTTGTGTAGTAATAACTTTACAAGTGTGAAGCTCTAGTTGAGTACTGAAGAACTCCATCCAAGGCTTCGGGGATGGTCATAATCAGTGGTCCAGTTTATTATACCTGCTTTAGACCTGATGAAAAGCTCTAAAGCTGCTGGAAGCTATTTCAAACAGCTCACAGATCCTCCATCAGTTGAAACAGCTTCACTTTGGTGGCTCCTAAGGATGATAAAAACATCCTGTGAGGTGGAGCCACTGTGACTTTTAGTGTCAGCGTGAATAAAAATGACTCTGACTCAGCAGTGTAATATTGAAAATTGATGTAGGGGTGTTTTATACCATCTGTGTGTGAGTTTACAGCCTTGTCTGTTTGGCTGTTATTACCACCTGAGGGGGAAATTAACCCACCAAACATAAACAGAGCAATAACAACAGTAGACCCACAGCGATATTGAGAAACTATCAACAATTTGCATCTAATAAGAGTTGTCATTTGTATTATTGGTTGTCATTTGTATTATTTTCAATTAGTAGCTATAGTGGTAGAGCAGTAGTAGAAGTAGGAGTGATGCTAGTAGTAAGAATGAAAGAGGAAACCTGATCTCTTGACAGCAGTCCAAAGGTTTCAGAGGTGGTGTCTGGCTAATTTGTGAGTAAACAAAGCCCGGAAACCTTGTAATTAAATGCTTGTTAGCAAAATATTTATGCTGGCCTTTGATTACTAACATATGCTTTATGCTTTCTGCATGCAGTCTGCTATGTAATTAAGGCTTGGTTGCCTTCCTTGTAGCATAGTTCAATCAGCTTGCTCATGCGGAACTGAACTCAGTGTGATGAAGCATAACATCATACTTAGTTCCACAACACAAAATGATAAAATATAGTCTTCTATGTCTCCGAGTGTTGTCAAGAGTCGATCAGGGAGCCTTCCACATTAACTGCAAAAACTTCCCATTAATTTAGATACTACGTATGTTAATGACACAGCAGAAGAGCAAGCAGCTAGCAGCCAACAAACCCATAGACAAGCCAACAAGCAAATCTTACTGAGAGCGCTGAATCAGCCGGCAGCCCAACAGACTCACAGCCCACACCGCCAAGCTTCCAATTAGGCAACGCCTGGACATTGGTTCATTATTTACATGTTGGAACAAACAGTTAATACTTGCCTTGTTGAAGTCAAACAATGATCTATGTTGCCTCTTCTCAGGCTGTTAACATGACACACAGAAAACCACTTAAAGCTTGAAGTTGCTTGACACTCGCAAAATGATTCCTTGTTTAATTTTGAATTCAACTTTAATGACACAAGCTGAGATTATAATAGTGATCAAATCAGTTGTGTTATTATGGATCTCTTTTTGGTTTTCTGCCCCTGATTAACTTATCTTGACAGTGTTATGTTAACTCACTTGAGATCAAGTGCTGTCCATTGCCATAGACTTGATCAGTTTAAAGTCCACAGAAAAAACACATATGCTTTGATTGGCACTGCATGAAGCAGACATGTTTCAGGTCACTGCCATCACCTGTCTTCTTCTTCTTCTGTAGACACCTGTAGACACTTTAATTTGATGGGCAAGTAGTAGCCTCCATATTTCCAATAGTCTCTTGACTGTTCTGTTCTTTTCCCCAACCATTTTCTGTAAGTAAAGAACATAAACTTTACAATGGAGCAAGTAAATGTCTTGATGTGCAGGGGAATGCTATCAGTGGATGAGGGACAGTTTTCAAGGATGTGGATGGTATACAAAATGTGACCAAGCTGTGAACTCAAAGTTGACTCCAAGCTCATGTGATATGCCACATGTCTGTTTTAGACACTTGTGTTCGTAAGCCATCATGACGTTACCATGACCACTTTGAAATGTCTTTATAATAATTACAGCCAATGGTATCATATACTTTCTTTAGAGCGTTTACTGACCATATTTGCTCAAAAGGGTGGAGCTGAGGAGAAAATATTGATTGGACCTGACCTATGGAGACACTGTGGAACCATCCTGACAGTGACAAAGCATCCATGTCCTATAAGATATCCTGCCTAATTATCAATTCCACTCTAAATGCCAAACTATAATTTAACAAATAAACATCACACTGGACTGAAAAAACACTTTAACTCATTAAGAACCTGTTTACTGTGATAAGTGATAGGTAGGGTCACTTTCTCATAAACCCACATCCCATTAAACTGACCAACCCATATGGGTCCTCAGAAAGAATGCATGCCTGAGGCACATCTCCACTGGCTTCACTTTTCACAGATGAACGCTCCTCCATTTATTACGCGGTGTATGGGTAGTACTTACACTAGCTTACTATAGAAAATTAATAAAATTAAAGATGAATTTATTAATCAAACAGCCTACCGGGATTTTAAAAGGTCGCAATAGGAGCACGAGTAATGGAGCAATCACTGGCCTGAAGCCAACCAATCAGAAATGTTGGCTTTCAATAGGACCGTTGGAAGAAATTATGGCCATTCATGCTTTAGCTTCTTTAAAAGGTAGCCTTAAGGTGCATATAAAGCTGTGAGGGAGCTAAATTGACTGGGAGTCCATTTTATAAATAGTCCAGAAACTGACTCAGTAATTGAACAGTTGTGTGTGTGTGTGTGTGTGTGTGTGTGTGTGTGTGTGTGTGTGTGTGTGTGTGTGTGTGTGTGTGTGTCTGTGTGTGTGTGTGTGTGTGTGTGTGTGTGTGTGTGTTTGTGTTGGTGTGTACACTAATTTAGATGGTTTATTACATCAGAAATCTTTATATAAACAGTATTAATGGTGCTCTCTTTGGACTGCATAACTGCGATACGCCTGGTGTTATGATCTACTTTGGATGACACCAAATATCTCTATTTGCTTTTGGGTGCTTAGACATAGATATACACTCAGTTCATACCGTGCTGTATAAGCAGCTTGGTAGACATCAATCAAACAGATATCTATCCGTGAATTATGAATGCTCTTTGATTTCAGATTCAAATCCAATACTCGTTTGACACCAAGGGAGATATACCAGACTCCTGCACATCTAGTGAGATCTTAAACATCAAACAGTGTTCGCAACAAAGGCCCTGTAGCAAAAAGGTTTTGTGTTGACATTGATGGGTTGAAAGTCTGCCCTTAAACTGCTCTTTGTCATTGCCCTGTGATATTTACTGCAGCTGTCATTCACCCGCTTGGAAAGGACTTTCCAAAAATGTTGTACAGGTATATATTCATTCAGGACACAATTTGCAACCTTTACTTAAAAAGCAACATGTCTTGTGTTTACATTTCCATTTGTTTTTTCAAATGATCATTGCTATAAAACATGCCTTTGATTCTGGAGATGAGTGCTTTAATATAATACTATTTTTTCCCATATCTACAAGTCCATTACTAAAATGGGAAAGCTCCATTTACTGGTTACCTTAATAGGATATGATGAAAGACTCCAGAACAGCTGTCAAATGGAACCTGGGATGAAAAAGGCTCTAAGAATCAACTTTATGTTGCTGTCCAATCAAATAATTCATTTAGAGCTTCACTAAAAATATCGTAATACAACGTAAATCCATGTTTAGAAAATCATACACATTGATTGGTCAGAAAGTGAGGCATAATGGTTGTGTTTTTGCTTTGGTACAGGCCAGATTGATTTTTTGCTTTATTTACAGAGGCATCTTTTTTTTCACCAGTCAAGGATACACTTTCATAGATGAAGTCAAGAATAAACCTTGACTCTAAATCTCATATTTAGATCTAGTTTTTCCAAATGTGATATTCTGATTGTCCAGTGTGTAGGGATGAATACTATAGTGTGGCATTTTCATTGTCAGCTGGCACGAAACCTCTAAACGCATGTGCCCTGAATGTTACCAAATTATTGGGTATCTCACCTTTGACTTACAGAATCTTTGAGGGACACATTTTTACCTAATTATTGTTACTACAAAACATGTCCATAGTGTTTCATTGAACCAACAGAAAAGGTTTTTTCTTGGGTAATGTTCTGATTTAAATTTCCTTGAAAAGACTAATTCATTGAACTTCTTTGTATTAAACAGCACTATTGCTTTTCTTCTTACCTAAGGTCTTATTTTCACTGTACACAACTGTTGCTTCATAATTGGTGTGTACCTACAGCATAATCAGGGTCTTTTGTTATCCCTCATCTAAATGATGTTATCTATTGGGCCAATGCAGCATGACCAATGTCTTCTGCTACTCAGTGGTTGATGGTTGAAATAGGTGTCTGTAGGGCATCTGTAGAGGTGATTTCATAGCTGCTTGTGGGCTTTGGGACGACGCAAGGTGAGGTAATGCTACTCTAAAAATGAAGAGCTATGGTCAAATTGCATACCCAAAGGCCTCATCCACCAACACATGAAAATGAATAATGGTTTCTACGCTTATTAAATCATATGTGGCTATGTACTCTGAGATGGTGCCATTTGTAAAACTTTAAAAATTCCTACTCTTATGAAGTAAGTATAAAAAAAGGAGTGTCTAGACACACTATAAACATATATAACATGAGAGAAACAAGGAGGGAAATCCAGCTACAGATCATGAAGGGAGAGTTGGTGTAGTTTGATCATTTAATAAACAAATACATGGGATGCCCAACAGGAGAAGGCATGGAGGCTAAATAATCCAAGCAGTAGCAGGTGAAAGGCAAGATAAGATAGTTCAGGTACGCACTGGGAAGTATGGCACAATAGACACACAATGCTCTCCATCAATCAAGGATCAAACTATCCAGTGAATGAAGAATAATAACATCAAACACAAGTTAGAACATTAGCGACATTAGCGACAACAGTGGCGACAGTAGCTCAGTCGGTAGAGCAGGTCGTCCAATGATTCAAGAGCGGCGGTTCGATTCCCACTCCCGACCATTCACTCTTGGAGTGTGAGCTGGCAGTACGAGGTGCCAGCTCACCTCCCAAGCAATGCCAAGGTGCCCTTGAGCAAGGCACCGTCCCTTCCACAAGCTGCTCATTCGGGGCGCTCCAAAGATGGGGCTGCCCTTCACTCGGCCTCCCTGTATTTACTGCATGCCTGCAGGCCCCTTGTGTGTGCTTGGTTGTTTCACATACAGGTTCTTCTCAAAAAATTAGCATATTGTGATAAAGTTCATTATTTTCTGTAATGCACTGATAAACATTAGACTTTCATATATTTTAGATTCATTACATACAACTGCAGTAGTTCAAGCCTTTTATTGTTTTAATATTGATGATTTCTGCAAAAAAGTAAAGAAAAACCAAAAATCCCTATCTCAAAAAATTAAAATATTTCACCTGACCAATAAAAACTGTTTTTAAATACAGAAAAAGTCAACCTTCAAACCTTCAATTATGTTCAGTTATGCACTCAATACTTGGTCGGGAATCCTATTGCAGAAATGACTGCTTCAGTGTGGCGTAGCATGGAGGCAATCAGCCTGTGGCACTGCTGAGGTGCTGTGGAGGCCCAGGATGCTTCGATTGCAGCCGTAAGCTCATCCAGTGTTGAGTCTGGTGTCTCTCAACTTCCTCTTCACAATATCCCACAGATTCTCTATGGGGTTCAGGTCAGGAGAGTTGGCAGGCCAATTGAGCACAGTAATACCATGGTCAGTAAACCATTTACCAGTGGTTTTGACACTGTGAGCAGGTGCCAGGTCGTGCTGAAAAATGAAATCTTCATCTCCATAAAGCTTTTCAGCAGATGGAAGCATGAAGTGCTCCAAAATCTCCTGATAGCTAGCTGCATTGACCCTGCCCTTGATAAAACACACTGGACCAACACCAGCAGCTGGCATGGCACCCCAGACCATCACTGACTGTGGGTACTTGACACTGGACTTCAGGCATTTTGGCATTTCCTTCTCCCCAGTCTTCCTCCAGACCCTGGCACCTTGATTTCCGAATGACATGCAAAATTTGCTTTCATCCGAAAAAAGTACTTTGGACCGCTGAGCAAACAGTCCAGAGCTGCTTCTCTGTAGCCCAGGTCAGGCGCTTCCGCCACTGTTTCTAGTTCAAAAGTGGCTTGACCTGGGGAATACAGCACCTGTAGACCATTTCCTGCACACGCCTGTGCACAGTGGCTGTGGATGTTTCTACTCCAGACTCAGTCCACTGCTTCCGCAGGTCCCCCAAGGTCTGGAATTGGCCCGTCTCCACAATCTTTCTCAGGGTCTGGTCACCTCTTCTGGTTGTGCAGCATTTTCTACCACACTTTTTCCTTCCCACAGACTTTCCACTGAGGTGCCTTGATACAGAACTCTGGGAACAGCATATTCACTCAGAAATTTCTTTCTGTGTCTTACCTTTTTGCTTGAGGGTGTCAATGATGGCCTTCTGGACGGCAGTCAGGTCAGCAGTCTTACCCATGATTGCGGTTTTGAGTAATGAACCAGGCTGGGAGTTTTTAAAAGCCTCAGGAATCTTTTGCAGGTGTTTAGAGTTAATTTTTTGATTCAGATGATAAGGTTAATAGCTCATGAAAGGTACCTTTTCATGATATGCTAACTTTTTGAGATAGGAATTTTGGGTTTTCATGAGCTGTATGCCAAAATTATCAGTATTAAAACAATAAAAGACCTGAAATATTTCAGTTGGTTTGCAATGAATCGAAAATATATGAAAGTTTAACTTTTATCATTACATTATGGAAAATAATGAACTTTATCACAATATGCAAATTTTTTGAGAAGGACCTGTATATATGCATGTTAACTAACACAATCACCGCGAGTGAAAACATACTAATTTCCCTACGGGGATCATTAAAGTGTACTTCTTGTTCAAAATGCTTTTGTCAAATTTAAAATTAGCTTAATTATTGCATTGTGGGAAATGTAGTTCTTGGTCAAAGTACACTTTTTTTATCTATTTATTTTTAGACATTCTGATCTTTTATGCGGGCCACATAAAAGGATGTGGCGGGCCACATTTGGCCCCAAGGTTTGAGTTTGACATACGTGTTCTAGAGGAAAGGTTTAGTGGTGAACAAAATCACTAATGACGTTACAGGGCAGAAACAGAAAGCAAAGCATTAAAAAATGACAAGAAGGAGGAACTTTGCTGACTCA
The DNA here is from genome assembly GCA_013358685.1 of Antennarius maculatus. Lineage (NCBI taxonomy): Eukaryota > Metazoa > Chordata > Actinopteri > Lophiiformes > Antennariidae > Antennarius > Antennarius maculatus. Next base: position 22,889,670 of record CM023606.1, read on the forward strand.
GCTTAATGAATACAGTAATCCCTTGTTAATTCGCACTTTAAGTTTCACTACATTGCGGATTTTTTGTAGATAGTCACGTGATACCGTACGTGACAGCATCCAGAAGTGCGCTACATTCCTAGACTGACGGAACGCAGCGCACTTCTGTGTATTAAAGAACCACTTAAGTGTTTTAAACAATCCATAAGAGTGTTGGAAAAAGGCAACATAGATAGAAGGTGGTTTAATATCAATATGGGGAGGGTTCAGAAACGTTTAAATTACGTTAAATAATAAACTAAATAGTTTGTCGCTATGTTGCGGAATTTCTTTTTTTGCAGGTGGTCCTGGAACTCATTATCCGCGGTTAACGAGGGATTTATGTACTGTCACAGTCTGCATTTCCCTCTTCATTCATGTCAAGGTCTCAGGCCCCGTCCGTCCACAAGGTGCCGGATCTTTCCGTAAACGCAAGTTTTTTGTTGTTGTTTTTTGTCTTCTGTCCACACGACAACTCAGATATCCGGGATGAAAAAGCAACTTTTTGAAAACACTGGCCAAAGTGAAGTTTTTTGAAAATGCCGGGTCTGTGTTGTTGTGTGGACACTGTATTCGCAACTTTTTCTATCCAGGGGGCGTGTCCCTGCGACGAAAACGGCTATGACGTCATGCATGTGACCCGTGTCTGTACATGTACACAAAGACACCGATTCCAGTTCTGGGTCAGACCGGGACATGCTGCCTGCTGGTGGTAGAGCTCTGATGGAGGTCGTCCTCCAGGAGGAACGGCGTGAATTTCCACACATCCCGGTCCTCTCTGTCGTTCTCAGAATTGCTCTGCTTATAAACATGTTGATCACACACTGATGCGGATATGTGTGGATGGAGATTTTTTTGAAAACGCTGTCGTGTGGATGCAAATTTTTTTCTATGCAGGGTGAAAAAAGTCGCGTTTTCAAAAAGATCTGTCACCGTGTGGACATGGCCTCAGTCCTTTCCAATCTACCCAACCTTCCTCACCTGTTTGTCAGCTACTTCTTCCTCATCAAGCTAACTCCACTCACCTGTTGCCTCAGCCGCTGCTCCCTCCTCTGGTTCCCAGTCAACCCTGGACTTCTACTGCTGTCCATGAACTCACTGCCACATTGCTCATTGTTTCCAGTGTTTCAGAATACATCCAGATGCTCTGGTTTGCATTTTTATTTTGAACCACACCTGGCTCCCAGCAAGCTGAGCTTCTCGTCCAGTTGGAGTTTGAAAGTAGGTTGAAATGGCCTTGACCCCAAAACCTTTAATCATTGGCTTCACCAGACAACATTTCTAGTCTCTATCCAGGGGAACCAGCTGTTGGATGGTTTCATTAGACTCTTGCCCCCATACCAAGGTCGGATAACTGATTTACATTCCTCTACCTCCCCAACAAGGAGCTGGGATTCTGACACATTGCAGAAAGTACAACTGCTGCACACACCATTCCAGTGGATTTAGGATGCATGAATGTAATTCTTTTGTTCCCATTTTTTGGTGTGCAGAGAGAGATGTTTTCTACTTTTAAGAGTTTTTAAACCGCTTAATAGTCTTTAGTCTTTTCTAGTAACAAAATTGCAACAGTATCTATCACAGTTTGTTTAATGATATCTCACCATCATGTCCATTACGTTTTTTTTTTCTTTCTTATTTTTAATGAACTAAAATAATAAGGAAAATAATAAATAATCAGTAACAGTATGAAAGAATGGATAGTTTTAGTCATTAACAATTATAAGTATCTTAAGCTATGCTGTATATGTTTTTCACTCACTGCTAAGTGTTCTCCAGCCACTAGGGACAGCAGTGATGTTTGGTATTATGACTGAAATGTAGATGCACAATCAAGTGGATCTTGATTGTGCATCTTGTTTTTACTTTTATGAATATTTGCTATACAAATTACTATTTAAATAGCACAAAATCACGTTTTAAAAATTGGTCTTAAGAACAATACTTGTCATTAGTATGTGCAGAATATATGTACAGGCATATATGCTCTCTAAGATAGTGAACACATAAACCTTTAAGATTCTAAAACTCAGCATGCTGCCGTTTTGATCATGAACATGTTAGAATCCAATAATTTCAGAGTGAGATATTAAGCCTACATTCCCAGGGTATAATCTGTTCCCTTATTGTGTTCATATGTGTTTAAAGGTGCGTTTGACTCACTACTGCCGTGGCTAACCTACATTTTCACACACACACACACACACACACACACACACACACACACACACACACTTATATATGTATGTATGTATGTGTGTGTGTATATATATATATATATATATATATATATATATATATATATATATATATATATATATATAATGTTTATATATACAGTATAAACATAAGATAGCCCTAATTTAAATTAAAGGGAATAGCCTGATGAAGTGTCTCAAGTTAAAATATTTTTTCATGATAATTTGAAGAGGGACTGCTCTCTTATTGCTGAGTGGCCTGACTTTATCCTCTTGGCTGAGAACTGCATCTGGTTTTTAAAGTGAGACAATCCTGGTAAAGTCTCTCGTCATGCATCATTTGACCTGAGAACATGGGTGTGCGTCTGCCTTCTCTCACATCACTGCCTCTTCCTCTTTACCCTTCTCTGGATGAAACTAATTTAATAAGGACAGAGAAATGGAAACAGTAGTCATTGGTGAACAGTGTAAATACAACCATTCATGCAGAAGGCAAAGTATCTTTAACAGCAGATGTACAACATGCAAGACCCACTGAAATCCCATTTTAAGCTCGATGGCACCACTTTTTCCACATCATTACTGTTTGAGAATCAGCCGTCAAAACATTTTAGCTTGTAAAGATTTGAGAATGCTGTAGCTCTCTCTGAATATATTACAAGCCTGAGAAATTTTCATTCCATGTAGACTGAAGAAATGCAATTAGATAAGCACCCCTGCCTAATCACATCGCTCAAATACACCCGCATTAGGGCAATGTTAATATGGGACAAATTAAGATGATTAGCAACAGACAAGCCATTTATTTGGGAGAGCTTCGGAATACATGTGACAAGGGATTGTGACATTTGAGTGCTGCTAATAATGTTGAGGAATTAGAAATTAACAAAATTGCAATCGTCTAAGATCCTGACTGCATGAGAGAACGGATGAGTGATGAGTGAATCTCAAAAAGTAGGAAGGAGGCTGACTTATATAAGTCTTCTCTAAAAATATTATGTTGTCCATACAAAAAGAAAAAAATGATCTGGAATATGCAAAATTTTCAGGTGAACACCAACAAATTAGACTATTCAGTAGTTAACTTAGAATAATACAAATGTACAAATGCAGGTGACGTGTTATCCAAACCTGTTAAGAGAAAATTGATTTTACAACATGTATGGTGTAGCTTCATCTTTATGGTGATGGACTGGAGATGTGGTCACGCTGTGGGGAAATGACAGCTGAATAACAGCAGAAAGAGAGTTTGACAGCTGACAAATGATTGGTTAGAGGAAAACTTGACAGGTTGTGATTGAATGGGTCGATGTCATGAACTGGATAATAGTGGGAAGATACCTGTGAACTAGATGTGCAAAGATCTTTGCTATGCTCTGCTGTTTTTTGATGCTAAATCTTGAGACAACATTCACTAAATACGTGTTTAATACAAAACCATGCAGAGAGGACATTCTTGTGGGGCAGTGTTTTACACTGTCACCTCACAGGAATGAAGTTCTGGGTTTTAACCCTTTCTTGGAGCATTTTTGTGTGGAATCTGTTCTCACCATGTCTGCATGGGTTCTCCTTGGGTCCTCCTTTAATCTAGAAACATGCTATGTATGTGTAGCTGCGCCAGAGACTTTAAAATGATCCGAGGTGTGAATACAGCCATTACAAGTTGTTGGTCCCTCTGAAGAAGTGGCACCCTGTTCAGGGTGTATCCTACTTCAATGTCAAATGAGTTCCAGCCCGACCCCTTCACAAAGGATATGAAAATGGGTGGATGGATGATTTTGCCTGATGTAGATTGATTTTGGTAACATACAGCTGCATCTTGCGAACTGACCCTTCCCGAATGCCAAAGTTTCCAGATATTTATTTTTTGCAAAGAGAAATCAATCACTGTGAAAAAGAAGCTGACAATTAGCTTTTGGAGTTCAGCCTAAAAACACCATGACACAAATAGTTTTGGGGGTCACTTCAGGTTTAAGTTCTGTTCAGGGATGTAGCATGAACACAAGAGTAAACTCCTCTCTGTTGTTTCTGGTTTTTTGCTAAAGAGGAAGCTCACATTGAACTACAATATTACACATTTCTATCTCTGTCGTCTATAAAGCGGTGCTTTTTTAGTCATTTTTTATTCAGTACTTTTGAAACAATGTGGCAGGCTTGATGTCATGGTAAATATGTCAGTAATATGATTGTTATTGCTTTTGTCACCATTGTTCTTTTAATTGTTGTTTTTGTTTATTCTCCCTAAATCCTTTCTCTTCTCTCCCTGTCCTTCTCCCGTCCACCCACACACTTTTTCCCTTCAAAGAAATGGAATAAAGACTCTGGATAATAGTAATTTATGTCAATACTTGGCGACAAAACATACAAAAAAGAAAAAATGCTAATTTTTTATATCAACCATGTACACATCAAGTAACAAATGAATCCAGGCCTGTTTCTGAGTTCAGTCAGTCAGATGGAATACACCGACACATGCCCAACATATGACATGTCCAACATGTCACCTGTCCCACACAGTGGTTCTGATCACTCTTTTGCTGCCATGCCTGTTGCTACACAACTGTCCTGAAACCAAGGCTTTTCCTTGTTGCTGCTGATGCTGCTGATGCCTTAATTCCAGAGCGTACCTGTAGGCTCAGCGTCCAACAACACATTATGAATTCCTGTAGCAGGGGGTCATTATCTTTTGATGGCAAATCCCTTCTCTCTGCTTGATGTTTTTTTCTGAGCAGTGCTGAAATCAAAGAGTAGGCAGCAAATCCGAATGCTCTGCACGATCTACTGTATATTTACATATTACTGATATTTTGGGTCATTTAATGGATTGCAGAGAATAGGCAAGAAATATGCCTCAGCTTCAGCCTATTTGTTTTTCGGTTACAGAGCTTTTTTCAGAGAGAATGAACACAACTCTACTGTAGATTGAAATAAACCATTCATTCATTCATATTTCTAATTTTACATGTGTTGGCGAGAAGGTCTACTTTATGTATGCAGTACTGTGAAAATGTATTATTTTTTGTACTATGCACTCTATTACTATGAGTAGGGAATTCATGTTAATGGAAAAGTGAAGAAGTGGTAGGATTAAATAAGCTTATGCTTCATCCTACTAATTTTCGGGCATGTTTTGTGTATTAGTAATATTATTGTGGTCTTGATTATTGTTATTCTGCACACATGTTCAAAATAAAGCATTCATTCATTCAAAAAATACAACAAAAAATTATTTTATAAAATTTTCAAACTTGTGCATGTCTGGTGAAAACTCTGTCACACAACAGGCTGAATTGACAGAGGTTTGTGCGCCCACAATGGGTGGGTTGTGTGCAACTCACTTCGCATTGAATTACAGGGTTTAAAGAAAGCGATAAATGCTTCGTTTACACCCTGTTCAAGGTGGGAATGCTTCACCTTTGTGGGAAAAATTTTGGCAGCATATTATGAATATAATAAAGATAAGTAACTATAATGTTAGTATTGTACACCTCATTCAGACTTCTTTAGATGCAGTATTACGCTGGTGGGCGAAGCGGTCTCTGGATTGTCTCTTATGAAGGAGTTAAAGGATATCTGATGTAACTTCCAGAATCCTCAGGCAGCACAAGGATTTTAATGATTTTGATGGTCAAATATAGTTGGGTTTTTTTATTATGCAGGTGTCAGTAGTGTTTGTCTCCAATGGATTCCAGCTACTCATGATAAAAGAGACATTACCGATATCATGCAATGTATGGCAACAAATCTGACTGATTATAACACATTTTGAAATCATAGACAAATTTCCAGTGAAAGATCTACAAGCAGCATGAGCAGGGGTACATGCAGTATTTCTTCTCAGTCGTGTTTATTTCTTTGCTGTTGGCAGCGAAAACCAATAGAGTATTTTCCGCACTATAAGGCGCACCTAAAAGCCTATAATTTTCTCATAATCCCGTAGTGCGCCTTATATATGGATTAATATTAGTATTGGTTAAAAACAAGATCGCTGAAAAAAAGCCGGCAGTCTGGCCGGCAGTCATGCCGCACTACGCCACCAGGGGCACCCTCACTAGGTATTCTGGCTGTACTACGCCCTCTAACAACGGTAGTCAAGGGCCAAAGCGGCGGCTCTCACTGACCTGCTGACCAGTGTCTGGTTACGATAACGTAGCAGAACAGGGAATTTTCAGCAACTCTTTTAATAAAGTTTGACGGACTGATCTCAGTATTTCCCAACCACTTAAACTTCACTGGTCTAAAAAATGCCAAAAAAGTTCTGTAATCTGGAATCTAGTGACGGTCCATTCTATTAGTCTGTGGAAACACACAGAGAAACTGGTATAAAGGTGAATGAAGGACCCTCAAAGCTGAACTTCCAGCCTTTTCTGAAATTTCAAGAGCTGAGTCACTGCTAGACAAAGGTGTCTGGTGTGCTGCAATTGATTTGCAAATGTAGTTGATACCTGAAACAACACGTTACGGGGGGAGCACATTTAGGCTTGTGTGAGACACAGACGTTAAAGTCAGTTCTTAGTAAAACGGAGCGTCGCATTTGCCATTAAATTAGCAGCCTGACATTAAAAACTGGTTAAAAAATTGTTTAGGACACACAGTGCAGCATCAAATAGCTGCCCGTCACCTCCAACTGGACTACCAATCGACTGAAACAATATTTAATTAATAAATGAAGACAAACGTCGGAGCTTAAATATCTGCTTTGAACTTCAAATCAGGAAATAATCTGCCCTGTTCGAACTGAGTGGTCCACTCGTAATGAATTTAACCAGTGTTTAATGTCAGGTTTTTTAATATACGTATTGACGTCTTTCTAAGATGGTAAAGTGATCAAGTGATCAGGTTTCCTTGATGAGGCTCAGAATGGCTCATTGAAATAACAATAGCGGTCGTTCACAGCTGACTAAAGGTACTCAGTCATGAATGCTCTAGCTAGTGGACGGATAGCGAAACTACAGTCACTAGTTCTCTAAATCTATTTTAATTTTTTCTATTATATGCACCTTATAATCTGGTGCACCTTATATATGAAATAAATTTTAAAATAAACAATTCATTAACGGTGCGCCTTATAATCCAGTGTGCCTTAAAGTGCAGAAAATACTGTACATCCATTAATATAGAAAAGTAACATTCCTTTTTTGAAATACCACTTTGTTTGGATGATCTTATATTTGTTTAGATTTATTGCAGGGAGATGAAACCATCTATGTAAAGTGAAGGCAATCTCAGGAAAACCAAGTTTGGCAATTTTAAACCATGTTTTCCTATCAGCCCTCGTTGCTTTCTACGTTTTCTATTCTCAATAGGAAGTGCATTATCAGTAATGATGGAATGATGCACACATTGTGCTCAGCTGGAAACTGGGGAGTCTTTTCTGTTGTATCAAAAAGTCATTATCTGTTGGACTACAGAAACAAGTTGGTTGGACAATTTCCTAATATTATCTGAATAAAGTTTAGTATTTGTTAGAACTAGAACTCTATGACTGACTTTGTGTGTGCATGTATTCATTGGTATGCACAGACTGAGGTCTTTCTGATTCATCTTCAGTTAGGAGTTATTTCTCCTGAATTTTTACATCTACAAAGTTTGATATTTCATTTCATTTGAACTCCTATTCTGCCTGCTGGATAATGAAAGCATGGTAGACAATACACAGTTCAAACCTGAATCACTATGTGTTACAGCACAGAGAGAATGACCCTTGACCTTGTGTTATTGTGCAGCATCTCATCTAAAATCCTTTAGCTTACCACTATCTTTGATGAAGGCTGCATCATCTTTATAGCCAGGATTCTGCTACTTTGCTGCTTTCTCCCTGTTAGTCGCATTGATTGTCTACTCACACGGTTTGCCAATTGTTAATCAGGAACTAATTAGAAACAGAAGATTGGAACTGTAATTGATTTGCCCTAGCTGGGATTGCAAATGGTTTGCCCCATATAAGGAGTAAGATTAGTAACTGGAAGACAAATGCCACACAATTTAAATAATTCAAGCATGTTATTTCTGTGCCCCAGGACAGAATTACAAGTTGGAGGCAGAATCCCTGAATTGTGACTTGGCTTCCCATTTATTATCTGTGGAGGACTGACAAATGTCACATCCTATTTTACAAATTTAAGGACGAGTTATGGAGTTTTTAAGTTTAAGAAAGCTCTAAGTGTCCTGATACACTGGAATAAAATATATGGTTTCTTAAGGATAAAAGCATCCCCTACGGCTTGCATGTTCAAAATGCAGTCCACCACTACCAAAGATTTAAACTCATAGTCCAAGTTATGGAATATCAAGTAGGGTATGCCTACAATCCAATTAAATACCCTTGAATGTGGTCCAAAGTGGGTCCTGGTCCAGGTCATGTTATCTGGTCTCCCTCAGAAGAAATAAAAAATGAAAGTATTTGGGAGAAAGCAATCCCTGTTGAGAAGCATGAAGTCCTAATTAGTGAAGAGGACAGGAACCCAGGGGGGACAAATGAAGTAACCACAATACAACTTCTTAAACATGTATTACAGACATAGCTCACAGCTGCCAGCAGTGTTCCCTCTAAGCTGCGCGTGTGTGGATTGTGCACTGCTCACACGTTCTCAGCGCACAAGAAAATTTTTGCTGCGCACAAAATAAAATTTGATACAAACGTATTAAGTAATATCTAATATTAGACTTAATCTAATTAATTAGACCAATACTATTGTTTTCTGTACCATTTTGCATTGTAACTTAGTGGGTGACAGGTGTCCAGCCAATGATATTCATGTTCATTCAATTCATTCAATGTTCACTGAAGCTATGCAGCCAATCAGAGCAGTGACGGTCCTGCATGTGTGCCCTGCTGTACGCGCCATGCAGGTTAGTTCGTTAACACTGGAAACGAACGAATAGCGACACATTCACTCACCAAGCCAAAGGAAAAAAGAAATGTGGTTCTTTTAAGATGGAATGGCTTATTTTTAAGAAAGTTCAAAGCAAGAAGCAGACAAAGCCATTAACCTGGACCACGTGATAAATAAGTTAAAATTCAAGTCAGATTTGTGTATGTACTAATGACATTTATTAGGAATTTTTTTAGTTATGGATATCAATCATTAAATGCTGTTACTACTAGATAATGTATGGGTAATAGAAATGCTAATAAAGAGTACAGTAATTAGATATTTACAGACAAAGAGTTACAGGCATTTACACTGTATCACAAGCAACAGCACGTCATTGTGCAAAATGTGAATGTTTTAATGTGAACAAAATGTGATGTCTGAAAGGTGTAAGGCAAAGCAGTTCTCATTCCATGGACAAAGTAGGACCCTCACATATAACATGCTACACATCTCATGAAGAACAAGATTTTTGTCTTTTTCTCTTCAAGTGGGCAAAATTACTTACATCAAAAATAAACAAATGAAAATTGCTGCTGTAATTCGATTATTTTAATAAGCCATGTAACTTGCTATGATCCAAGGTTTTGAACAAGTGTGATACTGGTGTGGCCACAGCGTGCACATATGATGTTGCTCACAGTGGTCCGCAGTGTGCTCAGGAAGCTTGTGTGTTTGCCCAAGACACACGAAAAATTAGAAGGAACATTGGCTGCCAGCATCACAGTATTTAGGCACCAGTTAAAGTCATGAATCAATAATGTTGAAATCATTCTTCTTTGGTTAAATCTCAACAACCCAATTTAACAAGATGGAGCATGATTTATTGTCTAGTTTTGTAATGAAGCAATTGGAAACCTGCCTTTAATAATAACACATGTGTCTTTTCTGTAATGCCCTCATCTGCTGCACTTCATGAGTTCTTCCTTCATTTATGACTCAGGTGATAGATTTCCTGTTAGGGAAAATTAAGCAAACTAAGGCTAAGTTTTGATCTCATAGTTTCTTCTGAATTCCAAACATAATGTCCTCTGAGTCATATAACCACTTCATTTGCCCTGTTGTATATTTTCTTTCACACGTAGCGCCCTTCATCACCTTCTGACTCATCCTCTCCCTCTTTTCCTTTTTTGCTGCTTTCACTCTCTCCCCCACCTTCACCTATTATCTCCAGAGCACGTCTAGACCTGCTGCTTTTCGAAGTGTCACGGCATAACTTCTGTTGTGATTTTGTGCAATATAAACACCTTTTTACGTGTTGCATCCTCTCCTCTCCTCCTCTCCTCTCCTCTCCTCTCCTCTCCTCTCCTCTCCTCTCCTCTCCTCTCCTCTCCTCTCCTCTCCTCTCCTCTCCTCTCCTCTCTTTCCGGTTTCCGGTGAGCGTGAGTGGTGGATCGAGTGGCGGATTGAGTGGCGCGAGTGTTTGAATGTTTTTTCTGTTCTTGTGGTTGGACTAATTGCACCTCTGTCTTTTTGTTTTTATTCTGTACTATGTACATGGTCAGGTAAGTGCTTATCTTTTTTTTTGGTGTGTGAATCGTTATTTGTGTATTTGCTGGTGTTGTGAGGACTCTCAGGGCGCAATGGCGCCCGCCGAGCCGCCACCTCCGTCACTCCAGCAGGGAGTACGGATCGTCCCTCCGGATAACACCGTGTCGGTGGAGGACGTTATATTGGCGGTGGGAGACCAGGTGGGTCATGAGAATGTTTTGTATGCTTCCAGGATGAACAAGGGCGTCGTTGTCTTCCTGAAGGAAGTCAACGATGTCTACCAGCTGATAGAGCATGGTGTGTTCATAAATCAGCTGTTTGTTCAGGTGTCCCCACTGTCCGCACCATCCACGCGGATCACGGTGTCAGGTGTTCCGCCGTTCATTTCAAATGATTTGTTAGAAAATGGGCTCCGTCGGTTCGGTAAATTTGCAAGTGGGTTTACAGAGATAAAATTGGGTTGCAAAAACCCTAAAGTGAAGCACGTTAAGTCCCTGCGCCGGCAGGTGTTCATGTTTCTGGACACACCCGACCAGTCTCTTGAAGTGTCCTTTACGGTGAAACACGGTTTTATGTCCTTTATGGTGTATGCTAATTCGGGGCAGATGAAATGTTTTGAATGTGGTGATGTGGGACATAAACGTGCACTGTGTCCGCGCAGGCGGCGGGCGTCCGCTTCCGCGTTACCCGCGGAGGGCGGCGCCGCCTCTGCAGCGGTGGTGGCGGATGATGCTGTAGGGGCGGAGGGCTTCGCGTCCGCGGATGAGGGAGCGGCCGAAGCCGCTCCAGGTGTCGGTCGGCACGTGTCCTCCGATGCGGTGCGAAGTAACGAGGTAGCGGTCGAAGCCGCTCCCGTTGCTGATGCGCTCTTCTCCGAGGTTGCGGCCGGTCGTGTTAAGGCGGCGGCGAAAGCCGCTCCAGATGTTTGTGCGCCTGTGTCTTCTGATGCAGCGGTTTGTAATGAAACAGAAAAATGTATTAATGTAGTTGAAAATGGAACCAATGTAGTTGAAGCGATGACGGTACGCGATGCCGCGGATACCGAAAGTGTTTCCGTAACTGTGCCAAGTAAGAAATCAAGGAAGAGATTAAATAAGAGATCCTTGGAGGGTCGGAACCAGGCTGAGAACCAGGCTGATGAGAAGCGGGTCTCCGGGGCTGTGGAGACCAGCAGAAGCAGCAGCAGCAGCTCCCTGATTGAGGTGACTGAGGCTTCTTCTCAGATGGATGATGTTGCTGCTGCTGCTTCAAATGATGTCAATAATAATAATGATAATAGGAATGAAGGACAGATTGCGTCTCAGGGTCAGGATTCGGTTGAGAATGACATGGACTACGACTCTGAGTCAGATACGTTTTCTGTGAGTGAGACTTCTAGCAAACATACAGATCTGTACTCTTTGGAGGACATTGTTCATTTTCTCGATGAAACTTACAAAAGATCGACAGACATCAGCGATTACTTCGATGATGCTGATAAATTCATTCGTTCAGTTAATGTTCTAAAAAGGAGGGTTGGTTTCGACCAGTTGGATGAACGAAAGCGATTTCGTTTAAAGAAACATATCACAACTCTGCGAAAGGAAAAATCAGGTAAAATAGTTAAAAAAGTAAGAAATTCTAAATGACCATGTACAACACGGTGTTTCTTGCTGAACTTTTTTTCATTGAATGTTGCTTTTTGTCTGTTTATCTTTCTTACCTTTCGTATGGATAAATTTAAAATCGGTTCTTTGAACATCAACGGTGGGAGAGATAAGAAGAAGAGAGCTTTGGTGTCTGAAGTCATAACTCAGAAGGGAGTAGACGTGATGTTTCTTCAGGAGACTCATACCACTCCTGCTGATGAAACAGATTGGACTTTATGGTGGGAGGGGTCCCTCGTCCTCAGCCACGGTAGTAATTTTAGTGCAGGTGTGGCTGTTCTTTTTAGATCAAAGGACAATATAAAGGTTTTATCCTCTTCTGAGGTGGTGAAGGGTCGGCTCCTCATGGTTAGAGCAGAAATTAGTAATTGTGAGTTTTACTTTCTGAACATTTACGCTCCAAACCAAGGAACCAATAGGATAGCCTTTTTTAACATTCTGGAAGAGGAACTGAAGAAGCTCCATCAAGGACAGATAATTTTAGGGGGGGATTTTAACTGCACTTTGGATTTTACGCTGGATAGAAATGGTGAAGAGCCTCATCAACTATCCTCGCAGAACCTGAAGAGCATCATCAGCCAGGCAGATCTAGTGGATACGTGGAGGGTTAAGCACCCGACATCCAAACAGTACACGTGGTTAAAAGTCATAAATAACAGGATATGTGCAGCTAGACTAGATCGGCTGTACGTTTCACAGTGTCTCACCTCCTCACTAGCTGACAGTAAAGTAACCCCTGTTGGCTTCACGGACCACCATTTTGTTTGTACGGATTTGATCCTTTCACCAGGTGGGAGGGTTAATTCCTACTGGTGTTTTAACAACAAACTCCTGCAGGATAGGAGTTTCTGTAGGGTTTTTCGGGTTTTCTGGCAGAGATGGAGGGAGAGAAAGGTCAATTTCAATTCGATGAAGTTATGGTGGGAGGTTGGAAAGACACAGATCCGGGTGTTCTGCCAACAGTACACAGCTTTATCGACTTTTAAACTAAAGACAATTGTAAAAGAGCTTGAAGCGGACATTAATTTTCTAGAAAAGGGATTACTTCAAGACTCAAGCCCGAACACAGGTCGTCTGCTGCAGGAAAAGAGGCAAGAGCTCAGCACGTTCCTCCAAGAAAGAGTGAAGGGGGCGCTGGTCCGGTCCCGTTTCCTTCAACTGAAGGATATGGATGCTCCCAGCTTTCTTCTTCAACCTGGAGAGATCAGTAGCGCAGAGGAAGAGAATGACCTGCCTGCAGCTTCCAGGAGGTGTTCTAACTACTGATCCAGCAGAGATGAGGCGGCACGCAATGGACTTTTATGCAGACCTCTTCGGGGCAGAAGTTTGTAGCATCGAGAGTCGTGAGGAGCTCTTGGAGGGTCTTCCTCAACTCAGTCCAGAAGAGAAAGCTGTTCTGGATCTAGAGTTGTCTCTGGAGGAGCTGACTGCAGCGGTTAATCAAATGGCGCAAGGAAGGGCGCCAGGAATTGATGGCCTCTCAACTGACTTCTATAAACATTTTTGGAATATCCTTGGGCCGGATCTGCACGGGGTCGTCCTTGAATGTTTTAGAACTGGGTCTCTTCCTGTGTCCTGCCAGAGAGCAGTGCTCTCTCTGCTGCCGAAGAAGGGGGACCTGACTCTAATTAAGAACTGGAGACCGGTTGCTCTTTTGTGCACGGATTACAAGGTGCTCTCCAGAGCGCTGTCCAATCGGCTAAAAGATGTTTTAGCTTTAATGGTGGACCGTGACCAGACTTACTGTGTCCCTGACAGAAGCATCATGGACAATATTTTCCTCATGAGAGACATTTTTGAGTTGTGTCGGGAATATGGTGTTAATGTTGGCATTGTGTCACTAGATCAAGAAAAAGCTTTTGACAGGGTAGATCATTCATATTTGTTTGCTGCACTTAAAGCTTTTGGTTTTGGTGACGGGTTTATGTCTTGGGTTAGTTTATTGTATAATGGTGCACAGTGTATGTTGAAGATGGGGGCAGGGCTGAGTCGGCCGATTCCTGTGCAGCGAGGGATCAGGCAGGGCTGTCCTATTTCAGGACAACTCTACAGTCTTGCCATAGAGCCCTTGCTGTGCAGATTGCGAGGGCGGCTCAGTGGTTTTTCGATACCTGGATCCCTTGGTTTCGAGCGTCCTCCTGTTTTGTCCGCTTATGCAGATGATGTCTGTGTTTTTGTGTCAGCACGGGGGGATGTTCGGAATTTGAGGGATACTCTGTCCTTATATGAAAGTGCCTCATCTGCACGGGTGAATTGGGGAAAGAGCGAGGCTTTGTTGATAGGGCAGTGGAGGGATCAAGTGGTACCTACATTGCCTGGAGGGCTTAAGTGGGGGAATGAGGGGTTGAAAGTTTTGGGTGTTTTTTTGGGCACTGAGGGCTTCCAGAGGAGGAACTGGGAGGGAGTGAAGGAGAAAGTGTGCGCCAAGTTATCTAGATGGAAATGGTTGCTACCCCAGCTGTCATATAGGGGAAGAGTTCTGGTTGCTAATAACTTGGTTGCCTCGACTCTGTGGCACAAGCTGGTTCCATTGACTCCACCGTCTAGTCTATTGGACGAGATCCAAAGGAATATTGTGGACTTCTCCTGGTCTGGCCGGCATTGGCTCAAAGCACCAGTGCTCTACCTGCCAATTAGTGAAGGAGGCCAAGGACTGGTGGACGTCAAATCTAAACTTGCCTCATTCCGACTGCAGACGGCTCAAAGATTCCTTTACGGCTGTGGCCCTAGCTGGCTGGATTCTGCTCGTCTGCTGCTGAGGAGAGCGGGGAGGTTGGCCTATGACAAACAGCTGTTCCTGCTTCGTTCGGAGGAGTTAGACCTTTCTTTGTTGTCTTCCTTTTACGCAACTGTTATGCAAGCCTGGAGGATGTTTAACATAGCCCGCACTAAGTCTGAAACACCAGGAATGTGGCTATTTGATGAACCTCTATTTTTTAATGATTTTTTAAAAACGGACACTTTGCAATCGGTTAGCTTGAGGGCTAAGCTGAGGGGAGCTGGCTGCACTAAACTGGGGCATCTGATGGGGACGACAGTCGATGCCCTAAGGGAGAAGTGTGGCATCAACTCCATCAGACTGGTTGAGAAAGTGATGGATGAAGTCTGTGCTGCCCTGACCCCTTCATTAAGAAGATTTGCAAGGGACCGGGACCTCTGTAATCAGTGGAGCGAGGAAGGCATTTACGTCTTTCCTTCGGTGACGATAACCCCAGCCGTTGGGGAGTGGAGGGAAGGAGGAGGCCAACTCCTGACCATAACGACACCCATACTTGGCGTTTTTAAAGAGGCAAAGAAAAAGGACCTCTACGAGATGTGTGTAAAGATTTCACACATTAGGACGTTGGGAGGTGTTGGGGAGTCGAGGTGGGCCCGGTTTTTTGGCCCAGATTCTTCCCCGAAGGGCAGTTGGCGGAGCCTGTACAAGTTGCCTGTTGAGAAACGGGCAGCAGACCTCCAGTGGAGGGTTGTACACGGGGCTATAGCCACGAACAGATACAGGGCGCACCTTGATCCTGAGCTGGGGGAGGGGTGTATATTTTGCGGAAACTGCGAAACCTTGGAGCATTTGTTTGTTCAGTGTGCCCGGCTGGTGGCACTGTTTGATTTATTAAAAAGGTGGTTTCAGGGTTTTGGAAAAGATTTTAGTTTTGACCTGTTTATCTTTGGACCTAAATATTCAGCGGTAAGTAAGCCTGTTATTGTGTTGCTTAATTTTTTGTCTGCAACTGCCAAACTGGCAATTTGGACTACACGCAGGAACCGGACTCGGGGTGCTGGTAGCACAGAAGTTGTGCCTGTGATGGAGGGACTTGTAAAAACCAGACTAAGGGTTGAACACTCCTATTACAAAATGACGGACAACATGATGGTTTTTAACCAAATATGGGGTGTTGGGGGGGTTTTATGTTCTGTAGGTGACGAAAACTCTTTGGTTATTAATTTTTGATTAATCGCATGATTTTTATTGTTTTCTGATCGTTTTGTTTTTTTTTGCAGTGGTGAGTTATGATGATTAGTTAAATGTAAATAAATGTTTCTTTGAAACCGAAACCTCTCCTCTCCTCTCCTCTCCTCTCCTCTCCTCTCCTCTCCTCTCCTCTCCTCTCCCCTCCCCTCCTCTCCTCTCCATAAATCTTTTATCTTTCCTTGCATCCCTGCCATATAAATAATTGATGGCCCATCTTTGACTTGCCTGGTGTAGCTAAAGGGCGACAAAGTCTTGAGGACAACATCAATATTGAGCTAAAAGTAAACTGCGACTTACACGCAGTCTGCTTGTTGCACTTTCACAGGAGACACTCTTTACTAATGACCTACTTAGAGTGGAATTAATATTTTTTTCTTTGGGCTTCATCCAATCCACTCAAATGGGACATAATGGCTTCCCGCGCTAGATTTCTACTTCACTTAGATATCTTATGTGTTTCCTTGTGCCAGAGTTATGATTTCATGCAGGAGCTCATAGCACAGGTCTACTTAGAAATCAGATCAACAATTCTGTAGCACTGCACTAAATTACATTCTTGTCTTATCATTCGGAATTCTCTTTTATCTTTTTCTCTGTGAGGCTTCCAAATTATTATGTAGTTATGTTTACAGATCCTAAAGCAGGATCTAATTTCGACTGAGCGATGATACTGGCCTAGAGAAATCCCACCTATGATATTCCAGCAAAGGTGGATAAGCAATGATTGTAGTTGTAATAAACATGTTTGGGTGGAAATGACTGCGCAAAATATGTCAGCTCAACTAAGGGTTTTTAAATTACTTCACAAAATGAGAAAGAGGTCCATCAAACTGCAGGACTTCTTATTTTTGCACCTAAATGCATTTTTTAAGCCTCTTATAGCACGTTGTTTTGGTTTATCTGCACATTTCGTCTTAAATTTATTGTCACACCTTCAACTACTTTTTCAAGGGTGGACAGCATGCTCTTTAGAGCACTAAACACAATGGTGTATACATACAGTAGATGCTAAAACCCAGATGTTACACTTTAGAATGATGGGAACCAAACAGCAGCACAGTGAGGAGGTAATATTGGAACCATCAGCAATCATAATCCCACATGAATAAGGCTTCTTCTGTCCTGTATGTGTAGGTAATTGATTACTGAATACTAGCCACAGCAGTTATATATAGGAATGACATTTCAGAGAAATGCAAGTTTGGTAGCTTGTTTCCTTTCTCCTCCAGTGGCCAAAAAAATAATTACTGTGCTTTCAAGGTTGTGTGCTTTTCATATTAATTTAAATAAATTGCACATGTTGCTTGCAATAATCTCTGTCTGCAGGTACTTTGTTAATTATAGTCTTTGGTGGTAAAATGTAACACAAACATTGCATAAGGATGGCCAAACAATACTCTACTGACTTCAAGGGCTCAAAGATCATAGCATGTTATTGTTTAATACATAAAACATTCATCTCCAACTGTCAGTGATTTTTTTTTCCTTATTCTTTATTGGGAGCTTTTATTACTTTTAGTGTCATGTTGGCATTCCCCCCCCCCACACAAACACACACTAAAAAATAAGCTTGGCAGTTTTATTGAGCAAAATTTAATGATGTTGTTGTTTGAAACTGTCACAGTGGTGTTTCTGCACTAAACCAGAACACAGCACTGGTGGACAGGTGATGTAAAAGTGAATAGAACATAAGCTTAACAACTGATCATCTCACCTCAAGGCGCATAAAATATTTTACCCCGCAGTCTGTTCCTAATAAAATGCTTCGCGCTGCATGTATAAGGGTGTTTAAATATACCTTAGTGACATCATCTGTCGTGGCAAATGGCACGTTTCTCGGCAGGTTACAAGGGCAGAAGTCATCAGCAAAATTGCCTTTTTATGCATAAAACACCTTCAGCTGAGCTAATCTTCAGAAAAACTACTCAAGGATATATAGGTTAGTCAATATTTTGTGGACTGTAAAATTGTTTTATAAAGCATGTAGAATAAATCAAGTTTTTATGACCACAATGTGACCTAACAAAATGTTAAATTAATTTATTTCCACAGAGAACACTTTGCAAAGGAGAGTTTGTAAATATTTTACAGATCGTTCATCGTTCTATGTCTGCTGGCTTCTTATTTCTTTCCTTTGCTGGATTTTTTTGGCGAGTTGCCTCCACCATTTATTTAGTTTAATGCATAAATGCACCCATATGAATACCTACATAAAGACTTATTTGCTCATAGAGCTCTCACTGAGCAGAAATTTCACCTTTAAACAGGGTTGCATTATATTCTTTTCTCAATTTTATACAGAAATACATTTTGGCATCTAGTTAAGGAGAAATCCAAAATATCTCCAGTGAATTCATTCATTCATTCATTCACTGTCATGTACCGCCGCTGTATCCGCCATAGCGGGTCACAGGGAGCTAGAGCCTATCCCAGCTGGCATAGGGCGTGAGGCGGGGGACACTCTGGGCACGACGCCAGTGCACCGCAGAGCCACATACAAAGTCATACAAACACGCACACACACACTTACTCCTACGGGCAATTTGGGACCGACCAATCAACCTGAAGCGCCTGCTTTTGGAGGTGGGAGGAAGCCGGAGAACCCAGAGAGAACCCATGCGGACACGGGGAGAAGATGCGAACTCCGCACACAGCGGAACTCGAACCCGGACCCGCCGTGATGTGAGGCGACAGCGCTAACCACCGCGCCACCGTAAAATTGAGTAAAATGAAAATTAAAAGCAAACATTGAAACCCAACTATAAAAAAAACAAAACAGCAGTGGCAGTCTGTCTAAAATAAAAGAAGACAGGTTAAATAAATACCTCTGCCAAATAAACCAATTTGTACACAAAAGGAATTGTCCTTTTACCTCCTGTGGAACAATCCTCTCCGGGGATCCACCTGTGTGGGCATGAGGGAAGCCACTGAACAAAACCTAACATAAGACAAAAATAAATCTAAAAACACATACAAAGCACATAAACATTAAAAAAAAACAGAAGACAACTTACTGCAGCATGTGTAGCAGTCAACTCCTAACCAGAAAGGAAGCATAGTGACACCTTATACCAATTTCTGGCTGATTGGTAGGAGGGGCTGACTGCTACCCAACTCTGGTGGCCCAGGAGGGGCATTTTCTACCGGTCACATAAAGAATGCCTACCTCAAAATGCTCCATTCAAAACGCAACGTTAGAGAAAGAAAACAGAAAGAAAATTATTATTGATCCCTCCTTGATCCAGATCTACTGGAAATGTTTTAATTTTTCATGCTCAATTTTTACATCGTTTTGGCCGAATTGCTGACACTGACATGCTCTTTCTGTCAGTGTCAGCAATTATGAAAAATATCTTGATGTCACATTGTTAAAGAAAATAAAACCTGTTCATCTGGATCCACCAGATGGTTCTTCCCTCCACCAGTCTAACCCTCCTCCAATTTCATGAAAATCGTCCATGGAGTTTTGTTGTAAAGCTTCTAACTGACAGGCAAACTAAACCGATCAGTTCCACAACACCTCACGGGCCAGAATGCTGCCATGTAGATGAGAACTAGGTCGGTCTGATATCTGATGAGGCTAACTGTCCACATGTGTAAACACGGCTGAGAGGTTTCTGTGTGGACCT
The DNA here is from genome assembly GCA_013358685.1 of Antennarius maculatus. Lineage (NCBI taxonomy): Eukaryota > Metazoa > Chordata > Actinopteri > Lophiiformes > Antennariidae > Antennarius > Antennarius maculatus. Next base: position 22,909,497 of record CM023606.1, read on the forward strand.
CGGGATATGTGTTTGCTGTTTCTATGCGCGGCTCCAACTCCCTGATTGTTTGCTGGATTTAAATGAATGTATTTTAGATTTAGTCACGTCAATCCTTCAGTGTATTTAAGCTTGTTTATCTCGTGAATGTGTTCACACATGGAGAGGCTGATCATGTTAAATGTTTTTATCTAGTTTGTTTAGGATCATGCTGCTGAAACGCAGCCTCTAAACTAAACCCACATGGATGAGCATGTAGCCTGTTTATTTTATTGAACAGTGGCTCAGTAACCTGCTGTCCTGCAGTGTGTTGACGGAGTGGGAACAAATCCAATTCAGACCCTTTTAATTCAAGAAGATGTGTTTTTTTCCGCTGTTTATCACAGTTTATTAGTCTCAATGCTGGTGTTGTGCTTCTGGCTTTGCTGCTTGAGGCTTTCTAAGAAGACCTCATACACTGAACCCTCTGTGTGGGTTTACCAAGGTTTTCACAGTGAAACTCTAATTAGCTTATGCCTTATCTGGCAGCACTTGAAGCACTTACCATTTGATAGAACTGATAATGACTCATCAATAAAGATGATATAATAATTATAGACTGAATAATATAATTAATCTAAAAGCAAAAGTATGAATAATTGTAAGAGATAAACTAGATTAATATAAAATCTGCATCTGCAGTAATATACCAACATTTTTACTAACTTTTAGAACAGCTGTCTCATTAATAAATATTTTGTTCATTTGTCACCTGTTGTGGTATTATCATTAACATTCGATGCTGTATGTTGTACAAAATCAATAGGCATTGACCCTATTTGTCTTACTGCTGAACATATTATTGGACCACAATCTCAAAAGACATTGCTGTGCGACATGGACTAATTTAATTAATCTCAATAGTTTTTGATCCTGAAATAACAATAATAGTAATAGTAATAGAAATGTAATAATAATATAAAAATGTTGGTAATAATAATAATACTTATGAAATCCATGACTGAAAGTTCAAATCGTCACGAGATGGATTTATTACATCACTTGTGTAATGTTCATTTAATAATAATTATACCGACCACAGGCATATAAAAATGCAAAACAAAATGCAAAAAAAAAAGGAGCACTTTTAAGATTGTGGCGTGAAGATCGAGTTGCAGGCTTTGCTTCTGTATCTCGTGCTGCTTCTCCCCAGCATGTATTCAATGTAAATGTGGTTTTCATTGTCTATTTTTCCTTTAGTCTTCTTCTATTGTCTATTTTTCCTTTAGTAATCATGTGAAATCACATTTGCTCATCCCTCACATCTTCATCCCTCTGTATCCCACTCACTGGACTCCACCGCCACTGAATACTGTTTCCTGGTTATTCAAAGCTTACTGAAATTGAACCTGTGGGTCCAGTGTAAAGTAGACCAACTGTTCTGGAGAGATTCAGACGACACACACACAGGTTGTTGCTTTATAGTTAGATGTGAGAACAGTAATGTGAACCGAGAACTGAACATTTGTTCTCAGTCCATTTAGTCAACACAGTGTCCACTTTGTTCCCCCTGTTATATTCTATATCAGGGATGTCTTTGTGCTTGCCTATGTGACTGGCCAGGTCGCTGATGGGCATCACTGGTCCATTATTTAAACTATTAGTCCAGTTTGAAAGCAGATCAACTGGTCATCTTTGATCCATATTTTAACCTGCATGATTCAACTAACTTACTAGAGTGTGCCACTAATTTCCCTTTGGGGATTAAATGAGTATATAAAAAAATAAATAATAATAATTAAAAAACCACAACAATAAGGCACCAATCATTAGACAGGCCTGTTTTCAATCAACTCCACTTTAAATTTCATGTAATGACGTGGACACATTCGTAAGTTACATGCAGGACACATAAGGGACCATTATTTATAATCAAGGTACTGTATATGTATTCAATCTGCTGAATGCTTCTGGTATGCTGCATGAAGTCAATCTGTATTTTGCTGCATTGCTGATTTGTTAGTGCATCACTGCTGTGTGTTTTTATTGGTGAGATAAAGAAAATATTCTGTCCTGATGGGGAAATAAGTTCCTTTTTTATTATTAATTTCTATTCTAGGCATGTTTCCCAGCAGCCCACCAGGTGAACCTGTGGTTCATCACATAACCACAATGATTCCTGCCTTCCTGAACTCTGTGCTGTCAAATAAAAGTAATGAATAAGATTTAGAATAGAGGCAGCAATTTATTAGTTTGTTGATTGACTTGTAAGATATTGGACTGCACTTTTCTGTGAGAATCCAGAATTTATGTTGATCTTTTTTTCTCCTGTGGTCAAATTACATTTTGTTCTCATCTGATGAAAGTGGAGATAAGAATCCACAAACACATCCTCCATCACCCTTCGTCCAATAATGATAATTGTTAAATCATCTATTTTCTGATCCTACTTTCTCCTTTTTCCTGTTCTCAGATTGATCACTACGCTCAGAGGGATTTGAAGAAGGGCCTTCAGCTTTTCGGCACTGAGGGCAACGTCGGTTTGACCAATGCCTGGATGATAGTACAGACTGATGTAAGATTTTGAATTGAAAACAAGATGATTTATACCATACATAGAAAGAAAACATATTAGGAGTCTGAAATGTTTCCTATACCGACTTAAATATACAGTATTTTAAATTTCATAGCAAAGAATAATATTTACATTAAGAATAAGAATAAGAACTAGTGGAAACCCGTGGAAATTCCACGATAAAACAATAATATCAGACTTCACACCAAACATATGAAAACAAATATATTGGTATTAGAAACCAAGCGCACCCATCACTGAGTTCTCCCATCAGCAGGCAGCGCATCCCGGTCTGACCCAGAACTGGCGTCGGCGTGTTTGACAAGGAACGTGAGTGAATGAATGAATAAATAAATAAATAAACTTTATGACTCATACAGAAAGAAACAGACGAACAAATATCCAACTGTCAAGCATGTTTATCAACACGTCTTCGACGTGGAGCTGTTTTACATCAGAAAATAGCCGGTTTTAACTCCGTCCATTCTGTTTGTACATGTAGACACGGGTCACACACACTTACGTCACAGCGGTTTTCGTCGCAGGGAGACGTCCCCTGGATAGAAAAAGTTTCGGTTTCAGCGTTCACACGTCAACGCAGACCTGGCGTTTTCAAAAAACTTCACTTTGGCCAACGTTTTCGTCCCGGATATCTGTATTGTTATGTTGGCGAAAGGCGTACCCGCAACAAAACGCTTTGCTCCCCGATGCCTTACGCCATACTGTTCATGTGATTCCTTCTGACAGATGCGCCGTGATTGGTTGGGCGCTCGAGTGACAGGTAGTGAGTGGGTGGAGTTAAAACCTGACACCGTGAGGTTTTCAAGTGAGCTTATTCAAATATATAGGTGGGGAGATAACATTTACAAACAGATTTGAATTCACTGATTCCAGAGGACAGATGCTTCCTCCACCAAAAACCACTAGAGGACCTTGTATGTTAAATCGCAGATGCTTTTCATGTCCGTATCATATATCCATAGTTCTGCCTTCCAGTTTTTTTCCACTAGCAAATATGCATTAACGTTTTATTCTGGTTTTTGCATGAATGTGTTTCAAAGGCCTGTTGTATAAATGTTTGTGTGGATGGTGGCAGAAAAGTGTTGACTGATAAATGTATCGCTATGCAAATAACATATGCAAATCTGTGTCTGCGCGTGTGGGCGTTAATATACAGATTTTGTCTGTGTATGATGGAATGGGGAGAATCTGCTTGGATGAGCCACTGTTTGAAAATGAGGACTTTTTTTGTGTCTGATCAGTGGGGTCCTATAAAGTCTGTCTGAGATGAAGACCATTAAAAGGGAGCTCTCATCCTACTCTCCCTTCCTAGTCTCCTTTATACATGCTGAGTCACTGAAAAGATAACTCAGCAGATATCCCTGGAGCAAAATTCGTCCTGATATTAATGGCTGCTTATAGAAGAGAAAATGATCTACATACATGAGAAGAAACAGTAAAAATGTCCAAATGATGCCAAATGCCAGTGCAATAAATCAGTTAAGACTTACATGTCATGCTGGTTGTTAAAGTCTCATGGCGAGAAAATAATATTATGATTTCGTACAGATTTATCTTTTGATGTGTTCTTGACAAATGAAACAGCATTTTATGGCCAGCCTCGTTGATCGGAATTTGTATAAAGAATGATGATGAATAGAAGCTTAAATACGTCAAACCCACACATTTGAGACAATAATAGAGCTCTAGCACCAATAGGGTGACACTCAGTGACCCATTTTGAGTGTATAATAAAGACATGCCTTACTGCACTATTCTTTAAACCTTGCTGAATAAAATGCTTAATGGAGAGCATGTTATTCTGCTATATAGTCTGGAGTATAGTTGTCCCTGTCCAAATACTCAGTCTCTTAAGAGAGGTGTGAAAGAGAGGGGTTGTTAGTGGAGTGAGATGGGTGCTTTACAACCTTGGGGCCTTTCTTTTGTGGTCTGGCTTTATTGATTTCCTCCAACCATTGAACATCATGCCCAGTAATTTTGATGTAGTATGCATCTTTGTCTCTCTTCCTGTGCACAACTATATTTCCATACCAGAAAATTTTTGCATGCTTAGGATGTTCTTCATTGCCATGGGATATACTGTAGGTGCATCAAACTTTGCTGACTGCACCACAACTGCTTGGAATGAAAGAGAAACGTTTCTCATGAGGTTTCTTCAAAGTATAGGTCAAGGTGGAAGAGATCATCCCTCCCACATAATTCTTCTTGTGCATTTTTGCACCATTGATCCTCACATCTTTGTAAATCCACCAGTAGTTCTTTCATTATAGTGACATTAGATTCCAGCATTTATTTGTGTTGCACCTGTTCCCCAAAGAGGAATTGGCCCATCCATGCACAATTAATTTCATCTACAAATCAATCCCCTTACAATGGTGCTGAATTTTAAAAATCTAAACGTCTGAAAGTAGAAAATATAATCATGTGTACGATGTGTGTAGTGTGGAGATAGTACACACTCCTGTGGGGCCCCAATTAAAAGCCAGTTTGTTGGTTTTGACAACATGTACCGTCTCTGACGGAAGAATCATGGACCCTCTGGGACATTGGTTGTTCAAATTCTTTAGAAACAAGAATCCATGCAGTCACAGACTGCAACATCCCGCGACACCCTTGAATTGAAAATTTTACCCTGACCTACTTGCATAGGTCAAAGATCAAAGCTAGTGCTTTTATAGATCAAAGCACTAGCTTTGATCTACGGTCTCACTCACACAGGCCTTCTCCTTCGTCTATCTATCTTACCCGTTTCTTGAGTGTACAAAAGTTGAAATTTTACCTTGAACTACTTTTCCTCAAAGTCAAGGTCATCATCTCATTTTCATCCCCTTTGCCGCCCGAGTAATGTTTTTTGTTTCATCTTTCTATCTGCAACGGTTGCAAAGATATTTGGTGGACTAATGGACAGACGGACGGACAAACGGATGGACGAACGGACGAACACACAAACGCTGACAATCACAGTACGTCATCGCTTCGAAGCGAGATGTAAAAAGCTCACGATACAATATGTATGAGATGGGTGTGATACAACTGAACTGTAATCACAGAATAGCAGGCATATGTGGGTACCAGCAGCCCCACAATTTAGATGCAATTAAACAGTATCATTGAAAGATCTGTAATTACATCCCGCTTCAAAGGGGTGATGTACTGTATTGTGATTGTCATTGTTTGTGCGTTCGTCCATTGATCCCTCCGTTCGTCCGTCCGTTACTTAGTCCACCAAATATCTTCACAACCATTGCAGGTAGAAAGATGAAACAAAAAGCACATTACTTGGGCCGTAAAAGGGGTTGAAAATGAGATGATGACCTTGAGAAAACTAGGCCTTAAAATATCAAGTTTTGCACACTCAGGAACTGGGTAAGATAGAAAGATGAGGGAGAAGGCCAGTGTGAGTAAGACCATAGAGCTAAGATAGTGATTTGATCTATGCAAGTAGGTCAGGGTAAAATTTTGAGTTCAGGGGTGTTGCGGGATATTGCAGTCTGTGACTGCTTTGGTTGTAGTTCTATATGCAAACTGGTAAAGCTCTAAAGCAGCGCTGAAAAGATGGTTGTACACCAGACGATCAAAGATTGTCAAGACAACAGATGTTAAAGCAACGGGTCTGCACTTGTCCAGACAGCTTAGTTACAGTTTCTTCTGCATGAGCACAATAACAGCTGACTCAAATCATCCTGGAATCTTCTACTGTGCCAGGGAGCAGTTAAAAATATCAGTCAAAATAGGGATGAGTTCATATGCACAATATTTTAGACCAGCAGATGATGCTTGGTCAGGGCCTGAAGCCTCTCCACTGTTTTGTCTGCACAGCAGGTTTCATGCTGCCTGATTAAGAATGGTGGAGCAGCCGTCCCAGATATATTAACAGAGAAAGTCTGTGAGTCTACTTTAGTTTCAAACCTGCAGCAAAAGTTATTCAACTCATCAGGAAGGTCAGCTTTGAATTTGGTGTGTAGTTGATGATAAATTGCAAACACGGTCGATTGTTTAAGCGAGTGAGGGTTTTTTTAAATTAACATACAATCCCCGATTCTGTGCAGCGGCTCGGGCAACATTATTCCTGTGTGGAATTAAAGTCCACTGAATGAACAAAACATCGGGGACGCTTTATCTTTTCACAAAGTACATTCATGAATTGAATTACTGTGAAAGCCGTGATCCCTTATCAAAAATCTATTCCAATCATAAAGTGGGAACATGTAGATAAAAAGCAACCGGCAAGTTAGAAAATGATTTCTGGACTTTAAGGAGATAAATGAGATGTGTACAGAAAAGGAGCTGCAGCTCAATATCAGGAAGATAAAGCTTTAAGCTGTGTTCAGCACATATGAATTATTTGGTCCAGTATATCTTATTCTTGGCAGGTAGATTAGTTTAGCTTCTATTAGGAAACAATGTTTTTTTAAATGTAAATTAGAATTCCAATTCCTTAAAATTAAAGGGTGGTCTCTCTTTTTTTTATTATCTTTCTCTGTCGCAGTTTCGCTGCTGTGGAGTAACCAACCACACAGACTGGTTTGAGGTTTATAACGCTTCCCGTGTGCCGGACTCCTGCTGCCTGGAGTACAGCGACAACTGTGGCTTGGACAACCCGGGAACCTGGTGGACAGCGGTAGGTTCTCTCATTAAGTGCACCGCCAATGAGTTCTGCTTGTGTTATTCTTAGTCTACGTTTAATATCTGTTCGCAGTTTCAGTCTTTAAGTAACAAAGACTAACAGTCCTACACCAGTGGATGTCATAGATAGAAACAATAGAATAGCTTCAGCGGACTTCCTGTGTGACTCCCATGTCACCTCCTTCTGGGTATCTGTTCATAATCGACGTGAGAATTATTTTGGCACCATGATTCACCAGATCGGACTGATGGTGACAGGACATGTCAAACCAGTAACAACCCCAACATAAGCTCTGAGCTGTGTGACAGCAGACAGCGTTACACACGTAACAGTAATTGATCAGGCAGGCTTTGCCAACAACCAACTGATGATTGGGAATTGAGAGGATTAATAAGGTAATACAAAGGCATGAATGTTAACTACCCACAGTAAGGAGGCTATTTTTTATGACCTTTTTGCTTGTTTGTCTTTTGATTTGGATTTGAGCAGGAATAAAACCTACCAGACAGCTGTTCATGAAACGTAGTGGGAAAATGGCTCATGGGGGGAAAAAAACACCTCTTAACAGTTTGATAAAGGTCATCTTTTAAACTTTTCATGAACTGAACGAAAACTACTGATCCAATTTCCCACCCTAGTAGTGTCTCAGATACAGATTCACTAAATACAAAAACTTGATGATATGAGGTTTAAGCACTCAAATAATCAAATAGCAAAAAGTACAGTGAGACAACCAAATAATGACAAATTTTGTTTGAACAAATGTGTAAAATTTTTTGTATCCCATATGAGTTTAAAAATAATAGTGTTGTAATTGCAGACTATATAACAATAATGGTGACATCTTCATATTTGTCTTAAAACACACAAGACATTCGAAGGACATATTGTTGCCCTCTATTCATTATGAAAGAATCTTTGGACAGTTCTCTTTCTCTTTTCTCAGTCCAACACATGGTAAATAACGAGATATTTCACCTCTCATCCAGTGACTGACTGGAGGAAAGTCCAGATACTGATCCACCTGTTGGAGCAGAAAACAAATAAGGGACCAAAACTACCAAGGCAATGAGTTTTACTATTCCTTAAGGGGCTCTTTGTCCCACCCACCCTCATGTGAGCTGTTACGGTGAGCTGCACCAAAGTGTTTATGGCAGGTGTGGTTTCTGGGGATGGAGGTCAGTAATACTTTGTAGTTGGCTGATTAATGGTGTCTTAATCCTCCTCCTCTGTTCAGAGATGATTTCTCCAGTTGGACAAAAATGGTTTCTTTAACTCCTCTCTAAAACCATCTGTCTGTCTTGGCTTAGACCTCCCCAGGACGACATTCAGCAGTCCACCTGCCTGGAAGACACAGGCCACTACTACGAGAACAGTCATGTCCAGGTTTTAGCCAGGGAACACAGATGGTTTGAGAGAAGAGTTTAAAAAAAAGTTGTTTTTGTCAAGCTGGATAAACCATCTCTGAACAGAGGAGGAGGATTACGACACCATCTATCAGCCACCTACAAAGTATTACTGACCTCCATCCCCAGATACCACAACCTTCATTCACACTTGGGTGTGAATGAAAGTTGACTCTTCATGAGACATATTGCCTTGGTGGTTTTGTTCTTTGTTTGTTTTCTGCTCCAACCTAAAGCAAATCCAGGTGATTCTTTTTGCTTTTCTTGATTTATCTTGACCTGGATGAATGAGAACCTACACTTACTGATGAGTATATCTGGACAAAAAATGGGCAGATATTAAATATTTCGTGCATACTTTGGAAGTCTTTCAATGTGTGCATCTCAAAATTTCTATCTTCATTACCTTTAAGTCACAAAGATATTTCTCTGCTTTGATGGACGTTGTAGTTTATATGCATCAGAACAAATTAAGCTTTTCCAGAAGCACAGGCATCTGTGCCATTTATGTCCAATTATATGGGTTGAATAAAATGTGCAGGAAAAAAATGTGTGAGCTTCTCCAGCTTGTCACAAGTCCTTGAACATTTTTTGAAGAAAAGCAAGATTTGGTTTTTGGTCTTACAACTCAAATAAATTATTCTGTTCATTCAGCAAATTGAGGCCTGTCTTTTATGTAACATCAGGTTAGCAAGTACAGAGCATCATAATCATTAATATTGAAGTTAAAGAGCTTTATTTTTGGGTGTCCGCAGCAGCACTGCACAGTGAATTGTATCGTTTGAAAACCTACAGTGGATGGGTTTGACAGGTCATGAACTAGTTTTCAAAAAAAGGCTGAACAACTGAGGTTTAAAGGTCTCTAACTCCAGTGGTGAACTTTTCTGGTCTCTCTCAATCCCTCAGATCAATGATAAGTAACACAGGCCAACAGTTTTCACTACTACTTTTGCCAAACCACAAGACAAAAGGTGCTCACATGAGTTTATAATCATTACTGCTATCTGGAAAAGCACAGAGTGCTCTACGCCTGGACGCTGTTGCAACGGAGGTAATGGAGCATGCCCCGCTAATGTGTTGGGACAGCTGGTATTAATTACACATTTATTCAGGAATAAAATCCCTCCGCCTACTTGTGACCTGTTATACATATTTACTTTGCACTAGTATCATTACCATTTCTGAACATGATCTTGTCTGAAAGAAAACACCTGTTCTCTTGGCATTCTTCCTGCAAACACGTCAAACAAAATGGGGGCCAACAGTCTTTCAGGCATTAAATAAAGCTGGAGCTAGAAAATCTCTTCTGTCAAATACAATCCGTCCGTCCACTTGAAATTACCACATATTCAAATATCGTGTCTTCCTGATGTCCTGCAGAAAACCATTGGTACAGAATTATTTTTTGAAATTTTAGTGACTAAAAACTCAAATGGTTGACATTTGACTGCAGCAGATGAAGAGCAAAATCAACTTTCATAAAATTCCAGCCACCTGACAAATGCTAGTTTAGAATTCAGGTTACTATTAGCTTTGTTCTGTTCTCCACCAGCTTCTGAGTAAAATCTCTTTTACCTGCTAAAAAGTTCTCAACATCCATGAACTGTCTGTCTGTCTACTGCTGTGCACATCAGGCTTTCCATTCAAACAGCTGCCTACTGCAAAATGAACAAGAATGATTAATCATTTTCTAACAGTAGTGAATAACACTGAGAGGACTGAGGAGAGTAGACAGGAGTACAGGGAGATACAGCGTAAGGTGAAGGTAGAGGTAGCAAAGGCCAAACAAGAAGCTTATGATGACTTGTATGCTAGGTTGGACAGTAAGGAGGGAGAGACTGATCTATACAGGCTGGCAAGACAGAGAGATAGAGATGGGAAGGACGTGCAGCAGGTTAGGGTGATTAAGGATAGGGATGGAAGTCTATTGACAGGTGCCAGTAGTGTGATGGGAAGATGGAAAGAGTACTTTGAGGAGTTGATGAACGTGGAAAATGAGAGAGAACAAAGACTAGAAGAGGTGACTGTTGTGGACCAGGATGTAGCAAAGATTAGCCAGGATGAAGTGAGGAGAGCACTGAAGAGGATGAAGAGTGGAAAGGCAGTCGGTCCTGATGATATACCTGTAGAGGTTTGGAAGTGTCTAGGAGAGGTGGCAGTAGAGTTTCTGACTGGGTTGTTCAACAGGATCTTAGATAGTGAGAAGATGCCTGAGGAGTGGAGGAGAAGTGTGCTGGTGCCCATTTTTAGGAACAAGGGAGATGTGCAGAGTTGTGGCAACTACAGAGGAATAAAGCTGATGAGCCATACAATGAAGTTATGGGAAAGAGTAGTGGAAGCTAGACTAAGGGCAGAAGTGAGCATTTGTGAGCAGCAGTACGGTTTCATGCCAAAAAAGAGTACTACAGATGCAGTATTTGCTTTGAGGATGTTGATAGAGAAGTACAGAGAAGGCCAGAGGGAGCTGCATTGTGTTTTTGTAGATCTGGAGAAAGCTTATGACAGGGTGCCCAGAGAGGAACTGTGGTATTGTATGAGGAAGTCTGGAGTGGCAGAGAAGTATGTTAGAGCGGTGCAGGACATGTATGAGGACTGTAAGACAGTGGTGAGGTGTGCTGTAGGTGTGACAGAGGAGTTCAAGGTGGAGGTGGGACTGCATCAGGGATCAGCTCTGAGCCCCTTCTTGTTCGCTATGGTGATGGACAGGCTGACAGACGAGGTTAGACAGGAATCTCCATGGACTATGATGTTTGCAGATGACATTGTGATCTGCAGTGAGAGTAGGGATGAGGTGGAGGAGAAGCTAGAGAGGTGGAGGTTTGTCCTGGAAAGGAGAGGGATGAAGGTTAGCCGCAGTAAGACAGAGTACATGTGTGTGAATGAGAGGGACCCAAGTGGAAGAGTGAGGTTACAGGGAGAAGAGATCAAGAAGGTGGAGGATTTTAAGTACTTGGGGTCAACAGTCCAGAGCAATGGAGGGTGGGGAAAAGAGGTGAAGAAGCGTGTCCAGGCAGGATGGAATGGGTGGAGAAAAGTGTCAGGTGTGATGTGTGATAGAAGAGTTTCAGCTAAAATGAAAGGAAAGGTGTACAAAACTGTGGTGAGACCAACGATGTTGTTTGGTCTAGAGACAGTGTCACTGAGGAAAAGACAGGAGGCAGAGCTGGAGGTAGCAGAGATGAAGATGCTGAGGTTCTCTCTGGGAGTGACCAGGAAGGATAGGATCAGGAATGAGTACATCAGAGGGACAGCACATGTTAGAGGTTTTGGAGATAAAGTCAGAGAGGCCAGACTGAGATGGTTTGGACATGTCCAGAGGAGAGATAGTGAATATATTGGTAGAAGGATGCTGAGTTTTGAACTGCCAGGCAGGAGGCCTAGAGGAAGACCAAAGAGGAGGTTTATGGATGTAGTGAAAGAGGACATGAAGGTAGTTGGTGTGAGAGAAGAGGATGCAAAGGACAGGGTTAGATGGAGGCGGTTGATTCGCTGTGGCGACCCCTGAAGGGAAAAGCCAAAAGGAAAAGAAGAAGTGAATAACCCATGAGTACATTTTAACATTCAGAATCACCAGATCTGAACTATCTGGGTCCAGATCATACTAGAATGTGTGGTGTATCTTATCCGGATGTCATTGCTGAGTTTTTGCCAAAGCATTGTTCGTATTTAAGATGCTGGAAAAACCTTGTAATCAAGCGTATTCTATGTTATTGGTTAAGAATCCTTTTAAATAACTCATGCATCCAAAATGTAGTGCAATATTTCTCGTGCCTGGCTCTGTCTCTACTGAAACATGCTTGAAAGTCTGTTGGTGATGTTTTGAGTAGTCAAATCAATGCCTGTATAAACCTTACCTGTTTGGTGGAGGAACTAAAGCAATGTTTTACTCAGGGTCACTTCATGAATTCTTGCAACTATAAAAGTGAGTAACAATTTGTGGTTGTTGGAGAAAAAGGATTACTTTATTTACTTCCTTGGGGAAATCAAATTTCAAAGATTTTCATATTATGTATTCAGTTCAGTCAAAACGGAACTGCAGAAACCCACACAACAGCTGTTAGTATCTTCTAACTGTGAAAGCTGATCATTGCAATATTATTTGAAGACTTGAAATGTACAATAAAATGTCTGAGCAATGCAACAAGGCACTATTAAAGATACGAAGGCAACATATTGACAAGGGGAAACATGTGGGGGTATTTGGTGCATTTGGAGTTGTCCTGAAGCAGTTACTGTATATCAGAATGAAGGTAGTGAACAATAATTGCAACTATTTCAACAGGACAAAATGGTAAATGAGTCCTTTGCAAATATCACATCAAATGTACCAGATGCTGCCTGTAGAAACAGTTTCTGAAGCTCCACATCAGGTGCATCAAACACGTGTTGCAAAAATGTGTACCTGAATGTATTGGAGTCATGCAGGTGCATAAGGAGAAATTTTGGTTGAAGGATGCTTCCACAACCGTATCTCTGAGTCAGCAGATTTAAATGACAATTTTCTTTTATTAAGTATTCTTCCCCATCTCTCTACCTCTATAATATGTGTGCTGGACGAATGTCTAACGGCTGACACAAGCTCTGAACATGAACTTTGTTAGCGATGCACATGAACTCATGTCTTTTTGCCTGGTGTAAACCTCTGTTACTCCACACTGAACAGCGGCAGCTATTTAGATTTTTTTATTTTAGATTTATTATACTTTATTCATCACCAGCGGGGAATTTATTTTTAAAATGTATTACCCACCCATACACATACGCACGCACGCACACACACACACACACACACACACACACACACACACACACACACACACACACACACACACATACACAAGAGCTCACGCACGCACGCACGCACACACACACACATAAAGGGCCTACAAACATAAAGCTGTGAAGTGAGATAGCAGAGTGATGGGCAGCCATTCCGGGGGCAGTTTTTTTTTTTTTTGGGGGGGGGGGGGTGTGCCTTGCTCAAGGGCACTTCGGCAGGAATGTTGAGCTTGATGTCCAATAGTATGCTCTTATTGACAGTTTCATATTTGGCCCAGAGGTCCCCAATAAATATTTGTGAAGTTTCTTGCCTGAAACCCCACTGGGACTGTTTTATGTGATGTCTGTGTATCCATCTGTCTCAGCCCTCTGGTTATGGACCTTGCATATCTGTGACTTAAAACGCAAATAAGATGAGGCTAGAATTCAGATCCAATGTTGCTTCACAGGAAATGTTTTCTGATGAGTGGAGCAAGCTACAGAGAGTAAAAGTGTGTTTGTTCTTTTGTTTTTTCTCCTGTCTGGGTCATCTGTAGACAGGCCAGGTGCATGGGGTTTTTAGTGGAACACGTTGAGAAAGGATATTTTGCACAATGTGGGTGGGACCTTCAAACTGCTATCGCTGACAAAATTTTAATTATCTGATAAGCTCACTCTATGTGAGGCATAGTTTTACAGGCCATAACAAACTGAATCTTGCCTTGCACAGTGTCTCAGCAGTGATATTCAAGATGTGAGACAAAATTAACACCATATTTAAAAATTCTAGTCCAGCTATGTCAACAATCGTGATCCAAGTCTTCCTATCATTGAATCTGTGTGTACAAATGAAGTGAGACTTGCAAACAAGTCAGATTTCTGGATTGCTTTGCCTGCAGAGTGTCCTGATTTGTAAAATGCCACTGTTAAGATGCTGCTGCCCTTTAGAACAGTTTACCTGCATCAGGTCCTTGGAGGAAATTGCACATATCCACTGCTCAGGCGTACATAATAATGAATAAATACAGGATAAACACCAGGAGAAAAAGAACCAGTGACACCACATGACACATCAGAAGATATACACTACACTAACAGGCACATGCAGCACTAACAGGACATATACTAAACTAAAATATAAACAGTATAAAATAGAATAAAAAGTAAAAGTGAAGATAGCAGGAGGCCCACATGGTGGGTAAGGTACACCTTTCTTACAATGTAAGGCATGTTACTATCTAATGTCACAACATCACAACTCCTTGGCCCCACTACACTGCAGCACAGGCTGACATCCCATCTACTCCCCTCCATTCAACCGCATGCTGACCTCGCTGCCTCCCCCCCCGGCTCCTCCTGAGAGAGTCATTGTACCCCCTGATGGCACAGGACATGAAGGAGGACCTCAGCCTCTCTGTGGAGGCGCTGTGTGACAGCAGTCTGCCGCTGAAGGTGCTCCTGTGCTGGGAGAAGGTGGTGTGCAGGGGGTGGCTGGTATTGTTCATGATGGCCTTAACTTTAGACATGGTCCTGCTCTCCAGAAGCGTCTCCACAGAGTCCAGGGTCAGCCCGACCACTGAGCCCGCTCTACGGATGAGTCTGTCCATATCTCTTTTCCTGGCCCCACCACCCCAACACACAATCGCGTATGACAGCACACTGGAGACTATGGACTGACAGAACATGAGAAGGAGCTCAGGACAGATGTTAAAGGAGGCCAGCCTCCTCAGGAAGTACATCCTGCTCTGCCCCTTCTTGTACATACAGTCCGAGTTGAGTGACCAGTCCAGTCTGCTGTCTAGCTGCAGTCCCAGGTACTTATAGTTTTCTAAAATAGTAGATAACAAATCTAAAACTCAGTATGTCGCCGATATAACCCCGCATTACAGTATTAAGTAAGGTCGTTCAAGCACATCCCTTCCATTAATCTGAGGTGTTTTCTATTCAAATTGAATTAGCCTGGATTAAAAACTTTGAAATCCAAATGAACATGCTTTAATCAGGTATTCTGATTTATATGTATAAATAATGTAAGGTATGCCAAGGCACAACTGATCTGCAAATGACAATGGTCCAGCTCCTTAGCAGAGATTCAATATTTTGATTCAAATGAAATTAAACACTACTAACCTCAGGAAGACCCTGGCATGTATTACGTTTGACATCATTACAATTTAAAATCATGGTGTCAGGAGTCAGGAGACACATTTGTCAAAGACAAAGGACATCATATAGATAGGAAACCTGTAAATACTCAGACAGTGCCTCATCTTTAAAAACAAACCTCTTTCTTGCAACTCAATTTAATTAGTCAGTTTGTCAAAGAAAAGGTCAATCTGTGGTCAAGCTGCAGCTTTTTTAATTTCAGAAGTGACAGCTGTGACCTTTGAAAATGTCTTTCCATTACATCTCTTGAAAATACTTTCTGCAGAAACCATTAAATGATTTTTCAAAATGATGCATATTTAAGTCCTCCAGGGGAACCGGTCATAGCCTAATAACCATTTTTATTTAAAAAAAACATTGCATGTGTAGGTTCTTTAAATTCTATCTGCATTCAATGACGTACCAAAGTTGTCTAATGCTGCTCAGTTTGATTCATAATTTTTAATTATCCTTGATTTGAGCCTTATTGAGCCAACAAATAGTGGTCATAAAGTTCCTGAAGCACACTGACAGCTTCAAGTTTCAAAAAAAGTTGTGAATATGATGCGTCATTTCCCAAATCACCGCAAAGTAAAAAGTTTACTAATGAATAAAGTTAAGAGTAAAACCCAACTCTCTGTGTCAGCTTGTGATTCTTGCTTTATTTTTATTTTGTTATCTCTGGCGGCTGAGCTGAAACTGTGTCAAAATCGTTCCTCTAAATAATACAAACATCTCCACTTTCTAATTAGTAGCAAACAAATACAAAAGGACACACTACCAATGAGGCTTGATGACACATATGCACTCATAGTTTGAAAACCTGCAATTAATAATAATAATAGTAATAATAATAGTATACTTATGATTATTAATTGATTTTTATTACACTTGTCTATATATATATATATATATAAACATTCCTGTTGGGCAGGGACGAAAGAATATTACTAGTATGGAGGAGAGCTACAGCTAACATAATATATTAAATGACTACTGTGTTGGAGCTGGTTCACCTTTGTAATACAACAATACTGTTAAATATTTAACCTCTTGCAAGTAACTGGAACATCTTTCTTTTTTCGAACATGGGGGCACCTTGAGGGAAGCCCCTTCTCTCTCTGCCTGAAAATCATCCAGTACCTTTTTGCCAGATCTAGATACAGTATTTCCTATTTCTAAATACAAGCCCTTTTTAACCACTGCACCGGGCTGCCTTCTACTTTGTGTGTGTTGGAGTTCATATAGCTCGAGGACATTTTTCAATGTTTGAAAAAGATTTCTAAAATGTGTTCTTGGTGGGGGAGATATCTCTCTAAATGTAAGAGGAATCTGTGAAGTGGATATCAAATTTTTTTCAGCATCCAAGCAATATCAGACATGAATAATTCTACCCATTCTTGTGTCAAAACAATGGCTTCAGTGTGCCCTTGTGTCCTCACATTGTTGCTGTTTCCAGGCATGGGAGAAGAGGACAGACTGGATTTGATTCTATTTAGGAAATATTCCCCAGAAATAATAGGTCAGAAAAGGAAGGCAATGAGACAAAGTCATTGCCACCAGCTACCTTTCATTCAGTCAGAGAGAATTTTCTATCAGTGCTTCTTAATATGGAAGAGGGCCCCATTAAATACTACATCATCTGTATGGATTTGATTTATGGAGTTTGCATTAGTTAGCAAATGTTTGCTCATTTTCTCTCACTCTGTTTCCACAGCCGTGTTACGAACGAGTAAAGGACTGGCTTAATGAGAACCTGGTGGCTCTTTGGATCTTTGCTCTATGCACAGCACTTACCCAGGTATTTACCGTTTTCAAGTAGTGAAATGGTTTTCATTTTAAGCAGTCATTACCTCAGTCCTTGATGCCTACAGCTTCACTTGAAGGCTCTCACTTTGTGATAAATAAAACTGCTTCACATTCTTATAGCTTCCTTTACATTACAGAGGCTCCGTACAGCAGGAGCCCATGTAAGTGTCTTGTGAGACCACTGAAGAATACATAGTAGGGTCCGACTTCTTAGGAAAGTCTCGTACCTCCTTTCCAGCCAAGGGTTATGTAAAATGACTCCACAATCCGAGAGGCTACGGCCCCTCCGACCACCAGTGGAACAATCACACACATTCACACACCAGCAAGTGCCACACTGGAGGCAAGGAGGGTAAAGTGTCTTGCCCAAAGACACAACAACAAATAACTCGGCAGGAGCGGGAATCAAACCGCCGATCTTGAATAATTGGACAACCTGATCTACCACTTAGCCACTGCCACCCCTATCAGCCCTTGCTGTAAAATACAAGTTTATTTTGCTTACAGTAGCAACACAATCTTGCCTGGCTCAGTCAGTTTGGCTGCAGGATGTCTCATCCTCATACATTTTAATGTTTTTATACTGCATACGATGAGATAAACAATGCATGTTTATCTCATCAAATGCAGATAAACAGGAGACATACGTACCTCCTGTGGTAGCTACGTCTAATGTATAGCAAAGATTAACAAAGAATATTCTTATGCAAAATATTGAATTGAATCATGAGCCAGGGAAGTGAAATGAAAGCACTCATAACCCAGGGTGCTTTATTGACAAGCCCCCTTTTTAAATGCAATTATGTCTTTTAACAGGAATAAAAAAAAAAACTGAAATTTTGGATTTAAGTGTTTGAAATCCTCAAGGAAACATTTCACTTAATTTTTCCACAATCAACAGCCGAATCACTGAAGTATGTACAAGACAGTGTCATTAAATGTATGGAATAAAAATGTTACCCTCCGTTCTCACAACTACTCTGCATGTTGAAAGGAGCTGGAATTAGAGCATTATCAGTTTGATACATTAGAATAAATAACATGTTAAAGTAAAGGTAAAATTAAATAAAAAATAGATAAAATAATCATTTTATAGATTCACTGGTCAGTCCCAAGCCACTGCTGGTGCTGCTGGGCTGCAGCGGTGTAATCCTTATTTTATGAGCTCATATAAATTCAGCATAATACGAAGTTAATGATAACAGCTCTGCAGTGCATTCAGCTATATTGACATTTAAAGTAAATGAGGTGACTAAAGCTTGACTGGAGCACATCTTCCAAACCTCTGTGGAATGGCTGAAGACATTTTTGGGCAACAGCTCTGTTTGCATTAAGGAAGCATATACTGTTTCAATGTGGGAATATATATGTGTGTGTGTGTGTGTGTGTGTGTGTGTGTGTGTGTGTGTGTGTGTGTGTGTGTGTGTGTGTGTGTGTATATGTGTGTGTGTATATATATATATATATATATATATATATATATATATATATATATATACACACATATAGTGTATATGTATACAGGTACTTAATTGAGATTGAGATTATATCACACCCGTTCCTACATTTACAGGCATGCAGGGATCGTCTACTGCATATGTGTGTGTCTTTGTTGTGTTTACGACCGCCACTGAGCAACTCAGATGTCAGTTTAAGTTAATTGAGACCTTTCCATCTACATAGCCTTTGGTTTGACCCGAAAATGATGCTGCCCTCTTCGTTTAAACTGGCAGCCTTCTCTGAGTCTGTCCCACTTAATTTCAATAAGTGAAGTAATGGACAGTTTGTATATCCTTCTGAGGACAGCTGCATATCTCAAGGCAGCAAGCTGATTGCTGTCAGTAGTATTAAATATTAGAAGTACTGTTGCCAGGATATGGAGGCATACAGCCAAAAGCATGGGGAGGTGGAGCAAGGGCATCTGTAAATAATGCTAATTATGAAATGTGTAGTAGACGTAGAGACATACTGTCGTCTAAACACAGCAGAACCTGTGGTTCTCTGCATGAAAAAATCCAGAATGATGACACACAACTGTGCCTTATATACAGTCGGTGGGTGCAGGTGTCAGTTCTGTCCAAATTACTATTCAAACATATTCTATTAAAAACCACAGTTTAATGTAATTGTTACAAAACGGAAGATCTGTTTCTTGTGTTTGTGCAGATCCTGGGCCTGGTGTTCTCCATGACAATGTTCTGTCAGTCGGTGAAAGTAGAAACCTTCTACGCCTAGAAATCGACCTCTATGCTCTTCAGCGTATGGATTGTTTCTCATCAGAGAGGGTTGTATTTAGAACCTTCCTCCTCCTCCTCTGACAGACTCTCTTTCCGATGCTTGCCCTCTCTGACATTTCTTCTCAAGTGTCACCAGTTCACAGTTTTTCTGCTAACTATCAACAAGCACAGTGTCAGTGAATTATCTGGGTTGGTTATTATTGTTTGCTCTGTGTCAAAAGCTAATTTCTGTGATGCATTTTATGATACAGTATTATGAACATTTACAAATGAAAGTGTAACCTTTCGTTTTAAATTATTTTATGGTTTGTGTGTGTTTTCAAAATGAGAGCTACAATTAGGAAAGTGCACATTGTGAGGTGCTGCAAGTGCATGTCTTCTGCGATAATGTGTATTAAATGTTTTGGTTAAACTAAAAGGTGTATGTGATATTTCTCATTCTTTTATCAGAAGTTATGAAGGGTCTATTTGTGTATTTGTGCTGTGAACTAGCATGTAGAAGGATTCAAGTACAGTAGTCTCTCATCAGCTAACCATGAAGATCTCATATAGTTTAATGAAAAACAAGTCTATTCACAATGGAACATTTGACCTTTATTCTGAAGTGATTTACTCTGTAACCATATTTTGACAGCTCTGGCCCATCAAGGCGTGAGCGTCAGTAGACTGCTGTAGTACACTCAAAAAAATAATCCTGCGTTTTACTTACTTCAATCAGTGAAACATTTTTACACTTACAAATATTGAGTAGATATGAAGGCTCTCAAATCTGTTAAAACAAAACCTGAGTAATGAGTAAATCTAAGTGACATTTTCAAGTACGTCTGAATGAATTGATTTGGTTCAATTACCACATTAATTGAGTAAATGTAACTGAAATACTTTTTTAACCATATGGAAAACCTGAGTAGAAAGCAACAAACTGAGTAAATATAATTGAAAACATTTGTAGCAAATAATTGCAAATTTGCTAATGGCATACTAAAAAAATGTGTTGTACCGACTGATTTTTATATCTTAATTTTTAATGGAAAATATTGTGTACTATAGACCAATATGACCACATGAAAGCTTTATTTTTAAACACTTTTTCCATAATCTACAGCAGCACATTCGAAGCTGTTACAGGTCAGGGAATTCAGGATAGCAAGATCAAATGCTTCTGAAATAAAATGCCTCTTGCCAAACGGCCATGAAAAAAGAAATTCATATTATTGCAAGATGCAGGATTCACACTAAACATATTGATGGCTGGTAGCTAGGCCTATAACAGTTTGGAACATGAAGGCAAAGATCATCTCCAGCATATGTGGCTTCATGTTTAGATGTGACAATACAACTCTTGTGCTTTTTAAAACATACATTTCTTACAATTGCAGGTATTTCAAACTGAATATACAAATCTACTACTTTCTCCTCTAGAAGCACAGCATTTCAGTCACTTCTGGTGAAAACTTAAACTCAAAATTTGAAGCCTCATGTCTCACATGAATTATTAAGGAAATAAAGGACATTAATGCAAAATGTAAATGTGTAAAAAAAAAAACATCTGTTGGGGATGAGTCTTATCTGTGCTCATCTACCCAACAGACAACTACAGTATATCATCACATTGTTTTTCAGTCTTTGCACCTTTGTTGACAGGTTTCCAGTATCAAATTCAAGAAGCATCTTTTGAAATACCTCAGAAGTGTATTTTAGAATTTGGGGGTATTTAAGGTCCAAGGCATAAGTTAGCCCAAGCAAGCAGCAGCAGGCTCTGCTGAGGTCTCCTACGTGGTTGAGTACGACGGAACCCTCAATGACAATACCAACGTCCCTGAGTTGTCCATTTTCAATTCACACAAGGTACAGAGCCATCATCTGTGCTGCCAGCTCTCCTTCCACATTGATTGCTGAATCATCAGAAGTCTGTAGACATTGTAAAGGAAAGTGGTTAGAGCAAGCAGACTGTCACCAGAATGACCAAACTACATAAATCAGCTATACAAATATTATGTTCTAAGTTGTATTATTTTATCTAGCATATACAGTAATCCCTCACGCATTTGCGCTTCAAGATGCCCAGCTTCACCTCATCGCGGACTTTTAGTAGGCAATCACGTGATACCGTACGCGCATTCTATTGGCTGACAGCATCTGAAGTGTGCTGCGTACCGAGACTCATGGAACGCAACACACTTCCAAGTATTAAATAAGCACTTAAAGGTGCTTTAAACAGTCTATCAGAAGGTAATACAGATAGAAGGTGGTTTAATATCAGTATGGGGAGGGTTCATAACGTTTAAATTACCACAAATAATAAAGCAAATATTTTGTATTATAATTTCAAAAAGAATACAGGTAAGCCACAAGTGACACGTCAGTGTAGCAGTTTTCAACCAACACTACTTGAATGAAAACTTACCTGAGAAGATATATGGACTGAAATGTGTCTTACCTGTGCTGGGAGTGAAAATAAATGGGTCATCACACTCTGTGCATTGGACATCGCATTTATTGTCTTCCGCTGAGCACGCGTTTGAATCTCTCTCCCTCTCTCCCTGCCTTGAGATTACGTCTGTTAAGTGGCACCATATAAATAAAATAGATTTGACTTGAATGGCATGCCAATATGGAATTATTTTAGATAATCCCCGGTGCACTAGCATCATGCCCGGAGTTTCCCCCACCTCACGCTGGAGCCTATCCCAGCTGGGATAGCCCTCCGTGACCTGCCACAGCGGATAAAAGCGGTTGAAGATGAATGAATAATATTTGTGTATTGGGTTTGCGAAATGGAAACACCTTCAAATTTACAAATTACTGTACAAAGAACGGTGAAAGCCATTTTTTTTTATAGCACTCACCTCAAACTCCTTAATTAGGGCCCCCCACATCTTCTCCAAGGTGATCAACAAGACATCTGATGACAACTTCTCTAGTCTTCTCAATGGGAATTTCACTCTGTTAAGGAGAACATTTAATTAAACAGCTGGCAAATGTAATTGCACTTATTAAAACTAACTGATATTTGTTAATATGTTCTCAAAAATGATGGTGAAACATACACTTATTATTACAAATATTTAAACCATGTAATCTGTAAGTCAAATAATAATTTATTTGAAGTAAGTAAACTTAATTTACAACTTAATTTAAACTTATTTCACACAAATATTCCTGTTGGAGTTTTACTAATTAATTTTGATGTAGTCAAATCAAATACTCATCTGATGATATTCAGAATTTTTATTGAGCATGCATTTCTATATATTACTGTCACATTTACTAGGTCCTTGAATAATTTCTTAGAGTGTAATCCCTCGTTACTCATAGTAAATACCTTCCAGGACCACCCGTGAAAAACACCACTATATAGTGACAAACTATTTATTTTATAATTTACAGTATTTTAAACATTTATGAACCCTCTCCATACTGA
Organism: Antennarius maculatus; assembly: GCA_013358685.1. Taxonomy (NCBI): domain Eukaryota; kingdom Metazoa; phylum Chordata; class Actinopteri; order Lophiiformes; family Antennariidae; genus Antennarius; species Antennarius maculatus. The sequence goes on from CM023606.1 coordinate 22,932,457, forward strand.
TAGTAAACTAGCTAATATCTGTATTACCTTTTCTCACACTCTTAGAGACTGCTTTACAGAAGTGCGCTGCGTTCCGTGAGTCTCGGAATACAGAGCACTTCCTACTAAAAATCTGCGATGTAGTGAAGCCGTGCATCTTGAAGCGCGAACAAGCGAGGGATTACTGTAGTTGTACTTTCGTATCTGGCATTGTTACATTAGCAGTGGATCCTTTAAGTCCTTTCATTTGTAAAGTTGTTTGTTGCTCTAATGTGTTTGTCCAGGACATTCCACAGATGGTAGACAGAATTGCAGTCTGGGAAAATTTGGAGGTCAAATCAGCTCTCTGAACTTCCTCTTGTGCTCCTTAGACCATCACTGAACAATTTTTGCAGTATGATGGGATAAAATCATCTACCTAGCAACTACCATTAGGGAATGTTGCCTCAATAAAGGGGGGGGGGGGGTACTTGGTCTGTAATTGTAAAACCAAAAAGCAGGTCTCCCAGGTACCCAAGTCTGTAATGGCCTTTACTGTCACACACATAGGAGCCAGCAAAACATAGAACATCAGAGAGGCAGACAGAATCCAGGTAGGGAAAAGCTTGTAGATGGGGACAGCAGGCTGAAGCAAAATCCAGGACGGAGACAGGTCAGGTAATCTGACGCAGTGAGAATCAATACCGGGGAAGAGTCCAAGACATGGGAAAGTCCTGAGACCTAGACATGAAAGATGGGGGGGAAGATTTCCCAGCAGAACATTGCCTTCTTCCCATTGTGCCTCTCAGCGAGAAGGTCCTAGCGTCTCTATGTTCTTCCCATGTGTGCGTGGGTTCTCTCCAGGTTCTCTGGCTTCGTCCCACCACCAAAAACATAGAATTTAGGTCAATTATTGACTGTAAATTGTACATGAGTGTGAGTAAGGTGCAGGGTACACCCCAGACAAAATACCTGTAGTTTGCTGGGGTAGGTTCGAGCGACACCACAATCTGTATGTCGGATTAGAAACCAACAAATTAATGAATGAATAAATGATGTTCTTCTGTGGGATTGGACAGCACAGGCCAGCCTTGGGCATTGCTGAGCTTGGGCACTCCTGACCCTGTCACCAGTTTAACAGCTGTCCTTCCTCGAAAGTCACTCAAATTGATATTTTTGACCATTTTTCCTGCCACCTTCACATCAGCTTTGAGGACACAATGTTCACTTGCTGCCTTATATATTCCACCCCTGACATATGCCATTGTAATAAGGTACTCCATGTCATTCATGTCACCTGTCAGTGGTTATAATATTATGGCTGATTGGTTTATATACCACATGAGAATACCACCACCTACAGTAGAACAGTTTTGTCAGAAGAATTTAAATGAATGAGTAGCAGGATCCCTGAGCCTGGCCTGAGGCACTTTCCCTGGCGTCAATCGGGTTCCCATGACAAAGCTTCATCTGCACTCTTTGAAGTCTCCTCTGGTCCTTCTGTCACTCTTTAAATTCTTTTTCTTCCTACCTTGGGTTGTCAAGTATAATCCCGGCTATGTGCACGCTCAAGCCATACTTTGATTAAATGGTTCCAAAGGAGAAATGCTTTAAGAACTGCACTCAGCTTGCAGTTTGAGGTCCACTACTGCGTAACTCATTTGACATTTGTTAGAATTTTTCCCTCTTTGCTTCTGTCTTCAGAAACTCTGGACCTGAGAGAGTGAAAGTCCCAAAGCAATCAAACCTGTGGTGATGGTTAAAATCTCACCCAATAGTCAGCTAAGAAAATTTCACAGATCAGTCAGGGTGGACAGGAAATTTCTATTTCTCTTGCCTGTACAAAGAAATATTCTGCTATTTTCAGTGAAAAAAATATGTCCTTTTGACACATATGTAAAGGGTTGGCTGTTTCAAAGAAAAAACAGTGGTGTTAAAATGGCAGCTCTTGATTAGCATATTTTAGTAAAACCACTAAAATGGTGTAAACATTATGGCCTTGTAATAAAAAAAAATAAAAAATTAAAATGAGTAAACTATTTGAGAAACTATTACTTGATTTTTCAAAAAGGTCATTCAACAACACCTGTTTTCAGTGCCTACCCAGAAGCCTTAAATGCTCTCCTGATGATCAGATACAAAATGTTGCTTCTGATTGGAAGGTGAAATGGTTTTGAACTTTCTCCCAAATTACATCGCTGTTTTCAAATCCAGACAACAAAATATAAATTCATACCTTTATGAGCAAACAGATTTCTACATAGATGGACAAAAGTCAGAAGAGAACCTGACAACAAAAACTAAATTCAAAGTGAAAAAACACCCTCTAAAATATATAGGAGCAATACCTGGACAGAAGTGGACAGTATAGACCATCACAACAAACAATAACAGATCCTTAAATCTCTTCTCAAGAACAAATGGGATTAGAAACTGAGCAAATTTTGGATCCCGTTCAGGCTGATGACATTGAAACAATTCTCATTGGAATCATACTGCGTTGGATGCCTCACATTTCAAATACGGACTGTCAGATGAACGACTTGTCAAAGCACTTCTCAGCAGTAGAGGGCTCAACAAAGGTTGGTTGCCCACTCCTCAGATTCAAAGGCACTTTGAAGGATGCTCTGAAACATGGTGATGTAACCAAAGTTTACGAAAAAACAGATAATAATATGGTAATATTAAAAAAAATAAATGTCATGGGGAAAAAAAGAACAGTGGAAGAAACTTGAATGAACTCCAAACTGAATAAGAGCATTCATCAGATATATCAATTTATCATATATTCCTTTGTTTGAACATTTTGTTTCCGGATAAGTTCTCCTGTGTTGTTATTTACAAGTGTCTCTTAGACACTTTATTTGCTGACAATTTTCACCTATAGGTGCAACAAATAACAACTGATGGATGTATTAAGACAACTGTATATACTATTAATTCCAATAAAAGATGCTCATTATTCATTTTCACTACCACATGTATAAGGCTTCCATTGACATAAGGTTGTGAATCAGGTTGTGAATCTTAGAGTCTCCCTCTTTAGAGACTTTCAGAGGCTGAAGTAGCTGACATCCTATTGGCTCTCAGCTGGCATTAATAAACGTATCTGGCGCTAACCACCCACTGTCAGCTGTGAGGGGCTCCAGTCTCCACCACAAACCCTGCAAATGAAAGATACTTGCAGAAGATGGATGGCTGGAGGGCTTCTCTACCGATAAAGCTCTCCAGGATTTTTCCAATCATTGCACCCAGTGGATCAAACTGGTTATTTTTACTGAGTTCACACGAATGTGTGATAATTGGAAAATGTGTTCATTCATTGCATGTGAGGGACTGGGTTGGTGTGCGTCACACGATCAAGCGATTCTGTTGCCAAAATGCTAAAATTATCTTTAATAATTACATTAAAGCATGAGCCCTACGTTATGTGCCTTATGTCATGTCATGCATGTCATTTTGCTCATTAGTTCTGCCATCAAGCCAAGAGAAGCAGGGCACATGTTGCAACAAACCCATGAGACCAGTGATATGCTGTCAAAAACATAAAAATCTCATCAGTATTTAAAGCCTCAGCCAATAACAGGGTGCGAGAGCTGCAGGTGGTAGACTGGCAACTGTGTTGTGGGTGAATGCTCTTCTGGTGTTGGGAAGGAGGATTAAGTTTGAATGTTGTTTTGGAAAATTTCATCTGACAAATTATTATTTTCTCTTTTATGGATAGCACAGTAAATCCACCATCCCGAAATGTACTGTAGAATGAAAATGTCAAGATAGATGGAAATTATTTCCTCAACCTCCTTTACAATAAACAACATATTGGCGGCATTTCACATATTGATTTTTAGATGTCAGACCTTTGTTTTCATGCCAGATATTAGTGTCCTTATTAAGGTATAAGTCAGGGTTATGCGCACTGCCCCTGATTGTTGTTTGTCTCAAAAGGCTTTACAACAGCTGCGTTATGAACCATAAAAGAAATTGATAAAATAAATGACAACATACAACCACAACTAAAACTCTATTACACATATTATACACAAATAATAGTTTGGAAAACAGATGTGAATTATATTGTTGAAAGCTTTTCCCACAAGATATTCATGTGACAGCAGCTAATGGTTCAGAAACTCAGTATTTACAGCATCTATGAAATAGTCAGGATGTTCCAGCAGGGAAAATGAGGCTTGGACACCATTGGTTGATTTGACCTTCACAACAGTAAAAACAATTTACAGTGCATATGATGAAGTAAAGTACATGTGGACTGGGAAAAGGTTTTTAAATAAATAGAATGTATGAGGTCTTCTAGCCGAGGGCACATCACATCAGACAACCATATATAATCACTAAAAATACTGCAGGTGTTACAGGTCCAGATGTTGGATCCCGTAGACAGATAAAAGATTCTGTAAATTTAAGAAATAATGAGGACAGGCAACCATGTATACCGTCAGCTCAGCTTCTCTCATCAGAATCGTTTATTTACCATTAACATAAATATCTTTTCTTTTCTTCCAAAATATCCACAAATAACAAAATGAAACAATATACTTACACATTTAAGTCTTTTTCACATTTTGTACTTCAACATACATCTTCCATTCATTCCATGACGTTTATACTGAAATCACAGCAATACTGTACATCCTCTTTCAGTCCATAAACTGTTCCTTTGGCGTACTTAACCACTATCAAAAATACTAATTTAGCATTCAGCTACAATATAAAAATACTGGGCACTTATGTTTCCCCTTGACTTACTGTGCAAAACAAAAAGTGACATTAACTGAAATTAGTAAAATTTAAACTGACAAAACAATAAAACAAACTTAAATGTTCACATGTGCATTAAACTGCAAACGCTAAGAACATACACATACACACATCTGGAACAAGTTATTGTACAAAACACAAAGACATTTAACTAAAGCCGGAGATGCACTGGAGCCTTGAAGTAGCATGCTAATTGAACATAAAACTCGTCTCAACCTGCGACTACGATGTTATAGAGGACGCCATTTTAGGTGACACAACACTACAAAGCGACAGTTTGTACACTTTCCGATAACACACATGAATGCGGCATTTACTCTCGCAACATTACTCTAATATATCAAATAAATATTAATCAACATGTATGTACATTCATACTTGTTTGCAAAACTTACAAACCTGTAAATTGAAGAAATAATGAGGACAGGCAAAAATGTATACCGTCAGCTCAGCTTCTCTCATCAGAATGAGGAAGTAGCAAAAGTCCGTTAATAAGACGGTACACAACCGGAAACCAACGAACGTCCTGCCCCCTGCTGGCAGCACTGAGGTGCTGTAGAAGCCCATTAAACAAACAAAATTATACTTACAATGTACTTTTTTTCTAGACAAACAATAAATGATTAAAATATAATTATAAAAATTACCAAAATAAAAGCATTCATCACATAACATCAAATGTGACCATACATTTTGTGTGTGTCACACAGGCACCTGGATACACATGATTACCACTTATAGTCACATAACAAAGTTGACCTGAGATACGTTTAATTAAGTAGTGTAAAATAACCCAACAATGCATGTGATTATGATGGTGCTATTTTTATGTTCATATTACCAGATTGAACAGACACATGGGTAATCTTTTCAATACAAAAAAAACATACACACAAAATGAAACAAAAATAACCATAAGGACAAACAAACAATAAACATGACAAAATTAATAAAACAAAGAGACACACAGAAAAAATAGGAGACACAAAATCACTAAAAGGCAATGCACAATCAAAAAAGAGATACAAATGACCACAAAGAGACACACAAACAAAACAGAGACACAAAATGACCATAAAGAGACTAACAAAAAAACAGTGACACAAAATGACTATAAAGAGACTTATAAAGAAAACAGTGACACAAAATGACTATAAAGAGACATACAAACAAAAAAGAAACACAAAATGACCACAAGGAGACATGCAAAGGTATAAAAAAAAAAGAAGAAAAAAACACACACTCACCATAAACAGACATAAAAATGTTTTTTTGTTCTGTGTCATTTTCAGCCTGTTCTTTAGAAGAAGGACTTTCTACATGTCTGGGCTCAAGGACCAAATAATCCACCTACAGTCACATCACAAGATCCTGGATTGAAATTAGGGAGATGTATAAAGCGTGTCACATTGTTGACCAACAGATATGTTGTCACCACGAACAAGGCTCTCCCCACCTCAAGGTTCACTCTGGGGTTGGAGGACTGTGTTCACTACAATATGGCAAAAACCTTTGCAAACCCGGTCATCTTCTCCCAAGCCGGTGTGTCATCGTGTCAGTCGGTCTCTGTTTCCTTTCCCCCTTATTTCATGCATTATTCAATCTCGTGTTCACAGGCTGTCTACCATCTAGTGCTTGATCAATAAAACATACCTGTGTGCTTGCTCTCTCACCCCTCCATCCCATCATCTCATTTCTGAAGCCAAACTGTGCACCCATGCTGAGCTGATGAAACAGCATAGACGGATGACCTTTTCAAAATTGTAGAAAATGACTACCATTCAAGCAATTTCTCCCCTGGATGAGTTATATCTTTAATTTGGGCAGTGAGAGAAGGTAACTGTTTGTTACTAAGAGTAAAAACATTAAGATAACTAATTTAATGAGTTGGACAACTGAATGAATGGTGGACTGTATGATGAGCAAACAGCAATCCTCTGTAGGAGTGAGATGGCAAAAGTAAACCAATGAGGACCCGGTTGGAGAACCAATTCTACAAAGCAGTTTATCAGAATTTCGGTGTTTGCTGCCAGATAGTAGTCTTGGAGAAGGCAGAAGCATCATTCTGTGAAGTGAAATGTCAAAAATATCACCAATCACTTCAACTATCCGATTAGAATGTTTCCAACACACAACTAGGGAAGTCATCAGGTCCAGCAGCTTTACTCATTTTCACTCTCAGCAAGGAGCCTTTGTGGATATTGACACTGACCGGTCTTCTGGAAACAGAGTTGACTTTACAGCTGACTGTGCAGGATCAAACCAAGCAGAGGATGAGTTAAGCTTATCTGGCAATGTGGCCTCACACATGATGAGAGCATTACTGCTTTTGAAGTCTGTGAGGTTTAATATCGCCTGCCACATTTCGTAAGTGCTTTTACAGTTGAAGTCTCCCTTCAGTCTCTGCTTTTCTTTGCCTCCTTCAAACCAGCTTTTGGTCGAGTCGTGTAGTGTGATGATGAAATGTTTAAAGTACTCTGTCTGATCAATACAAAGATGACTTATTAGCAGATTTTCCAGAACAAGTGCTTTCATTTAGAGGCACATTAGTCTCCACTGTAACAGAACTCTCTTAGCGCAACATTATTTATAAAGCTCCATATAAAGCAAATGTATCTGATGCAGAAATGGCTATATCCTATTGTAACGCTGTAGATCTACCTGTGACTGCTGCACAAATCCAAAGATACTACTCTGAGCTGAAGTGAATAAAAACTCGCCAAAGAAGCTGTACAACACAGAGCGAGGTCTCCCTATATGCACAACATCAGTCTGGGCTTAAAGAGAGTGGCATAAAGTTTTATTTCTCAAAAAGCTTCAGTCCCAACACCCTTCAAAGTATCCAGAATCTGTAGTCAAATTTCCCATAGCTAATGTGCATTCAGCAGTTTTAGAGACAGAGGTTAGATTTAGGGTTAGTGAACATGACTTGCTAGTAATTGGAAATTTGAACCTGAAAAGATGCGCATAACGGTAATCTTCAAGTTGGGCTCAAAAATATCAGGTCACACAAATACTACGACAATGGTAGCAGAATTGTAATAGTACTGCTTTTAATAACGGTACTCATGATCCAGAGCGTGTCTTATTACTATGCAATCTTCCCTGACTTTCCATGAAATGTTATGACACAGCTTTTGTTCTTGCAGGTTTTGTGTTGAGGGAAATTAAAAAAAAAAAAAACCTTCCGCCCTTTTTGGCTAGTTTCAGATCAGCTGCCCTTTTGTGCATTTCCATGAAGGGTGATCTGTCCCATTTCTTTAGGGGATGGAGGGGTAGTGTTCCTCTAGCCCTTCAGATACCGTTCAAAGGAGATGCTTTCATATGCAGGGTTAGAAGGGAGTGAATGAAAATCCCATAAAACGGCAAAACAGGCAGGATAAATAAAAGATGGTATAAATGTTATGTGTCTTATCATAATAACTATGAAAAAATGTTTTTAAAATTTGTGAATGTCTGATTGATATAGATGCAAATGAATGTGTAGTTAGATCTTTTGCATCTCAAAAAAATCATTAGGTTTCTTTTGACCTTCCAATATTTTCTATGTCTTACTGCTGATCTCTGCTACCCTCACTGCTAAACCACTGCTAGATGATCTTTGAGGATCATTGCATGCTAGTCTGCCTACTTCATAGAATGCTCTCATAGTGCACAGAAAAAGAAAACACTGTACTACCCTATTTATGAAGAGTCAGTCTTACACTGAGTCATGTTGTGCCGGGGAATCAGGCACGTGAGACTAATTTTGATGATGTATGTCACAAGTAATGATCTGTATTTTATTGGTGAGCTGCGTCACCACTGCTTTATTTCTTTTTAAATGAATGTTAGGATGTCAGCATCGTCACATTATGTTTTGATGGCACTCCTGATAAAGCCTGAGGGCATCCCAGGGACAGCAGTAGTATTTAATATTGAAAAGCTCAAACATTTTAAACCATGTGGAATGCAATTGTATTCTAAATTGTTGTTAAATAGCATTGTGCATTTTGAATAAGTATTCTTACTTTGAAAGATGTTAGAACTGTCCTCCTCTGCGTAGAAAGGGAATAAACCACCCAAGGTTAGCTGTGGGGGTGACCACACTTGTTTGCATTACAGGATTGGTGAGAAAGCATGAAGGTGGGAGACGAAGGTTATTCACTGCTACAGTCCAGTGAAGAGCAAAGTCAGGCAAAATTCAGCTCTCCATGTGATGACAGGGAAAAGAAAGAGTGAGCAACCAAATGGCCTGATATCTGTCATTGTGACAAAAACACTCAGAGAGTGAGAAATATGAAAAACCAGGTTATCTTGCAGACAAATAAGCAAACCACAACCAGCACTGTATGCAAAGAGCAGAATGCTTTGATTTCTGTATCTAGCGGTAAGCTTTTAATTCACCACTGCTCACCCTGAACACACTTGTGATTCTTTGTACTACCTAAATGAGTTTTATTCAGACAAATTAATGTTTCTTATTAGAATTCAGGAAGCAATTATGCTTTCTTTATAAGTAAATAATTTCCTGCTGCCAATTAGTTGCATATAAATATAATTTCTAGGAGAGAAGGTTGAAATTGCTGAACCTTTTTATCTGTCATGGACTACGGTAATTTAATTAATATACGCTCTCCTGCCCCAACTCACAAACCTCTTGATGTGGCGTAACACTCTGCCCTTAGGATCGTAACTGGGGATGCCTCCACCACACATAGTTGCTCTCTTGATCGATGGAAGTGAGACGAGGAGAGGACTGTGTTCTATTTACAAAGCACTTACTGTATCTGCCTTGTCTCTTTAGATCAGGTTCACACTCCACTCGGTCTCTACTCTATCTGATGCCTGTGAATCACCCAAATAAAACTGAGACTATGAAAGTGGTTCTGAATAACTCAGAGAGTGGGACAATTTGGAGACTTGTGAAATTCTGAAGAAAAATATGAATTTGCTTGCAAATTTATTCATTCCAAACTGATTTTTATCAAAGTGACATTCAAAGACAACTAATGTTTGTCTCCTCATTACTTTGTGCACAACAATTTATTTAAAACCCAAACCTTCAATTAGATTTTTAGAATTTACACCCATGGCAATAATGTGATATTTCACATATGAGTATATGAAATATATATTACAATAGTATATATTGTATTTTATTGTATTTTATTGTTTTGTATACTTATTCTTGATGACATTTTTCTCACTCAGTAAAATCAAAAGTGTAATTGGGATAGGAATTGATTTTGATCAATGAAATTATTTCTCTTGTGGATATAAAAATATCCACAATTTTGGCATGAATATTATTTTTATTTTTACATCATATTTTGATAGCTGATTTTTGCACTGTAAAATATATGCATATATACTGTATATATTATATGTATATTCATATTGAACTTTGACTGCCTCTGCTCTATGTTCAGACCCGTCTGTTATGATCCTGAGATTATCTAATTAAAAAAAGAGGAAAAATGAAGTAATCAAAGATTCAAAATCCACTTACTTTGGGAAATTAATTTTACACACATTATGAAATCCCGTTTGAATCACCTGTTATGCTGGTGGAGCTTGGCATAAATATTTGTCCATTTGGTAAGACGAGAGGTCTGAGGCGAGTCCTGCGAATCCTGTTATCCTCACACTACAGTTAAAAGCAACAAGAATCTGATCTTTATTCCTAAACTTTTCACATTCACTTTTGATTGTGACCCATATCTGGCATCAGGGTGAACAGATGAGTCTTGTGACCACACCTGTACAACCAGCATGCTAAGATCATAGGTTTGCTAATTCATCATCAAAATAAATGTCGAGGCGGCAGTGGCTCAGCGATAGAGCGGGTCGTCCAATGCTCTAAGATCGGCAGTTCAATTCCCGCTCCTGCCCAAAAACACCCGGAGTGCGAGCTGACAGTGGGAGGTGTCAGCTCATCACCAGAGCACTGCTGAGGCACTCTTGAGCAAGGCGCCGTCCCCCCTTACAGTTGCTCATCTGGGCGCACCAAGCAGGAGCAGCCCGCCACTCTACCTCCCACTGCATATGTACATACATAGAGGATTTGATTGACCAATGACTACAGTGTTTATTTAATTTCCCTTCGGGGATCACAACAGTATACAAATAAAAACATGCTGTCCCTCATATACACCTATCTGATGCCTCCTGCATGGACTCTCAATGCACAGGAGACTATTAGGCTGCATAAGGTGGTTATGGAGACTCACAGCACTTGTTTTTGTTTGGATTATGAAAGGTGATTGATGTATTTGCTAAAATCAGCTCACACATCATTTTAAGAAACATTGTTACCGTCGTAAATGATTGTTTTCCTGCTGTGATTCTCCATGGTGACAGAACATTGATGTGAGCACCACTGTGGGAGAAAAGCCATGTGAATTCTGATCTTGCTGTTAACACTGATGTCAAATCAGCAGGAACCTGCACATTAATGAAACTTAAAGTGAGCATCATAGATTAGTATAAAATCAACAATTCAACTACAGGATTGATAAGATCAAATGCTGCTGACACAAATATTCATAGTTCCACTATGACCTTCATGCTTTTATATAGTATTGACATCAGTGCATTGACATTTAGTACAGACATTTATATAACTCTGTGTGAATTCGAATGAACACTACTTGCTTGTGTTTTTAACTGGCTTTGTAACTGGATAAAACATTTATTGGCCATGTGCTTTATGCTGTTTATGACATCATAGGAACATTTATTTATTGTATTGGTTTTTTGATTAATCATCATGACTGCAAATACAAAACCACAATACATCCTGAACACAGTGTATGGTGTCTTTCTTGTGAACAAAAACACACTTTTATACATTATAATTAAATATTTCCAGAATATGTCAAGGTCCTCCCTTTGCAGCACAATATACATTTGGACAACCAAATTAGCATCTCAGCAAGGCTATAAGGGGAAGACTGTGTTACCAAACACTCGCCTCAACTGTGCTAAAAAAAGAGAGAAATTAAGATTCCATGCCTGATATAGGTCACCTCGATTTGAATATTTCATGTGGTATAGGCCCAAGCATCAAAACCAATCCCGTTTTACATCTAGCTAACATGATTAGAGGCTCTAAATTATTAACCCAATTGGCAAGAAATGATTCTGTAGAATGTGTATTATTGATCTCAAGAAGAGTTTCCTATTGAATTTCATCTTGCTGATGAAGTGTGATTTCATTGAGTAAGTCCTGGTCAATTCAGTTCAAACAGAGTTGAATGCTCTTCTGATCATTTATATGCAGAGGAACCTCCAGCCCCTTTTTTGGTCAGACTATCACGTGTTTCTAGTATTTAAGTTGAGCCTGAAATCTATAGTTCACTTACTCAGCCCTCACAGACTTTTGCAGCATCAATGGTATGAGGAACAACTGCAAGACTGAGAAACAGTGGAGACGATCTTTAAAAAAATGCACAAAAACACAAATTACTTCTTGCATTCCGATTCCATCACAGTTCTGAAGGGTGTTGAAGTCTGAATACATTATGCAGATATTTTTTATTCATCTACAAAATGAAAATTACCTTAATACTTCAACATTCAAAGTCTCTTTGTCAGAATTAGAAGGAAAATATTTAAAAACATCTTACAAATTAATCACAGCATGTACAAACCCAGGACTTTTTGGTGTCATCTCAGGAAAAACCCTTGAAACAGACAAAAATGTACACCCAGGATCTTGTTTTGACATGGACTTGTAGAAGGGTATAGCAATCAGGGAAAGACTCACTCTCATCTGCTCTAGGACATGGATGGCAGTAACAAATTATATGCCAAAATGTTGAAGGCCCTGTCAGGTCTGAATGCATTAATAATGCTGATAAGACTCTATAAAACAGTCCACTTCTGTCCTTTGGGAAGAATATTTTATTGAGAGACAATGTGGTTTTACTCACTGACTTGGTGACAAAAAGCTTTGGTTTGTCTAAAGAATCACTCGCCCACGTTCAGTAAATGCTCCTCTAAAATTAAAATCATTATAGAATGAAATAATCGTCCAGAGGTTGAGTTTTGAAGGTCCAAAACTGGAGAGTGCAACAGTTCTCAACATAAAGCTGCACTGTTCAGATTAATTAAATATGTTTAGTCTGTTCGAATGTTTTTATGTATAGCATTTTGTTGTGAAATATTTGATCATTTTAATTACTTAATGATCAGATTTTTTCTAGGATGGGCACTGAATTTAGGAGCGGATCAGGGAGTCAAACAAAAAGTGGACGTAAACTTACTGAGGAGAACATATCAAGAGGCAGGAAGGGAAATATGAGGTGCTTTTCTTCTGGATGTGTTACAAGATACTTCAGCCTATCAAACTTCAACTGTAATCATTTCAAAATTTATAGATCTTTTAGGTCATATAGGTGACAATAGCCATTCTGGATACTTGCCTCTATATAAGGGACCTGCATCACCTATCTCCACCAATGGCACTGCTCCTCAGCCACATAGTCACAGGGAGTTAAGTAAGACTCACACAGGGACGTTACACCTGGCATCACAGCCAAGTCCTAAAGCACTTAGCCTCCACCTGGAAAACAAATGAACCAACCAACTTCACCAACTTCAAACAACCACCGATGCCATGCAAACAGTCATGTGTCTGGTAAAGGACTAAAGCAACCAGCAGCAGGCCCACACAAATGATGCAAGGCCAGCTTTGCCTTCCTGCACAGCTTGCAACAACCACTGTTGGGCCTGACGAGGTACTGTGGTCCCCCTCTCTCAGTAAGGTCTTCCTCATTGAACTGACTGTTCCCTGGGAGGACAGAGGCTGCTAAGCAAAGACATACCAAGAGTGTTGCGCTGCCATGTTAGCCACTTAAGGGCAAAATGCATGGCTGGAGAAGCAGAGTCAAAAGCTGCATCTTACCATCAATAAGAAACAAGCAGCCAATGGCTCTGAATGAAGGGGCAACACCCCCTGCAGATATCGAAAGGAGGCCAGGGAAACAAGGGGAGGGGGGTGTTCTATGATGCCAAAAAGCACTGCTGAAACCTCCAGAGACATTGTGTGCTAATCAGTGAAGCCCGTGCCCGCTTCACAGCCCCTCTGTATCAACTTACCTCCACGCATTTAGGAGTCCATATATCCCTACCAAGGCTGAATGATCCCTTTCACTTAAATAAAATCCTAATTCAAAGTCCACTTCATCTAGATTCATTATAAAATTTAATATACCTATGTAACTCTTCTGCTCAGTTCCAAAATGTTGTTTCTTGAGAATAGATTGAAATGTTAAAACTATCTCACATTGTTAAGAAAAAAAACTAATCCTGGATCTATTCCTTTTATCTGCAGCCATTTGTAAATCCAGTAGACTCTGCTCAGCCATATGGCCAAGCCTCCCATCACCATTCAAGACAATCTGTCAGGCAGTTTAACTGTAATCCTGCAGATGGACTAACAAATACACAGACGTTTGTGAAAATATAACCTGCCTGCAGGAAGTGATGTTTACCTCATTGCTTTTAGTTAGTGTCCCAGTTATTATTATTATCTTTTAGTTATTATTGACTTATTATAGGTTAACATTGACTACTGTCAATATAGGTTCATCCTTGACTACTGTCAAGGATTGGAGTATTTCTTGAGGAAAACACAGGCATACAGGTCGCGTTGATGAGTGACCTCCATTAAGTGCATTAACGATCCCACAAAGAGGTCGTATCCTGACAGGGATGCCACTCGACACACTATGCTGTCAAGAGTTTGTCAAGTGTGATGTTCCTGTAAATAAATGTGACAAATAGAGATCAGGTCGGTCATAGCCTTCTCTCTGTGTGATTTATTAACTTTTGAATACCCTCCGGCTGTCCTTTATGTGGACAGGACTTTAAACTACACTCCACTCTAAAAGCAGCTGTTTTATGGCATTTTTTTTGTTCTGCACTAAAAACTTTACAATCACCATCACTTCACTTGTACAAGCTCACTTACCATCTCTGTGGACAGCCTAAAGCCACACAGCTCTCCTTTTACTTACCTTTGCATTTAGGAATGTAAAAATAAACAAACAAACAAACTCACAACTCATAAAAGCAGGGTTTTGTTTTTTAATTATTGATAGCAACATTTTCACAGTGATTGTTGTTAATTCTACACAAGATGCCGCTGTCTTCATGACAGCAAATTAAAAGATGGATAGATTTACAGTCAGACAACGTAGCATCACTATGGGATGGCAAATAAAGGAGAACACAGCAGCAGCAGATCAGCCTTTGCTATCCCAGTGCTATTTATTACTTACTACAGAGTAATCAGGGGACTCTGTGTATCTGATATCTATCTCATCCCCTCCTGTTGTGCTCTCGTTGCTCTCTTGCCTTCTCCCTCCCACCCACTGAAGATATGTGCGGTAGTCACGATCAAGTGTAAATGTATTGCTTTACACTTGATCATTAAAGCTCTGCCTGAGGCCTGTGCTATGAATCAGGGCTTGGAGCTAACAAGTTAAAGTCAGGTTTAATTTTCAGGGCTAAGGTGATACTGCAGGTTTAACATCACGTTAAATTTCACTGCACACCTGTCCGTCCTCAAGACAGGTTGTGTTTGTGATGATACACCAACATATGAAGTCATCATCTGTATGCTAAGAGTGAGTTGTGTCCCGTAGTGTAAGATTAGCATAACATATCTGGATTTCCACAGTGCTGTGTCCAAACTGGAGAAGAATCCTGCCTGTTTGTCAGATGGAGTGGTCTGGTGTGTTTGTGAAGCTCAGGCTGAAGCAACAGTGTTCCTACAAAATATTGATAATGACAGATACCTGCTATAAAAATGGACCCGTTCCCACAAAAGGAAAAGTAACACCTGCTAGCTCATGTAGGTTTGTACTGATGGGGGCCTGGTTTGCCAATAATGCTGGAGTAGAATAACATTTCATGAAATTCATTTTTCATTTGCGTTTTGGCAGCAAATAATGCCAAAGCCTCTTCATTAGGCTTTTGTATACTGATAACATCTAACTGTATATCAGAAATTTCTTGACACAATAAACTGTAACATGATTGGCTCCAGCTTCTTCTTCTTTTCCTTTCTATTTGTTTCTTCACCTCTTTACCACACTCCGTTGCTCTGAACTGTTAACCCCAACTACTTAAAATCCTCCACCTTCACCATCCTTGTGACCTTTCTCTTCCTTCTCATATAGCTTCATATAGAGCTTTACTGTCTAATTATTAATTTTTTGGGAGAGGGGCTATTTTATTGTTTTGTGTGAAACACTGTGTTTATTTTCCTTGTCTCAAAAGTCCTGTAAAAATGCGACTGATTGATTGATTAATTGATTGATTGATTGATTGAGCTTAAAAGATATAAATATGAATCTTATGGTTTCCTATGTTTCTTTAATTGCTCTCAGTTCTGTTTGACACTGCTGAGGTAGCAGCTGAAATAATAAGGCTAAAACTGTAAGACACATCATCCATGGCAACCTGTCCAAACAAAGCATTAATTAAGCAGAGCACAGGTCTATAGTCACAGATGCTGCATACATCTGTGATCTAATCATTATTCCACTGGGGATTGGGATGTTCACGTTTTATATGTTTTATTACACGCCTATTAAAAAGTATTCCTGTGTTAACAGCTAGTTGATAACTCCTGTCATGTGACTGCTCGGTATAACTGTGGTTGTGAAGCCAAATAATGAGAAGACATCCTGGTTTCAGAACCATTAAGATAGACAAGCTAATTAAGAGTTCTTCTTCTGGGATCTGGCTGTTCATCCACATTAGTGTCTGTAGCCCCCCAAAAACAGGCCTAATGATACCACAGCTTTTGTAGCTCTTGTCAGTGGTTTTAAACTTTGAGCTCCTGTTATCAAAGACAGCGTTACATTCGGTTCTGGGAAGAGCCAGGAGGTCCTCAGCAGTGAAGTCCAGGCGAAGCAGAGCTGGTATGACTCCCTGACACCTGTTTAGTCAGTAGATAAGCACACATCAAACAATCTGGTGTGCAATGATGTGTTTTAGCCTCCTAGCTTCTTGGGAAAAGCTTCTCGGTTTAATCACAACGATGCCGAGGTTGTGCTGGACATTTCCCAGAGGTGTTTGACCTTTATTTCTCCTTTAAAGTCGGATCTCTCCTGAGAGCCAGTAATGCATCTGGCTATCACCCGCCTGTGATGTTTGGCGCCTTGCAGCAGTTATTTTAGAAGGCATTTAGATTTTTTTCTTGGTGTGTGCAGCATCAATAAATACCAACCTCTGCTTCACGCAATATAATAGGATGAAAATTCTTGATTTAATTTAGTTTTTAATATGAATGTTTACATTTTTGGCGTTAAAACCCCTGTTCTGATATTTTGCTGACTGGATGTTTTCATGAGGGCAGTGGTTGCATTGGATCAGGGTTAGTATTGTGTTTTCTATTTTTCTGTTGTCTTGGGACGTTTTCAGTCTCAGCACATCACCAGTTTGTAAGAAACTTTGAATTAGTTTCACACTGGGAGTGTCAGCAGATCTAGAACCTTCTTCAGAGATCGGTGTAGGCAAATTTTTGATATCCTGCATGATTTCTAACCCCATCTTGAAAGTAATATGATTCCTATTAAGGTTGAGCCGGGTACTCATTTCAGATGAGTATCCGGTAAAAGCATTTTTGACGAGTACGAGCACGATACGAGTGAAACTCGTCAATACTCATGCTCGTGTTAAAGAAAAATCTTCACAACAAGCGGTCCCCCACATTTTTTGCACCACGGACCGGTTTCATCTATGACAATGTTTTCACGGACCGGCCTTCATTTGCTCGATAATCATTAATGACGCCAGGACAGCTGTTGTCTAATAATAAATCATCCGCAGTGGTTTTATGTATACTGCAGACATCAACAGACAATAAACAAACTTTTTTCATAAATTGATAATCAACACCTCTGTAAATGAAGTAATTAAAAGAAATAATTATATTAAAAACTCAATTCAAGTGACTGCACTGATTAGGTTAGAAAAAGAAAGTCAAATGTTCTGTGCCGCTTGGTACCTAATGTCCCGCGGGACCCAGTACCGGGTCGTAACCAGGTGGTAGGGGACCACTTATTTTTTTTTTCTGTGTGGCCCGGTACCAAGTGACCCACGGACCGGTACCAGTCCGTGGCCTGGGTGTTGGGTACTCCTGCTCATAACTGACCGTCTTCACGGTCTGTGATTGGCCAGTCACACACAGCGCCCTACAGAGAGATGTCACTGCAGCCAGACCTGTCGCTGCCCCATTCTCGCACACACGCACAGACATTGACTGATCTCTCTGTGCGTAGCTTCACTGTAGCTCATGTTGCTATCTTTGGGTTTTCTTCAACTTGCCTCTATTTCGGTCTATTTAAGGTTACCTGTTGAACTTATTTCTTGTTTTGTTTTATTGCACGTATGCGGTGCATTTGACCAGACAGAGCTGAAAACTGCTCACATCGCATCAGTCACTGCCTCCACTCCAGTTTTGTTTTTGTTTTTTTTACCAGCTTGCTCTTAGTTTGACACTTTCTCACTTCAGTTTAAATTACTAATTTATAGATAGATAGCTAGATAGCTAGATAGATAGATAGATAGATAGATAGATAGATAGATAGATAGATAGATAGATAGATACTTTAATGATCCCAAGGGAAATTCAGGTGACATCTGCTCACAAGAGATACAATAAATACACATAACAATGACAGAGAGAAATGGCACAGTCAAAAGACGTTGTATAAATTACATTATTTACATACTGTTACATAATTATAACAACAGGAAACAGAAGAACCTAGAATAAATAGCATAGGGACATGAGAGAAAGAAGAAGCATTGGGTGTAGATGATGTATGATCAGAAGCAGAAACACGTGGATGTACCAAGCTGTAAACTGACACTAAGGACCCCCAGAAAGTGTCCCACAGTGTATCCACAGTGCGTCCCAGGCCCCCTCGTCTATCCCTTCTCACCCGACCTTGATGACCCTGTGGCTTCGGCCCCCCTCCTTCTGAGAGAGTGGTTGTGCCCTCGGATGGCACGAGGCACAAAGGAGGTCCTGAGTCTCTCAGTGGAGGAGGTGGTGACAGCAGTCTGCCACTGAAGGAGCTCCTCTGCTAGGGGAAGGTGGTGTGCAAGGGGTGGGTGGTGTTACCCAGGATCGATCTAAACCTGGGCATAGTCCTCCTTTCTAGAACAGTCTGTATTGAGTCCAGATCCTGACCGATCACAGAACCACCCCTCCGGATGAGCCTGTTGAGTCTCTCTGTGTCCTGTTTCCTTGCACCACCACCCCAACACACAATGGCGTAGGACAGCACACTGGACACAATGGATTGGTAAAACAGTCTGAGCAGATTAGAGCTGATGTTGAAGGAGGCCAGCCTCCTTAAGAAGAACAACCTACTCTGACCCCTCTTATATACGCAGTCCAGGTTGTGCGACCAGTCCAGTCTACTGTCCAGCTGCAGCCCCAGGTACTTATAAGTCCCCACTACCTCCACCTCCTTACCCCCGATGACTACTGGCTGTGGGGAGGGTGGTGCCCTCCGGAAATCCAGCACCATCTCCTTAGTTTTGGAGATGTTTAGCTGAAGCTCATTCCGCTGACACCACCCCACAAAGTCCATCACCACTGTCCTGTACTCCCTCTCATCACCCTCCCTGATACATGCCACAATTGCAGTGTCATCAGAGAACTTCTGCATGTGGCATGTACCCGAGTTATGTTGGAAGTCTGTTGTGTAGAGGGTGAAGAGAAGGGGGGAGAGTACCGTTCCCTGTGGGGCCCCTGTGCTGCTGGTCACCACTGATGACAGACAGTTCCCCATACGGACGTACTGGGGTCTGTCTGTTAGATAGTCCATGATCCAGCTCATGAGATAGGGATCCACAGCCATGGATGACAGTTTCTCCTGCAGGAGCCTGGGCTGGATGGTGTTGAAGGTGCTCGAGAAGTCAAAAAAGAGCACCCTCACTGCACAACTCCCGACATCCAAGTAGGAGGAGGTACAGGACTGCGTCGTCAGCCCCAACTTGTGGCCGGTAGGCAAACTGGAGAGGGTCCATCGCGCCCTGCACCTGGGGACGCATGAGCTCCAGGACCAGTCGCTCTAGGGTCTTCATCACTTGCGAGGTGAGAGCAACTGGTCGATAGTCATTGAGCTCAGTGGGGCGTCTCCGCTTGGGTACAGGGACGATGCAGGATGACTTCCACAAGGACGGGACCCTCCCCAGCCGGAGACTGAGGTTGAAGACCTGGTGTAGGGGTTCGCCCAGTTCGGCAGCACAGGCCTTGAGGAGTCTTGGGGGGACCTGGTCTGGTCCGGCCGCCTTCCTTGGGGGAAGCCTCCTCATCGCAGATGTCACCTGTTCCACAGTGATGGCCGTGTGTGGGGGCATGGCACGTTGATCCCTCCGGCCGGGGGGTCTGGCAGTTGAGGTGGGGGAAATGTCTGGGTTTGGACTGAGGTAAATGGGTGAGGTGGACGGAGAGGGAGATGGGAAGGCAGATGAGCTGGACGGAGAGGGGGAGAAGGAGGCACGTGGAGTCAGACCAGCTGGGCCGGGGGAACTCTGGGGACAGGCGCATGGAGTGGTGGGGGAGCTGAACCGATTAAAAAAGCTGTTAAGTTCATCAGCTCGCTCCACGTTCCCCTCCATTGTACCGCGGCCCTCTCCATAGCCGGTGATGGCCCTCATGCCACTCCAGACCTCCCGCACCTGGTTGCGCCCAAGCTGGTTCTCAGGCTTCCTTCTGTAGTTGTCCTTTGCCTCCCTCAGGCAGAGTCTCACTGCCTGCTGGGCTTCTCTCATCGCATCCTTATTCCCACTCCTGAACGCCCACTTCTTCCTGTTCAGGACGGCCTTCACCTCTTTGGTTACCCAGGGTTTGTTGTTTGGGTAACACTTGACTGTCCTGACAGGGACCACGGTGTCCACACAGAAGTTCATATAATCCGTTAAACATTAGGCTGCCCCGTCGATGTCCTCCACATGTGAGCCCACGATGACATACATATGTATATATATATATATGTATATATATATATATATAATGTATACAGTCAACCCTCGGTTTTCGAACAAAATCCGTTCCAGAAGGCTGTTCGAAAAGCGAGTTGTTCGAAATCCAAAACTATTTTTCCCATTATTATTAATGTAAATAATTTTAATCCATTCCAAGTCTAAAAAACAACTTTTTTAAAGTTTTTTTTTAACTATTTTACACCATAAATTGCACTGTATACTGTTTACCATGAATAAAAAAGGGTAGAAATAGACACTGTGTTTTATTTTAATAAAAGATATCCTATCGAACTTTGAACATGAATGCGCTATGGAGGAAGCATCCTGGGCAGTTTGCTCGGCCCCCAAGTGAGTCACGTTCAGGTATACTCGGCTTCTTTCGGTTTGGTCGAGAGCTGAATTTTGGTCGAGTCCAGAGACGTAAAATTCTCGGATATTCTGGTTTGAAAACCGATTTGGTCGAGAACAGAAGCGTTCGAAAACCGAGGGTTGACTGTATATGTATATATATATATGTGTATGTATGTGTATATATATATATATATATATATATATATATATATATATATATATATATTGAATGCAGGAGGTTGTGGGTTCGAATCCCAGTCGGGACAAACACTATCCAGTCAACTTACACAAACCAGGAGGGGCGTGGCCTGGAATGCAGGAGGCCGTGGTTTCGAACCCCAGACATGGCGGACACTATCCAGTGAGGGTCCTTGGGCAAGACCCTTAATGCTATACCAGCCTACCTCAACAATGAGTGAACACAATACAGACAGAGTCATACCGGCTCGGACGTCGCCCGGGTTAACAAGGTCCGCGTCAGTTGCTAGGGAACCAGGGCAAGCTGACGAGAAATGGGTTACTGGAACAAGACACACATGGACAAGGGCGGAGAATACGGAGTTGTTGGAATGCTACTACACGAGTAACCCCAGAGCGAGGGGGTATATGGGGCGGATGTGGGACCAATGGATGCTTCGAAACCCACAATCAAGGCTAACAAAGAAACAGCTGTTAGCCCAGTGTTCCAACATCCGTAACCGAAAACTGCTATCACAACTAGAGATTGATGAAATACTACAACAATGCTACGGCAAGGGGGAGCCAGGACGCCAGGTCAGCGGGGGGATTTCACCATCCCCCCCACAATCCGAGATTGGGTACCAAGCCCCAAGAGACATAGAGAGCCTCAACACAAGAGCTGCTGTCCTGAGAAGGAAGATCGTGACCCAAATGGAAACCTGGAGCCTCCGAAAAATACCGAAGCTAAGTTGTCAAGTACCTTCAGAAGATCTGCTAGAAGATGTGAATGCTGCGATAAGAACCATCCCCACAGGGAACATAACTGAGACCAACAAGCTGATTCACAGTACAGCAACAGTAATCCTCGAGATGCTGGGATATAAGATCAACACAGGGCATGACAAACAATACCCTTCATGGAAGAGACGGTTAGAGGCCAAGATAAAGGCGACACGGAGAGAAGTCAGCCAGCTAGCCGAGCTGCAGAAGGGGAATATGGTGAATAAAGGGGTACCCAGGAAATACAGCAAGCTCTCCATACCTGAAGCACTCGAAACTGCCAAACAAAGACTAACAGCTCTGGCTACCCGACTGAAGAGATACACCAAGGAGATGGAGGCCAGGAGAATAAGCAAGACCTTCTCCTCTCAACCAGCAAAGGTGTACTCTCAGCAGCCAGCCAGACCCACCAAGAGCCTTCCAGAACAAGAACCAGTAACCATCTCAATGGCAGACATCCAAGAAAGAGTTGGTCAGCACCGGGCCCCGATATGATCCATACATACTGGCTAAAGAAGCTGACAGCAGCGAGCGCCTAGCAGCACAGATGAACCAGCTGCTAAGGGATGGGATGGGGTGGACAGAGCAGTACACAGAGACTGTAAGAACAGGCAGACCAACTTGTGCACCGCCTGGATAGACTACCAGAAAGCCTATGATTCAATGCCACACACATGGATACTGGAATGTCTGGAACTGTATAAGATCAAGAGCCTTCATCCAGAACTCAATGGGGATGTGGAAGACAACCCTAGAGGCTAACTCCAAGCCAATTGCCCAAGTTAACATCAAGTGCGGCATATACCAAGGAGATGCACTATCACCACTGCTGTTCTGCTGTCCTGAACCCCCTCAGTCACATCATCACAAAGAGTGGCTATGGATACCGATTCCGAAGCGGGACAACAATCAGCCACCTCCTCTACATGGATGAGCGAGAAATTGACTCATTGATCCACACCACCAGGATCTACAGCGACGACATAGGGATGTCATTCAGATTAGACAAATGTGGCCGGATGGTATCTAGAAGGGGCAAGATGATCAGAACTGAAGGGGTTGACCTACCAAGGGGCAGGATAGAAGACATCAAGGACAGCTACAAATACCTTGGAATCCCACAGGCTAATGGCAATCATGAGGAGGCCGCAAGGAAGTCATCCACAGCCAAATACTTCCAGAGAGTAAGGCAAGTCCTGAGAAGTCAGCTGAATGGCAAGAACAAGGCCCGAGCCATCAACATGTATGCACTCCCAGTCATCAGATACCCCGCTGGGATCATAAGCTGGCCAAAGGAGGAGATAGAAGCCACAGATATTAAGACTAGAAAGCTCCTACACTATATACCGGTGTATATATATATATATATATATATATATATATATATATATATATACACCGGTATATATATACATATACATACATACACTTTAACCCTGCCAGTTTCGTATGCTCACTCACCAAACCCTTTTTTAGTAAAAAATTTGTTTTTTTTAGTTTAAGACATGAGTATATGTTTTACTGTTGTATTTAATGAATTGTGCATAAATGTCACCTTTTTCAAAGAACAAAACCAAGACAGTGCATGAACTCACATGAAATTACCTGCCTGCAAATCAGTGTGACTTCTGCTGTTGTTATTGAGAGACCAGTTCAGATATGTGTGACTTCGCTTTGGCAAGTGCTACTCTTATGTCATTTTCACAGCGAAGTCTGTTTCTTTTGTTTTCCATGAAGCTTAAGGATGTGTTCCTTTATTTTTGCCAGTGTGAGACTGGAGTTGCTCAACTTGACATTGCAAATCATGCAGAACACTGACTCCCATCACGTTCCATTATACAGTACATGTAATACACGTTGCACATATTTGTCCGACCACTTTCTTTTTTTCCTCAACGTAGATACTATGAATTAAAATATTAAGAACGCTATCAGATGACGTACCATCATGACAGGCATAAATCGACTACTGAGTGCGCAAAATCCCATGTAGCACAGGTAGGCTAAACTATGTAGCGTGATCACCTGCAGCCAGCGATGGCTAAGGGGGGCGTGTCATAACAAATTGCCACGATGTGTCAAACGTACGCAGTGATTTGTGTATGTTCGGCAAAAACACCCGACACAAT
This sequence comes from Antennarius maculatus, assembly GCA_013358685.1. Taxonomy (NCBI): domain Eukaryota; kingdom Metazoa; phylum Chordata; class Actinopteri; order Lophiiformes; family Antennariidae; genus Antennarius; species Antennarius maculatus. The sequence goes on from CM023606.1 coordinate 22,956,633, forward strand.
GGTGTTTTGTCTTGACCTCCGTCTCTGCCGAACCCCTGAGACCGACTCACTGAACCCCTAGGGTTAGATCGAACCCATGTTAAAATCCACTGATCCAGACCAAACAACATCGCTGGTCTCACCAGTTTTGTAAACCTTCCATTTTAGCTGAAACTCTTCTATCACACATCACACCTGACACTTTTCTTCACCCGTTCCATCCTGCCTGTACACGCTTCTTCACCTCTTTTCCACACTTTCCATTGCTCTGGTCTTGACCCTAAGTACTTAAAATCCTCCACCTTCTTGATCTCTTCTCCCTGTGACCTCACTCTTCCACTTGGGTCCCTCTCATTCACACACATGTACTCTGTCTTACTGCGGCTAACCTTCATTCCTCTCCTTTCCAGGACAAACCTGTACCTCTCTAGCTTCTCCTCCACCTGTTCCCTGCTCTCAATGCAGATCACAATGTCATCTCCAAGATCATAGTCCATGGAGATTCTTGTCTAACCTTGTGTGTCAGCCTGTCCATCACCATAGCAAACAAGAAGGGGCTCAGAGCTGATCCCTGATGCAGTCCCACCTCCACCTTGAACTCCTCTGTCACACCCACAGCACACCTCACCACTGTTTTACAGTCTTCATACATGTCCTGCACCACTCTAACATACTTATCTGCCACTCCAGATTTCCTCATGCAATACCAGTTCCTCTCTGGGCACCCTGTCATAAGCTTTCTCCAGATCTACAAAAACACAATGCAGCTTCCTCTGGTCTTCTCTGTACTTCTCTATCAACATCCTCAAAGCAAATACTGCATCTGTAGTACTCTTTTTTTGGCATGAAACCATACTGCTGCTCACAAATGCTCACTTCTGCCCTTAGTCTAGCTTCAACTACTCTTTCCCATAACTTCATTGTATGGCTCATCAGCTTTATTCCTCTGTAGTTGCCACAACTCTGCACATCTCCCTTGTTCTTAAAAATGGGCATCAGCACACTTCTCCTCCATTCCTCAGGCATCTTCTCACCATCTAAGATCCTGTTGAACAACCCAGTCAGAAACTCTACTACCACCTCTCCTAGACACTTCCATACCTCCACAGGTATATCATCAGGACTGAGTGCCTTTCCACTCTTCATCCTCTTCAATGCCCTCCTCACTTCATCCTGACTAATCTTTGCTACTTCCTGGTCTACAACAGCCACCTCTTCTAGTCTTTGTTCGCTCTCATTTTCCTCGTTCATCAACTCTTCAAAGTACTTTCTATCTTCCCATCACACTACTGGAACCGGTCAATACACTTCCATCCCTATTCTTAATCACACTAACCTGCTGCACGTCCTTCCCATCTCTGTCTCTGTCTTGCCAACCTGTATAGATCAGTCCCTCCCTCCTTACTGTCCAACCTAACATACAAGTCATCATAAGCCCCTTATTTGACCTTTGCTACCTCTACCTTCACCTTACGCTGCATCTCCCTGTACTCCTGTCCACTCACCTCAGTCCTCTCAGTGTCCCACTCCTTCTTAGCTAACCTCTTTCTCTGTATATACAGTCCTCTTGTACCCCCTCATTCCACTACTAAGTCTCCTTATCTACAGTACTTTCCTTCCAAATGACACCAAGTACACTCCTGTCTCCCTGATCACATTAGCTGTAGTTGTCCAGTCATCTGGAAGCACCTCCTGACCACCGAGAGCCTGTCTTATCCCCTTCCTAAAAATTATGCAACACTCTTCCTTTTTCAGCTCCCACAATTTCATCCTCTGCTCTGCCTTTGCCCTCTTCATCTTCCTCACCACCAGAGTCATCCTACACACCACCATCCTATGCTGTTTGGCTACACTCTACCTACCACTACTTTGCAATCACTGATCTCCTTCAGATTACACCGTCTACACAAGATGTAGTCTACCTGTGTGCGCCAATCTCCAATCTTATAGGTCACCCTATGTTCCTGCCTCTTCTGGAATGAAGTATTCACTACAGCTATTTCCATCCTTTTTGCAAAGTCAACTACCATCTGTCCTTCTGCGTTCCTCTCCTGGATACCAAACCTGCCCATCACTTCCTCATCACCTCTGTTACCTGCACCAACATGTCCATTGAAGTCTGCACCAATGACAACTCTCTCACTTCTAGGCATGCTCTGCATGACTTCATCAAAGTCCAACCAGAATTTCTCCTTCTCCTCCAGCTCACATCATACCTGTGGAGCATACCCACTAACAACATTGAACATCACACTGTCGATTTCTTGCTTCAGACTCATTACTCTATCTGACACTCTTTTTACCCCAAGGACATTCCTAACAAAGTCCTCCTTCAAGATAACCCCTACTCCATTTCTCTTCCTATCTACAACATGATAGAACAACTTGAACCCTGCTCCTAAACTTCTAACCTTGCTACCTTTCCACCTGGTCTCCTGGACACACTTTATGTCTACCTTCCTCCTCTGCATCATGTCAACCAACTCTCTACCTTTTCCTGTCATAGTTCCAATATTCAACGTCCCTACTCTGTCCTATAATCTTAGCGTTGCTCTTCTCTCTCTTCCTACGAACACACTTTTCTCCTCTCTTTCTCCGACCAACAGTAGACCAATTTCCACCGGCACCCTGTGGGTGAACAGCACCAATGGCAGTCCTTGTTAACTCGGGCCTCAATCGATTCGGTACAGAAGTCATCTATTCGATTAGCGTATTGATTTGGCAAAAGTTCTACGTCTGATGCCCTTCTGACGTAGAAGGGCATCAGATGTCAGAAGGGCCTCTGATATTTATCTGGGCTTGGGACCGCCCAATAAGACAGACTTGTGCGACTAAGTAGTGATTTTTAAAATCGGTCCCATAAACGAGAATTTATTATGCAGTATGTAAGTGATATGTGTTGTCTGCTGTCGAAATTGATCTGAAGTAAGAGAGAGATGCTTCTCATAATTAAACCTAAAGTCCCTGGTCTTCAAGGAAAAATTGTTTAATACAATTGGCCTAACTGGGGAGAGACAGACGATGGCTGAGACCCAGAGGACCCTGAACTGATGCTGTGATGCAGCAGTCAATCACAGAAATTGGACCCGACTGACTACAGACCCATCTATCCATATGTCTGTACATGAAAGCATGCATCTGGAAGACCATTAAAGTCCCCTCCAAGCAATCGGGATTTAGTTATTACCTGTAATCAAGTCAAACATTGCATCGTAAATATTTATCTGCATAATGAGAAGTGATCACTGTATTGATCAGTTATAGATGATGATGGAAAGGGACAGTCTTACAGAGAAAAGTGCCACTAACTTGCTTTGGCTGAAAAGCGTTAATAATAGATGTGTGGACTCCAGTTAGCTGTGGTTTCCTACGATGAGTGGCTCTGATGTGTGTTTTATGTATCAGACTTCAGTGAAGTCAAAGCTCCACACTTTACCTCTCAGCGTCGGGTGAACTGAGTCGCAAATGTACCAAAAGAACAAAAGAAATTCAGTGGAATGTCAGCGACATAGGAATGAAACACAATCCAGCTGAAAACTGTGATGACTCGATGCTCTGACAAAGGAAGTTAGAGAGCGAGAGAGCTTAGTATCGAAAAAAAATCTTGACATAACAGTAGATTCAGAGCATATTCAAGACTCCTATATACTTTTTACAGTCTTGACAAATTACAGTTCAATATTTTATATTGACAAAATTCTCCTTGCAGAACAATCTGGTGGTGAACACTGGATCTGACTGGGAAACAATGGCATTGATGGACTATCTTCTCTCTCAGCACTCACAACACCTCCCAAAAACTTGTTTCATCACCTCCAGGGTTCAGTCAGAGAAAACTAAGATCGGTGACTTCTGGCTCCTAAACCAACGGGGTCTTCTCTCTCTCCTGAGCTGGTCGGTGCCTGAGGCTCTCCAGCCGTTTGGGCAGCTGTGTATAGGGCACCCTGCCAACACAATCTTGGAAGAGTTGTCACTTCCTAAGTGCTTGGAAACAAATTCAGCTGTGATCCTTTTGTCTTTAACCTCCAGGACGTCACGTACCTTAATATTATTTGAAATAGATCTCCTAGACCTTCAAAGCTGGCGTGTTTCTCTAATTTCGTGGTGCAGTACAGTGACTGACGTTAGAGTGAACCTGCTCCCCATGGTCTGCAGCTTCACAATTAGTGACCAATCTCTCATTGATGAAAGAATTCTGGGTACTCAAGCATGTGGAACCCCTTGTTTAAGAGCTTATTTGACATGTTGTAACAAATAATAAACCTGAGGATTCTCTGGATGCTTGACAGCAAGCAGCAAATTCAGGTATTGTAGCTGTTGACCTGCCAACTATTACATGAGGCTTATTTTAAAGACGAATCAAACAAAACTGCCCAGAAAAGCAAGTGCCATTTTTTTCTTTACATGTTAATACATTGACAGTAAAAAATGAATCCATATAGTTGCATTTAATGCCATCATTGCATGTTGTTTACTGGAGTGACCTTGGTAAGGTATCTCTGCAGTGTGTGCAGAAACACAAGGGACTATACACATTTAGTTCACATAAATCCTTCATAGAATCCCCATGGCCTGGCATTCCTCATGACACAATAATAGAACTCATCTTATCAGAAGTCATTGAAAAGGGGAACATCAATGTTATAGCTGGGATATTATTTACGCAGTTTCATTTTTACAATTTACTGTATATTACAGAACTATGTTTTCCTAATCCATGCATGGTGTTTTACTAAGTGAGGACATTGAGTGAATGGCAGATCAGTTGAAGGATAGAACAGAGCAAAGGCCTGCATGCCTCAGGATGGTGACAGGACAAAAATAGCTCAGAAAAACTGGCAGAGGACTTCCACTGCCAGTTTCTAGTTTGCTTCAAACCCTGCACTAAAAGTAACACAAAGCATAGAGAATTACCCCATCAGCCTGTCAGTATTTCAGTCTTAAAGACCTTTGGTATTTTCGACTGAAAGAGCCGGTATCTTCCAATCAACGCTGTTTACTGCAGATGAAAAGAAATATGCACCAACAGAAATTAATGAGGCACTTGAGAAAACAGCAGACTTATATTCTGCCATTTCAGCAGGTCTGACAGAGAAACTCCACGTTTTTAGTATGCATACAAGCCAATTGACTGACACAAAAAGATGGAGAGCTCTCCTCCCTTGTTTGGCTGCGTGGGCTCTAAGGAGCAAGGCTGCATTAACAGTGAACAGGACCCTGGATGCTGCTTTAATTGGGTGGCTGAGGTCAACGCCACTGATTGTGGAGGGTAACTTGTTCAAATATATTGAAATCTCTCTATACAAAAGAATGCAGTGTGAATTCAATTGATCCAGAATAAAGAACAGCTTACATTAAACTATGGCTAAAATAACATTAACGACACAGGCTTGTCATGCTGTGGGTGGCGCTACAGAAAAACCATTAATTCCGGGAACCTCGGTGATGATACGTATCATCTCAGAGGTAGAACACCAAACTAACACGAGTCTAGACATCATACTGAGATCTGTACCAAAAATTATATCCGGGCCAACATGGACAATATTAGTTTAAGAATCTGAAGACATATGGAACACCTTTTGATTGCTAGCGTCTATCTGGTTCAGTCCCTCTGCACCACAAGAGTTCTTTTTTCTTCCAAGCACCTATAAATGGCAAAGTAGAGTCTGACTTCCTGCTGGATCAGGGCACCAAGAGGTTGTTTTTCGTTTTTTTCTTTTCATAGATCTAGAGTAGATTTCCTCCTCCTGCAGATGAACTGTGATCCAGGGCAAATGTTTGTATTTAGAGAGCTGTACAATCATTTTGCCACAATCAAAAGAGAAACTCATATCAGATCTCAATTTTTACCGCAGAGCAAATTTACTTTACTTTCCCACTGTTGGGACAGGCTGACAACCATCTGACCAGTATTTCCATTACTTAAGCCGTGCTGCTAGTGTGGCTATAGACGATAACAAAATAGTTGCCCATTACCTGAAAAAATAGCATAAATAGCAGAGAATTCTTATTTCAAAATTGTATTTGAATTATACTCTGATACAGGCGTTAACAGTACTGAAGCAAATTTTATTAGAATAAAAGAAAACATCACAAAGACAAAATAGCTATAAATCTATCATTTTCCTCATTTTGTTTTTCATACAGCACATTTTTTCCAGAGTTGAATAACAAACTTTTAAAGTTTCAAGCAGCCAGATTCAACCTGCAGGGTGTCTAGGATCTGCTACGCTTCAACCTGCCTGAACAAATATCCCCGAGAATATTTAGGGAAATGGTGTTTTATTCCACACAGATGCAAAAAAACACATGTGTCCACACACACTTTGACAGACCAATGTCTTTGCTTTGGTCTTTTTTTTTTTTTTTTCAAACATGGCGCCAAACACTTCACCCAGAGGCCAGAGAAGGTGTTACACTCATCTTCTGGGCCCCAATGGCTGACAAATTGATGACGGATGAACATGCACGCACTGTTTATTTATAGTTATTTACAAATCTCCAAAATACAAGCAAAGACCGCCTGCTCCATTCCACCAATCCTTCCGCACTCAGGACAATCCTCACGTTAGTGGATCCTCGTCAGCTCCTCTACGATCTTAATGACCTCATCCACCGTGGCTTCACGCTTCATGCCGCTACCGTCATCAATCTGAAATGAAACGACACCAAACAGTGAGCCTTCACACTGAGACAGACGCTGAACAAATCAACGGCATGGCATTTCAAAAGATTTTGTCATTAATGATATCCACTCGGATTTATTTCACGTGCGTAGATTTGAGAAGATTCTAAAAGCTTGAGGAAACTGTGGTCAGTCAATAACCTCTGTAGAAGTTATTGACTGATCAAATTTTTCAATAAAAAAGTATTCATTTTCATTTATCTAATTTATTATTCATTTCGTTTTCAAGTATTTAACATGCTAAAGAACCAAACTTAAAACCCAAACATCCAGTTAGATTTGGCTTTTTTCATTCTGACTCAAAAATAGAATTACTGCGATAACTTAAATTTAATTAAATCATTGTTATGTTTGATAATTGTTTAAAAATACAAATGTAACAAACATTTTCTCATTAGTCTACAAGGATTAAATCTTATAACTCCCGTGATCCCACACTGCCTATGTCTTTCTATTTTTTTGTGAAGACTTGGGAATCTTGGGTGAACAAAACCAGACATTTGACAACATCATTGTGAATTATTCAAATAAGATTACAGATCAGATGTACAAATCAGAAGAGCACTTTTTCACAAGTACACAAATGAGCTACTCAAACTGAGATATATTTTATTTTTAAAGCAATGTGCCAACTTGTCTTTCAAACAGAATATCCTGGAAAAAAAACATCCACATATCTTGGAGTGTTTTTAATCAGCTGGTCTTGAGGGGAAGACAAAGAACAGCTTTTGTTTAGGAGCTTAAACTGTGTTTTTTTTTTAATGCAATGACAATAAAGAGAGACAAACCAGAATGTCCTAATTCCTTCTGCCAGAAGTGCTTCCACCACCTGTTCTGTCATTAATGCTATTCCCAGTCGTCACTCTCATAGAAGAGGAGTGACTAACAATACGGTAAAGCAGGATGTGTGAAGGCTGATCATTGTACACATGGAAGCCAAATACAAAAATAACAACACAGCAAAAGTTGGCTCCTTCTTGTTGGCTCTTCAGCCTCCGTTAACAAGCCGACATATTCCTGTATTTAAAAGAACTTAAATATTTGCGTCCATTACAGGCCACTACACTGTGCCAACAAATTAGCATTGAGTTTAATGTTCAGCGCTAACGCCTCTTTTAGAGGACGAAGCAGCTCGGTGTTTACTATGTTGAGGCAACAGATATAAATAATAGATTCTAAGTATTTATTCATAACAGATTCTGGTCCAGATTTCTGTTTTGGTGAGTAGAGAAGAAAATAAAGATGCACAGAAAACGGACGATCTGTTTCAACACAGAGTACGCAAGAGGAGATAAGCATGAGCTCCTACCTGAAGAGTGCTGACAACCTCCTGCATCTTGGCTCGGCCGAGATCCAGGAAGCTCTCAATCAGATCCCCGTCAATAAATCCCGTGGCCTGCTCTGTCTTACGCTCCGTGTGGAAAGACCTCCAGGTAGAGCGGAGTCAAGGAAAATCAATACCAAGTTGTTGCATCACCTGAAAATCACACTTAAGATACAATACCACATCTGACTTTGGGCACAGACAACAAATATTAATACACCGAGTGAAAGGGCAATGTTCACAGCAGTAGAATTCATCAATCAGTCGGGATCCGGCACTGATATTGTAGAACCTGCAGAGACAGTATCTAGATATGACACAAACAACAAAAAACTCTTACATTTGTGTGGTTACCAATATTTTTCAGGTTTTACTGCACAGTAACCTCAAAAACACAGTTTTTCTTTTCGTAAATTATCCTCTTTTTTTTCAATTAAGAAAGGTAACATTTTTGCTTAAAGAAACCATGATGCAAAGCTTCACCCTTAGAGGTGTTGAAACCAATGACGCTTTTTCTTAACTACAAAAATAGCAGCGTTAACTAATTCAGTTCCAGGAAAATTGGATCAGATGGCAGAACGGCCACATTCAAAACAATTCATGCATTACATGGGCAACAAGCACTTTCCAAACCAATTAAAGCAAATCAAATCAAACTACACTCCATTGGTAACCATGGCGATGCCGTCAGTCTGAAGGATATAAGCTGTGTTCTATCTTGCCAACACTCTTGATGACCTTGTTGAGACGGTTCTGGAGGTCCAGGAGGAGGCTGTACCAGCCCTCAGATAAGGATGTCACCAGACCTAGCGCGCACGCGCGCGCACACGCACACGCACACGCGCACACACACACACACACACACACACACACACACACACACACACACACACACACACACACAACTTAGTCAGCCACGCAAACAAATCAAAACAAACTAAACATTTTTGCACCTTACTGTAGCAGATGGTAAATAAATATTTATTCATCAACAGGGTAGACAGTCGTTTTAGGGGTGGATTCATAATTGAACTGAAGAAGCTTTTTAGCTGTAACTGCAGTCCTCCTCGTTTAAGTTTCATGTCCGTATGCTGGGATGTTTGGCAAGAAGTAACATGATTTCAATACATCAGAAATTCAGGACCATCCCAAAATGTTTTATTTTGACAGTGATTTTTGTGAGATGTAAGAGCCTGAGCTTTCTGGGAGTAGAATGCTTTCCTCCCATAAAAATTCAAGCTCTGTGACAGTGAGTGCACTATTGTAATGCTCTGGGGAAATCATCAGCGCTGAAATTGACACGCACCAAGAAAACAAGCAAACTTTTGAACACTGCAGTAATGCAGAGGATTGTTTTTCTGTGAAAGAAGCACTGAAAGGATTTTCCCTCCTTGCAGTCTGGAGGACAGTAGGGGTGTAAACACATATTAGTGAATAATCTCCCAATTATTTTGTCTATTCATTGATTTGTTTTGTTTCTAAAATATGGAAAAACCCACTGAAAGTGACAGTTACAAACGGAGCATATTTAAAATTAGATGTGTGCGTCCATCGTTTAAGGTGAAACCTTCTGTTCACTTTTGTTTCTTTTGCAGTTATTTATTAGTGTATTTATTATCAGCTTTTTGATTTGACAAATTTAATGTACTAAATATCTTTTAATTCATATAATGATGACAAACCCATCTATTAATCAGACAATTGTTTTAACCCTCAATGACTCCAAATTATTTCAGCAATGTCATTGAATGATATAAGGAATTGACAACACTTCACGTGTGAAGTGAGAGCTTGTGTTTGACATAGCTCAAATATTTTCTCGGGATGAATTCAGGAAAAAAATAAGGAAAAAAGAACGAATAAAGCTTTTTAATCTCTTTAATATATGAGAAAACTTCACCTACAGTGACTTGAAAATACTAAACCAGAAGCAAAAACTTAACAGTTTGAATTTGAAAATAATATTATGAAATTATGTAAGATCTTCTCAGACGAGGCATATTCACCATTTTCTCCACCAAAATTTGTACGATTAACTTCCCACAAATCAATATCAAGGTTGTAAAGACCAGGGGAAAACATTAATTAGGAGGTAGACATGTCCCGACACCATCTCTATAATACAGTGTAGGAGTTCGTATTTTGAGCACTTGCTCTTACTGGGTACAAGTACTTAGTAATAACACTACAGCCTAAATTGAAAACTTTGTGGTTCAATCAGCTCTCAGTCGTTTCTGTTAGGTACCAACAACTTGGTTCATTAACCAGAACACAGACCACATAATGTTACAAACAAAGCAGCGCTGCCTTAGAGAGCATGCATGTTGTGCTGCTGCTGTGATCGGTCAAAGCAGACACCTGTCAGCACATACAGTGTCTGATCTACACTGACGAGACATTGGGTCAAACTGCTTGTCCAAATATCAGTGATGGAGTCAGAAATTTGATATACTATAAATGAATATGATTTGCTACTGCAATAAAAAGAAGAATTCAGAACTGTTATGTTGGTCAGACAGACTACTTAAGGGCAGTGTGTGATGTAGCGATGGCTGGAAGAGGATGAGATCCTGAACTATCTCCAAATGGTTGATCATGAACAAGGGAATCCTGGGTAAGTGCTTCTGTTAGTTTCCTAAACCATGGGCTGAGCTCAGTCTGTGCAGCTTGATGGCATGTCTGTCGTAAACACAGACCGTTATAAGTGGAGTTTGGCGCATTACGATTATGATTTATGTGATGGATGGTGTGTTAGAGTGTGTGTAATGACTGTTTTTTGCATTGCTTGTTTGATGCATTGCAAAAGAGCTCCAGAAACATACATCTGTGTGTAGATGTTTGTTAGAGTCATATTTCCTGTGTGCTTACCAATCATGCCGTTAACGGTGCCAAAGAGCACAGAGCCCTGGGTTGGCGTCGAGCTCTCCCCCAGGTTCTGCAGTACTAGTGAGCCATGACAGAAGACATTGACAAACTCCCCAAGGTGAAAGACCCCGACCTCCTGCAGATGCTGTCGCTCTTCATCTGTGGTGGCCGCACTGACCACAAGAAAATAAGTGAAGGAGACACAGAGGGGAGAGAGACAGGATGGATTACAAAGAAGTATGTGTGATGTAGAAGGGTCAAGACAGGAGCAAACAGGAGATATCAAATCAAACAGTTCCAACACGAAGAAAAAGATGTCCAAAAACAGAAAGAAATGTTGGCAGACATGAGTGATGGATTACAGAAAAGAAAAACAAACCAGGCAAAGGTATCAGGAGCACTGGAAAAGGTCAGCGTTACCGAGGGGTAATGGAAAAAGTCTTAGGAAAAGTGGGGAGCCCAACAGAGAGTGAGATGTGATACAAAAGTAAAGGTCAAAAGCATTGAGAGGTCCGATCTGAATTATTAGATGGATAACAAGCGATGGCATGAAGGTAAAACTCACTTTCACAACGCATCTTTCTCCATTCCTCAAAGCCAACACTCGACTGATAGAAAATGAGGGAAGTGGGAAATGCAGCCAAGCAGCTAAAAGCTCAGTGGCAAGGTGGCTCACAACTCCCCCAAAGTGTGAAGGACATTCAAATCAGAGATGCTGCTCTCGCAAGGCAATGGAGGCATCAAGGACTTAAGATGTTAATAAATGCAGGCATGATGCTGATTTCAGGATATGAAAATACTGCAGGAGATTTTGAAAGTTCTAGTATGTTTGGCTGGAAAAGAGCAGCTCAGGGAACTAAAATTATTACAGGAATGGGGTGAAACTCATGTGCATAAAATCTGTGTACTTTCCTCTTTATATACAATAACATTTAATGTTTCCCTCACCTGTCTTTCTGGCACACAAACAGATTGAAGGCATTTTCAGCCCCTAGGAAATTGTCATCATCCAGGATTTCCACTGCGCTCATCCAGTTAGGATTGAAGTCACGAGCAATCTGATTGAAAAAAGAAAAAAAAAATCTCTTGAAATACATTAGCTAAAACAGGTACAACCGGGAGGAGGTTCTTTTCTCCAAGTAAACACTGAATTATCTATGAGCAAAGAAAGGTGCTGACACCAAATAAGTGCTGAAATCCAAACAGAGTCAATATGTTTCATACAAGGACAACAGACTTTACATAGCTTGAAGACATTCACATATTAAATTATGAAAAAGATTTACAAAAAGCCTTGCCAAAATCCAGTCTATGCACATTGGCTGCGACCTACATTCTGCTGCCTCAGCAACATAAGAAGCTTGGCCAAAAGAAGCTTTGGGCAGATAATGAAACACAAGTCTGTATTTTTGTAATATCTACAGCTTCTTGCTGCTTTGAATCACCTAAAAACAGGTAAAGTATGGTCCACACATGGGCCGGTGAAAGGAAGTCTTCTACATTTCAGCTGCTTATTCCCTTTACTGCTGACAGTTATAGGAGGAAATGGAGACAATTCCTGGGAAATAATGTGAAACCGGTGATGAAGTTTACACAGACAGAAAAGGCCCGTTCTGTCGGTACATAAATCATCCCCTATGTATCGTCTTGTCTCTGTTCACAGGGATGTTTACCTGAAAGATAAACGGTTTGTGTAAATTGTTTCCAATTCCTTCGCTGTTGTTTATTTTGTGGACTTGTAAAGAACTGGGTTTGGACGGGGGCACATTTTGATTCTTAGTTTGGGCAAAAGTAGCATCTTCAATGGAAAATTTCTAGTTCCTGAGAAATGTTACGGTTGTCCTGTTCCAAACAAATCTAAACTGTTTTCCGTGTCTCTCATATTATTTTTGCAATCACAACAACACAGTATGCCTTCTACAGTGGGTGACTCTTCATCAAATCTCTTCATCTTTTTACTACAAAGTAGTACATCGTCAATGAAAAGGCTGGGGTGATAGTTTCGTGGAAACGCTTTGTAGAGAAGGCATAAAACGATCGACATTGTTGAGCAACAACTCTACACAATACAAAGATTTACTGCTACTGTGTTTATCACAACATTTGTTGGCTAGTTTGTTGTCAGAAAATAAGAACTTGTATTTTGTGTTTTCTCATTAATATGTACTGATTATCTTCATCTCATCAGGAGCAAACATAAAAAGACAAGACCATCAAGACCATAAACTGGAGATTGACATAACTTGACTTCCCAAAAGTTTACATAATCATTAATTATTTCATGATATTTTACTGTTTTATCCTTCAGAGGCTGATGATAATCTCTGCTGCTGTAGTTGTGGCCAGTCAACACCTGTTTTCATCCGCCATTGTTTCTTTTGGTTAAATACTGCTGGCAAAGTCGCAATAACACAATATCAGTCTTGTTGTCCCAGCTGTGATATTCCTACTGTCAAGATTGCCTTTTTGGATTGAAATAAGAAACTAACAAGAAGGATGAAATCATCTTGGCTATTTCTCCTAAAAGTTGTGTTTTCCATATCCAGACATCTGTCAAAAAAGACTAAATGTCATCTGCTGAAAACACAAAAAGTTGCCCTTTATATTGGGGGTGTCCAAACAAATCTTAAAACAAGGAAGACTTTCTCATCAGACAAAAAAAAAAAAAAGTTACAGCTGCATTTTCAACCCCTTGAGTACCTTTTCCAAATCCGTTCTTCACATCTCACCTCTTCAAAGTTGCCCTCCATGGGTTTGTAAGCCAGCAGCAGCACAGACCTCATCAGGTCTCCCACCAGGATGAAGTCTCCTTTTGTCTTCAGGTAAAGGGCCATGATATTGTTGTAGTGGTTACACTCGGTCCTCAGCTCCTTCTCAGCCGTCCACTCATACAGACGGACCTACGACAGACACACGAGGTGATCGTTCATTTGCTGTCACAAAGGCCAGCTATAGGCAAAGGCTCGGCAAATAGTTCAACCAGCATCTGAATTACTGGCTGACAGTTTAATTCAGTGTGTCTCAGTGAGCGTAATGTAAAAATCTGCCACATAAAACACTTTATCAGTTAATTGTACTCACAGTTTCACACCGTCTCTACCTTCTAACAACTGCTGAGATTAGCTTGGAGATTCCTTTCTGGATGTAATTCACTTGTTGAGTGTTGGTTTTTTTGGGAATATTTTGTGATATTAATGTATTGATCTTTTCCTTCAGTATTTACTGTTTTACTTCAATATTGTGTCTCATTTTGCTTCTTTCAATTCGTTGACGTGAAGCAGCTCTGCACTGACATGTGCTGTAAAAAACTGTAGTTTTTATGCTAAAAATTAATAATTTGGTGATAGCAGTACAACACTTTCATGTTATCAATACGTATACACTACTTATAAATTATTTCAGAAAACTCAGGTTAAATTGATATTGGATTACAGGCTGTTTGCAGCAGGCTGTTACTTATTTCTACTTCCCTTAAGAACGCTTCAGGGTTTCTACAACCAAAACCACAACCGTGTGATGAAGAGGATATACATACAAATGAAGGTGTTTTGAGTGACAAGGATGGAGAGTTCACCATTTTCAGCTAAGAAAATGTGAGGACAGAGACAAACGGGCCGGTATGCCTTATGTGTAGTTGATGTAATTATTATACTAATCATCTTGGACAGGGTTATTTTTGTGTATGTAAGTATGTATTGTGAAGCTATATACAGTTATATACAGACTAACCTTCTTCAGCCTCACCTTGAAATTCACATTTCAATGGAAACATTTTTAAATGTGCAAAAGGTCAAAAGGCAAAACTGTCATAGTGGATACATGAGTAAAGTCTGGCAAAACTAATAATTTACAGTTTACAAGCTATGCTCTTGAGAAAAATGATTACAGCCAACATACCCTTAAGTTATTTTTGTGTTTGGAGGATAAAACTAACTTTACAAGGCTTTTGATAAACAACTGCTGTCAGATCTTCTCACAGATTTGTAAGATGTTCTGCGGCTGCTGTGGGAGAAGAAAATCACTTCTTTGATGGATCAGTTCGTCCTGAATGTTTAGTTTGTTGACTGATAGACGAAATACAGATTTACACTAAATGTAAAGAGGCTGAAACACAATGACAAGCAGTAATGATGGTCAATTATGTTTGAAATTCTTTCTTCATTAATGAAATGCAAGGTAAAAATCCTAAAAACAAAACTTCATTGGCATTTTGAAAAATTATCATATAGAATGAACGGATTAATTTCAAGTTCCATTTGAGGAAAAAGGGTTTCAAAAAGGGGAAATAATAAGAAGTGAGTCATTGTGCTGTTCCATAAGTCTGAAACCCATGATGATTTGATTCTTGATATCTTAAAACAAAGCTGCCCTTTAAAGCTTTTAATCCATTTAATCTATCTATAGCTCAGTGTGGATAAGTATGGTGTTACAGTACAGTGGGGCGGAAGCTGCTTCCTTCACACAGTATGTCAAGTGATTTCAATCCATGCGGGATGAGTCTCCTCAGAGGATGGGCTTTAAAATAACCAAGGAGGCAGTTTTCATCCTGAAGAGATTCCATATTCTTAAATGCTTGAGTCATCCGGAAGTTGGCTCACTGGTGAGAAAAAGAACCCTCTCACCCTCAAATCACTGAGATACCGACCACAGAGAAGGTCCCGTGGACTGGACTGGAAAATACAGCACAACGACCCTGATTTCAGTTAATATGACATCAAAAGATCAGCGAGACTATAGTCTAATTCTTGTTTTGATCGGGTATATGAAGTATTATTAGTTCTGCTGATGCTTCCAAACAGTTAAATAGAGGCGAGCTAAACAGACAGTTAGGAGTGTCTGGCCTTGGTGAAGGTACAACACGAACTCCACTGAGCACCCTTCAACTTTTAAATGGAGTGCAGTACTCATTGCAGAGAAAATGTACCGAGGCTACATCAAATCACTTACGATCTTCACAAGGCAACAATGAGGGCAAAACCGCACTGCCAATCTCTATAACTTCATATTCTCTCTTCAATTAAAAGAAGATAAACAATAAATCCATCAGCCACTCGGTGTCATTCGCTAACCAGCTTCAACATTATTTCTCCACTGTTTCAATTAATCTCAATGACTTACATCGCTACTCATACAATCAGTACACAGGAAGCAGAGAATGTTAACCTTCATACAAAGAAGCTGGGCTTCAGTAACTGCAGAGTCTGGCTTGTTATTTGTATCGACCTTGAGGGTAAATAATTTCAGGCTACATCTCATAGTTCGCTTGACAAACAGGAAGAAAACAGAAGTAGTGTTGAGACACTGAATCTCATTGTTGTATCTGCAGTAACGCATTGTATGGAAAGGATATAAACAACTACTATGGAAGTGTATTTGAAGCAGGCACATATTCAGCATCTTCTGGTGAGCTGAGTACTCTTTATTTACACTAATAAGCCTTGAGAATTTAATGTAATGCATTTTTCTTCAAGATATTTTAAGTACACACATGGACAAAACTGCAGATGGAAAAGCTCATGTGTTCTGTTGGTTGTACTGAGAACTCACTGTGCTATTGATACTGGCCAGCAGTTTGCCATTGAACTCCACCATAGAATAGACAGCTCCTTTCACTTCCTTCTCAGCCACTGTTTGCAGCTTACCTGCAGAAAAAAAGGGCAGTCTGTTATTCTGTCCGTTCAATTAGCGCTGAGAGTTACAAGCTCATGTCACTCTAAACTAGAACTAAAGACTTTAGTGGAGGCGACTGGAAATGTAACAAAAGGTGTACAAGAGTAGGAGCGACTAGGAGTGACATTCAGAATAAGGATAAAGGAGGATTGAATAGTTAAGGAAGATAAATCAAAGGAGAGCAATGCACCTTGACAGGGAAAGAGTGTGAAAGGAAGTAAGAGAGATCCTTAGTTGTGAGAGGAGGAAAGTGTGATAAGAAAATAAATGATAAGAAAATGATTAAATGAGAGGCGAAACGAGCACGGCAGGACAGAGTGTCCGTGAGTGGGGAAAAAACAGCAGGAAAGAGGGCAGGGAAGAAAAACAGAAACCAGGCTAGGGATGAAGAGATGAAAATGAGCTTGATGAGCATGATAAGGTGAGGAACGCGATTAGAAAATCATATCTGAATTTGTGCTTTTGCTGAAAACCAAGAAGGCCCACGAGAAGCCTGGCGACTGACCGTCAGTGTAATGGAAGACGATGATGCGTCCCTGCTTGGGCTCAGCCTCCTCTGGGTACACCATAGCGGTGCCGACAATAAAATACACTGATGGGTCTTTCCCCAGACGACACGACACCATGCTGAGAGCGTACTCACTGGGGAGGAACTGATGGGCATGGAGAACTAATAGAGATACACAATACAGATACATGAGGAAACTGAGTCAGAGAAGAAGACAATACACCACTCAGTTAATAAATGTTCTGAGAGTCTAACTGCAGTTTTTCCATTGTCTTTTCGTGTTCCTTTTTAAATGGACAAAATGCAACAGGACAAACATCTTTTACATGCATAGCAGAGTTTTTAAAGTCTGAGGTTTCTCTGCTTATGAAAATCTCTGAGCTAACTATTTTGAAAGTATGGACATAAAACTACTTTCAGCAGTAGCTGAATTTGTCACATCCCCTGACCCAGCCATCAGAGTGAGAAACATGTAATATATGTAATCATGCTTCGCTCCCATTTTACATGTAAGCTTCCGGTATTTATAGTAACTGTCAATCTGAATTATAATTGTACTACTCTAATCTATCTCCGGTAACTTTTATTGCTTTCATTTCAATCACTTGTTTTTTCCTCACTTGGTATGCATGGCGTTCAGATGCAACTAGGCAGTGTATGTGGAGATAATTGACTGAATAAAGCATAATGAGCCATAATGAAACCTAAAATAAAGAACTGATGAGATAATGTATTTATGAAATATATACATCTTAAAATCATAAAATTACAATATATGCATGAACTCAGTGTTAATTGAAAAGCAGGGGGTGCAAAGCAAGCCGTCAACCGTCTAAGTGCGTTAATGGCTGAGGGAAGAAAGTGTGACATATATAAATGCGTTTTAATCAGATGGAACCCTGATGAACCCGACACAGGTGTGAACAGAATGTGCTGCACCGCTCCTTTTTAAAGAGTCGTACAATAATTTATGCAGGAATAGGAGCCAATGGATGTTTAAAAAGGAACACTTGCTGCAGTCAAATCTGCATTGCAAAACAGACTGGAGCCAACGCCTGCCACATTCAGCGGCCTTCATTGTTGAAATCATCTGCGTGACGCCACATGCTTCAATTATTCAGTTATTCCATAAAGAAGTTGTGTGGGTTTGGAATAGAGAATATTAATATTAATAATGATAATAATAACAATAATAATAATAATAATAATAATAATAACAGCAAACCATATTTTACAGTAACTTAAAAATAGCAATATTTTCCATAAGTCCATGATTACATTAAAGATGAAAAAGAAGGAAGATGCAAATCTGAGCAGTAAAATGATTGGGCATCCATTTAAAGATCAAACATGTAAATATACTGTATCTTGATCAGTGAGCATTACGTCTCTCTTTCTGCCCAGTTACTCTTGGAACTAAGCACAATATGGTATCATCAAATGCACAATATGAAAGAAGCAGCCCTGTGAGATCAAATAGAAATGTACATCCGGAATACTCACCTTCAAAGGTGTGTTGATCCACGACGAGCAGACTGTGAACTTCAACTTCTTCACCGAAGGAGGTCTCATGGGGAGAGGTGCTGCTGGGGAAAAGCTTGCTGGAGCTTACGCTGCTGGAGAGAGCCTGGAAGGATGTTAAGTGATGAGACAGGATACGAATAGAGGGGGAAACAAAGTGAAACCTAATAAAGGGTATAAATCAATTCAAATCTACGTTTCGGCGTGAGCCGCCCATCTGTAGCACCAGATGT
Organism: Antennarius maculatus; assembly: GCA_013358685.1. NCBI lineage: Eukaryota > Metazoa > Chordata > Actinopteri > Lophiiformes > Antennariidae > Antennarius > Antennarius maculatus. Next base: position 22,975,421 of record CM023606.1, read on the forward strand.
TCAGCAGTTAAAATCAGATAAACATCTTCCTGGTCATCAAGTATGAAAGGCTCTGCATTGGCTTGGTTTCCACAAAGTTGCAGCCACGAATATGAACAAAAAATGTAAGTATTCATACACACCTCTCACCACAGGAAAGCTATAAAGCCAAGCTGAACACATGTTGTCAGAAAATCCGGATAAAAGGAGTTTTGGATGAGGTTTCCGGACACTAATCTCTTTTAAATAGTCCTACCATGCTTCTGTGGCAGCTGAATCATCACTGTCAGCATTCTTTGACAACAACTTAATCAAAAATTGATTCTTTGAACGTGATTCGCTCTCCTACTGCCAACATTAAGCAGTGACCATGGCAATACATACTTGAGTTTTTATATTACACCAAAAATACACAATTAATACTTCTGTTGGATCAACAATTTTGTAATCTTGTATTTTAAGGGGGAAAAACTTATGTAATGGATTCATATTTAAAAACTAAATCAATCAATTAATCGATCAGACTTCTATAGACTTCTATCAGACTTCTATATTTCTATAGCGCTTAATCACATCAGGAGACATTTCAAAGTGCTTCAACAGACAGAGAAACCCAACGGGACCCTCCAGAGCAAGCATAAGCTTCCTCATTGAGGAGGAAACCCCAGACAGGACCCAGACTCTGGAGGGCGGTAATCGGCCATGACCGGTTGAGTAAATGATTAAATATAACAGCATTAACATTCAAATTGTGGTTCAGAATTTACACTGCTCCTGTGTGTTAAGTCCCTCACGGGACGAGACAGTGTTGTCCTTCCAGCTTTGAGTGAATGTTATAAATAATGTTCAGCATGCCAAGTTAGACAAGTGTGGAAAACAAACAAGTCACCGGGGGTTTTAATCCAAACACAATGAGCTGAGGGTACCTGGGTGCTCGCACTGGGGCGAACAGCAGATGTGGTACCGCTCACATCCTGAATCTCCACCCTGCTGGACAAAACGCCAAAACACTGGGAAACCTCCTGGTAGCAGATCCGTCTAGTGAGAGAAGAGGTGAGAGGAAGAAAACACACTGATGTTTACAGCAAATGTGGTTAAGCAGAACAAAACGAGATGACCTGAGGGACTACTTTATTTTCAGAATTTAAATATCTTCTTCAACAAACAGTAAACATTTCAACGTTAGGGGGAAAAAAGATGGCTGATTACTAATAAAATCAAGTAGAAATCCCCTGAACCATATAAAACAGGCAAAGTTAAAACAAACATAATATATACAGAATAATATACAGATGATGGTTCTAAAATGTTCATTTCAAGGTGATTTCTAACTCCATGCTTGAGAAGAGGACTGACCTGGGAGACTCATAAAGGGGAACTGTGCGGATGTGAAGTTTCTGAATCTCATCAATGGTACCAATGGTAAGGGTGCTGTTGTTTGCCAGAGCCAGACTGTTAAAAAAGAAAGATTCTTCAATCATAATGACATAGAGCAGAAAATATAACCCCAGGATAACAAATCAATACAACTATGATTGCATGCACATCTGTGACATGACACATCTGACGCTCAGTGACCAAATGAAAAGAAAGTGAAACCTTTCCGTATTAAGTCTTCAAAATACACAGCAGGAAATCCTAACAAGAGTTTCTCATTGAGCTGCTGCCGACGAAACGAGAAATGTTTGCTTCTGACCTGTCAGGATAGCCCTCAGAGTTGAGCGGGCACATGTAATTGACCTCCTTGAGGTTGACGTTGGAGAATACAAGCTTGTGGTTGGAGGAATAGATGACAGTGGGTCTGTCGGAGCAGGCAAAGACGTTGGAGGTGGACAGGGATCTGAAGGTCCTCAGCACGGTAGGCTGCGTCCCCAGGGTGACTTTCTTTCGTTCACTCAAAGCACCTGGGGGAAGGAAATGAGGGGTGTGAAACACAAGCAAGCTGTCCTGTTTGAAAGGTGACCACACTAATCATTGCTGTGTGCACAAGAGCCAATTGCTAAGCACCTTTAAGTCAATAAAGTTTGGCTTTGCATGCAGAATATGCGTCCCCTTCAAAGTGCTCTTCAATCACAAATGCCTGAGAGACATCAGGAAGCATCAGCCTCTCAGCACATTTACTCAAGATCTTCCTTTAACTTGTACATAACAAACAGAAACCCTGATTATATACCGGTACTCAGACAAAAAAAAATGTTGAGATGGTTTTCAGGATGTGAATGAGACATGTTTCACAGATAATTCCTCTGAGTGGATAAAATACATGCATCAGAGAATATTCAGTCCACCAGGAACCATTATTATCAATATGGACATTTCTCAGTGCATCAGGGCACAGATGGTACGTTTTCCAGGTGTTTCCACTTTTCCATTGGTTGAAATTGGGTGAAGCATCCTGACACCTATTTCTTTTTGCATCATCAATGATATTTTTTTTTGTTAGAAGGCGTAATTTCATCTGTGCTTCCCACATATTGATATTGATTCCCCCTGGCGTTTTATTCTCTATGGCCCACATTCCTTCTGAATAAAGACAGAATGACATGTAGAAGACAAAGAGCAACTGATTACACCCACATCCCCGTGTACGTGATCGCAACATCTAGGTTCTAGATCACCACTGACAGTTTTGTGCAGACATGGATACATATCCCCAATCATTTTTTCACTTTCTTCAACACTGTCAGATATTGACTTCTGTGCAATATTTTCTGGGTGTCATGAAAATTATATTAGGCAATCAAAATTAAAATAAACAGGATTAGACAACTTGTGATGTTACACCACTACTGACATTTGATGACAATCGCATTGGAGGAAGTGTGGGTTCTGTGAATGGCTTCTGTTTGTGCTCGGTGCTTAAAGACATTTGGTCAACACATGAAATCAAGATGCCCCAACTTTGTCATTAGGAGACTGTGATTAGTAACTTCGTCTGTGACATGCTTGTTATGTAATGTGAGAACAGATCAAATGGGTTCATTCCAGCTTTTGTCGGCGCTTCATTGTTTTGCCACACCTGAGTTTGTTCAGTATCACACATCTTGAAATACTGTGTTTCTGTAATATCTGTCATGTTCAGGATGCTAATATGTAGCAGGAATAACACACAGCATTTTTAGATCTCCATTAAAAGAAGACAAACCGACAGACCAAAGAAATACTTCACCGCTAAACTACTTGCACATTTCAAAAGAGGTGAGTTCAGTAATTGAGGGGGAAAAAAAAGAACACAATTAAGATGACTCAAAATTGAATATTTTTGTCAATACTAATTAGTCATTGCATTATTCAATGCAACAATGATGGTCGGAAATTAAATTTCTATGTTTTTTTAATTAATGATATTTATCATTAGTTTCATTAGCCTTTAAATCAAGCACATTGCAATACTTTTTTTGGCTGCCACAATTTTCCTTCATTAAATCTAAATATAGCTCTGACAGTTACATAATCCTTTCAAAAAAATCTACCGTAAAAATGCAAATGTCTTCTGACAGTTGCCCACAGACAGCTTGTCTGGAAGCCTGAGGAGTTATCCGCTGTGGGAGCACGGGTGTAAGGTGTACTGTACCTGTCTGCAGGTCCAGACCAAAGTAGAAGAGAGCGCCATCCCCCAGCGCACACAGCAGGTAGTAGCTGCCTTCAAAGGTGGTCATTAGGATTGAGCGAGGGATGATCTCTGCGGACACAGTAAAATGATTTATATTTCCTGTGCTCTGGAGTCACAGGTTCATCAATGAACACCACAAGGATAAATGTCTACAAGATTGTCTTTGTCAGGAAAATCAATATGGGTTATCGGCCAGACTGGCTGGCAACTACTGGAACAAAAGAACAAAAACATGATTTGAATGTGACAGGTTAAATATAAAGTCTTCAGTCTCTTCTATTTAGCAAACCTTGTGTTCTTCCTGCAGGGCAACAATATCAAAACACTGACTGATTAATTGGTACTTGCCAGAATCTTAACAATTTCTAGCTCAAAAAAAGGGAGAAAGAACCTACATAAAAGATAACATGTTTCCAAGGAAACGTACATCAATCATTTCAAAAAGGGGGTCCAAGAATCATTATTTGTTTTACTGCGACAGAAATACATCCAGAAAATTTTACGTAACAAATATTTTAAGTAAGTTTAACAAACCTAACATAGCAAAGGTCCAAATGATTTTGTGCAAAAAGTCTCCAGTGATTAAGGTAAATGAAAAAGAGTGAATAGTAAACTAGTTCTTCGCAAGAAGATTCTTGTTCTTATCTGTCTGCAGTTTGACTGTTCTTATTATGGAAGTGAAGCAGAGAGTGCGGTTTAAATGCTGAGCAGCTGTCAATCGAATGTACTTGTAAAATAATGTGTGACACTTTGGTAGAGAGTGTGAGAATATACTTTACGGGTGAAGAATTCTAATTGGAAAGTGGGAGTCCTTCCTGTGTCGGTTTACCATGTTATGAAACTTCTCTCTACTGACTGTTGACTTTCTCATAAGTTTAATCAGTCAAGTCCTCTCTTGCATATTTTAACACGTTTAAATATTTTTCAAGTGTGTAAATGAAGCACTTAATGCATTTGGGATGGCAGCAGTGTTAATATTCCAGTACTTAAAAATATGAGGTACTTAATGGGATCTTCAACTGACATCAGAACTAGAGACAAAGTGCCTTCATGCTACAACTTTCAGAGCCACTTATTGAACAGGTCTCTCAAAGAAATGTTCTGTCCACTCCAAAGTTGAATCAAACATAATCAGGTATGGGGCTTTGTCTGAGAAAAAGAAACTGAAATTCACATCTAATTCTTCGTGGAATATTGAACAATTACTTAATTTAAAACCACTACAGCTGCTCAAAGTCACTATTCTTGACTAGCTCTCCAGCGCCTTCAGCCATCTGAGGAGAAACAAGCTGTATTCATTTATCAGTTCAGGAAAGATTTTACTTGTTTTTACAACTGTCATCCAATAATGAAATGACAACTTTTACTTGTGCTCTCCTCAGCTGTATCCTTCCGTGTATTGTCAGTGATACAAAAGACATAGTAAAAATTATTTCCACTAAGAGGAATCAATCAAGTTAATTCTTCTTCTTATCACCAAATATATTGTAAAACTGTTTGTCCCTTGGGGATTTTTTTCTGGTAATACTGCTGGATTGAAAATTCAAATTATTGACGTAGACAGAGAAGTGACAATTTGTGCTTCAAATCAATTCGTATTTTGTCGAGGCTGAGAGGAGATTTAATAACCATACGCTCTAACCCCTCTTCTGCTCCATGTTCAGGTTGTGAAATGTGAAGAGTTTTTGGAGAGTTTGTTCTTGCTTTTTCAGATAACCTACGTTACATTTAGAATTTTTGTTTCTGTGTACTTTTTTGCAGAAAGTCAACTTTTACTGTTTTATCCACAAGCAGCTTTCCTTTTCTCCTGTCGGTGCATAATGCCCCTCCCTTTCTCTCACCTCCGCCCAGCATCTCCTTGTGCAGCGCTGTGAAGCAGGGCAGTTTGAGGACACGGGCTGAGATGTCAGTCCAGAGTCCCACGGCGCAGAGTGGTGACTCACCGCCACCCTCCCCTAGAGGCGTGATGTCCAGGCAGGCCACCTCATGCTCCATCTCTGTGGTGCTACGGGAGGAGGAGAGGGCGTGAGAAAGTCAAGAGCAAACTTTCCTACGTGAAAGTAGTCTGTACGCCACTGGTTTTGACACATACAGAGGCACAAGATGGCTGGTGGCATAAATGTGTTAGTGACAGTGCATGAATTGTAGCTGATTTGTCTCCCCATGAGAACCGCAGTTGAGATGTTGTTGCTATCTGGAGAGCGAAGCCGCGAGTTCACGCTGTCTCAAGTCACCAGATGACTGAAAATGTCTGGGGAGATACACTGGCGTGGAAACAGATGAGCAAACGATCCATTCACCAATGGATCAGAGGCGCTCCGTGACAGCTTAATCAACCAATCACATTTACAACACTGTGGCTAATAGTTTTAGAATCAAAACTAAATTAAAGAAGCAAAGCCTCTGTCACACCACAATGACTCAAGCAAAACAGTCAAAGCTTGAACGCTAAACAGGTGGTTAAACACGCATACAATTTATTTGAGTATATGTTCTTGCTAAAGATGGACAAGAATATATATATTCTATTTCCATCATCAGTTTAATGTCATCATTTAAATGTGTCAACATACTGAATACTGTGAAATGATAAAAAATAGATCAAGAAGCTATTTTTTGGCGTATCTCCCTATATAAGGATATCAGATCAATGCTGCAGTTTAAATATGATTCAAAGAGCTAAAATTATAATTTATATGGCAAAACATTCATTTCTTCGTAAAAGCAACTTCCATCAATGCGAGAAAAAAGCCCACCCAATTATGCAAAATATTGTGAAAGGATGATCTATGTACAGCACATTGAGTACAGAACAGCCTTTCAGGCATGCAAGCACCTTTAAAACAACTATGACTATCTAGTGTATCCAGAATTCTGGCAGTCACACAGGAAACCAGCATTTTATTGATGGAGGACAAACAGCTCAGGTGACAAACTTCACTGTGTCTCCTTCACTGCTCCATCATCTAGCAGCACTCTCAGGGCTGCACACACACACTTGGTGCATCAAGCAGCCCTGGTGGCCACTCATACAAGCTGTGTCTTGCTATGAAAAAAAAACAACAGATTTGTGTATACCCTCCATCTTTTTTTTTTTGTACTACTCCAAGAAATAGCTCAAAGCAGTCCCACTGCAAAACTGGCACAAAGACAGCCACGAGGGTAGACGGCAACAGCAGTGATGATGATGACATCGCCCCACAAACCACTGTAAAACAAATTCATCAGTAGGTGACGTATGCTGCATTCCTCTGGGAATCCTGGAGTGTTTGTCACTAGGGCTAAATACTATGGAGGAGGTGACCAGCCCTCGGAGTCATTTTAAATATTTTTCACAAATAGATTTGTTCAAAAATCTAAACACGAAATGCCAAAACACCTTATTAGAGATCATTCATGTTTGACAGATATAATCTAGACAAAATGACTACAACACAACTCGGACTCATACGTACATCTATTTTCCTGCATTTGGTCACTAAATATTGCAGCAGGCAGCTCTACTAGCTGGAGTCATCTGGCAACAAAAGTTAGAAGTGACATTGAATATTTTGATGTTTTTGTTTCCTGTCAACTTGAGTTTCGAGACGACTTTTCGATACACGTCTGACTGATGAGCAGTAGCACTGTATTTCATCCTAAACAACACATTCATAAAGAATGCAACTAAAGGAAATCTGAGAGGCTGAGATTGGACATTTTTTTTAAAATTACAAACTCCAAGTTGACCCAGCTTCTTGGCATCTCATTACCAAAACAGACAGACATAATGGGAGGTAAAAGACTTGTTTACATTTAGGAAATGGGCTTATTTTCTGTCTCACTATAAGAAGAAGGTAAATACCATCCTAATATCTGGATGATAAATATGAAACAGGAGCTACCATCCAATTAGCAGAAAGACTAAACAGAGAAACAGCTAGCCTAACACTTTCCGAAGCCCACTTCTATCTACCAGCACATCTACAAATAACATCAAATCTTAGTTGTTTAACAAAGTCAATTTTCAGTCCTACCACCGAACCAATCTACTCGTCTTATAAAAATCTCACCAACAGAGAAACCAAACGTATCTACAAAAATGTGACAAAAAACACACATCTGGGATTTTATGTTCCATAGTTACTGAAATGCATTCATTTGAGAAAGTCGTCCCAGGACATCTCCAGACATCCTGGATTCAGTAAAAAACGATTTATAGACGAGGTTATGTAAATTTTACAAACAATAGGCTCTGGGTTACTGCATAAACATGCTTGAAGTAAAGAATAATAAGATGGAAACAAAGTCAAACATTGTCTGTAAACTGACAACAGGTCGATTGTGTGTGGCTGTGAGTATCTCTGTCCTACCTGATCTGTTTGAGCTCTCCAACCAAGATCTGTAGGTAGAAGAGAGCCCTCCCCACAGCAAGCACCACCTGAGTGTGATTGCAGGCGGCCACGCTGATGTTCCTGCCCTGCGGTTCCTTCCACTCACTCACTAATGCTTTGCTGTCTTGGAGCACCAGGCGCACCGAGCCTGACGTGATCTGCAGATACACAGTTTTCTTTTAAACTATTACTGAACTGACAGCAAACTGAGCTGACATGTGAAGACGCGTCAAAAATATTATACATTTATATATATGATTTTGCACCAGACTTTTTTTTAATTTTTTTTTATTAATGACTAAAATTGACTAATAGCAAGTTGTTTTTCCACAAGGTTTGCATTTTCCAAAATCAGACTTTGATTAGCCTTTTTTTTTTTTTGGTGGAGAGATAATGATTTTGCTTTTAATCCACTTGAGCGATTTTATTTCATTACAATTACCAGATCCTTTAGTCCCAAGGAAAACAAGGCATTTTGAGCTTATAGAAGAGACTTTGAACAGAAGAAAGAGTGAAGGCCACGCAGCAATTTTTCTTGCTATAAAACATTAAAATGGCATAATCTATTAATGGAAAATACTGCAGTTTATCACAACAAAAATGAGAAAAGGACAGACGCAGAGTAATTGTTTAATCACTAAAAGTCTCGTCTTGCAAATCATCAAAATATGACATTTGCATTACCAAGTCTTAAGTCAAAACACAGTAATAACAAACAACTGGGGCTTCACTTTGTTAAAACAAGGCTAGATCTACAAGCACAACAGTGAGGCGTTACTTGAGCACAGTGGTGCTTGAAGCCCAACTTGCTCACAATAAATCCTTTTTAACAGCCTGTTCAAAGCAGGCCTAGTGTAGCGTTCACTGCCTCTTGCTGTTCTATATAAAAGGAAAAAATGCAAGAAATGCTCCTCCAAGCATGACAATCTCAACTTGTTATGAGCGCAACAATTAATTTAAGATTCATTGTAATTTTGTTTTTTTCTTATTTTAGTTTTCGTTTGATCCCCTCCTGATCTGGCTATCTCCAGTTTTTGTTTACCTGGTGCTCATTTGATGTTTTTGGAGGGCAGGTACTGTACATTTGGCATGTCTGAGCTTGTTGACTGGAAATTGCCACCCGCTGCTTTTTAAAGTAAGGTTAATTGGAGCATCAAAACTCACACACACAATTGATGTGGAGGATAGATGAACAAAATAATGAGAAACAACAAGTTAAAAAGGTACAAAGAGTCGCAAAGTAAGGAATTCATTATCTCCTCCAAAGAGGTTGTTTGTTCCCAAAGGTTGTCAGTCCGGGTCTTACTACAACTTAAAAATTATGAATGGATTTTCGATTAAATTTATTATCATTTTATAATTTTTGAGACACAATAATAATGATAAGTGTAATAATAAATAATTTACTCTACAGAATAAATATGACAGTTCATTATTTGAAATAACCATTGTAATTCGCAAAAACATTATCAAAACTTTGTATATGTATTCAATGTCAGTGCAGCTCTGACAGAAGATATTTTCAGTCTTAAAAGACAAGCAGTGTTGTCATAGCAACCATTTAGTTGGGAATTGGTTGGAGAATTTCCTGGCAGATTTCACCCTTGTTTTAACATTGCAGTCTAAAACTTGAATTTTAAAAAAGTGTAGCACTGATCTTAAACAAATGCATCGAGCTCTCCTGTAACCTTTTTTATACAAACTTAACCTATAGCTTTTCAATCATATATAATTTAGTTCTCGACAGGAAACTAAATCTTTAAAAAGAGAAAGGCCACATTTAATGAACACATTTTACAATCAATTTTCACTTTACAAAAATAGGTAACAATGCTGCTTCGAATTGAGATGTACAAAAAGTTATCTAACTACAGGTCATGGTCAGTCCCCTATTGAGCATCAGTGCTAAGTCAGATAAACTATGTTCTGGTGACGGACACTGGCAGCACATGAACTTTACTCAGAAAGGAGAATTTTGTGCAAGTCATGTATACAAACCTGAATTAGTTGCTGGTGTGCCACATTACCACAATAAAATGTCTGCTGGTTGTCCACAAATCCTGGTAGTTCAGTTTCTTCAACTTCCTCTCCACTCAGCATCAACACTCTGGGGGGAAATTTAATTTCAATATAGATTTTAAAACATTCAAAATTGGCTATACGTTCATCTGTCGTATTGGACAGATGACACTCACCGTGTTTGACCCACAAAAGATAGCACCAGCATGTCATCGGTCTCTCTGCCAGCCTCAGAGCGAAGTGGCCATAAACCTTGAAGAGAATTCAAAAGATGCTTTAAGAAGAAAAAGTTACATCTGCAGGAATCTGAATAGGAGAAATACAATACAAAGCCATTATCCAAACCAGTCTTTTCCTAGGTCAAACATCTGTCAAACATTAACACATTGAAAGATGTGCAGGTTGCTCACAGGGAGCCATTTATTGGGTGAGTGAATAATTGCCTCACATCAAGTGGCCAGGGGAAGGAGGCAGCAGCTGGGACTTTAGGGCAGAGATGGTCGATAAACGGCTGACGCCTAACAAGTGCAAACAGAACTTAGCTGCCCTTTGTGTCTCATTTAAGCATCAGAAATTAGTCTCGGGAAAGGAACCTAATTTTCTGAGATTAAGAGGTGTCAGGTGCCAGTTTAAAACCTGATGGGATTCCTTGACTTGAGAGCTGACTAAAGCAGACGTTGTCTGTGTTCTTTGTCTGGTTTGCTATATGACAATAAATGTTTCCAACCAAACCATAGTGATGCTCCTATTCTTTTGAAAGTCCCGAGGAGAGACCTATGACATCTGAGCCATCTGCTAACACTCGACATGTTGTGTCTGAGAGAGCAGCAGCTGGTGTGTTGGCGAGGCCAGAAGAAGATGCACGCTGAGGGGGTTCCCTTGTCAAGTCACTGAAGTATTAACGTGAAAGGAAGGTGGTTGAAGAAACAAAGATACGTGCATGAGCGCGCGCGCGCGCACACACACACACACACACACACACACACACCCACACACACACACAGAGTGACATACAGACCTTTAATTCCTGGCAGGTCAATGCTGGCATGCTCATGAATACCAATGCCGTTGCGAATAATCCTAAGAGAGCCCTCTTTGAATGCACCTGAACATGTCACCAGCTGAGAGCAACAAAAAAGAAAAAGAACAAACACAAAGAAAGATTTCTTTTCACTCTTATTTATCAAGGTTAAGATCATATTTAATTCTGTTATATTTACTCTTTTCTCGTGAACATCTATTCATCTTGTGTTACTTCCTTTTTTCCGACCTGGGTCTCATTATGTATTTTTAAATGTCATTTCAAACAGTGCTGCTAAATATCATCTCAGAAAAAAATTGGAAATTAGTGTCAAAGCAGCAGCAGGTACAGTCGTGTTGGATTTCTAAATCACTTTATAGTAGAGCTTTGCTGAAACTGTCACTTTCAAATATGGCAACAGTGTGAAGAAATCCCGACACTAAATTATTCTGGTGTGTGTACAGACTGACTGGAGAGCATCATCATCCAGTCATGGTCCACTAACAGGATTAATGGCTGTATAATCTCAGCCCCAACCACCTGCCACACAGCAGCTTCATCCTAATGCAAATAACCATTGTGAATCTGGCCTACCTTACTCCCCCAAGCGTGTTCTCAAATGCCCTCACACATTCAACGAAGATCTCCAGAGACTGACTCAATCCTGACAACATGCACATGATATATTATGTTTGTGTTTCTGTTATTTATGCAGGGTTTATTTCTCATAAAACCGATGAGGCTGGTTGCACTTCTGTGTGTACAATAATTTAATCTACTGCTTTGACTGTGAGATGTCACGCATCAACCCTCCACTGTTTTAACCATCGTGCATTGTGTGTGTGAACTAATTACACCAATCAAATGCTCTGTGGATTAACAGCATAAGAGAAACTAAAACAATCACCATTGTATTTCATTGTTGGCCTCGGCAAACTGAAGTGAGTCAGTGTGTGTGAATGAAGACAAGCTATTGGGTTGTTGGTGTGTACCCTGAGTGGCTCCATGCTCTACTGGACTGTTGCCCCTGGAGCCTCACCACCACTCCTGAAGCCTGAAATCACTGCCTGCCAACAAAACCTTCTGAACTGCATCATTCTTGTTAATTCACTCTTTCATATTTATGTGTCTCAGTTATTTGATGAAAACAAGGACAAATGTTCAAATTGAATACTAATTATTGTCAAACCATTACATTGTGAAATTATGTGAAAAAAACAGATTGATTCAGCATAGAATAATTCCTATTTTGATGTGATAAGAGAACACCACGTTGAAATTTATACATGAATTTAAAACCAAAATGGTTTTGAACACACTGCACTCAACGCAATCTGTTTGACAACAGCTGAAGGTAAAAAACAAAGTGTAGACTTCACTACTCCAGATTGTAAATGTTACCTAGCATTCAGATAAAGACAACCTAAGTCTTTTGTTGTCAATTTTTAAGAGTGTAAAGCATTATTATGGGTTATAACACAGCAATCTGTCTTTTACTTGTGGAAAGAGAGCCAATTTGAGTTTGTGTGCCGAAGGGGATTTTAATTGTAGACGTACCTTTAGTCCAGCTAAATCATGCTTAGATTTAACTGGGATATCAGGCACAAACACAGTGAACAAAAACAGAACATCAGTTTTACTGATAAAAAAAGCAAAGGAACCCGTGTATTTGATGTCGGTATAATCGTCTTAATACTTGTTTCCAGCGACTTGAGCCAGTGGCAGGATGATGCTGCTGTATGTTTAATGCTGCTGACAAAAAATACTGTGATCACAACTAAACAACTTTCTGAATGAGCTAGGCTCCCTAGAGGCTGTAACAGAAGTGGATGATCACAGACAAGATAAGAACACAGTCAAAGAATCACCAAAAGTGCATCCACTTCCTGTTTTCAGTTATGATCACATCATGTCTTTATCCTCTGGTGACAACCTTTTATTGTATCTGAAGGAAATGCTTTAATGTGAAACTATAATGAAACATGTTGGGCCCCAGGTCAACATAACACTTTAAAATACAGCAGCTACCAGTGGGTTTACTTCACAGAACAAACCTAGAACAGAGGGACAACATGTCCGGGCATCAAGCTAGTCTGCTCCCATAAATGGACTTTTCCAGGTACGTCATGCTTAAGTAAAGAAAGTATCAGAATAGACATCTCTTGAACCAGAGTAGTTCCCATTTTCACGCTCAACAGGATCATGAATGGCATCTCTCATACAGCCGTAAAAGAAGCATTGAACACATTACCATTTTTTTAAGTAAATATATCTGTAAAGGTGCTCCTGACATTATTTTACACCAGATGTTGGTAGCATCCCATTCAACCCCACCCCCTCACCCCCAAGCAAAGAAATTACTAAGGACAAATGGTGATGTGTTCAATAATTATTTCGCCTGCTGTCTGGCTAGTTTTCTGAAGAAGAATAAGAAGTAACCCCAGACCCTTTCTAAAGAGTTTAGAACATGTTCAACTCTAAGTTTTGGGTGCAGTATTTTTTTTTTCTGGGTAAATGTGTGTTCTTACTGGCTCTTACCTGACCCTGGCCTTGTCTCTCCAGGTCGACAACACACATGTCCACTATGGGACCCAGATTGGTGAACGTCTCCATCACAGCCACATAGGAGCCCTGTTCATTGCTGTCTACATTGAGCTGTGAAAACAAATGGCACACTCTTTGCAAATCAGCAACATAAAAACCACAATAAAATTTGGACCATCAAGATTAAGGACAGTTGGTTTAGCTTTCTATTTGGTTCTATTGTTTTTTGTTAAATTTGTTGAAAATAGATTAAAATTCCAAGAACCATCAATAAATCAATGCTTTAAAAAAAGCAGAGAAATAAATGAATATTCAAAGTTTCAGTTCAAAACACATTCAACTACTCTAACATTGAACATATTTACTGTAGAAAGTGGAAAACAGCCTTAAACTACTCACCTTTACTAGCTGGGAGTCGCCCAGCCTGGAACCAACAAAGACCACACCATTATCCAGGTATGTCAAACACTCAGCGATGGATGTCTGCAGAAGTCAAGGCAGAGAAACACAAAAACAGGTCATTCTCCAAAGTGTTCAGTTATACTCAAACTCATGTCCCACATCACGGCAAAAATTCATTTCTCAAAGAAAAATCAAAATCAATCTCTTTAGTGTGTTCATGTTAAGTTATAGTAAAATGTAATAAACAAGGAGTACTTAGATGGCATACTTTGAAAAACTGGCAGATTAGACGGTGGTAAATACAATCATTATTTTTGGACAAGTTTTGAAACAAAAGATCATTGAGAAGGCCTCTGCTCAGCTACTGAAACAAAAACCAAGGCATAATAATGATAATATTTAATTAATAAATACATAAATGCTCAACTGTATTGTTTCAACTGGCAAAAAATTAAAGTGACAAAAATAGTTGGACAAAAAACTTCACTTTCAGGTATTTTTTGAAGCAACTTAAAGAAACAGAAATCTCTTTGACTCAGTTTGTAGATTTGCTGTGTGTAAATTCTAATTTCAGAAAAATTCCTAAAAACATAATTACACAGAATAGGACTAAAACAGTAGGAGTTTAACAGAAACCACAGTCTAAAGTCACGCCTCAAACTTCTGTATAATGAGACAAAAACAGACTCCCAGGTAACCCCTCACCATAGATTCAGAAGAAAGCTAACGCTTCAGGGCTGCGTGTGTCTCTGCAGACGCGTGTCCTCACTTAGGCCAAACAGTACAGGTTTAAAGCAGATGGCCAAAGTGACTGGGCTGTGCCGTAATGTGCCTTCAGTTGAGCGTATTAATCAGGCTGTTTCACTGGTCTGCATAGTCAGCTAAGACAAACTTATTCACATTGTTGACATTTTTCAAACTACAAGACAGAAATGTTAATGTCATATAGTTTGCGGTGCTGAAAACATGGCTTTAAGCAGTATGTGACCCAAAAACCAAGATAAATGTTGAACCTTGTGTGCTTTCACGCCTCTAAAATTTTGTTTTCTGTCTGATATTTTAATGAATGGCTGGTGCTGCCTGCTGACTTTGGTGACTGCTCCAAAATATAAAGTTCAGAACTATTTGAAAAGCAATCTGTCTTTAGCTCAGCAGTCTTAACCTACTTGATTGTTTCTAGATCCAGCATCACTCAGCAGACTGGCAAGAAACCTTTCCAAACTCCTTGGCAAGTCATTAGAGAAAGGTGCCTCAAGCCAAAACTATGTGCTTTTAAAATGAGATTAAGCGTTGAGTACACTGCTGACATTCAGTCATTCTCAAAATCAACTTAAAAGGGAT
This sequence comes from Antennarius maculatus, assembly GCA_013358685.1. NCBI lineage: Eukaryota > Metazoa > Chordata > Actinopteri > Lophiiformes > Antennariidae > Antennarius > Antennarius maculatus. Next base: position 22,990,713 of record CM023606.1, read on the forward strand.
AAGTGACGGCCTGGCGTGCAAACAATGAAGAAGTGAGATCATTTTTTTCTCATCTTCACAAGGGTGGACTGATCCATTAGCTTCTGTCAGAGCCATAAACCATTAGATAGTCAACTGTAACAAAAGGTGTACAGGGAGGAGAAGGCAGCAGGAGGAAAAGCAACAAGCAGCAGGAAGGGTAGAGAAACAGTTAAAAGGGTCCACCGGCCAATGAAATGGAAAGTGGACAGAGAAAAACACAGAAGAGCACCTCTCCCAGCAGCTCCACATGCAGGTCTTTGAGCACCACTGTTCCGTCCATCAGCTCCTCCTTCTCCAGCAGCAGCATGAACAGACGGCCCTCCATGTCCCCAAGCAGGTAGCGCGAGCCGTTGGGGTCGACTCGGTTGTGACAGACAATGGTGCTTTGCTGCAAATCACAGAGCCACACAAACAAATCAATACAATGCTCACAGTAGTGGTAAATACGGAAAAGGAACGGGAAAAAAAAGTCTTTTTCTCATGTGTTACATCAGTACCACACGAGTGCATGAACGTAGAGCCACAATGTGACAGGAGTAAAGGTTTGTGATTGAACTCCACCACTTTTGCAACAATTCTGTTCCATATTTGAAAATCTACAATTTACAAACATAATGTGACAAAAAGATGTGTTAGTAGTGTTTTAATAAACCAAACATTCTTTTCACATCACAAAAAGATAGTTGACTATGAATTCCTGAAGGTAGTATGACCAAAAATATGTCTGACCAGGAAATGTTCAATGCTCTCTGATGGGCAAATTATGCAAAAGGTAAAATGAATTGTATATCTGTATTTCTATACAATTAATTAGGGACCACTGTGAAAGGTGAACCTTGTTATAGTGAGGGACCACCGTACTAAATTATCAGCTTACATATACAGTACCTATAATAACATATTTCATTTGTGAGGCGCCTTTCTTGACACCTACGCTTCCCTACATATGATGTGTGTGATTAGCTGACAACTGTATTGGCTCGGCTGTGAAACACAAGCTCTGATTATAATTACAGGGTATCTAAGTTCTGCAACCTGCTTTTATACTTTTTCTACTCCCCACTTGAATAAAACCTTTTGGACACAATATGACCCAAGTTGCACTGCGCAACAACAAAACTTGTTTCAAAAGAAAAAAGGAAAACTGCCAGGAGCTTTACACTGAAGATGAGCAGAGACAATGTCTCCCGTCTCCACCATAAATTCTCAATAAGCTGTCTGGAAAAGCAGACATGTTTGGAATTGGCATGGAAATCACGTACTGTGACTGAGCTTGCTCTACTTTTCTTTCAACTAAAGGCATTGTTATTGTCATTGTCTACTGTACAAGTCCAGTCAATTTCTCACTTGATCGAGCCTTTACAAAATTTATTTTCACAATCCTGCTGCCTGTGGTCTGTCAAGAATTGTAGAACCACTTTTACATCCCCAGGTCCTTTAGTATCCCTGTTAAATGAATGACACAAAATTAGCTTGTTACATTCTATTGCCCCACCATAGATCATTACTGAAGCTAAAGGCCATTCAGCAGACCTCCTTGGAAAGCCTTTTGTATTTCACATTCATTTTTCACTCCTGTGCTTTGGGGTGACTGTTTATTAATTAGCTTCCAAAAACTGTAGTTATACATCAAAAGACATTCGTCTGTGTTTTCAAGAAATTGCTGACAAGAGCCCGTGTGAAGACTAATGTTAGATGTCAGAAAAGTCAAAATAATACTTATATATAATATATATAATAAATACTGTGGTCTCATTAGTCTCATCGCAATAACAGATGCTCCACCGCCTCCTCCCCAACACATCTGCTAAGTAATGTTGGGAAATTCAACTGTAGGAGCAAAGTGAGAAAGGAGCCAGGATGTTTAAGGCTTGTAAAGACAGAACCCCTGGGCAGGACAAAGATTTGAGCTGTAGCCTAGAAGGAGACAACGACAAAACAGATGTCTTGGAAGCAACTGAAACTACACTGGAGTTTGTAATGATAAGACGAGGATGACTTCAGTGGTTCAGCAAAACTGCACATGGAAAACATGCATGAAAGCTTTGATGCTACTTAAGCAACACATTTTGAAATGTCATTTCTGATGCAGTATTGGTAACCTTTTTCTTACATAGACATACCACAAGTCTGCAAATGTGGATACCACCCATTACTTACACTGCAATAAAACCACTGCTGTATGAAATCCCTTTACTGAAAACCGCAGTGCAGATCTTTGTCTCCCCCCTCTGGCAAGTCTTTTTATTTATCCCCACAGTTAAACTCTCCCCCATATCCCACAACCCTGGAAGTGATCCCTTCAAATCTTGTGAACGCTTGTTATATGCTGTATCTAAATCCCTCCATAGGTTTGCCTCCCATCTAGCCCAGAGAAACTAGTAATTGCAGGGTGGTGTATAGAACATCACCAGTGACCAACAGCATCCATCCATCTCTCTTGCAGACAAGGCGATCACAATCATCTCGTCTAAAGCCGCTTATCCACCTTGCAGGTCACAAATCTGCTGGAGCCTATCTAAGCTGGCTACAGGCGAGAGCCGGGGTACACCCCGGATGAGACGCCAACTCATATTCACACCTATGAACAATTTGTTATGACCAGTTCACATAAGCTGCATGGTTTTGGAGGTGGGATGAAGCCAGAGACCCAGAGAGAACATACAAACTCTGCACTAAGAGGAATCTAATCGAACCTTCTTGCAACAGCACTATCCACTGTGCCACCGAGCCTCTAGGCCAAAAATAGTTATTCAGAAAACACTAATACAATCAACTCTGAAGACGAACCACAAATACATCCCCATACAGTGGGGCAAAAAAGTATTTAGTCAGCCACTGATTGTGTAAGTTGTTCTCCTTAGAAAGATGAGAGAGGTCTGTTCTTTTCATCATAGGTACACTTCAACTATAAGAGACAAAGTGAGAAGAAAAAAACCCATAAATCACATTGTAGGGTTTTTTTTTATTTATTTGTAAATTGTGGTTGAAAACAAGTATTTGGTCACCCATAATTAGGCAACTCTTCTGACTCTCATAGATCTGATGAGTGATTCTACAGTAGGCAAGCAGGTTGCTGTGAAGAAACCAATTGTGAGAGCAATTGTAAGAAAATGGAAAACATGCAAGACCATTGATAATCTCCCTCGATCTGGAGCCTCATGCAAGATCTCATCCCGTGGGGTCAAATTGATCATGAGAACGGTGAGCAGAAATCCAACAATTACATAAAGGAACCTGATGAATGACCCACAGAGCTGGGACCAAAATAACAAAGGCTACCATCAGTAACACACTACGCTGAGAGAGAATCAGATCCTGCAGCGCCAGGGGTGTCTCCCTTGTTAAGCCAGAACATGTCCAGGCCCGTCTGAAGTGTACCAGGAAGCACATACATGTACGATCCAGAAAAGGATTGGAAGAATATTAGGTGGTAAGATGAACCCAAAATAGAACTTTTTGCTAAAAACTCAACTGCTCGTGTTTGGAAGAAGAATAATGCCGAGTTGCATCCCAAGAACACCATACCTACTGCGAATCATAAGGGTGGAAATATCGTGCTTTGGAGGTGCTGTTCTGCAGAGCCGACAGGACAACTGATACGTGTTAAGGAACCAATGAACGGGGCCGTGTATTGTGAGATTTGAAGGCATAACCTTCTATCATCAGTGAAAGCACTGAAGACGGAATGTGGCTGTGTCTTCCCACATGACAATGCTCCCAAACATACCACTTGGAGAGGCTCCGAAAAAAGAATGTCAAGGCCCTGGAGTGACCTGGCCAGTCTCCAGACCTCAAACCCATAGAAATTTGTGTAGGACATTGGACGTCTGTGTTGCCCAGTGATGGTCCCAAAACAACATACCAGCTACGGTGTGCTCAAACCTGCCTAGGCTTGCGCTAGCCATTCGCCACGTCGCCATAGGCGAAGTAAATTCCATATGGCCACAAGATTTTTAGCTTGTGTAGCCACAGTGGCGTTCTTATTTTTAAGAAAAAAAGGCTAAAACGTGCAACTTTTTTGGACTCGCGAAAATCCCCGAGCGGTAACAAACTTTTTCTCTCGCTAGCGCCGCTATTTCCGTTGGCGCATTTCCGTCGGCAATAGCCGAAGTGACCCGAAAGCTCCTTATCATTAAATATGCATCCGGTCGTGACCTCCAATGAAAAACAGACAGATTCTATTTTTACAAGCTAAACCCGCGAATTGGTGTACAAGGCGAGGACGATCGATCGAAAGAAATTAAGAATCCAGTGTTATATAGTAGAGTTTGTGTTAAAGTCCTAATTAAACAACAAATGGTGAATGCTGAGAGGGGGTAGGAGAGGTGATGACCGGAAGGAATAACCAGCGATGCATGTAAATGTGTCTTCACCTCGCTTGCTGTTCTTCATGCCTTTTTAAATTGAAATGAAAAATCATATTATCGAATTAAAAAAAAAACAAACTAAACTATGGCATACCAATGGTGTTGGTGGTGATGTCAAAGTTAAAATGTCTTCTAGTCCAAGTTAAACTTAGAAGTAAACATTGAGTAATACCAAGAATCAAATTTATTAAAATCAAAGTGTCTAAGTCAAAGTTACAATGCCTTCTAGTCTCAGTAAAAGTTACAAGTAAACATTGAGTAATATTTTGTATGACTGTATCTTCACATAGTGAATGCAAGTTTTCAATCGTTGAATCTCACATTTATACCTGCATAAAGTAGGATAGAAATAAAGACAGTTTAGCTTGAACTGTTGGCTTTAGTGTATTTTTGTAGGTAAACTGCACAGAAGATTTTGCACTCAGAATGCAGAAAAACAACCCCATTTTCTAAAAAATTTCCCAGGGGAGGCCCCCCGTACCCCCACTGTGGGGGGGGTAATCCCCCCTACACCCCCCCCCGCGACAAGCATTGGTTGTCAGTGCGCTGCCTTGGACACAGAATGTGGCTTTTTGTGGCTTACTCAGTTCTTTTACACTGAGCCACAGTGGCTTAGTCATACTACCTCCTAGTGCAAGCCCAGCCTGCTGAACACTTACAGGAAATGTTTCACTCCAGTCATTGCCAACAAAGGTTATGTTACAAAGTATGGAGTAGAATTTCTGTTACTGACGAAATACTTACTTTCCTACATGACTTACAAATTAATTCTTTAACAATCCTACAATGTGATTTCCTGGATTATTATTTTTTTTACTCCTTTTGTCTCTCACAGTTAAAGTGTACTTATGATGAAAATTACAGACCTCTCTCATCTTTCTAAGGAGGAGAACTTACACAATCAGTGACTAATAAATACGTTTTTGCCAAACGGTAGAACAATGGTCAATGTTGACGACATGGCAAAAAATCTCCAGGAATACATGTGTTCTTCCCAAAGTGCACAAGGCAGCAAAAACCATCGTGACACATGCTTTAATTATAGAGGTACACGCTAATATGAGAGCAGAAAAGCATTATAATTGACGACTATACTTTTTAAAATTTTAATTCATTATATAAAAGAATCATGGATTGGGGACTTTATTTCTAACCATAAAAAATCTGTTTGATTTGTTTTAGCTGCAGCCGCCTCCATCTACTGAACATGAACGTAATGTAGCCTAACGCTAAATGATTACAGACTGATGCTTATGACTGCAATGATGCGTCCCGAAAACTCCTCCCATAGACAATGATGTAAACCTATGCCTATGCACATTATATCAACTCTACAAATCACGTTGCTTTTCTCTGTAACTTTATTTCAGGGGCTGTTGGTGAAGTGGCGCTTAATGCATTTACATGAAGAAAATGTTCACTGCTGAAACAAACTGGCGTCACAATACCAGCAAGATGCCGAATGAAGATCATGAATGAAGATCATGTATTTTGTGCAAAGATTTACATAAGAGGGGAACTAATTTCTGGCTTCTGCTTTGAGTCACAAATATGACAGGAAAAGCATAGAACAATATAATTGCACTGTGAAAATAACATGACTCAGAGTGTTACCACACACTATGTGAATTAATTTTACACTGCAACATGCTGAAAATAACTAATGAAACAAATGTTTGACTTTTCAATGAAATGGATACTAAAAACAGGGACATCTGTACATGCAATCTGATGTCTTTACCTTGATTGTTGGAGGTGCAATGGCCAGGTACTTGTCTCCATTGTGGTAGGTGATGGACTCTTGTCCTATGATTATAGCGCCACCAAATGGCTCTGGAACTAAAATACAAGCAGTCAAAGGTTAGCGCTTAATTCATAATTTCATATAACTTTCATGTTCAAAGTTAAACATTCATCAATTTCTGTCTGATAAGCTTCCGACATGTCTCAAACTTTCCTTGCACAAGATGCATAACTATTGCAAGTCAAAGAAAATTGAATTACCGCTTTTAATGGTTTAATATGTGACATTTGAACATAAAGTGGAAGCATACAACAACTTGCAGTATAAATGTAAAGGGAGTGACGGTGTCTTAATGGGTGAATTAGTGATGCTGCCTCTGGGTATGTTTTGACATGAGCAGTTCATTGTGTTGGTGTCAGGAAGGCCACAAATTCCAGTAAGCGCATGCAAGTCCTTTGTCCTCCTCGTGTCTGTTTGTTGGCCTGGCAGGAACGCACTCCGATTGTAGTCAAACTGTTCACTTACACTGGTACACTGAAGGTAGATGACTAATCATAAACTCTCATTGTAAAGATAAACAACAAATGATGCGTTTCTTAAGACACTCAAAATGAGAAGTAGGTTTGGTGACAAATCTTTATTAATATTTGATCAGGACTGTGCATGATGATCTGCCTTTGATACATTGCGCCCTCGCCACTTCGTGCATCAAAGCTCGCAACTGCACCTCATCGCAGATTTTGGTAAGCAGTCACGTGATACCATATGTGCATTCTATTGGCTGACGGCATCCGGAAGTGCGCTTTGTCCCTTGAGTCTCAGACTTTCGTGAGACACAAAAGTGCTTTAAACAGTCGATAAGAGTGTGGTAAAAGGTAATACAGATAGGAGGTGGTTTAATATCAGTATGGGGAGGGTTCATAAACGTTTAAATTACCGTAAATAATAAGATAAATAGTTTGTCGCTACATCGCGGAATTCGTTAATCGAGTGTGGTTTCTGGAACGCATTGACCACGAGTAATGAGGGCGCACTGTATTTCTCAAACTTTTCTGAGTGAATGACATGTTTATGTTTTGGTATGAGACGCAAGTTCTCTTCTGTGATAGCTGGTGATGACGAATGGAAACATTAAAACTACCCGTTTATCCTTGACTGATAGGTAGAATTCATCATTTGCATGTGTCCTTTAAATTTTAAGGGAATAATTTAAAAAAAAAGCAAATACTAAAACATTTGACATATACTTTCAGTAATCAGATAACATAAGCTGTAATCACCTGGGATGACCATAGATGCCTCAGCCTCCACATTCTCCTGTTTCCAGGGGCCTTTATTGAACTCTTTCTCTCTCAGAGAAACCTCATAGGTCTTCACATGGCGGCCCTGAGGGTCCTACGATGCACAGTAGAACGCTCTGATACATTTTCTTAAAGGAGTTTATGGCATGAAGTTGAAAAATGCACGCGCGCATGTGTGTGTACACACACACACACACAATCATATTATCATACCTGGTAGATGAAGCAGACTGTTGGAGCCTGGCAGCCGTACAGGAAGTGAACATCGATGACCTGCAGTTCTTCCAGCCTGATGTTGAATGCCTTGAGCTCACGATTGTCCCGGTCCAATGGGATCACTTTGAATAAACCATCATACAGCCGCAGACCAATCATACGACATTCCGGATCAACAATTCCAATAATGCCCGTTTCTGATGGACGGCCAATACGATCCTAAAAAAAACAAAAGGATAAAACATTTGGTTTGGAGAAACGTAAACCTGGCATCACACATCAGACTAGTACGTTTCTCAGAAAGCTGTGAACAACGATCTCACCCAGTTCAAGAAACCTAAATAAAACAATTTAGCTGTCTCACTCACCTGGACATTTCCGTGGGCACGGGTGATGATGTCAATGCTATCACCGTTCTGTTTGTACTCTAGGATGCAGGCGTTGTACTTGGATGTAAGAATGAACAGTAAGTCTTTGCTCTCACCCTGAACAAAAGAAAACAAAGACAGTGGAGTCATCACAGACCCAGCACTCAGAAGATGGCTCCCAATTAAATTCAACTAATCAGCAATTTACCATCACCAGATTAAGTGGAATTCACAAGTACCTGAATCCATTATGTACTCCACACCATGTCTCTTACTATGTCCACTTTTCTAAAATATCTAAGCAAAGACTATTTTTTTAATATACGTATTACACGATATTACAAAAAGCACCTGTTAGTGCCCCTTTTGTTACATTCCATTAATCCTGGATATGTTCTTTCATTTAGCTGAATAAATTGTTTCAGAGATCATCCCTTAAAATCAAAATATATATTTTTCCCTCTCATAAATGATCTACCTGACAACATGAGAATGAGGTGTATGACATGGTAAAACAGGAAATGACCTCGATCACTGTACGTAAAACAACACATTAGAAATGAAATACTTCTTGGACAATTTAAAAGATGCACTTTTATATATGTATATTTTGTAGTATAACTAATCAGTGACCAATTCCTCAAGAGCCCAGAACACAAACCTTTGGTCTGAAGAGCTCCATGACGGCAATCTTTCCATACATGCCCACCTCCTTGACGGGCCGCAGCCCTTCTGCTGTGACCACATAGATCTCCAAACGTGTGTTTTTAGCTATTAGCAGATTAAGGTCCTCAGCAGAGGTGAAGTGACCTATCCAAGAAGTAACATTTATATTCTGTTAATTACAACGTTATAATCGTGAGAATAGGTAAGAAAAGATAGATGAGATCGAATGACAGACATATCAGCAACAGGGCAGAGAATAATGTAGATTACATCAATAATACAGTTTTTCTTGATCATACATATTTTTATTTATATATTACACAAAACAAATGGGAGTATATCTCCATGCTGAATCAAACAGAATGAAAAGTATGATACATTAAAGGAAACAAAAGATCATAACATCATACATCCCTGTTTATTAAAAAAGTTAGGATTCTACGTAAATCATAAATACAAATAGAATGTGATTTCGCAGCACAAATGCAGCATTTCAAATGCTGAAAAGGAGAAAGTTTATTGGTTTCAAAAATTACAAGCTCATTTTGAACTTGATGTCAGCAAAGTGTTTAACATAATTTGGAATAGTGACAAGAGAATGTAAAAGTTGGGAAATGATAAAAGAAAAGGCTTGGTGAAACAAAAACAGAAATAATGAGGTTACCTGGCAACAGATCAGTAACATGATTGGTTATAAAAGGAGCATCCACAAAGGATGAGCCATTCTGAATTAAAGATGGGGAAGGGCTCACCACTCCATGAAGGCCAAATAGAGCCCTTATTTAAGAATGCTGTTTCACAGCATAAATTTGTAAAGAATGTATGGATTTTCTGATTTGCAAGGAATAAGGCTCAAAATCAACACTTAATGGCTGTGACCGTCAGGGTGTCCCAAAAAAAAAAAACACAAACAAACAAACAAACAAAAACATTCCACTCAAAATGACAATAACTGTTCTGTTCATTCCCCTACGTCTTGAGTGATGCGAACAAAAAGGGAGATGATGCAAAAATTACACAACTATGTGAATGAGCATATAATTAAAAAAAAACAATGGTTTTAGTTTCACGATTTTACATTTTTAACATATCAACTATCTACAAATTTTTTAAAGGTGAAATAGTATTTAAAAAAAGTCATTTTACTCAAGTACAAGAAACAAAGAAACGTGAAATATGTTTAATTCATTAGTCATCATAACACTAAAACAACAATTGAATCGTTGATTACAAAATAAATTGTACTTCCAAAATCTGCTTATTAATGTCCGTTATATCAACACAGTGTGTTGGGTGACTTAAGACTTCACTTTGAGCTGGATAAACGACATGTTACTGATTCTCAAGTTAATCACGCAACTAAAGACGCATTCTACCATTAACGGTAGTGTCAGTCTATCAAAATGTCACATTTAACAGGAGCTAGACGATGCAAATATGACCAGAGATAAAGAATGGCTTTCTAATATTAGCTAAATTAGTAATTTACTTCAGGGTGAATTCGCTCTCTTTATAGATACATGTATACCTTTTTATATATGTAATGAACATACTATTTAAAAGGACATTCGGCACCTCTATTCCATTCAACACCTCAATCTCAAGACATGCGAGCAGAATAATTAGCGAAAAGGAGGAACCGTTAGCATCACAAATTCAGGAGCTGTGAGATCAGAAGCTAAAAACTGTTTGCACGTTCACGCAGTTAGCAACATGCTAATATTTATCAACAAGTCAAAGCGGGGTTTTCAGGATTAACGCTGGGGTTACAGTCTGGGATTCAATGCAGGCTTCACCGGAGCATGAACGTTACAGCAAGGATGCTACAAACGGGAAATAGTGGTTCAAGTCTAGACTCAACACATCTATTTTGTGTTACTCAAGTATTTCACGTAGCAACACACAAGCTAGCGCCAGGCCCGTCCGGAGCTGCTTCTCTTAGCGCGGGAGCTCGGCTAGCGCGCAGGTAGCAAACGTCCATCACTGCGGAACAAGAACACACAGCGGCTCCTTTACCTGTGATGCAGGCGTTGACTGCCGTGGGTTTCTGGGCTGTTACCACGTAGTTGTACGACATTTTTACAAAGAAAAAAGACAAACACCAGAGTAGTGTTTTAATCTCTCTACAGTGACAAAATCATTGATAATAAAACCGTCCCGGAAGAAGTTAGCCGAGTCGTTTTGGAACGAACATGGGAAGAAAAGGGCAACAGCGCTGGGTTAGAGCGCCCCACGTGGCGTGGAGGACGGTGTGGACGTAGGAATGTCATCAAGGACTAGATCCGACTTGGTGATGGTGACGTTGGAGGACCTCGATTCTTTATTTTATTTTTTTGCAATTAAGCACGTAGCACACAGGTATATTTTGATGACAGTTCTTCGGTTCAACTGTGTTAAATTAACAACTTGAAAAACATTACTTTAAGAATTGCATATTTTAGCTGTCTGATATATTTTTTTCAAATGCATTTAGTCTCGGGTGTTGAATAAAAATATGCTGTATTAATTTGACGAGACTTTTGCAATGTTGATTTACTAGAGGTATGTAGAGAAGGTCATTTCCACATGGTGCCGGGTAGCTTTAAAATCCAACATTGTCCCCTCCGCTTATAAAAAAAATGAGTCCACATGTAACTGCATGCGATGATAAGCATGTTTATTAGCATAATAACTCCGTAACAACGTCAACGATGACATTCCTCCTGGGGGAGGACTTACGTACATCACAAAGTTCTCCCACCAGCTGAATGAATGAATGAATGAATGAATGAATGAATGAATGAATGAATGAATGAATTTTATTGCAGTTGTACATAAAAACAGGGTTCCATGGATAATCCCCCAGTTGCATTTTTAGCAAAGGAATAACAACTATCAAAAATAGAAACGGCGATTAAGAAATACATTGCATACAATATACAGGATAAACTTTATGACTCCAATAAAGGAAAAACAGACGAACAAATATTTGAGTATCAAACATGTTTGTCAATGTTTATCTTTGATATGGAACGGAAAATAGTCGAAAGTGTTTGTAATGTACAGAACTTGTTTATGTAAACACAGGTCACATACACACAAAGATGTGATATCTGATGCACTCAACAAGAACGATTCCGTTTCATGAAATCAGATTGAAAACCACCAACAGTCAACTATTTCTATTATTTTACCCTTTCCAGCGCGATATCCTACCGTAGTAAAATTCAAGTCTGGATAATTGATCATATCTGTGACAGGAGAAAACAAATGTGTAACGATTTTCTTCTTATTTATTTAATTCATCGGGATTTAATTAATTTCCAGAAGAAGATTAAGTCTAGATGAAAAACAATCGTAGACTTCTAATTTATGTTCATTATTCTGAACATGAATTCAGTAATCTTAGAACCATTTTAGAAGTTAAAAAAAAAAACGTTTTAAATGAGGAAATAGTTTTGACCCAAAAAATTCTGACTTGTTTCCTAGAATTCCTTTTAATTCTCAGAATTCATTCTTTATTATCAGAATTCTGACTTACATCCCAGAAAGAATTTTGAAGTCAGAAATCTAAATGCATTTTTCAAATACGTAATCCAAATCCACTTCGTTTGAGTGAATGAATGAATGAATGAATGAATGAATGAATGAATGAATGAATCATTTTACACCACATGAAAAAGAAGCTTGTGTACATCGTTTAGATCTTTTATGAACCTACAACATTTGTTATTTTGGATTCCACCTGAACTCCTCATCGTGTGTTTGGCACCGTCGCCAGGCAACGCAACGCGGCCGACAGCTAGAGTCAACATAACGTAAGTACATAAGTACATCTTTAGTATCCGCTTCTTCTACCGTCGCGGGTCGCGGGTTTGCTGGAGCCAATCCCAGCGGACTCGGGGCGTGAGGCAGGGTACCGTCCGGGCGCGACGCAGCGTGGAGCCACATGAAGGACGGACCAACACCCACACACGCATGATTGTCTTGTAGTATTTCCGTCTTTCGGCCTTGATGTCTTGGATGCTTTGAAGTCACTCCTACAATTTATTCTGAATTTGTTTCTGTAGACTGAAGTGACCAACCAGCCACCAAGCAGAAGAGCATTAACCCTTTAATACATGTTTTGTTGGCATAGCGATAACGCCACAGCATTATCACGCAATGGAGACGTCTGAAGACACGGCAGGAGAAAAGTGGACGATAGGAATAACAGTCGTCCGTGGAAATAAGATGGTAAACTCATTCGATTAATACTGATGATGTTTAAACATTGACACATTTATCAACAATTAAAATATATTTTCAGAACGTTTATGGATGTGAATTTTACATTTTACTTCCATGTTGTCAAGTTTGAATGCTTTTCAGACCTCCAATAACATTGAATATTTAATTCTGTATATTGTGCAGATTTCCAGCAGGATAACTTCTTAGGCTCACTCTTTATCGCTTTTTACCTTTGACACTTAGCACACCAGACAAAAAGTGATGCATGCATAAATGATCCATTAATAAAGTGCAGGTCTAAGCAACAGTCATAGTTAAGATAGGTACACTGTCAGTCTTGGCGGTCATTTTGCAGTGACATACTCCACCTTCAAAAAAACTTTTTAAAAAGCTTCATTTTTTAAGTATTTATTTGTTTATCATATTTTACAACTGAGCATCAACAATAAATTTTGGGGTGTCACTTTATAAACCTTTTTTCCAAATAACTGAGTCATTAGTTAGTTAATTAATACATTTTGTGGTATCAGGATCATAGCAAACAAAAGTCCTGACAATGCTAGAAGATGCACTGAGGCTCAGAGGGTGAATGACGGACAGCATCCTTTTCAGAAGGAAACGGCTGACAGTTTCCAGAGTTTCCTGAGGGTAGAAATGGATCAAACTATGCTGGGAGAATCGGACATAAAACTGTTTGACGGTGTGAGCCAATGTGTCGACTACAACTTCACCTGCAGCTTCCACCTCCCCAATGACGCTCAGGCTCTCAGTGACATGGCCCTTAAACCAATCATTTGTAAGCTTGAGTTTTCAAATGTTAACATGTTGTTAGCTCATGCTAATGGTGTAGAATTCATAATATAAAGCTATTTTTCATATTGCTGGATTTTAACCTGCACTTGTTATCAGATTTATTTTAAGTTTGACTTTTTTAAGGGGCGGCAGTGGCTCAACGGTAGAGCGGGTCATCTTATGATTCAAGATCAGTGGTTCAATTCCCACTCCCGCCCAAAAAAAAGTACCCAGAGGTGAGCTGACAGTGGGAGATGTCAGCTCACCTCCGGAGCACTGCTGAGGCACCCTTGAGCAAGGCGCCGTCCCTTTTACAAAAATTGCTCATTTGGGGTGCACCAAGAAGGAGCTGCCTGCCACTCTATCTCCCTTGCATGCTTACAGGCCCCCTTGTGTATGTGTGTGTGTGCTCACTAATATATGTATGCATGCGTTTGAACCATTAACTAGAGTGTGCGCTCTTAATTACCCTTCGGGGATGAAACCAGCATATTAAAAAAAAAATAAAAAAATTATAATGCAGCTCCATTCCCCCATTATTGGCAAGTGTAGTCTTCTATCTGAAACTATAATTGAAGTAACACTTCTGATATCACTAATAAACTAAGCAAATTAGAGGATGAACTTCTTGTCTAGTTTTGTTCTCAGTTTATACAGCATGAAATAAAGGTTTTGTTTTGGGTCAGTGACAGTAATAAAGGTCCTGCCTGAGGAGAAGCAAGCTGATGTGGCGTGGGGCCAAGCTGTGGTTGACCTGCTGCCGCTGCTACAAGGTATGGCTACTCCTGTTGGGCTGTGTCTTCTTATATGTTAATATAGTCCTGTTGATTCATGTTTCTTTACTGGCGAGGATGTAAAAATTGGAAACGATTTTCTAATTTGTCTTCAGGTCAAAGTAGTTTCTCATCCACAGTCCCACTGAATCCAGCGACCAAAGTCCCAGCTGCAGAGGTCTTGGGATTTAACAGCAAGGTCAGCTGGTTAATGTCTAAACTGCAATATCACAAAGTTATTGTTGTGGGTGTTAAATCCAGTCCAAATGTAGCGTAAAGACCAAAGGCATGACTCATCAACAATGTTTATGCTGTGTCAAGGTCAAAGTACCATTCCGTGACAGAGATCGTGACATGTTATCTTAGTTTGCTTAACTGCCATATTGTACTGTACACAATAGCTTTGTTTTAACATTAATTTTAGGTATAAAGTATTTATATAATTTGCTGCCTTGAAGTTAATGCAGCGTTTGTAGACAATGAAACAGATTACTAAGATTTCATTTTGGTTTGGATCTCCTTTGGCAGCCGACCCTGGATGTATGTGTCAGAGTATCAGATCCAATGGTTTTTGAAGTTGAGCTCTCAGCCTCCAACGTGCTGAAGGTTACCGTGGAGACAGCTTACTCTGTCCCAGAGTCATGGTTACAGATATCTGAATCTTCCCTCTGCACGTACACCGCTGCCCTGGAAGTCCCACTTACCACAGAGGTGAGTTATTTTATGTAGCTTCTGAACGCAGAAGTGAGAATCTTATCCCTTTACTTTGGTTGTTCAAGACAAGATTATCCTTCTAAGGGACATAACTAAGCTTGTTCTGCTGCAGAACTGTGTCAGAATAAAAACAGAGCAGATCAGAATCCTTCCAGCGTAAATTTAAATGCTTGAGGTGTCTTTGGTCTCTGATTCCCAGAGAGATCAGGTCCTGGAGTTCTGTGATGGGAGGCTGAAGGTGGGAGGGCAGAGGGAAGAAATGGGCAGACAGAGGAAGAGGCCACATCAGGGCATTCTCGTTCCTGGAAACCACTTCCTGCCTGCCTCCTTTTTCTACCCAGAACCCATCGAACAGGAGAATGGCGAGCTGACTGGTCCAGAGGTAACTGATGGTTCAGTCTGCACCAGCTGCCACATGTGTATGTGTGTGCTTTAGTAGGTTATGATTGGTTTTGTAGTTTGGTACATGCCTCTTTCCAAATGATTTTTGTGTGGAGCGAAAATTATGAAACATCAGTTGCACTCCCAAACACACCAAGAGATATGATGTAATTTCCGTGAAATAAACCACTGAATGTCAGAAAAGAAATTTCATCTCAGCAGCAAATCTCAGCCGAGTTTGTTATATACAGTCTGTTATGTGGATGAATGCCTAAATCTTGCAACAGGATCGGACATTTCGCAATGAAGCAGAAACCAAACAGAGTAGAGTGAGCTGGGATACGGAGATGCACTGCTTTCTGGACGCAGGAGGAGTCACCAGGTGAGCTGCACACACAACACACTCCTCCTCCTCCTCTTCACCTATCACTACCACGCTACTTGCTCAAGCTTGGATGAAGAATTTTATAGAAGAAAACTCGGTTATCGGTTTCTTTTGGGTTTTCTATGGACTTTCATGAATTTCTGCACCATGTGTGAGGTTCTGAGCAGAGTACTGTATAGTTATTTGAAAACATCATTGAATTTGTGCCAAGAGAAAATGCTTCATATTGACTTTAATTCCAGGCTACGGCAGAAAATCATTGAGAACAGACTCTGGCCAGTGGAGATTATGAGATCGATTGACACACTGGCAAAAGGAACCAAAATGGTGAGAAGGTTCTGTTCTCAAAGTGATTTGTGTCCTCCCTTTTCTTTATCGACCCGTTGGTACTCACTGGCTAGCCTGAATAGAAAGTGAAAACAGGGGGAGATGGATTTTTGTTGAACCAAAGTGAATGTGATGCTTGTAGCAGTTAACTGTGTGTGTGTGTGTGTGTGTGTGTGTGTGTGTGTGTGTGTGTATGTGTGTGTGTGTGTGTGTGTGTAGCAAGCTGAGGAGACCTCAGAGAACCCCTGTCATGGTGTTGCGTTTGTGGACATGAAGCAGCTGCTGTGTCCTGGAGTCAGCTCCATACGAGGAGCATACAGCATCCAACCCTTCTCTGAGGAGGAGTTACTGAGAAAGGTCATAAAATACACCCATATTGTTGCTTGCTTTAATTTTTTGCTGATTTATCTGTAGTTTTGTTTGGGTTTGGTGCTTACTGGATCCCATACTGTCTCATAACTGCCAGGAATGACCTGTGAAGAAGTATTACCTGTTTGTCAGTGGCATCTCTGTCCAGTGCATTTATACAGATCATAGTTTATATACTAGACAGAACATCTGCATTGGGTGTGATAGATCAAAGAAGACTTCAATCAAAATATCCTATTAAACAGTGCTGGTCCCAGGATATATTAATGGCTCTGCCACTCACTGTTTGTGTTGATCTTGTGCTTTAAGGTTAATCGGAGCATCAGCATTTTAAAGGAGCAGGTCAAGACTGCCACCAACCAGGTCAAAGGTCGTGCTGGCTCAGCTGCAGGGAAGGGAGGGAAGAACCCTAATGGAAGCAGCAAGGGGGCAAAGGATTCTAAAGATGCGGCCAGAAAGGTGAACAAGGCCCTTACGGTCAAGTTACTGTATATTACTTCACAAAGATTTTTTTAACCATCAACAAATCAGAGCAGAATCGCTGCAGTTGGAAACACAATCAATGGTCTAACTGAAACTGAGCTGTATCACACCAATATGGAGGGAAAGCAATCATTAATTTAAATCAACATCTACTTTATGTGCTTGTTGTTATGCAATATGTTGGGAAGTCTTCAGTACATTAATACCATATTCCTACCATAATAACAGATATATGTGGATGCCAGAACTTACATCATCATTGAGATGGCCTTGGACAAGCCGCTGGTACCCAAAACATCTCCAGAAGAACTTTCCCGAAGGTATAAGGATACAAATCCTCACTGAGTGTAATCTGGTTCTCCAACCCTAATTTGTGAGAAAATGCTGACCTCTGAAGTTAACTTGTTTTTTTATGATGATTAAATCAAAGAAAATGTTTTTTATTTCAAATAGCAATATATTCACTGCAAACTACATCTGGTTACTACCTCGTTGATTTCTGACTGCAGAATACCAATGAGTGTGAACGGACTGAAATGTGTCACCATTTTCTTTAGAGTGAAGGACTTGATGCCACACAGACCTTCATCTCCACTGCGTCCCAGCAGAGCAGACCGAGTAAAGACAGACACAGCTTTACATCTAGAGACACAGAAAATGAGCCTGCCTCCAGAGGAGAGGTGCTTACTTGTTGAATTCACTTATTGAGTGTGTCATCCTCCAGGCGGTGCTAGATTTCCACCGGCAGGTAGGCGATGTGATGGATCATGTTTCAAACCAACTTAAGGAACTGTTTGGGGCAGCATGTGTGATGTCAGGAGACTGCAGCGAGGAGCAAGTGATGGCTCAGCTGATGGGAGCGCTTCATGACTCTGGGCGATACTTCTCCTGGAAGAAACAGCTGCAGGTTGGACCAATTGCCTGCACCCCTCATGGATCACTTTCTCCTGATGATGGCTCTTCTCTCACTACTCAACATTGCATTTGGGAATGCTGTGTTCTATAGCTTGCAGTGATGAGGATCGTATGTGATAAGATGCAACCTGAGGAACCATTCACAGACCTTCAGGATTTTGATGCTTTTATCAGCAAGCTCTATGCTTGCCTCAAAGATGAGATAGGCATAGCTCAACAAAAGGAAAAGGTGTAACACACACACACTCGCACACACGCGCATACACACGCACACACTGTGTGCATATGTGTGTTTATACTACATATTTATGCTTGTTTTTACCCCCCCATCTCACCAGATGCATTCTCTTGGTGCTGACCCAGTTAAGATCCAGTTCAGTTGTTCTCAGCTCAGACATTTTGCCAGCGAGGCTCAGCTTATTGGGGATTATCAGCAGGCTGCTCAGTACTTACAACAGGTAAAAAACATGCTTGCCTGTCTTAGCACTTCAGAACTGCACTACAGTGAAGGAAGAAGAGTCTGCGCATGCACTTTATGAGGCTGCATTTATGACAGTAGCTGTGAAATCACTTGAGTGGCCACTGAGTTTAAGACTTGTTTTCCTGCAGCTGGTGTGGAGGTATCCCAATGAGGCCTCCCACGTGTTTGAGTTGGGAGGTGTCTACATGTTCAGTGGAGACTACACAAAGGCTAAAATCTGTTTCCATGACTGCATGTCCATCCAGGAGACACACCAACCCAGGTTACAACAATTCCTGTTAAACCATAACCTAAACAGAGTGTACATACACTTCTTATCTAAGAAGACCCATGTGTCTGTATCCCTTTCTTTCACCAGCCTGATGATGTGTGGGGTTCTAGAAATGATGTTTGGGCATTATGAGAAGGCCAAACCTTTCCTGGAACGAGCAACCGCTGTAGATCCAACCAGTGTGGTTGCCTGGACACTGATGGGTAAGATCAAGTCTGTTAGCATGTGGTTAACATATACAGACTGCTGCTAACATTTTTTGTCAGATATCACACATAAGCCAGTAAGTGCTGTTCAGCCACTTTATGACAAAGATTATTGCAAGGCAAGAGTTTTACAAGGAACTTTAATGAAAGAGTGCATGTGTGCCTTCTGTTGGTAGATTTATTTTCACAGTTTTACTTTAATTATTATTTAAACACATTAATGTGATGATAAATTTCCTTGGGTAGTTGGTTATTTGCCTCTGAAACTGCAATTTATTATTCTAGTTTCAGTACAGGTTTAGTCTTTAAAATGGTGTTTGAAAGGGGTTTTTAAGATGAAAAAGAAAAATTGAAAGAAAATCCATACACTGGCTTGTGCCATCTTGCAGCTACATTACAGTAATTATGAAAATTGGGAAACTACAAAAAAAAAAGTTTACTGTGAAAGTTTACTCCAAGGTGCTGGAAAGGAGGGTCCGGCCGTTTGTTGAACCTCGGATTGAGGAGGAACAATGTGTGCTGCTTTTTGCCGATGATGTGGTCCTGTTTGCGTCATCGGCCTGTGACCTGCAATATTCACTAGTCCGGTTTGCAGCCGAGTGTGAAGCGGCGGGGATGAGGATTAGCACCTCCAAATCTGAGGCCATGGTCCTCAGCAAGAAACTGGTGAACTGCCTTCTCCGAGTGGGGGATGAGGTCTTTCCACAAGTGAAGGAGTTTAAGTATCTTGGGGTCCTGTTCACGAGTGAGGGAACCATGGAGCGTGAGATTGGAAAGACAATTGGGGCAGCAGGAGCGGTATTGCAGTCGCTTTGCTGCACTGTTGTCACAAAGAGGGAGCTAAGCCGAGAGGCAAAGCTCTCCATCTACCGTTCAATCTTCGTTCCTACCCTCACCTATGGTCATGAGCGATGGGTCATGACCGAAAGAACGAGATTGCGGATACAAGGGCTGAAATGGACTTTCTCAGGTGGATAGCTGGTGTCTCCGTTAGAGATAGGCTGAGAAACACTGCTGTTCGCGAGGGGCTCAGGGTAGAGCCGCTGCTCCTTTGCGTAGAAAGGAGTCAGTTGAGGTGGTTTGGGCATCTGGTGCGGATGCCTCCGGGGCGCCTCCCTAGGGAGGTGTTTCTGGCATGTCCAGCTGGGAGGAGATCTCAGGGCAGAGCCAGGACCAGGTGGAGGGATTACATCTCAACACTGGCCTGGGAACGCCTTGGGATGCTTCAGTCAGAGTTGGTAGATGTGGCTGGGGAAAGGGAAGTTTGGGACTCCCTGTTGAAGCTGCTGCCCCCGCGACCCATTTCTGGATAAGTGGTGGAAGATGGATGGAAGGATGGATGGGAAACTACAAAAATTGCGAAGTTCTAAGATATTTAATTTCTGAATTTGTAAAATTCAGTTTGAAAAGCAACATTTATATTAGCCCTCACAAACTAACCCTGAATGCCCATAAGGAATAAACCAGGATGGATGCATTGTAGATATTGTGAAGACTAATTTCACACTTTTGGGTCTGCGTTCCAGGTTTGTTTCACCAGTGCTGTAATGAATCCATCCTAGCTGACAAGGCTTTTGTGGAGGCTAGAGTGCTGCTGAAAGCGAAACAAACAACGATGCAGGCACAGAGGGAGGAAGATGATAAAGACGAGAAAAAGAGAGACCAGCAGGAGGAAGAGGAGATGGCTTCACCTACGTGTCAGTCTCCCACTTTGAAGCAAGGTGAGATTCAGTGGGAGTAAAGTTAATCAGAGAAGAGTGTACTCTTTCTTCATCTGAATATGAAATGTTTGTTTCTCTTGATTGACACTGATATGATTCCTCATATGCCATCAAAATGCAATGCTGGAATCCATACACTGTCCAGTTGTATTTCTGGCAAGAATCACCTAAAAATAAGTCTTGTTTTACATCTTCTTTCTGCAAGAAACCCAAAAATTCTCTCAGGATCATTCAGCCCAAAAGCCATAGGCATTAAACATGGGCTTTAAGAGCAGCTAATGCTACCTGACAGTTGTTAATATTTTCTACTAGACCCAGAGCATTCAGACCAGGACTCAAGGGCCCAAGACAAGCTTCCAGCACAAAGTGTCGGCAACAGATCCCCTGCAGCTACTTTCTGCGCCTCCATTTACACAGAGACCCTTCAGTTTCTGCTGCGGACCTGTGCCCTGCAGGTAAAAACAAATATAGTAACTCTTCAGCAAAAGGAACTTCCACAGGTCTAACATGAGTGAAAACAACTTACATTGTACACATCTTTTGTAAGGTCATTTTATTGGCTTCCGAATAGGGTGCTGTAAGGTCAAAGTGATTTATTACCACTGTTGATGAATGTTTATCACGAAAATAACAGCTTTCTCTGACAAGTCCATAAATATGTTTGTTGACTGTTAAACTATTATGTACAAAAATAACAGAAGTAAGGATTTTTTTTAACACAACAACAGATGGGATTTCTCTGTTAGCATGATAGGTTTACATTAAAATTTAAACAAAAAGGAGGTGTCATGTTTTGCTGAGAGATGTGAACAGTCACGTTCTGTTGTCAGATGGCAGAGCAGGCTCTTTCCCAGGAGCTGTTGAGTCCAGATGGGGGTCGCAGCGTCTCCTTTCTTTACCATTTGGCCAAGTGGCAGCTGCTCAACGATGACTATTGCAGTGCTGCCAACAGCCTGAGGGAAGCGCTGTTTCACAACAACCAGGTACTCACACTGACAACTGTGGAAATTATGACATATAGAGGGGTCCCTGCCTCAGAGCCACGGTTAGAGTAGGTGAGGTGCAAACTGAAACACCACATTTTATATCTGTTATTCGCAGGTTATAGAGAATATTTGCCTACATATTTCATTTTATGTTACCACTGTCCATCGTAATGATCAGACGAACATTTAATAGAGGTTTTAATACTTAACTAAGGATGAAGACCAAAGGCATTCTTGCCTTCAACACTAGAGTTACTGGTCCAACAGTACATTTTCATTACTTTTCCTTACTTCATCAGTATGCATGGGGTGATTCCACTGTGTTGACTTGAAATTATGCCTGAAATATTCCAACAGGTAGCCAAAATGGGTAAACTGGTTCCACAAAATGTTTATTCATTTGCTTTGAATGTTTTCTTAGTTCTTTAGGTATAGGACAATGTTAATGTCATTGATGGGCCGTCAAGGCCAGCAAAGCCTTCTCTGCTGGCCTAACATAACCAGAAATCAAAATATTTATGATAAAAGTTAATTATATTTTAATACATTTTCTTTAATAAATATATTTCAATACATGTATAAATAAACAAATATGTGTATACACACACACACATACACATACGCACACACACACATATATATAATATATATATTATATATATACAGTATATATACACACACACATATACAGTATATGTATATATACATGTAGACACGGATCACACACACCAACGTCACAGCGGTTTTTGATGCAGGGAGACACCCCCCGGATAGAAAAAGTTTTGGTTACAGCGTTCTCACTACAACGCAGACCCAGCATTGTAAAAAAAATTCACATTGACCAGCGTTTTTTTCCCAGCTATCTGCGTTGTCATGTAAACGAAAGGCATAACCGCAACTAAACGTCTCGCTTCCCGATGCCTTACGCCATATTGTTCACATGATTCCTTCTGGCAGATGCGCCGTGATTGGTTGGGCGCTCGATTGATAGGTAGTGGGTGGAGTTAAAACGTGACACCGTGAGGTTTTCAAATGAGCTTATTCAAATACATAGGTGGGGAGATATACATATATACACACACACAAACACACACACTGGGAAGTAATATGACATGGGCCAACACTGTGTCGGTGTTCTATTTTAAGGCTAGAGAGTTTTTATCCAATCAGAATTCAGCTACCTTGTGTTGCCAGGTTGAATGAAATCTGTCGAAGACCCTCAGAATCTAGAAAGTAAGTGTCCCTGTACTGTGACAAAATGGGCACATATAGTTAATAGACAGATGCGATAGCCAATCAGATCATGAGTTGGTCTTCCAAAGTCAGTTAGCAGGTCTCATGTTCACCTGACATGTACGTGTCCTGTGATTGGATGTTTACTCTGAGAAGGCGGTGCTATGCAGACACATTTAAAGAGAAGCTCTTGTGATACGAGAGTTTTATCCCTGAACTAGCGAATTACATCCCATGAAGAAGTGATGTATTGTAATTTTCAGTGTTTGTGTGTTTGTCCGTCCGTCCGTCTGTCCAGCAAATATCTTCACAACCGTTGCAGATGGAATGATGGAACAAAAAGCAAATTACTTGGGCAGCAAAAAGGATGAAATTGAGATGATGACCTTGACCTTGAGAAAACTAGGTCAAGGTCAAATGTCAACTTTTGTACCTTTTTTTCCACATATCTCAGGAACCGGATACGATAGAAAGACAAAACAAAAGGTGTTATTCAGGGAGGCAAGGGAATGACAATTGACCTAGAAAAACCAAGTCAAAGTCAAATTTTCACTTTTATACCTTTTTAGATACACATCTCTGAAACTTGATGAGATATAATCACAAAAAAGCAACATTTTCAGGAATCCAGAGGCACCAAAATGTGTAGGTCAGGGTAAAATTTTGAATTCAGGGATGTTGCGGAATGTTGCAATCTCTGACTGCCTTGTTAAACTTGTTTATGATTTGTTGTTTTGTTTTAGATTCTGATATTTTAGTGCCTCAGAATATAATAAAGTTAAGCTAAGTGTAATGTTACTGAAGATGGTTAAAAGTTTTGAGTGTGTCTCAAGTCTTCATTGGCTATGAATAGTGGAAATATCCACAGATAAGAGATAATAGTTAACAACACACTTTGTTTCGGAATTTGGTATTCAGCTGATTTAAAGCCTTCACTCATTCCAGTCCAGTTCCCTTCACTCTTGAACTCTTCTGAAGTGACTAGTGTGTTCACACTGAGATCATTCAATAGCACTGTAAAGAAACCAAACACCACTATTGTCTGTTTTTTTACAAAACAACCAATGGTGGCATAACAGCACTCCAGTGAGAGTGATCGAATGTCAACACTGAGTGTGAAAGGAGCTTGAAGGTGGACGGGTGGTAGTGTGTTAGTCATCTGAACTTTGGGGAATGCAGAATAGAAATCGCATACTATTCTTGAAATTCCATGGTTTCAGCCCACTTTATGCTGAACTCAATGGGACTTAAGTAGCAGTATTTGAAGACCGTCTACAAATATAAACAAGAACCAAGCCAGTCAGAGACTGCAGCATCCTGCGAAGGGTAGGTTAGGGTACCCTGAAAGTAGTACCTGGCAAGTGCATAGCTTCGACCTCTCAGGGTAGGTCAAAGCTATGCACCATAGATCAAAGCTAGTGGTAAATCAAAGCACTAGCCTTGATATATGGTCTTACTCACACTGGCCTTCTCCCTCGTCTTCCTGTCTTATCCGGTTTCAGAGTGTACAAAAGTTGAAATTTAAACTTGACCTAGTTTTCTCAAGGTCAAGGTCATCACCTCATTTTCATCCCCTTTGCTGCCTGAGTAATGTGCTTTTTGTTTCATCCTTCTATTTGCAACTGTTGCGAAGATATTTGGTGGACATACTAAAGGACGGATGAACGGACGAACACACGAACAATGAAAGCAAGAACCAATGCAGTCAGAGACTGCAACATCCTGTGACACCCCTGAATTAAAAATTTTACCCTGACCTATTTGCATAGGTCAAAGATCAAAGCTAGTGATCTGACCTACCTTCATCGATCAAAGCAGTAGCTTTGATCTACGGTGTTACTCACACTCGCCTTCTACCTCGTCTCTCTATTTTACCCGGTTCCTGAGTGTACAAAAGTTAAAATTTGACCTTGACCTTGTTTTTTCAAGTTCAAGGTCATCATTCCATTTTCATCCCATTTGTCGCCCGAGTAATTGCTTTGTTGTTTCTATCTGCAACGGTTGCAAACATTTTTGGTGGACTAATGGATGGACGGATGGACGGACTAATACAGAAATGCTGACAATTACAACACATCACCGCTTTGAAGCGGGATGTAAATATTACTTATGATTAAACATGGTTGCTTCTATAGTCATGGTAGTAAATGTTGAAAGTATTCAAACTAGAGTTTTGTTAGTGAATGACAGACACTTTTTTTATCAATCGCAGATTTGATTGTTTATTTCAGCAAAAAGAGAGGGGAACCTGCTCCTGCAGGACATACATCTGAGGAGACACAGTGGAAAGTCTCTCTCTGTAAAGACCCAGGGACTCTTTT
Organism: Antennarius maculatus; assembly: GCA_013358685.1. Lineage (NCBI taxonomy): Eukaryota > Metazoa > Chordata > Actinopteri > Lophiiformes > Antennariidae > Antennarius > Antennarius maculatus. The sequence continues at coordinate 23,015,966 of CM023606.1, forward strand.
GGACAGTAAACACAACATCTCTGGTAAAGAAGGCAGCAGTGGGTCTACTGTTTAAGATCACAGCACAGGGTGAACCAGTCAGCTGCTGCTGGCCTATCTCATTTAATACTGTCAACATTGTTTATTATAGAATATTTACTGTTGTCTTTTGTGAATATCTGATATGGTTTCTAACTTTCATCTTCTTTAACTTCCTAACTTGTTTCAGGTGACAATCTCTTCAGTTTGGATTAATTAGTTGATTAACGTGTAATATGACCAAGACAGTGGCAAAGAGCTTTATTGAAGTGTCCTGATAAGTGTTGTCAACCCTGCGAGCAGGATGCAGATGTTAGGAGTTTGCTTGGCCACTGTTACTACCTACAAGGAGCCTTCAGTGATGCCCAGGAGTGCTATGAGCAGAGCCTGAACATTCAGCAGCAGCCATCAGACTGTCACTTTGTCCTTCTTCGACTGGGATCCGTCTATTTACAGCAGGAAAAGGTCAGACATTTAAACAAGTGCCACTTCTCTCTAATCAGATATACTAGAAATGTATTAAGATTGCGTAACACAAGTTGGGCTTGTACATCCTTTAGAAAAATAACAATAAGTTTTAAAAATTAATACAAGGTAATAGAGGAATAGGTTTTACTGAACATTTCTGTTGAACTTTAGAACCTGGGAAGTCTTCCTTGAATTCCACACCCAACTCTTGCTCCCAGGCAATAGCGCTTTTAAAGCATTGCTCTGGATTGAACGACAGAAGACCCCAATTAATGTGGGAGACAAGCGACTTCTGATTGGGTAGGAAATTGAAAAGATGTCCTCCCATGGCTGCTAGAGGGTTGGGTGAGGAAGCCATGAAACGTTTTAAAGGAACATTTCCTACTTTATAAGTATCTGAATAAGTGTGTCTTAGGCAAGTCATGTGAAGCAGATAGTTCTGTGAAACTACCAAAGACTCAACTTACTGGAATGCAACTTATGTAAAAGAAGGAGGAAAGAAATGATAATGGGTTATTGGCACAAGCGTTGAGGGAGAGAATGACTTAAAATAGTGCCTGAATTGATACCAGATTTTCAAAGAGTTACAGACAATTTGGTTGTCTGTGTAACGAGACGGAGATGTCGGAAGTAATGAGAACAGGAGAGCCGGGAGAGAAGATGATACATGACCTCATTTCAAGGTGGCAACACAGGAATTGGGGGTTATGTACCCAAAACAATGATTTGTGAATATTTGCTGCCTAGTAATAATACATAATACAGTCCTCCACTAAGTGAGCAATGTTGTAGTAGGAACTTCATAATTGCAGGGGCCTTTCCACTCCATAGAAAAGAAATTACCGCTTGATCAATAGATTTAAAATATGATTTTGGCAAAAACAGAGGAATGCAATTAAAAGATATAGGAATTTTGGTAGAATGTTCGTCTTAACTGCATACGTCTGGGAGAGATCCATTAACAGAATACGTAATTCTTCATCATGTGCGCGTTTGAGTTTAATGCAATTTAAAATTGTTTGAAGATGACATCTGTCAAGTTCAAGGCTATCTAAAATATATCCTGACACTAAGGACATCTGTATTAGATATAGAGGCGCACCCTGCCACTTGACACACCTTGTCTCAAACTTGGACATTACTGGAACTCCATCTTTAAAATCCTCTCAGAAATGTTAAGAATCGCTCTGGAACCATGCCTTGTTACAACCACATTCTGCGATTTACACACAGATGTCCTTAACAATACCCAGGCAAACGCTGTGGCATTTACCGCTCTACTGGCTAGGTGCAAAATTTTCCTGAACACCTTTTGGTTGTTATGTAACAAACCACCAATGTGATTTTCTGCTTAAGTTTATCTTTGAGTTTTTATTTATTTTTTTGTTGTTTTTTTCTGTTTTGTTTTTTGTTTAATTCTTTAGGTTTTTGTTGTTGTTGTATGTGTATTTGTATATTGTATTTGTGTGATAGGCTCACCCTTATTTACATTTGTAGTGTACAACTTTCTTTTCATAACTTGAAAAATTAATTTAAAAGAAAAACCTAGGAAGAAAATAGATATAGGATATTCCCATTAACGCATCTTTACGTTGTAACACTCTGCTGAAGCCATAAACTACAGTGTAACAAACACGCCTATTTGTAACATTCAGTTTAAGGAAGCCAAAGCTGTTTACCTAAAAGCTTGTGAGCAGTCGCCATCCTGCAGGACCTGGCTGGGCCTGGGAGCCGTCTGCTACCGGGTAAAAGTCCACCTCCACCTACAGAACACTGGCAATAGTGGACATCTGAAAATTTATTTATTATATGCATAGTATTGATATATTAATAAAACTTAGATAAAGTGTAATAATTAAAAGCTCCGGAGTAGCATTTTAACATCCTGTTTCCTGTGATTTTTAACAACTGCAAATGAATTTACTCAATTCCTGATCCAGTTAAAGGTTTAGAGAGGTGAATTAATGCTAAGGTGAACAAAGCACAAGTTATTATTGGATTGGCTCATAACTAACCATCAGGATTGATAGAAACAGGATGGTGGTTGGGGTGGTTGTGTTATTGTGTGTTTTTGTGTGTCTGTCTGTGCAGCTAGGGGAGCTCTCTGTAGCTGAGCATGCTTTGACTCAGGCCTCCTATCTGAACAACCAGAATCCAGAGGTTTGGGTTTACCTGTCCCTGATCTGTCTCAAGGTAAGCGATGAAGATGATGATGACGTTCTCATCAGACAGAATGGGCAGACATATCCATTTCATATACTGTAGACTTTTAAACTCTATGACTGAAAGCAGGCTGCAGTAAACTGCAGGGAATTAGTTCGATAATAATCCTCCTGTTTTCAGTCTGACAGAAAACAGGAAGCAGAGCATTTTGCCGAATATGCAAGAAGGGTGAGTTAGTCTGTTTTTTTTTCTTGTCAGTGATGGGGATTTTCACCAAGAGTTGGTACTAGTGATAGATTGTCATTAATAATCAACAAAGCTGTACGCTTTATATTTAAGAACACATGGTAAAGTGAAAAAATAAACCTCCAACTTGTGTCTCTAAGCTTTAATTGTCTAGTAAAGCAAATCTGGGTCTCTCTGTCTAAAATTTAGTTTGCCACAGTTAATTAATTTAAAGAAATGTATCCCCGCCATCCCAAACCAATTTAAAAGTTATGTTTGCTCAAATCTAATGAAAACCTGTATTTTTGGTTAATAGTTTAACCTGAAGAACGAGTCCCTCCTCCAAGAGGTCACTGAGCTGAAGAACCAGATGTCCGTTGGCCATCAGGCATCAGGATTAGGAAAAAATTCTCAGGCATAGCTGGACACCATATCACCAAGAACATTTTAAACACACAAACATAAATAGTTTCTAAATGACCACTATAGGTAAATCCAAAGCTGTTTAAGTCAATCCACTGGACTTTCAGAAAGTTTCTCGAAGACATTTTTCTCTGCTCATCCAAGAGGCTTCTTCAGTTCAGGACTGAAGAAGCTTTGGATAACCATGACCTGGTTAACAGAGAACCTACACAAACAATATAGTTAAAAACTTTTGATTTGAAATATTTTAATGTATTAACACAGTAGCTCAGATGCACATGATGGGTCTGAAAATACACACAATCCATATTAAAATTACACAATGAAATGATGAATAAGATCAAGGTAACACACATAGTCATAAATTAATACAAAATAACTTCGACAAATATTTACCACATTAACAACAATAATAAATGGGCATCAGTGACAGTAAATAGAATATAAAATAAAATTAACTCACTTTTCTCAACATTTCTTTTGTGAAACAAGACTGAGATATTCTGGTGTCTGGTTCTAAAACACCAGGATTTTGGCACAAAGCTCCTCGCTGAGGAAAATATTCCGTGGATGTATTTTTGGCTATAGTTCCTGCCAATTTCATATTTAAATGATATGTGGAAGTGAATGTACGTATTTGTTTGAAATTTGGGAATCAGTGTTCCAAAATGTAATTGATCTTACTGTTCAAAAAGTATCAAACTCGTAAAACTTGCACTGTATTTAAGTTCTTCTGTTGCTTTTCTCATTGATGTAAGCATTTATTTTATTGTTCCATTTTTATTCATGATATGTAGCATCGTGTTCTCCATCACAGTGGGATCACTGCCTGACCCGAGCAAAAACTTCCTGCAACCACGGTGAATCCTCGTAGAGACGAGGGTCGCCCAGGTACTCTGCGGTTCTCTTGTAGAAGTAGTAGTAAAGCACAGATGCTGTGGACAGGAAAACATCCGAGGATGTGTTAATGCAGAAAAATGCAAAAACAAAATATACATTCCATTTTTTCTCAAGTTCCGTGTCAGGCTGTCTCTGTCCACAGTGTGGCAACAGAGAGCGCTGAAAATGTTCTTAGAAATGCCTGCGTCTGGGATTACTGTTAAACACTTTTCATCTTAATTTCTGTTGTTCAATGATTTCCACTCTGTAAAATAAAATAAAATTTGACATTTTCTTGTATTTATACTGTATTTTTCTTCGACTTTAATAGATAGATAAAATACCAAGAAAATTCCTAAAATAGACAATTTACATTTCAATGCAAAATAACAGAAAAGTATATATGAATAATCATACTTTTCTTCTTCTTTTATTAACTATATTTTTTATGCATGTGTTCACTTTTTGCCATTAGCATACATTAGTGTTAGCATCTCCCACAGGCAGGCATGCAATTGTGTAGTTTTTCAACATGTTTGTATTAGTGCTACTCCAACAGGCTTGAGGACCGAATAATATTTCAGACTATTTCACAAAAACATGAGACATTAGACAAGAACATGAGTTTGGAAAATAAAGTACATGACACTGAGTGACAGCAGCTACTGTATGTGCTACATTAGCTTCAAATATTTTTGGAGGTTCCTTTTAATTGTAAATATCATTGTAAAACTCTTGTAATCCTTTTATTTATATATGGAAATAGAAGAATACAAATCAGAGCAGCAGAGTTTGCTTAATGTTCAGCTCACAAAGGGGACAAAAGCCAATTTCTAAGATAATGCTGAATCACCACATTGTAACCATTTGGGTGGGTCTTAAGAGGCAGACAAAAAAGAGAAATAAATAAACAACTACATTCTGTCCTCATACTTATTAAGGGATCATCTGCAGAGAGTAATAACCAGACAGTAAATTCTTTTATCCACTTATGAGCTTATACTTGTGTGAAAATTGCACCCACATGGAGAATTGGGATCACTGCCTGGACGCTGTTGGTGGAGAGGAAGGACTAACACACCCACAGGAAACTCGGACAGCACTACAAGCTTTCTGCCAGACGACAACAATGGTTGGTATGTTTGTTGTTAACAATTCCAAAGTTGAGCAGGCTGGTACCTGACAGCTCTGTGCACAAATGTGTCAGACTTTGAGTAAAGGATAGGGCAAAGAAAAAAAAGTCATAGCTATATCATTATAATCTCCATGTATTATCTTTTATAACATATATAATTAAGTGAGTATAGACAAAACTTTGATGTCTGTTCCATTTTAAACTGAATATGTAAAAATCGTTCTGTGCTGCCTGAACGGCTTCTCTTCTTTAACTTGAAATAGTTTCCAAATACAATTATAACTAAAGCTTGTACGTTTGGAAGCACCTGAAAAAGCTGCAGCATTACTTTAATATGTGGGCTTCTGTGTTCTGATTTTCATAATGGTTGAGTTTGTAAGCCTGTAGATTAAAGTATGAACAAATTTGTCATCTTACCAGTTCTTTGGAACACAAAAAGCACATGAAGGCCATCTGTCCAGACGAATCCATTGGTATTTAGCCAGCGTACATTCTGAAAAACAATATTTGTACAACATTAAAATCCATTTTAATGTCACAACTAATAAAGGCAAAAGTCTTCAGCCATATAGTTCACTGTATTTAACACAATTAGAGAAAGCAGGACAAGATAAGATTTTTCATAAAATCAAAGATAGAATGAAAAATTAAGTGATGGATAGATAATTTATTAATCTCAAGGGAAATTCTTTTAATATAAACATAAAATTTTATTTCTTATTCAAATTTTTTTTAAAACTCGCATACATACCTATGCTTTAAATCACATTTGTTGCACTGTATTTGTTTAGTACAGCTAAAAACAAAATTAAGACAAATTTTCTTGTAGGAGCACATGCAGCACTTACCACAAGCCAGGAATGGAGTATGATACTGAAGGTCAAATAGAGAGTAGAAAGCATTAGCAGAGCTCTAAATCGCTCCAGCAGTATGGCAACCAGGCCAACCTGGAACACGAAGGTGTTGAACATCATCAAAAGAATGATGATCAGATTAAATAGGGTGGCAATGTCCTGGATGCTGTTGAAGAAAAAGGAACACAGGTAAAAATAAGTGAGGAACAAAAACAAGGAGGTCGGAACAGAATGATACCTCTCTTTCGTTGTGCTCCATATATCCCCAATGACTCTGATCTACTAAAATTGACCATTGACAGTGAAACAGTGAGAAACTTTCACTCACATGAAAAGTACCAGCTGGATAGCTGGTTCGTCCCTCAGGAGTTCACTGAAAGAGTTAACAAACAGGTCAAAGGAGAGCAGGCTGAGCTGAATCAGTAGCACCAAGAAGTAATTCCTGGTTTGAAGCGTCCCCGGCCCCAAGACCGGGTACCCAGGTGGACTGTTGCTCCACGATGGATCCAACGCTGCACTGCACTCATACACACGCTACATGGAAACTTCAATGAATACACAACAGTTCAGACAACTCTGAGGTTGTAGTGAGGTGTTCAAACAGGCCAAAGAGGATTGATACAACATTAGGTATCCATTTCCTCTTTTTGAGTCTTGTTTGCTTGGAGACCTTGGAGACTTGTCCTGGTTTGGGTGTCAGCACACCACGATGGTCCAGTATGAGAAGTGGTTGTGCACTGCAGTCTGAGGTGTAGTTAAACTCTTCCCCAGGAGCAGCAGCAAAGGTTTTCTTGGACTTTTATAACATCAGAACCGAAGCAAGTCCAGCAGCAACTCTGTGGAGACAAGAGACACAAACTTGTATTGTGTAGGAACATACAATGATGAAAATCTGTTCTGCATCTCTCAATTATTCTAATTTCTTTTGAGGAATAACTATTTATTGAAAATAGTCCCTGTGAATACCACAGAGAGACGATGATGCCACTTTTGAAAAGGAAAGTCCTAAATTTTGTTTTATACCGTTAGTTTTGAGAGCACCAAAAATACATTCCTTTCGCCTCTTGTATTAGCATGAATCCTAACGTTTTGCATACAGTATCTCAAAACCTGGACAAATAAAAGTCCATACTATCAGTGCAACTAGATGCTAATAGAGTCAATGCTAAATGTTAACTCTACACCAGAACATACATGCTTAAATCACAGTTTACCATTGATCCGAAAGCTGCATCTCTGTCTCTCTACCCTTGCTGGATAATTGTCAGTGAATTCTCAGAAATACAGAAGTCCAACAGATCTTCTTCTCATCCATTAATTACAGCAGACTATTTCTTCTGTGGCTTGTTGCATACTGGGTAAACACTGGACTGAAAGTAAGTAGATAGCCTGGTAAATCTTTGTCTTGGCTCCTCTGACATCTGTAGGTTAGCTAACCAACAGGATCCTTCATGCAGACACCAGGTGGATCCTCTTATGACCCTCGTATTTATAGCTTGGCACGGTGTGACAGGTGCAGGGAAGATTAAGACGGCTTCCAATCAGCGCAGAAAGTCCTCTTATTCTTGTAGCTGCCATACTGACATTCTGAGTTTGTAAGAAATAAACTGAGAAACGATAATACTGGGTTTAGGTAAACTCTCCTCTAGTAGTGTGGATTCACACCAGCGACAAAGAATTATTAACAATAACAAAATTAGATAATTAGCGTTCCTTTGACTGAAAAATAAAAATGAACAAATGCTCAATTAAAAAAAAAATCTTAGTATTTACCATTTCTTCTCAGGGAATTCCCAATGCAAGACAGACATGATATCTCCTTTGCTTCACTGAATATCTGAATATTCAGATTATCAGCTACTACAATCAAACTCTTGCCAAAAGACAAATGTGTTGTGTGTGTTGAAATGTGATGGATTTTTTTTTCTGAGGCTGAAATCATATCTTGTAATGATGCATATGGCCTGAGCAACCCAACAATGCAACACAATTTTAGACTCAAAAAGTTATATGAATCTCAGAATACTGTTGGTTTTGGCTGAATATATACAGTAGTCGAAAGATAGTGTTACTCAGTTCAAAGGATTGGGCCTGTACACTAGTGGAGGTGGTATACGACATTACTTAACGGATGAAAAGATAGATGGGACAGTGGAACTTCTTCCTGGGATCATTTTGGATTTACAAGTAGTTCAGAAGGCAAGGAGGATTGGGCACAGGGTTAACAACCCTCTGCTGTAAAAAGGAAAATTGTTACAGAAACGCCAACAACACACCAAAAGACTAATTCCCCAGGAGAGGAAGGGACCTCAACAAGAGGATGTATGACGCCGTGTGGTGAAAGCCATGAATGTACAGAAGCTACAAGACCAATCCCCCCTCTATCGACAAGGACCATAAACGTCGGATCGTGGAATGTGAGGACCACGTACGATAGCCGCAGAGATGAAGAGCCACAACCTCACACTGCTCGGAATCAGCAAGACCCACTGGACACAGTCAGAACAAAGAAAACTGCCCACAGGAGAAATGCAACTGTATTCTGGCCACGAAGAAGCGCTCCACACACAGAAGGTGTTGTCCTCATGCTCTCCGGGCAAGCACAAAGAACTATGATAGGATGAGAACTACATAGATCAAGAATTATCACAGCCTCCTTCAGAACAAAGATCAAGATGAATGTTATCCACTGCTATGCACCAACCAATGACAAAAATGAAAAAGTTAAGAACCAGTTCTATGACAGACTGCAAAATGACAGGGCCACGTACCCAGAAAAAGATATTGACGTCCTCATGGGCAATCTCAATGCAAAGATCAGACAAGACAACACCGGATATGACAAAGTCGTGGGAAGACATGGAGTGGGCGAGATGAATATGAACAGTGAGAGATTTGCAGACTTTTGTGCAATGAACAACCTGGTCATCGGTGGCAGCACTTTGCCCCATGGAAAGTCTACCTGGGTATCACCGGACTTTAGTGAATGGAGAACCAGAGTGATCACATTTGCATGGCCAAGAAATTCAGAAGGTCCCTACAGGATGTAAGGGTTAGAAGAGGAGCAGATGTCGCGTCTGATCACCACCTGCTAGTAGCCAAACTGCAGCTGAAGCTGAAGAACAACTGGACGGAAACAAAAACAAAGCGGCAGAAGGATGTCAGCCTGCTGAAAGATTTTAAGATCAGAGAAGAATTCAGATTGTCTCTCACCAAAAAGTACCAAGTGATACAGGAACTGCTTGAAGAGGAAAATACCATCAACAATCAGTTACAGAGGGTGAAAGAGACACTTACATCTATGTGCCAACAAGTAGTAAGCTACAAGAAGTACCAACATAAGGAGAGAATATCGGCTTACACACTACGCAAGACTCAAGAGAGGAAGCAGAAGAAGGCAGCAGTGAACAACAGCAGGACAAGAGCAGCAAACGCCAAAGCACAAGAAGACTTCACAGATGCCAACAAAGAAGTGAAAAAGCAAAAGAGCAGACACACGCAGGTGCATTGACAGTCTTACAGAGGAGGCAGAAGAAGCAGCAGCCAGTAACAAAATGAAGCAGCTGTATGACACCACCAAGAAACTGTCAGGGAAGTATAGCAGACCTGATCGACCAGTCAAATACAAGGAAAGAAACATCATAGTGGGAACAGAACTACTGCATAGATGGACAGAGCCCTTTGAAGAGCTCCTAAACAGACCTGCCTCTTCAAATCCCTCAGACATCGACCCAGCGGACACAGACCTACAGTAGATATCAACTGTGAAAAACCAACCAGGGAAGAGATTAGGAAAGCTGTGAAACTACTGAAGAACAGCAAGGCAGCAGGAACAGATTATATCACCGCAGAAGCACTCAAATATCAATAAAGGCAAACACTGTTAAAAGAGCGTCAAAAAAAGTGTGTCAAAGACGCAAGGACGAGAACACTGCATGTAGAAGAAGAAACTTTTTTTAGAGTTTATTCATCTGAACACTGGTCTGTACATTTTTCAGAGATGTTGCACATTATTCTGCACTGAAATAACTACGGACTATGAAGATTTAACTAACATGCTGTAGGAAATGTTAACCAACACTGATTAGTACTTCCATTACATCATAAAGCACATTTTTGAGATTCGCTCTAATAATGTAGAAACCGTCCCCTATGAGTAGATCAGTATCGGGTAGGTATCAGGTATTAGATGCATGTAAAAGAATATGTGAATCCTGTGTTGTTGTGAAGTATTATCAGCAACAGATACTTTTCTAATATTCATCCATCCATCCATCCATTTCATGTGAGACATCAGATTTCCATTGCCCCGGGACACAGAAATCAGAAACACGTCCGGGTTCTGGGTGGAGCCAGCTGCAGCTTCTGCCCCGCTGGAGGCGTGAGTTCCAGCTCGGTGAGCTAGATGTGATTTTTTTTTTTTTAGCCTCCAGCTCCACTGGACCGTCGGAGAGGCCTTTTGTTTCTAGGAAGGTCTGACAAAAAAAAAGAAGATCCAGTACTAGCCGAACACAGTCAATCTCCCTTCGTCCACAGCAGCTCCAAAGACACAGCAGGTGAGACAAAGCAGGAAGTGTCGGCGGTCTCAGTCCGAGCTGTTAGCTCGGGTTCTGTCGTCACGTCGGCCGCACAGGGCAGAATTAGACAAAACATTCAATGAGGTTTTAGGACGGTAAACCGGTCCCGACAAGTTCTTATTGTGCTAATACCAGTTCTGAAGGTACGTACTCCTGAATAAATACTTTTTTTTTTTGTTCCAGCAGCAGTACAGGAGTAAACCGTAACGTAACTTTAGCTTTAGCTGACGCTGGTGAGGAGATGCACTGTTACTGAAAACAAACCGGAGAACATCCGAAACGTTCACCTGTGAACATGGTGTGTAATCCTGTAAATTAAAAGTACAATTATGTCAGTCTTGGCACTGAAACTGTTAAGAAATAATGAATATATTACTTTCCTGTATTTTCATTACGGCTGAATAATTATTTGTAATGATGGAAGTATTTAGCTAGCACTCTATGTTGCTAGTGCTAGCTGCTTTTGTAATTACTCACTAGAGTAATGGTTGTATTTTTCTTTTTTAATTTTTTAATTGTCAAGTCTTTCGTTAACTTGGTTCGTCACTGAGTGTTTGTCCAGTCTGTTCAGTAACTGAGGTCACAAGTGTCAAACCATTTCGTGAATACTTCTATAGACTTTATAAAATCAAATTAATCATAAATATAATAATAGCGTTAATTCAAATATTGTTGGCACGACAACAGCATGGTAGTGTTACAGCTCTGTTTGCTATGCTGTCTTATAAAAACAGATATTATAATGTATGGCAAAATACACTTCATTTGTGAATGTACGGGGTTCGGTTTCAAGGACAGTTAAGAGTTTTTAAGAGATGTTTCTGTATGCTCGAAATAATCAGCTTTCATTTTAATCAGCTACAAATAACTGGAGCATAAATTAGTTGTGTGGATATTTATGTCTAGTTTGAAGGAGATTTGCCCAGTTTTGGAGAAAAATTATTCTCTGCCATTATCAAATTTAGGAGGTGGATATCGGGAATGGAATCCGTCCCTCAGGGTTGAGCAGACCAAAACTTTCTGCTTCTCAGACACCAAGACAGCAGGTTTCTTTATTCTAGAAACGGCACAAGGCAAAAGTGTCAGATTTCAGCAAATCACCAGTTTATTAAACAGAAAGAATGATGAATTATGAACTCCGCAGAGGGTTCATTCAATGGCATCAGATCTTTCTAAGATAAAGTCTAATTTTCAAACAGAAAAAATCCAAATTATGCTTATTTTCTTTCTTGGAAGCTCTTTTCATCTAAATCATTCCTCCTCCTACGGACAGTGCAGACTGACCCTGACATGTTTTGACCATCTACTGGTTGGTTTCTTCTCTCGGGTCAAAACACTAAATACACATTCGAAACTTACATTTTATCACACAGACCATGATTGTGTAGGGAAAAGAACTTGCAGTGTTAAACACATGAGGATATGTGGAACTGTAAGTTTAAATGATCTGACTACATTATTTTAGCTTAACAGTGAATTGAACCTTTAAACCACAATAATGCTGTATATAAAATGTTGATATTATTGACTGTCTTAACAATGTGAATGACTGAGTAAATATCTTAACAGTCTGTCCAGCAACTAATTCTGTGAGTTATTTCTTTCTCTTTCTGTCTCTCTCTGTGTGTGTGTGTGTGTGTGTGTGTGTGTGTGTGTGTGTGTGTGTGTGTGTGTGTGTATATATATATATATGAGAGACAGAGAGAGAGAGAGATAATTATACATACACACACATTTTTTAAAACATGCAAAATAGAGTTTTTAAACTATATAACTATATAATTTGTAATTAAATTAATTTATTACATCCCGCTTCAAAGCGGTGATGTAACTGTCAGTGTTCGTTCGTCCGTTCGTCCACCTGTTAGTTAATCCACCAAGTATCTTCGCAACCATTGACATTTGTCTCAGAACTACAGTTGACACATATAACTTCTATGAATTGCATCTAACCACTCTTTCCCTGGTGAAGTACATCCATGGCCAATATTAGTTTGTTCTTTTTTCTTAAATCTGTAGAGCATTTTTTCTCTACAGATTGGAGCAGGAAAAATTATACATTTCTTTTAGGTGTGACGTTTCAACAACAACTCATTTACCCTCATTTATCTGCAGAGTCTGTGACACAGAAATCTACTTGGTCATGTTTGTCTCCAAACAGTAAAATAAGAAGTTGTCACTGAACTCTTGTTTGAATTTCATTAACAAGATCACACTAGGAGCGGTTTACTGTAACAGATGGTCACCAGACAGAGAACAGACACACACTGATTCATGCAGCACTCCTGTCTGAGATGACCTATGAAGTTGTACGGGTGGGTGGGGGGGAGAAAGGAGAGTCAGCAGTGTTTGAGTAGTTAAAGGAGAGGTAGTCAGAGGAGGGCGAGTCTGGGCTTGATTGGAAAGTCAGCCAACAAAATTGAGGGGTGGGAAAGGATGTGAGACTTTGGGAATGGAGATGAAATTAAGGTGGAGAGTAGCCAGTGTTCTGGTCTGGAGTCTGAGAATCTTTACAACCACAAAAGAGAAAATTAGGTTTGGGCTCAATGCTGTGAAAATATTGGACATCAGTTACTGTTTGGATGATGCCCAGTTCATTTCTTATATTTTGATTTTTTAAACAAACGACCTGACTGACACTGTTTCAGGATACTTTCGGTCTGAACACATTGAGGAATTATTTTTCAGTCATGCTGCCTCTTTCTAAGACAAAGTTTTGAAAGAAGACATTTTTTGCCTCTAGAAACGTCAGATGCTGGTAGAAGGGAGCAGGAGGTTAAACCTACCAGCCTTAAGTCGACCCTCAGCTCAGTGCTTAGTCATGGATCACTATGCTTGCACACATGACTCATCTCTGATCCTGCCAACATGACCTGTTTAATGTTTACACCTCCTGGAAAAGCCCTGCAAAATGTTATTTGTTAAAAGAACCTGACAAAGAAACACTGGCTTTTATTATAAGTTGTTAGTCATAATTTCGTACCAGGTGCCTGCCGGCTTTGAACGCTTAACTTGTTTGTGTTGGAGTTCTTTTAAATGACAATCAAATCATCATTCAACTCTGAACTACAGCGCTCATTGTAACTTCATCTATAACTGCCTTAATGGTATTTTCATCTGTGTAACATGTAGGTTAGGTTTTTGTGTTTGGGTTCTCTGGTGTATGTGTGTGTGTGTGAGAGAGACATGTTGGTTTGTGTTGATTTTATAAATATGTGTATGGTTATTCTGTTAGAAAAATAGTCAAACAATATTTGCTCTGTACTGCAACCCATGTGTTATATTTGTTAAAAACACTTCAAACTATACTTCACGCAAAAGTTTTTAAATCTAACTTATTACCAGTTGACGCTTTGTATTTACTGATGCATGTTTTTGTGACAAAAGTCAAAGCTGCGGTTCTAGAAGTTGAGTGTTGTGGTAACTGAACCGTACTTGTGTCCTGTTGTACGTTATTATCATCTTTTAAAATCTGTTGTTTTTTGCAGCATGGGGGTCTATGAGGAGAAGAACGAGACATGTGGAACCATCTGCCTGAAATACCTCCTGTTTACTTTCAACTTTCTCTTCTGGGTGAGTTTCTCTTCTTGCGTTGTCAAACCTTTAGATGTTTAAATGCTAAAGATTTTGTGTTGATCTTCTAGCACTTCCATGCTTTGATAAGGTATTTTCCAAGATTAAGGCATGTCTACATTATGTATGATCTTGGTGTCTAAGTGTTGTATAACTGATGTTCTTTTGTGTGGTGGTTTCATTGTAATTACTTTGAAAAGCATTAAACGCACTGAAATGAAGTCACATAGTTCTTGTTGTTGGTAAAAAAAACCCTAGGTAAATCAAATGCGTTGTGTTTTGAAGAGAAAACAAGAACATGTAAGCATTGCTCAGTTAACAGACTTTCAACTTTCAACTAGTTCAACCTTCACCATCAGGTATTCTTGTAGGTTTTCCTAAAACGGTTTAACTGCACTTTATTCACAAGTTTTACCTCCAAATAAGGCGTTGCAGAAAATCGAGAAAAAAACCTCCAATTCTTCTTTCTCATCTCCTGTATTTCCTTTTATTCAGGTGTAGTGCTATTGGTGAGACCTCCAACCTAATAAAAGCGTTATGTGATAATTTGATAACAGAGCCGCTGTACTCAGCCCTGGGAATGTCTGGTTCAGCTGCAACCAGCTATTAATGTGGTTTGGTGCTTTAATACTGCTATTGGATTTGGGCTACTTTTGGTTTACGTTAAATTGTGTTTTCAGTTTTTACATAGTTTAGTATAAGAAATGTTGAAATAGGAGAAATCAGAAGAGGGGCCAATACTTTTTGTCGTCATAAGAATGTCATAAATTAGAGGATGGCAAACCACTGATGTTGATTAAGACAGAAGCAAACCTTTAGAAAAAGTGAATAGGAAAGACTTACAGAAACTCTGTCTGAACTCTTCAACAAGGCGCTTTTGTACAAAAAGCAGATAAATAAATGCCAGCTGCTATTCGAGGCCTTTGAGTTAAAGCCAAGATGCCTACTTTTCAGAAGACAGAAGATGCATTCAAAGCTTGATTCCTCAGAAGTTTCCAGTGTCAAGATGGGGTGTTCCATAAGGAAAGCAGTGAAAGCTGGGCTTGCGCTAGCCATTTGCCACTTCACCATAGGCGAAGTAAATTCCATATGGCTACAAGGTTTTTAGCTTGTGTAGCCTCAGTGGCGTTCTTATTTTTAGGAAAAACAGTCTAAAACGTACAACTTTTTGGGACTCGTGAAAATCCCTGTGCGATAACATAAGAAAACAATAGCATGCTGTTATTTCCGCATGCCGACAGAAATAGCCGAAGCGACCCGAACTCTCCCGATCATTAAATATGCACTCGGGTCATGACCGCCTCTCGCCCAAAAAACAGGATTCTTTTTTTACAAGCTAAACCCGCGAATTGGTGTACGACATGGCAAGGACAATCAAGTATTTTATTGTAGATTTTGCGTTAAAATTCTAATTGAACAACAAATGGTGAATGCTGAGAGGGGGTAGGAGTGTTGACAGACCGATCAGAAGGTAAATGAAAGATATTATCAATACTTTTTTGTAGTTTTAGACTTTTGATCCCTATGACCGGCAGGAATAACCAGCGATGCATGTAAATGTGTATTCACCTCGCTTGCTATTCTTCATACCTTTTTAAATTGAAATGAAAAATAATAACTAAACTATGGCATACCAATGGTGTTGGTGGTGGTCAAAGTTAAAATGTCTTCTAGTCCAAGTAAAACTTGCAGGTAAACATTGAGTAATATTTTGTATGACTGTATCTTCACAAAGTGAATGCAAGTTTTCAGTTGTTGAATGTCACATTTATACCTGCATGAAGTAGGATAGAAATAAAGAGACTTAAGCTTGAACTATTGACTTAACTGTATTTTTGCAGGTAAACTGAACAGAAGATTTTGCCCTCAGAATGCAGCAGAATGCAGGAAAACAACCCCATTTTCTAAAAAATTTCCCGTGTGGGGGCGCCCCCGGACCCCCCACACACACCTCCTACGAGGAGTGTGGTTTTACACCCCCTAACAATTGAAAACTTGAATTCACTATGTGAAGATACAGTCATTCAAAATATTACTCAATGTTTACTTGTAAGTTTTACTTGGACAAGACATTTTAACTTTGACTTAGACACTTTGATTTTAATAAATTTGATTCTTGGTATTACTCAATGTTTACTTGTAAGTTGTACTTGCTATTACAGCAAGTCGCTGTCTTGGACAAAGTGTGGCTTTTTGTGACTTAGTCAATTCTTTTACACTGAGCCACAGTGGCTTAGTCATACTACCTCCTAGTGCAAGCCCAGGAAAGAAGTGATGTCATAGTGTGGATGTGCTAGTGATGCATTTAATATCAGTGCTGCAGCCTCCCTGTCTCATCCTCACTCTACTGAGAGCTGTGTCCATTCATGATGTTGATATGTGTAGCAAACTGCTAAGCCCTCACTGTTCTGTCTCTACAATCCCAGACTTCAGTGTTTTAATGTCAATGTTTCAGGATCGAATCAAATGTTTTGACAAATCTTGACTTCATATTTTCCAAACACTTCCAGCAATCATCATGTCTGTTTGTTAACTACGCAGACCTGGAGGGACAAAGTGAACCTTAATGAAATGAAGGGTTTCATTGATGTTACAGCAGGAAGAGATTGAATTCTGTCTGTCCTGTCTCTGGTTACCTGTTTTGGGACATGACCTGTTGCCTCAATGGGGATGTTTTTGTGACAAACATTCAGATCTTTTCACACATAATATTAGACTACTTGGTAAAGGATCTAGTGTGGCCATGTTGACTTTAGGTTCACCAACTTAAAGATCTCGATTCAGCTTTTAGAAAATAGCATACATTACCACAAAATTATCAAGAGCCCCTTGAAATAAAATACGCCAGCTTGAAAAGTAATAAAAAAGAATGTATTGTTAGATTTTGGTACTCCTTTCGAAGATTGAGTTGAAATGATTTATCTCTTCACATTAAATATGTGAATAATCTGATTCCTTTTAAATTGCTGACATTTTGAACATCAGTAACATGACTTTTATTTGCTTGATCGGAGTAAACTATGAAAATCTGAACAGCCATTAGATTCCTGAAGCATATCCCCCATGTTTATGAATGACAAGCAAACCTTTAAAACTCTCCTAAAGTTAGCCAAAATCCAGTGTCAGGCCTCTTGTATTATTTCCATCATCCTCCAAAATTATTATCTAGGAAAAGGACACCCACACACCTTGTTGATCTCATGAAGGTGTTCACAGTTCACTTTTGCAGAGTACTGTTTTTCTACAAACATTGTTGTTTACACCTCCTTCTCCCACAAGAGGACGCCAAAGGCTTAATTTCACTTGTGCATTTTTTTACAGACCCGGAAAATGGACGTCATTTCTTGTTGTTCATCCTGTGTTTTGAGCAGATAAAGTAACAGTAAGCAACATGTTCACCACGTGGAATGATGACTGCCAACAATCAACTCATACCATTTAAAGTTTGATTTGTAGCACTGGGATCCTTCTATGCTACGAAGATGTTTGCACATTTGTGAGATGAAATGATAAAACAGATTGTTGGCTTTTATGTGCCATATTTAGTAATGAGTTTTTTTTCTTTCAGTCTGTAATAAATTGAAAGCATCTTAAAGGGACACAGATGTATTGATCAATCAGCTTGTGACAGGGGTTATACTATAGCTTTTGAGTTTATTATTTTTGAAAACACAGATGTTGAGCCATTGAGTTAATAGACATCTTTTCCACTATGAACTGTAATAGAGATGAGAATTCAAACAGAACAGACTGATGAACACAGAGTGTTGTAACTCCAGCTAAATTGATACTGTGGTTACTTTTAAGCTCAGCCAGTCAGTTCAGTGGATGGCTTTGGCATTTAGACAGATTCCACAGCATCTGTCATCCTGTTGAAATTGCATTAATGTAATTTCTGTCATCCTCCTGAGATGTTTTGCCATGACTGATTTAGACTTCATGCTTAGTAATTCCACATAATTTAAATTATATCATGGTTTTACATGGTTAAATGAAATGTTTTTAAAAAATGTCTACAATGAACTAATTGTTGTGAGTATAAAACTGCAGCTATTGAGTAATTTATCAATTGATCCATCTGATCTGATCTGATTTTCCTGAATATAAGCATAAAGTAAACCAAATCTTCCGTTTCTGTTTGTCAAATCTCACTTCACTACGTCATTTATCGCTTATTTTTTGTCCAAGTTGGGGTCTAAAAACAAAGAATGACCGACCTCAGCAGTCCTGCTCAGCTCATTCACGATTTCCGTGCAGCATTGGGTGATTTATTTTAGATTAGAGCTTCTCATGTGGCAGCGCTTTTTATCCAGTCACAGTTAACCATGAAAATTCTCGTCCTTCATCACTTTGAAGTCGACATAGGCGATGAATAATTGAAACCTCTTTGTCACTCAGTTATCTGGCTTAGATTAGATTCTTATCATGTGCTCTTCTTCCAGTTGGCAGGAGGCGTCGTGATGGCGGTGGGTGTCTGGACTTTGGTTGAGAAGAACGACTACATCAGCCTTCTCTCTTCCAAGACCTATGCTGCCTCCGCCTACATACTGGTCGTGGCTGGAGCCATTGTCATGGTAACTGGCGTGCTGGGCTGCTGTGCCACCTTCAAGGAGCAGAGGAGGCTACTGCGAGTGGTAAGAGTTGACGTCAGGATAAAGAGAAAATAGGTGCAGCATTCAGCACATGTGCGATTACGTGGGAAAAATGTGTTATACATATTAAAATTATGAAAATAAAGTGATAAACTGTATGTACATAGTCTACACACAGATGGTTAGTGCTTACATTTGCCTGCAACCTCCATCTCTCAGATGACTTTGTCTTCATTTTAAGTTCCTTAAAGACTTGAAGATTTGAAAAAAAAAATCATTAAAAATCAGTCAATCAACTTTTATTTATATAGCGCTTAATCACATCTGAAGACATTTCAAAGCGCTTTACAGATAGAAAGGCAACAATGCCCTCCAGAGCAAGCATAAATGATGGTGGGAAAAAACTCTGGGCAGGACCCAGGCTCTGGAGGGCGGTCATCCACCTTGACCTGTTGGTTGGGAAAGAGAAATACATTGGGGACAGAGGTAGGTCAAGTAAAAGAGACAGTGGCAGATAGGCATGTTTGAGTGTAATGTCCATAGGGAGCTGTCGCTGAATTGGGGGCGGGATTTACAGGCCTTTGGATATCCTGTCTTCCATCCGCGTTCCCCACCTGTGGAACTGAGGCACAAAGACAGCGGCAGTAACGTGAAGACAAAGACTGTGATTTTTCAGTAGTAATAAACTCAAAAATAATTGCTGATTAGTGCAAAGCGGGGCAGCATGGTGGCTCAGTGGGTAACTCTGTTGCCTCACAGCAAGAAGTTTCCGGGTTCAATCCCCTTCTGTGAGGAGATTGTATGTTCTCCCCGTGGTCTGTGTAGGCTCTCTCTGGGTTCTCTGACTTCCCTCCCCACCTTCAAAAATATGCAGCTTAGGTGAATTTATTACTCCAAATTGTCTGTAAGTGTGAGTGGTTGTTTGCCAATGTGTAGCCCGTGATGAGCCGCCGTTGATATGGATACAGCACCGTGTGTTGTTTTAGAGCAGCTTGAGCAGGGCAACAATTTTAGGTCGTGCTCCAAGAGTCTATGGGATATTCCAGAGCGAGGCATGGCAGACGGTGTCAAAGGCAGGCTTCAAATCGATGTATAGATGGTGATGTTTGCGGAATTTATGGGTCTTCTCTATGAGCAGGTGAACGGCGGAGATATGGACTGTAGTGGAGCGGTTAGGCATGAAGCCAGCCTGCTGGAGACGGCGGTGACTTCTGATGGCTAGTGAGCAAGATCCTGGTGAAGAGGATGATGGTAGGATGATGCCGCTGGTCCCGTTGTTGGGAAGCCTCTCTGTCTCCCATACATGGTTGAAGGTATGGGTGAGCCACCCAACAATACTGTCACCGCCAGATTTTAAGCATCTCAGCCGTCACTGCACAGATGCCGCGAGGATGGTGGGATCAGCCGGGGTGGACCTGTGCTCCAAAAGAAGGCTGAAGTGCACTTTTCAGCGTGTGAGGTTTGCTTCAGTTGTTATGATGTTGCCATCAGAGTCTTTCACCAGGGCCATCTTGATGCATGGGCCATTGTGGGCTTGGCACAGCAGAGTGAAGACACGGCTCATGTTGTTGGTATTGGCTGCAGATAGGTGTGCAGCTTCTGCTTGCCAGAACTTCTCCCTGTCCTCAGCTATGGCCACATTGCGCTGGTGGTTCAGTCGCGGTACTTGGTCAGGTCGCCTTGGAAGAGTTGAGATTACGGTGATGAATCACAGGGAAGAAATGATCTTGATGGAGAGATTTTATCAGGATTGTTAAAGAGGCAGGAGTGGGGATTGTAGGGTAGCGAGGGAAAGTAATTTATTTATTTGCTGAGAGTAAAGGTCGGGAGCCAGAACCACAGAAAGGCCAGATCATCTCCAGCATCAGCAAATAGTCAGCAGTATCAGCTGCAAAGCCTGAATAAACTGGCTGCAGGTGATTAAATGGAGGACCCTGTCAGATCCTCTTCTTAGTGACTCTGGTATTCGTGTTATTTGTGTTGGTTCGAGACACACAAGGAGGACAAGGAGAAAGAGGAGGCCCTGCCACAGAAACAGGGGGATAGTGTGCATCCACAAACACAGCGTCTTTGTTTTGTGAGACAATAAGAGAACATCGGAGTGACTCAGGGAGCAGAGGATGGAACCATCTCCTTCAAATAATAGAGCCAAATGGAAAGAGTCCTGGCAAACGCTGGAGCCACCTTTGGAGAAACTGACCTCATGCTGTTGGACCAGAGTGGGCTGCCGGCTCTTCTCTGCTTTTCTCTTGATTTCTCTCCTTTCACTTTCCTTGTTTTCTCCAGTCAAGAAGTTATTCTCTTGCTTGCTCGTGGATTAGGAGTAGGGTGACTCCCTAAACTCTGATCAAACTGTAACGAGGTAATACTGAAATACAATGACCCAAGATTGTGTTACTAGACTGTCCCACCTAGAGTTTGAAGAAAATGTAGTTCAGTGTACCTTCGAGCTGTATAGAAGGTCTGTGAACAGAAACATCCTCCTTGTTGCTCCCTTATAAACCTCAGATCAGACCAGGCATCTCCTGACAGACAGTCAGACAGACTAGCTGTAGTACAGCTATATGTAGTTCTGCTCCTCAGAAATAGCAGTTCATACAACATGATCAGAACATGGAGTGTGTGATGGAAAACAAGTATGCGTGTGTTGTAGGCGCAGTATTCTACTTTATTTTATTATTGCTTTATTTAGCCTGGAAGATCCCATTAAGATACAGCGTCTGTTCATCCAGGCAGATTAGGTGTGTGTCATCCCAGCTTCTTTGTATTCACCTTTTTTTTACGATTGACCCTAGTTGGAAAGGAAAGAGGCACATGAATGAGCACAACAGTTCAGAACCACGTACAGTACATGAAGAGAGAATCACCAGATGTGCCTTTTTTTGGTGGTCATTTTCAGTAAGTTGTCCGTATTTATAGTGGCACAATGCATTCCGTATTTTCTTGTTCTTTGCACACTAGTGGTCCAGTTTCAGAAATCTCATTTTTTCTACAGCATGTACAGTCAGGTTTTATGACCACAATCGCTTTCTCGTTAAATACCTTTAGTTAATGATTTTTTTAATCACAATACTTCAATACAATCCAGCAGGGGTATCTATGTTGCTGTGCAGAAATATCATGCATCTTTTTATCTTTTATGATGTTTTGAAAACATTTCTCTCTGTATCCCATTCTTGTGAAAGTGAAATTCCAGAGTGCCTTGAAGGAATTTCTTCATATTTGTAACAAAATAAACTTAAAATGAACTGATTGGAATTTGGTTATTAATAAATGTCAAAGTCACTGTGACCTCACCAAACATGGCTCAAGAATGCAAACTTTATTACTGTAATTACTATATGTCAAGCATTTCTCACTAATGTCAAAGGCTAAATTCTGAAAGAATGACTTAATCCAAAAGGTCAAAAGTCATCTTCCCTGCAATCTACTGTTCTGTAACTGTCCTTTCATTTACTTCTATAACTTGAAGGAATATTATGAATGATTCACGTTTATTCAGATATTGAATTGATGATGCTAATCTTCGGTTCCCACTAACAGGTGTTAATTTCCTTTAGAGTGCTATGCATCACTACATTTTAGCTCAGAGGGCAGGTGAAGGTGGAACTTAACAGATATGTCTGGTTTCAAAGGTGGTCTTTGTGATATTCTGCAGCAAAATCTTCACATTTTGTTTGGAATGTGTGCAGACATTCCACCTTCACTGCTTGTGTGCCTGTTTTTTAGTGCACGGTGTATCCTGAAGAGTTGAAATCACAGCAATGAATCACAGAGAAGGAATGAAGTCAGGAGGGAGGGAGGATTGCGGGAGACTGCCAAAGATGGAGAACTTAATGGATTCTGTGTGTGTGTGTGTGTGTGTGTGTGTGTGTGTGTGTGTGCGTGTGTGTGTCACATCAAAAGAAGCAAATTCATGGAACACGGGAGCATCGAGATGAAACAACAGTTGATGTTTCTTGTTTTTGCTATGAAACAAATCTAATTTATTGTCATTTATTTTTCAGACATTCTCCAACTCAATTAGATGCCAATAGGATGAGAATTTATTTTAGATTTGTGTGTTTTAGTCTTAGAGATTTTATGAAGTGTTGAGGGACATACGTGTTACATACTGAGTTAAAACTGTCATCTACTTGATCGAGGCAACAAAAGTGGATTGAGGTGATCAGTCAGCTCCACAAATAACTGATGATATGGGGCGTTCACTTTGCTGAGACTCATTTTTTCAGGAGGTATAGGTTGATAGATTGTTCATCAAGCTGAAGTCCAAAGTTCCAGTTGATTTAGCTGCATTGAGAGCAGACTCCACCTCGTAGCCAAACCGTTGCAGATGACTCCTTTCGAAATCAGTACGTGTCTTACCTTCATGTAACTGATTATAGTCACCTTCAGTGTGACTCTGCACTCCCACTCTCTCTGTAATTGGAAAGACAGCAGTCTTCTCTCGATGAAGTCTGAAATAGAAACACAATCAGACCTAGAGCTGCATACAAATGTGTCAGTCCTCTCTTCAGTTAAAGGGGTCCTATTAGGAAAAACATTTTTTTACAGGTCTACATATACATAGTGGTCCTCCCTAACTTCCTGCATCAATAAATATCTTTTGGAACTTTTGGCTGGACAGCTTTGTAATGCTTCGTATGGTCACAACCCCACTTCTTGACGTAACAACGGGAGTGATTGACATATCATAAGCAATATTGATTGATTGACATGTCTACTCCTGGATAAGGGCGTGGAAATCCCCGAGGTGGAGTTTGTGTTCAGGCTAAGGGAGCTTGGCAACGACCTGGCTCAGAGCTAGACACTGAAAGTTCCTCACAAGTTGTGGAAGTCAGCTAGTATTTGGCTAACTTGTTAGTTCTGCTTCAGTCAGGTGTGTGTGTAATATGTGTGTGTCTGCCTAAGGCATATCCTCAGCGTCATAGTGAACACATAAACCAGTTTCATAGCAGATGAAGACGCTACTAGATCAGAACTGCTGTCTGGTTTTTAATGACTGAAACCAGCTTTAGCTCTTTTAAGTGATCGGAGAGCTGCGTGTATCCAAAGCGACGACACCACTCATGAACAAACAACCTCAACCTTCATTTACAGCCTAATAAATATTTACTGTCACTAGTCAAGGGTTACGTTCAACTGACCTAAATCCTGCATGTGAAATAATCTAGGCAGATATCAAAAGGTGAATTTATCACCCATTCCCAGCCTCGTGAGAGACAAAGGGTGGAGGAGGGATATGGAAACGCACACACACACACACACACACACACACACACACACACACACACACACACTCAGAGCAAGCTTTTGTCTTATTTACCGTTGCTTATGATTATGAGTAAAGTGCCATGTTGATACATAGTTTGTTGATCCCGGGGGGATAGGTTTTTGTTATAGTTGTACTGCTCCAGAAAAAAACCACAGCGAATATAAGAATAAGCAGAATTCAAGAATGAAGAGCTAAAAATAAAACTGTGATAAATTGAGAAAAGATTAGAGAATAAAAAACTGCACACAGGTATGTAGTTTTTAGTGTCCTAGCTTCCGTTTGTCCACCTCCTCACTGTAACGTAGGCTTAATGGATGGAGGTAATGTAAGGATGGCGTCCAACAGCCAACAGTTCGATGTATTTCACGAACACCAGAAAAAACTTCCACGTTTTGTTTTATCTCTCCGGTAACATTCATGTTTCATTAGACTGCGTTAACTGAGTTCCCCGGATTTGTTATCAAGCGATCTTTCATTGTCTGTGACGATTGTCAGGAAACATATCTTTAATTACCTCCTGTCCGTAATCATCTGTTGTCGGCCCCTCTGATTTGTGTCCCATTTGCAATTACTGTGTTTTTCTTTACAAATCCTCCGCGATGTTTACCGACCGGTCTCAATTCGATCAGCCATCTTGTGTTTACACAAAGAGCAACGAGTCACGTTCAGCTGGGGTGACTGTATTTAGTTTGATGGAACCACCTCATCCACCACGGTTGCTCCGGTTAGAGAGAGGCGCCGCACAGGGAACAGTTTAGATTTTGTAGTTTAATTAAACATTCAGCAGCATTACAGAATGACTCGGTTCGGACGGGTAAATAGCCTCCGTACATATAGCGTTCCGATTGCTAACTCTCGCTAACTACTGCTAACGGCGCTTACGGTGTGCTGGACCTCTCCGCCAGGATCCCGCGACGCACCTGGGCTCCCCTAAAAGGTGCCTGACTACATTGGAATGTCACAATAACGTTGCAATAATGTAACAAAATAGAAAAACATCACGATGACGTATCAAAACATCAGGAATTTACAACATATACCGTATCATGAAAAGCAAGAGTGAAAAATATGAGAAAAATAAGAAGGAAATACGTAATAACAAAGTTACTTAAAGTTTAAAAGGCTTTAGACCGGGGGTCGGCAACGTGCGACACCAGAACCGCATGCGACTCTTTAGCTCCTTCCTCACGGCTCCCTGGAGATTAATCACAAAATAAAAAAATAATACTTAATAATAATACTACACATCTTTACGAACAAAAATTATAAAACATTTTGTGACATTTTTTCTTGAATATGATTATAATAGGCCTACATATCAACATTTCTGTCAACAAAGCATTGCATCATAGCCTGCGACACACGTAAATGTAGCGCAACGTTTTGCTAGGCGGGTGGCTGTTGTAAACACACCGGTGGGTGTGTGATGGGCCGTGGATCCTAGAAGAAAAAAGAGACCAATAGCTGATGACAACAGAGGATTAAAGGAAGAATGGATTTAATCATTTGCTTTTGTTGCCAATGCGGAAGGATTGCCTGCACGTTTGTGCGATTGCAGTACTCCTGGACAAATTAGAGGAGCGCAAAGATAGATTTAAGAAGTGGATTATATCTCCAAACTCTACCACTGCTGTTAGTTTTGTTGCAACCTGAGAGATAATAAAACGTGGAAAACTGTTCACAGATGGTGTTGTACATTCCCGATGTTTTGTTACAATCGTGTTTATTTTTCGTCAGGCACCTTGACAGCTCAGATGCACTGTTGGGTCCGAGCGTGTGTTTTTAGTGGTGTGCCACAAGTTAGCGATATGCAGTGCGCCCTCGCACGTTCACGCATCAACGATTGCGACTCCACCTCATTGCAGATTTTTAGTAGGCAGTCTCGTGATACCGTATGCGGATTCTTTTGGCTGACGGCGTCTAGAAGTGTGCTACGTTCTGTCAGTCTCAGACTTTTGTGAGACACAGAAATGCTTTAAACAGTCTATTAGAGTGTGGGAAAATGTATTACAGATAGAAGGTGGTTTAATATCAGTATGGGGAGTGTTCATAAACATTTAAATGACCGTAAAAAAATAAATAGGTGGCGATCTCGATCGCGGTTTCCTCAATCACGTGTGGTTCGTGGAACGCATTGACCACAAAGAACGAGGGCTCACCGTATATACCAGAGGGAGGCTGTTTTCCCATACAAAAAAACAGCCTCCGTCTGGTATTTAATTAAAAACTTGCAATATTACAAAACTTCCTTGTGAACGAAGAAGTTAAGTTTTGTAATACTGCAAGTTATTAATTAAATACCAGAAATCTGAACTGTTCCCTGTGTGGCGCCTGCTCTCTGACCAGAGTTACTGCCGTGGATAAGGTGGTTCCAACAAACACAGTCCCACCGACTATATCTCCAATAGATGGGGATTTCACAAAGGATTCATTCATTAAAAAATGAAAACAAACCAGATAATACAAAAAAATAAAGACATGCTTCTTTCCACAAAGACAGTAAAGGAAAGGACACGTAACATCACCAATCAGCAAATCAAGGACATTAATTCAACTCCAGCATACTCAATTAAACGTGATGAGTCGTGTGATGTGATCGATAGTGAACAGAGTGCTGTTGTGCAGGTATGTAAACTCCGATGAGCCACAAGAAGAAGTAATCAAATTAATAGCACTGCTTGTTTAGAACACGTTACCTAAACATGCTCTTGAATTATTACACAGCATCCTGTGTTAAATGTTAAATGTTCTACATTTATGGTCTCTTAAAATGAATAGAAATGCATTACAATCAGTTATTCAATGCGTATTTTTGTCAGTGACGTTGGCAATGCAGTATGAATGTAAAGAGGTATTGCAATCCTCCATCACGGACAAATTACTATTTAAAATGAAACCTGTGGCAGTGGCCTTTCAGAGTGTTGCATCTTTTTCACTCTATTTTTTAAATGATACTTTAATATGCCAACAGAAAAGCTTATTCCATTCACCGTCTCAGCAGTGGGCAAGGCCCCACATAGAGTATTGTACCATTGAGCCTCCCTGCACCCCCTGGACGGTAAATGTGAGGAACTATATTATCGTTTTAATGACTCCAAATGCCAAATGCAGATATTAATTGCTTTATAAGACTTTCATTAAATTGTTCAATGAAATTAATCAATCTGATTTGAGTTTTCTGTTGCCAATTGAAAAACGCATTTCAGGCAGTTTTAAAACTTTCTTGATTACATCCTGTGATGTATTGTAATTGTCAGTGTTTTGTGTGTTTGTCCATCAGTCCGTCCACCAGATATCTTCACAACCATTGCGGATAGAAAGATGTAACAAAAAAACACATTACTCAAGCTGCAAAGGGGATGAAAATGAGATGATGACCTTGACCTTGAGAAAACTCGGTCAAGGTCAAATTTTCACTTTAATACCTTTTTAGGTACACATCTCTGAAACCTGATGAGATATAATCACAAAACAAGAAGCAACATTTTCAGGAAGCCAGAGGCACAAAAATGTGTAGGTCAGAGTAAAATTTTGAATTCAGGGGTGTCACTTGATTTTGCAGTCTCTGACTGCCTTGTTGTCAAATGTGATGTACCATTACTGAAAAAACTTAAGGAAAACTTAATGAAAAAGCATCACTTCTAAGTCACACATCAAAATATATCCGCTTTTGTAACTCACCAGGTATAAACATGGAATTTTAAATTTGCAACAGCTGTAAGTTGCAGTATTTTATACATTTAATGACTGGAGCAGAAACAAAGTTAAGATGTGGTTAATTATTATTCAATAATTGCTGTTTGTAAGAAGTGAAATTGATACGTGATTGATTCTAATAATCTGACTTTTTGTCTGCTGTATCTGTTGCCTTTCTTTTCTTCAAACTGTCATCACAACATCAAAATGCATCATAGTCTGCTCAGCATTCAGGTGCAGTGCCACTCAGATCTAATCTCCTCAAGCTATCAAATCAAAGACTGAGTCTACTCTACCGGCTGATTTTCTCCCTCTGATAGCAGCAGGCCTCAGGAATTTGGGTCAAGGTTCTGGTCTGATAATATCTGTTTGTGTCTTTAATTCTGATGAAACTTGGCATGAAAAACAGACCCTCCCTCCAGCTCCTGAGGGCCCGGTCACGAATCAGATGGCGGTGATAAAGTCTGAAAAGCAGACCTCGCTTAAAGGCACAGAGTGTGAGATGTGCCACTGTGTCACGACTCAAAATCTATGGCCTTACACAAAACAAACTTGGAGACACAGAGTGAGCATCAGAAAGCTCAATCACTGGAGCACAATTTGTCCAGCTCTGGTTTATCTTTGCTGTGAGGCCTATGTTTCTGGTCTACAGCTAGAACATGGACGGTGTAGGAGTCAAACGTTAGGCCTGTTGTAAAATCCTCCTCTTCTAAAGCATTAGCGGCTGAACCTGGTGGTCCAGCCGTTACATCATTTGTAAATTGATATGTGAAGGTTAAATCATTGACTGGACACAAACATAACTCCAGGTGAATGTGCTTCTCTTAACATATCTGGTGTTCCTGGAGTTGCTTCATCACATTTCAAAATTTGATTTGCACATTTTGTGTAAAAATTTCAAGAAATTAAAAAAAAAAAAAGATCTTATACTGACTGACGGTTTTTGTTACATGCCAGTCACTCCTTTCCTTTCACTGAACTGTTGTATGAACTGAGAGATCTTTGTGGCATTTATTTGTCATATCAACCCAACAGACTGGCCAGACAGTTCTAGTATTACCGTTTTTGAACTACCAACAATTTTTAAGCCACATATTTGGTTACATTTCCGTCTTCTGACTGTTTTCTATCTGTTTCCTCCTCAGTACTTTGTCTTGCTGCTGTGTATCTTCCTGTTGGAGATCCTGGCTGGTGTCTTGGCTTATATCTACTATCAGCAGGTAATCCCCTTGGGCATATAGAATGGAAAGGTGCATAACCATACTTTTATAGTACATCCTGGGATTATAAGGTAGGTTGTTCATATAGAATTGTTCAAGAGTCACGAAGGTAAACAACATATGTTTGCTAAATTACAGTGTTTAATGTCATAGAATTTAAAAAGAAGTATATGTCATTTCATGTTAAAACTTCATGTCTGTGTTGAAGTCCTTTTACAGTAGAAAATCCCCAGAGCATGCTTGGCACATGCGTATGCCTCTATCTAAGCATGCAGTCACCAACATGGTAATAAAACACAAATTACTGTTTTCAGTTGGCATGTGCTGTGCAGAAAAGTTAACCATATCAGACAGCATGACGAATGACATTGCTCTGAGGACATTTTAGATGGCCCATTAAAAATACAAATATTAGGCTGACTGCATTCTTTTTGGTACTTTGTCAAAATGGAATGAAAAATATCTTGAGTAGCACATAAAACGTGACTAAATGTGCTGTCAGAGGAGCAATTTGTTTTTGATTTGGACTTGGCAAGCACTACAGTACATATACATACATCTGAATACAATATATTAACTGTCCAAATAGAGAAATAACACAGCTTGGCAGCACAACAAACAAACTGAACTCTGAAACTATGCTATTTTATTTAGGAATGATTTTCCTCATCTCTTGGATTGGGTTTAATGTAAAAAATGATGTACATTTTAGCCTAGTGCAGAGTCGGACTGGTGTCAAGTCTGCGACAACTGTCCTTAATGATGCAAATTTATTCAGCCTTAATTTTTTTGTGTTGTGACCGAGATCAGACTTTGCTCATTAAATGAAACTGCTGAACATGACGTCCAGTGAACAGAATAGTTTTATCTATAATATTTTGGTAAAGTTTTTTACTTTGTCAACCAGTTGTCTACAATTTGTATATTGATTTAGTGACTTGGTCATGATGTTGTCTTGCCATTGTCTTGACTCAGTTCTGTAAAAAGGGGTTCATGAAAAATTTTTGTAATAGTTTTTACTAACAATAAACACAACAATTGAATAATTTTACTGCTAGTAATAAAAACAAGAATGTGTCTTTTTCCATGTGTAATATTGGAAAAAGACCCAATATTACACATCGAAAGTGTGGCTAGCTGCATGGCCTGTAGCTCAGCAGTAGGACTGATCTTTGCCCACTGGTTCTCTACCCTCATTAAAACTGACTTAGATATAAATTATTTTACACAGTTGGTCTGAACATGATAAGTCACTGATCTCTGTTGCTCACTTGCTAATATTGCTCAATTCATGGCATCTGGTCTTTAGTCTAAGACACCAGACACTGACAGAAATGACTCACTATCTCTCATTCACATGTAGCAAGTTGTATTCAGTCCACCAGGTGGAACTGTTGAGTTATTTTCCTTTTTGTCAACTGGTGGTACCAAATGTTTAGTAGACAAACTGGAACCTACACAACAGCAAATGACTGAA
The DNA here is from genome assembly GCA_013358685.1 of Antennarius maculatus. Classification (NCBI taxonomy): domain Eukaryota; kingdom Metazoa; phylum Chordata; class Actinopteri; order Lophiiformes; family Antennariidae; genus Antennarius; species Antennarius maculatus. Next base: position 23,046,541 of record CM023606.1, read on the forward strand.
TTAAGATATACTGAATGATTTTGCTTGATATTTAAAGGAAGCTTGCTAAAGTTCAATAAAAAACACACTTCACCATTTCTTTGTATTTTAAAGAAAAAGCAGGTTGTGTGTTTCAGGTGTCCAGCTCAAATATGTGAAATGTAAACATATCAGCATTGCCTCCTTCAGACAATGAAGGCAGTATCTCGTGCACTTTTCTCACAACCTTCAAGCAATGAATGCTGTTTTGTTTCCATTTTTGTACCAGCTTTCAGTCTCACAACCCTCCATTACTTCAGCATACTTCTACAAGCTTTTGTAGGGAATATTTAATTTTTGACGCCTCAGATCTTTCTGACAGAAAGAAAATCTATAGTCATTGCAAAATTTAAATGTAATTCCTCACCTCACTACCAAAATTCTTGTTGCTGCTAGAAGATAGTTGATGTATACGTGGGTTCTGAGCTCATCCACATCCTCATATCCATGATCATCTACCTGTCACCTACATGAACAAATGTCATCCTTTTAAGTATATCCCTTCGTCTTAATGTATTTTGATGAGAGAGAGGAGAAAGAGAAAGGAGAGTGAGATTGACGGAGAAAGACATTGACCAAAACAGAGACTCCAGTCTGGTCTTATGGTGACTGCCTTTTCTACATGGTGAAAACTTTTGCTTTAGAAGCCCAAAGGAGGCATGTCTGAAACTATCATATGTGGGATGATGGCGGTAGCCCATTCAGGATGTCTAACACCAAACTTACTTTGAATGGTAACAGCATAACCATTGGTTATTGTGCTGTGGAAGGACTTTAGGAAACTGCTGTGCTGTCATATTCAGCTAAAGACAGAAACACTTGTGCTTCAGTAAAAAGACTTAGTGGTAGCGGTTTAGAAACATGGGTTTGTGCTTCATAAATACGCAGTGACACAGGGATTATTCTGTCATCAGTATATGTGGACTGAAGTGTTTTCACTCCATTTTTGGGAACTTGCTCAGATTTTCGTTGCCTTGTTGAAGGTGATACCATTAATGTAGGTAGCTGGTATTTTTATGGAATGGAAAGTACGTTTTCTGTTCTAAACGTGACCTGAAATAAATATTGAACTTCAAGAAGCAAAACATTGAAATTGTTCTGCTTCCTATGGAGTCCTTCACTCTTTGAAGTAATGAAGATTACGGTTGTTGGAAGCAGTAGACACAGTTCTGAGTAATATTCTTCAAAAAAAACGCTTATTAACATTTGTACATTTTTCAAGTTCAAATTGAAAAAGATATCAAAAAATATTTATAAAAAGTTTAAGAATGATTCTTACATGATTGAATCATGGAAACGGGTGCAGCTGTAGCTGTCATTGCTTTTTCTGACAGCATCGTCAAAGCAGCAGATGCTGATTCCTTCTTGACCTCTAGATGTCTCATATTTCCACGCCAGTGTCTGTACACACTTACCTACAGACCACAGTGTAACTCTGTAGTTGAAAGACTTGATCCAGTCTGGTTTCACATCCTGTGAATCATGATGATGGAACCAATTTTAGTTCTTGTGGGTCATGTTGTTATCCCAGATTGACTGTCTCTAATTATTGTTCTATTCTAAATCCTTAAATTACTGTTTTCATGTTGCTCCTGCAGTATCGCCCAGACTGCCAACAGGTAAAATAAAAGGCTTCCCCTTATCACCACCACCACCACATCCCTTATGTTTTCTCCACCTTTACTTTCCCCTTTGTCTTCTTCACCTCTCATTCCTAATCTCTCTCTACCCTCCCTTCCTCTCCTCATCATTCAGTCCCTTGATATCTCCTTCATGCTTTGATTTACAGTGGTTTCCCAGTTGGCTTGTTGCCATAGTAACTGAGCCCCAGACCTCCTGCTCTTCCAATGAGTGTTTTCTGCCACTGGTCTAGAGAATAAAAACAGACTTCCTCAGTCTTCACGACAGTTTTGTCTGCCCCTCTGTTTTAAAACTGCTGTTCATGAGAGTCAGCAATCACAACTGAATTATCACATGGTTAACTTGGTACTGGGATGAAGTTTTTGTGTTACCAGTTTGGGTGCTAGTGTGCGTGTCTGTCATCTTGTCTGAACAGTTGAATGAGGAGCTAAAGCAGAACCTGAGGGAGACCATGACGAAGATGTATCAGCAGAAATCCCATGAGCAAATCACCAAAGCAGTAGACAAGCTGCAGCAGGAGGTAAGTGTCAACATGAAGACATTGATTGGATACAGCTAATAATTTTACAAGTTGTAGATCAGTTTTGATTTTAACACAAACCCAGAATGATATTTGATTCAACAGAAGTGTGTTAGCGTGATTGAAAAGAGATAAGGCATGTTTAGTTTTACTTTATCCGTGCATAAAAGCTGATGATCCTGGGTTCTTGATCTTAAGATCGCCTGGTTACGGCACCTTTGACAAGAAATGAGCTGTTTGGAAATGTTTATGTGCTGCACACATCAAAATGACCAAAGTTTCAGCTCACTGGGTCGCAAAAATTCCTTGGGCTTGATGAAAGCAAATTCATCAATACATGACACGGGACAACCTTGTTGTGTTTTAGCAAGAAAGATCACTCCATCACTTTGTAACTTTGTAGCCATGGATGAGACTTGAATCCACAATTTCAGGCCAGACACGTAAGAAAAAATCAACAGAGACTCCGGCTGCCAAGAAAGTCGAATTGGTGACGTTTGCAGTTTGGGTGAAGGCATTGTTTCCGGGGATGTGAAGGGAGTTCCACTTCTAGATGACTTGGAAAAGGATCACATATATTACATCAGTCTCCACTAATTTCTTGAGGTAGCTGCATTAGAAAATGAAGATTTGGTGTGGAAACTGCTCTTCTCTGGCTATTGTTGACTGCTACTAGACAGTTTTGTTGGTGATACTAATTCTGTGGAGCCCTTTTTTTGGATGTCTAAGATGCCAACATCAGATATGTGTATTTAGGAAGGTAGCATTCACAGCATGATGAGAAATTCAAAGCTTCCCAGCAGAAATCGCACATTCATTTGAGACATTCTGATTGGATGGGGTTTGATAGCTTATCATTCTGTCAGATTAGAGATTTTGGTTATGAGGGCGAGTCAAAAGAAATCCAATCCAAGTCCCTCTGACTTCAGCTAAGGATGACAGACGTGTGTGCTGTAACTGCCCTTCTGCTTGTACCAGGGGCACATGAAGTAATGGATACATCTTTTTTATTACTTGTTTGTTTCACAATGAGACACCTCTTGGCTGTTAAATTTATATTCTTCATTGTTTCCAATCATTTGTTTGAATTTGGTGCTTTGTCACATTTGTCATGTTGTGAAGAATTTGGCTTTTTTGCAGAAAGGTATATGATATGTCTGCCAGTTCAGTATAAGCTGTAGCCAGCTGCTGGTTGACCCATTTTTGAAGAAGAGAAATATAATGAACTCTGATTTTAAGATATTTATAGATATTGTGATAGTATCTTCAGTAGTTAAATATTGTTGATATCATACATCAACTTGAAATGTTTGATTCTGCCTTTTTATGCTTCTCTGAAAGCATCAAAGCTTCCATCATAAGAAGTTGCTTCGTCTCTCCTGTTAGTTTAAGTGCTGTGGCAGCAACAGTTCGTCCGACTGGTCTGAGAGTGTCTGGATCCGCTCCAGAGAGGCAAACGGCAGAATAGTGCCCGACAGCTGCTGCAAGTCTCCCACTGAGCTCTGTGGGCGGAGAGACCACCCATCGAACATCTACAAGGTGGAGGTGAGAGAGAAACTCTAACTGAATACCTGGCATTCGCTTGATGTGAGCCTTGAGCACTTGTTCCAGGTCAGCAAATATAACTCTATCCTGTCGATATTTTAGGGTGGCTGCATCACCAAACTGGAGAATTTCATCCTGGACCATCTAAAGATCATTGGGGCAGTTGGTGTTGGGATTGCTTGTGTACAGGTGTGCTCAGGATACTACTCTCTCAACATTTTTTTTGCATGTAAATAGTATTAAATGCATGTTTGGGGGTTCATTGAAGTTTTGCTAAACTTTCCTTCTCGTCTGTTCAACCACCAGATCATAGGGATGGTATTCACATGCTGCCTATATCGAAGTCTAAAGGCAGAGCCGTACTAAGAAAAGGAGAAGAATATAAGTGTGTGGGTGAAGGAGGGAACTTGATCACCACGTCATACTCAAATAGCCCATAGGCTCTTTTCCTTTGTCCTGCACACAAGGGATGGAAAATCTGGCAAGGGATCAAAATGCACATCAGAGGATCTCATTTTAGTAAATAGAGGGTGGAAAAACACTACAAGTCATCTTGAAGTAATTAGTCACTCAGGTTTCAGTCTCAGCCACACTATCGAGATCATAGAGCTGTGAGAAACACCTCTGAGACAAAATGATGGGAATTTAGGTACAGATTGTGCAAATTAGTGTCAGACAGCCTTGTTGGGACTAATACATTGTAGTTTTCTTCCACTCCGGCTTCCTCAATGTTGGGTCTATTCTTGTTTGTCAATGAGAAATCATGTTTGTGTAAAAATCAGTGGTGAAAAACTGGCACTTTGCCAAAAATGTTAATCCTGGTTGCAGCAGCTTCCATTCCATGGCATCATGTTTTATAAGCCTACTATAAGAGTGTCTTAAACTTCAACAGCATTTCATTTCCACCCTCACTAGTCTTTCATGTATTTTAGACATATTTTCTTGATAGTGGCAATTTTAAAACTGTTAGCTATATGAAACATTATCGTCTGTAACACTTCAGCGTGTTTCTTCTGAGCAATGAGACATTGATACGTCGTGGTCTTGATTTAAAAAAAAAAATCTTTGCTATCTTAAAGACCAGAGAAGGATCTGCTACCTTCCACAGTGAAGGTTCACAAGGTGGTGAGTTTGTACCTGTGACATAAGACAATTTTACAGCAACATTTTAAACCTGTTTGTTGACTCTGAGGTGTCCGGACCGACATTAATGAAGTAAAGTTGTTAATATTTTGATTCTACATACCCGCAGTGCCACTGACATTCATTGCTCATAAGAAAACACCTTTTTTGTATGAGGGATTTATCCAATGATGCCAAATTTAACTTTGTGTAAGGACCTACTGTATCTCTACCAGCCTGACTTGTTCATCTACTGATGTTAGTCTTCCCTAGATTGTTTTCAAAAATGAAGATTTTTTTTTAACTTTACTGTACAATATATATATTATTGTATAACAGCCACATTGGAAATAATTTTCATTTGCTGTTAATGCCTTTTTTACTGTGTGCCTTAGAGAAAACACTGAATTAATCTGCTGTATTTCTGTTTGTAATGATTAGTTTAAATAAACTCCAATAGTTCACTTCTGCTGTGTTTGCTTTTTCAGCAAAAGTAAGGTAGTACATATTAACGTTAACAAAATATAAGAATAATATCCATAATTTAGTGTGGAAGATTATAATTTTAAAAACAACTTCACAATATAGTAATAACTTTGAAGAGCGGGACTTAAAATGCTGAGCAGCTGTTGATTCAAGTCAAAAGATGATCTGACAAAAATGTGTGTACAGAAAAATCATGTCCCTGTAGCCAGTGGCCCTTAAACAATTGGTACCAGCTTACAGCTGCATTAGTGTATTAACCCAAAGTCAATTCCCTAATGTTGCTCTACTGTGGTGATGTAAATTTAAGATGTGAGACACATTAGTGATTGTTAATGCTGGCATGTATAGCCTCTGCTATGAGATCTATATGGTCTGTAATGCGAGGTGTTTGCTTCTGGGTGCAATGCCAGATCATCAGACCGTCTGTGTTATTGAGACTGACTGCACCAGTGTCAGTGCTGCAAAGAGCAACAGTTCCTGTGTGCAAACACAGGGTGGCAGCACCCACAAGGCTTTCACTGCCGATACACCTCTCTGATGGAAACAGTCTGGTGAGGGATTACCCCCTCCCCAAACACAGAGACGTGTTCCTAATTCACATAGGCACAAAATCTTTAATATGGGTTCCAGGAGGGAAAAAAGAGAGAAAATGCACAAAAAGACAAAGTCTACAGTCAGTCGCCTGCTTGAGTTTTATCAATAAAAATCTTTAGTGAATTATTCTGCAAACATGCCTGTTGGTGTCAAAAGCAGCAAGAAAATGAAATGACAATCAGGAAACTTACATGTACATTACAGTGAAAGTACTGTGAATAGGACACATTTCTGAGGAGCAGACAACTGTGGAATGCAAGTCTGCCCTCCTCCTTTACAGTCTTTGACTTTCCCTGTCTGACACTTTTATGACGACAGAAAAACAAGACAAGCCTTTGAACAGCCGATGTGTCCCATCAAGTCCCTTTGGAAGAAAACGATAATAAGTTTTGCTTCTCTGTGCGAGCGTACCTGGTTGTTCAGCCTGCTGGTGATGACAGTCCTCATGTGGGCTAACACGAGGCATATGCTAATAATGCCAGTGCATGACATTTCCAAAATATCTCCTGCAGTCCTTCAAGCAGTCGTCTATTTGGTGCACATATCACCTGCTGCACCTTGGCCTGTTGGCCCGTCTTCCAGAGAGGTGTGCTATTTTCAGTCTGGGGGGAGGGGGGTGTAGTGCTCCCTTCTTCCTTCCTTGGAGGTGATGGGATTTCTGTGCATACGGTCAAGCTGTGCACTATTTCGTCTGCAGCTGGTGACAGGAGGAGGAACATGCAGGCATTCCCAGGACCACCCGAGGGGACAGAAACCTCTACGTGTGAGTGTAATTTTAGAAGAAGTGTGTATTAATTTCAACTCAAATGTATTTAAACGGTGGTAGCTGTCCGTGTGCTGACGTTAATGTTGTGTAGTTTCTGGTTTGGTTTCACAACAGTTCCATTTATCATTAGTCAAAGTGGCTCCTGTCTTCATTGGGGTTGGGTTGAGGTCAATGCAGGGTCAGTGTTTAACCTGACTGAGGACGTGATTATAAACCACAGAGATAAAGACCACAGTGGTTTCCAATCTATGAGGTGCATTATTTTGTTTGGATTTTTTAACAATGCTGTTTGTGTGTGATTGTTTGAACCTTATCGGGCCTGTAAAAATTCAAATACATCAATCTGAAAAGAAAAATGACTTTTGAAGCCACATTGAATATAAAAATACATCCTCTGAAATGTCACCACAAATAGGCATTTCATTGTTTTAATGTCACAAGCCAAAAAAGGTTGGGTTCTATGGAGTGACCTTATGTCAGCATCTGTTTGTGTACACTTAATACAAAGTAGACGTGCTGTCAGGAAAGCACCATGGGTAATTCAGTGAGCAGAACATTTCCAGGGGCTCTGAACCTTAATGGCTGTGACCATTGGCCAGTTAACCCGGAGCTGTTACCACAGGTGAATATAAGACATTTAAACATAAATCCGCTCTCATGCTGAGCTGTATGTACGCTTTGCATCCAAATGTCTCGGCTGCAGGCAAAGACGTGTCAGGTCACTTAATTTTCCTCCGAGGCCGCGGGTGTTTACATGGTGTATGTGTGAGGAGGGAGGGGGGAATGTGGAGTCTGTAGATGGCAGCAGCGCTCCTACACAATGTGTCTCAATGAAATGAAAGGAAAATCTGAATGTCTTCATGGTCAAGTGCTGCGAACTGAAACTGAATTTAATTGGAGTAATCCAGTAAAACAAGGAAAATAATCTACTGTATTTTTGGAATAAATTCATTTGTTCCCAAGAGCTGTTTCTTTGCACGCCTGTGCATATATGCACAGGCCTGATGTATGCACTGTCATCTTCTGGGTACAGCTGCATGAATTTAGTTTATTTAATTCCAAGCAGAAATGGATTAATCCAGTATGATTAATGCAAACCAACACCTTCTGTTTCATCCTCATGATGATTCTGACTGTAGGTCGGGGACAAGAGCCGTGTGAAATAAAACCTCTCACAGAGCTGCCTCAGAGCTTTTGGGATATGTAACCGGTGCATCTCTTAAAAGGAGGAGTCACTCTGAGTATGCACATCACGGTTAATCCTCCTGTATGTTGACAAGAGGCTCACATGTGACTCTTATCCCACTGCATACAGATACAGTAGCCTACACCACATACATCACTCTGTCACTCACTTGCTCAGTCAGGCTTACTTTTCACCCTTGCTTGCTCCCTGAAGCAAAGAGCCTCAACATCTGGCTCTCCATCCTCTCCTTCTTCTGGGTCACATCTCATTCAGGCAGATAGATTCTGAGTCCTTAGGTGTTTAGACCCGATCCAAAGTAGTTTGACCAGCTGGCTTTCAATTCTCGCGGGGCTTGAGCGTATCTGTTTGAGGCGGTGGGGGTTGAGTGTCCCTAGGGTTTGGAACAGTTTTGCAGCCACAGATGTGGAATTGGAAGGAGCTGTGAAGGCCATAGCCATATATGTGATACTGTACTTCACAAAGAGGAGGAAAAAAGTGTTCAGTAACATCATAAATACTTGACATTCAAAGTGTTTTGAGCTTTGGAAGAGAATGATAAATTGCAGAAAGTACGGTTTGGTTAAAACTTTCTAATGAGAGAGGCTGTGAATCCAAATTATATACCACAGATTTTTTTTTAACTACCAAAAGTTCTTTTTTAACAAGGAAATTAATGTTTGATTTGGATTTCCAATCTTTTTCAGAATTGATGCCCTCACTGAGATAATGTTCCATTCAGCTATCAGTGTTCCATCCAGCCGTCATACTGGACAGCTGAGTTTGTACTTGGCCATAAATTAAAACGTTATTTAATTTCTCACCAATCCCCCAAAAAGGAAAGACAATGTGTTAACTTTCAACATGTTTCCCTAAAGCTGATTCAGACCGTCACTTCTTAGCAGAAGATCCAACAAAAAACATTTTGCCAATAAAATGCAATAAAGTGTGATGAGCCAAATGACAGCATGGTTAAAATTTTTAACTCAAGTCTTCTAAAAGGTCAGCATTCAACAGTTTAAAATGTAAAAGTGATGGTTAAGCAGAATAACTCCTGCCAGTACACTTTTCTGTTGTATTACTGGATTCCTTTCAGTAAGTTTAATAATTGACATAGTACATGTTGGCTGGACTTTGAATATAAATATGGAACTTAGTTTCAAGCCTAAACAATCCTGCAACAATCAGTACGTTTCATCATGTGGAATCTCTCCTCACCAGTAGCTACTGTAGGTTTCTGTGTTAAATATAGAGGAGTGAAATAAAAGAAATGGAACAGAACAAAATATTTTACCTGAATGAAATAGTTCCAGGCATGTGTTTGGTTATCTTCAATTCAATTGAAAATTACATGTTATCCAAAATAATGACTTTTAAAAAAGCAAAGAGTTAGGTTAGGGTTAGAAAACACTTCTTTTCAGGTTGAGAATTCTTCCCTTTTCTCAGGGCTAAACCACTTTCTAAATTACACTGAATTATTTCATATTGTCACGTAATAAAACCTAAATTGAGACACTTCTAGTTTTATATTTTAAAATGACTGAATACATTTCACAGGATACGGATGAACTGTATGTTATGTTGTAACATTTGTTCTGTGAATGAGAAATTTTTACACTTGCGAGTTTCATATCTACGAGGACTTCTGTTACACACCTGATGAAAAAGCACCTAACTCACAGGAGCCAAGAATCATCACCACTCAGTGCTACAACTGAACTGAATACCAATGCACAGCCACACACCTCAATGTGTCTTTATTTAATTAACACCTTCTGCTGACTCTCACAGATTGAATGATGAATGAATGAATGAATGAATGAATGAATGAAACCTCTATTGAAGTGATTCAGAGATCACTACACAGCTGAATGTTGTGTGGGAAGAAGGATGTGAGGCCTGTTTCTGTTCTTATCCTGGGCTTGCTGCACCTTGGCCCTGAGGGTAACAGTGTCTGCTGAGACCACAAATGGTGTGATGGGTCAGGGGAATGATTTTGTGTGATGAATGTATTGTGCACTGGTCCACTAGTTCCTAGAAAATAGCATCAACATGGTTTTGTCCTCATTAAAACTATGTTTCTTTAAAAGGTAGAACCATTGCTGTGCTTTTGTGAACCTCGACCTGATTTAGCATTCCATGTTAATTTGCAATTGTTGCTGCAATAATAGTGCACAGGCAATTGTACTCTTTTGCAATCTGAATGTTTGTTTTGTTCATGCTTATTGGAGTCAGAGAGATTTCTCCTAAAAACCATGATTCATTTCTTTCTTTTTGTGTTTAAATTTAGTGCATTATCTCTTTTTGTGTTTGCATGCCAACAACTGGTGTGTCACAAAATTATCACATTATCTGTGAGTCCATAATAGGAACCCCCCCCCCCCGTGTGTAGATTAATGAAGAGATGAACATTATGTTCTAATCATTTCGAGTCAGTGAATAACAACACATACTGTACATTAGTCAGCATAGAAATAAAATTTATTAAATGCATGTGGTTCAGTTAGTTTACCGCACGTTTCTTAGAAGCAAAAAAGAACATCTTAATAACTTTAGTTCTGAACAAATATTTTTTGACTTAACATTTGAAAAACAAGAAAAGTTGTTTTCCATTTTGTTACGGCTGTAGTTCATGTCTATTGTACATATTGTGTATCCCTCTGCAACCCTGCCTCTGAGCCCATCGAACTGTGACTGTGATTTTTAGTATTGAATTAGTGTCTACTCTCATTAAGAGCTGGTAGTGTTTTGTTTTCCATTTGTGTGTTTTAGTTAGTGAAGTTGGTAATTTTGTATTTTAAAGCTAGTCCTCTGTTGCATTTTTATTCATCTTTGAACAGCACCCATTGGCCTCAATCCTGTTTGTTAAAAGAAATATTTTAGTTAAACTCTTGTACTTAACACAAAATTATAAATAAATGTTTTATGTTCCCCCTTTAAAATCTGGGTTGTTATGTTATTTCCCCAGTCCTTTAGCTGGGTTGTAACACATTTGCTTTTCTTTTCATGCTTTTATCTTGAGGAATCAAATTCATTGTTTTGCACTGGTGAAAATGAGCTTTGTTATGTTGTAGTGACCCAAATGAACCTGTTACAAGTTAAAATACAATATGAATATATATTACTGTATTCACCTCGGATCAGCAGTGCCAAGTCACTATGAAAAATATGTACTGGGGGCTGGGTTGTATGAGGGCTGGGTTGTCCCATTATTGACCTCATTGTGCTTCCATCAACACTTGACACAAAGCAGCAGTCTGTCAACAGTCTGAACAAGAGTGTCAGGTGCAAAACTCAAATCAATGGTCAAAACTCCAGAAAGAACAGATTTTCAAAAAGAGTTTTTAATACATGCTCTTTGTAAAAATCCGTCGAACAAAGTATATTTTAAAACTATCCCATTATTATGCTCTCTTTAAAGGTTTGAAAAAACTTTTTTAACCTCATGCACACACTCACACTCACACACACACGCACGCACACACACACACACACACACACACAGAACCAATTTCTTTTTTCCCCGTCCACATTAAGACAATGTGTAATAATGTACACACATTTATAGAATCACGTGCACACTGCTCACAGGTTCCTGAATACAGAAAACACAAACAGCTCTTCTAATTTCTGAACGTTTATAAAAATTAATAAAATTGTAACTTCAAAATTTTAATTTTTAAAAGGCCACTTTGCTAAACTTATCATTAATGCACTGATTTTTAAGAACAGGTCTTGTGATTTTGTGCAGTTCAGAGTTCTTTGAAGATAGCAAGTAATTGAATTAATAATTTTAATTTAAAAATGTAAAATTATAACTGTTAGATAACCACGCATTGGAATTTTCAGCAGCATTTGAAGTAAAATAAATGAAAATAAGTTAAATTGAATAATTTTACCACCTATCTCTGTGACATTTTAAGTTAATATTAGATTTAAACAGCTTTAACTGAGTAAAGTTATCTTTTTTTTCAGGTCGAGCCAGTAATAGTTCTGTTACTATGACAGTGAGAAAAGAATTTAACGTGTTTAATCTGACAATGTGTGTGTGTGCGTGTGTGTGTGTATGTGTGTGTGTGTGTGTGTGTGTGTGTGTGTGTGTTTGTGTTGTTTTGTATTTTAAATACAGCAGGTGAACTCATCGATAGCATCTTAATAGCTTTGAGGGTCAATGACAGATTTGATCAGAGGCACCAGGGACATTAAAAGTGTGTTAAAAGATTTCCTAATTTGGTAAATAAAATTCTTATCAACATTCTTGGTTTAAGGCCACGGGGTGAAATGGTAATGTAGAATTATTTTTAATATAATTTTGATAAAATGTGCTCATGCTGATAACTCTAACCCACCCCCCCCCCCCCAAAAAAAAAAAAACCCAGACAGTTCTTCACTACTTAGACCAGTCAAAAATAACAAAATAACAAAACAAAACCAATGGACTACCTAACCTCTATTTTTTCACTGGGATTCTGAAATTTGGGTTTACATATTTTAAGCAAGTGACGCTCAACTATATCACACACAGACCAGACATTCCACACCCACTGAGATCACATGACCACTATAAACTGTGTTATGTAAAAAACAACAGATTAATTCAATTGAACTTTTATAAAAACATGTAGCCAGAAGTGTTTCACACAGAAAAATTACCTCACCCAAACAACACCCAATTCATAAATAATGATATTAAATTGGATTATAAAATGGAATTGAACATGTTAAAGATTAGTAAAAGTCAGTAAACATGAGGGTTAAAAATAATACAAAACAAAAGCTATAATAAGATTTACGTGATAACATCATAAAAGTAGAACACCCACTGGTTTGTTCATGAAACACGTGAAAGTGAGGATTTGACTCAAAAAATGAACGCTGGTGTACAAAACAAAACGTAATAAGAGCATGTCAGACATTAACACAACATCTCTAAAACATATCTTTTTCAACATTAACAATTACAGTCTTTACAATCAAACTCAGAACTGGCACCAATCAGAAAGACCACTCCGCTACAAAATGCGCAGTTACATTGTCTCCACGGCTACAAACCAAGCACATGCCAAAATGTCACTTAACTTTTGTTTGAAGTGTGGGAACGTTTGTTTTTTCTCTCAGGCTGTTGCTGACCCTTTTTAATGGATCCAGTATACATTAAAGCAGATCTCCGGTTCTAATATCATTTTTTTTAGTGGCCCATGGTTAAATAGCAATTTTTCCTAAAATCTGTTTGAAACTTGCCAAGTGATGGATTACCTCGTGTTTCTTGTCATGATAGAACTAGGCTGGTATGGGTAATGTTAACAACACTTTTACTCATTAAAACACCATATGCTACTTGTTTATAATAAATATAAATTATTTAGTCAATGTCCACAATATAATGAGAGAGAGAAGAGTCTATGGGAGATGAGAGAGAGATGACCAGAGAGGCAAATGAAGAGAGAGAGACAGAGACAAGAGAACTCAATTTTCTCAAGCTGAAGCAGCAGGATCTGAAGATGTTTCTGTTTAATGGCAGAAGAACACAGGTGAAAGGTTTTTGGTATCCACCGATCGGTTTAGTTCACAAAATAGAGGTTTCTAACCAAAATGGTTCCAGAGTGTTAGATGGATAAAGAACTCCCCTAAGAGAAATACAGCTTTCCATTTTACTTGCAGAGTGTTTTACAGACAGGACAAATTTGTGAAAGGTGTTATCTAGAATTGGAACAAGACAGCCAGAATGTTTCATACAAGTTACAAACACTTGGAACTCAATAGGACTAGACTCTCTTTTCAGTCAGCCTGCCACATGCAGTGGAACTCAACTTCTTCTTCTTCTTCTTCTTCTTCTTCTTCTTTTCCCTGACCCTCCAGCAGCTGGTGGACAACACCGGGCCAGCGTTGGCGGATGCCCAGGCTGTGAGCTCCCTGCTGAACATCCAGTCCACCAGGGTGGCTCAGAGGGTGCTACAACTGTGGAGGCAAAGACTCTCCGGGAAGGAGAGAAGCCTCCTCCTGGAGGATAGTACAGGGACTGTGCCGGACAGCAAAGACCCTTTCCCTGAGGTCCACATCAGTCCCCTGTTTGGGGAGCTGGAGGGTCCCCTCCTCAGAGATGAACGACAAATCAGCCTGCACACGGCCAACAAAAAAGTACTGTACAAATACTGTGTCAAAGTAATCAACAAGAGAAACCTATGTAACAGAGCGCCCACTGCCTGGGCAAGCAGGATGACGGGAAATGGAAATGACCCACAGTGGAGACTTCTATACAAACCTCCCCTCAAGAAAAAAACAGCCGACCTCCAGTGGAGAATTTTACACGGTGCCATCGGTTCCAATGCTTTTATCTCTGTTTTTAACCCTGCTGTGTCCAGCCAGTGTCCCTTCTGTCCCCTTCGTGAGACAGTCTTTCATGCTTTCAGTGAGTGTGGGAGACTTGCAGTGCTCTTCACTCTTCTAACGAATGTTTTTAATCTGTTCAGTGAAAATTTTAGTGTGAGGAAATTCGTCTACGGTGCTGGGTACAATAAATCGAATCAGAGAAAGTGGCAGCTTTTAAACTTTATCTCTGGAGAAGCAAAACTCGCAATTTACGTGACCAGGAAGAGAAGAATTGAAAACAAAACTGTTCAAGACGCAGCCACTGTTTTTTGCTGTAACATCAGATGTCGCTTAAAACTAGAATTTGGTTTCTATAAAATGACAAAAGACCTAAATAACTTTAGGAACATCTGGTGTCACAAAAATGTCCTATGCACCTCAATTGATGATCAACTCAATTTTGCAAACTTCCTGATATAATGCACTGATTTTTGATTGTATTTCCTCTTACTTTATTGGTTTTTAGTGTTCCTGAAGCTCTTTAGTGTTTTCATCTAATGTAAAATTGTAAAATGTTTTGAATGTGATTAAAGTGTTTTTGAAAAAGTCAAAAAAAAAAGTCTTCTTCTTTTCCTTTCGGCTTTTCCCTTCAGGGGTCGCCACACCATAAACCTCCTCTTTGGTCTTCCTCTAGGCCTCCTGCCTGGCAGTTCAAAACTCAGCATCCTTCTGCCGATATATTCACTGTCTCTCCTCTGGACATGTCCAAACCATCTCATTCTGGCCTCCCTGACTTTATCTCCAAAACCTCTGACATGTGCTGTCCCTCTGATGTACTCATTCCTGATCCTATCCTTCCTGGTCACCCCCAGAGAGAACCTCAGCATCTTTATCTCTGCTACCTCCAGCTCTGTCTCCTGTCTTTTCCTCAGTGACACTCAGTGACATTTTTCCTCAGTGACACTGTCTCTAGACCAAACAACATTGCTGGTCTCACCAGTTTTGTACACCTTTCCTTTCATTTTAGCTGAAACTCTTCTATCCAACATCACACCTGACACTTTTCTCCACCCGTTCCATCCTGCCTGTACACGCTTCTTCACCTGTCCAAAGAAAATTTAAAGTATGGATGGATTACTTTTGTGTTATTTTTACATATTGACATTGAACTAAAAGAATCAGACTCAGAGCTTTATTGTCATGCTGTCACATGTTTTCACATGGGACAGTACGAAATCCCTCTCGGAAGGTCCCAGTTAGCTCGTTTGACAAATAAGGTAAGAAAAACAAAGAAAAAAAGTGAAATATGTACGATATATAAAGTGTCAAGTGTCTTAACAGCAATTTTATTTACAATGTAGCAACTTAAGTGTGTGGGTGCTCAGTCTATTGCACTTGAAAGAAGCACCAAATTGCACCAAATCCCTGTGCGTTGTGGTCACATACAGGGCATCATGAGGGTGACTACAAGGCACCACCGGAGTTCAGCTGTCTCACAGCCTCTGGAAAGAAGCTGTTCAGCCTGGTGGTCCTGCTCCGGAGGCTCCATAGTCTCCTGCTGAGAGGACGGGTTGGAATAGACTGTGTGCTGGGTGGGTGGGGTCTGCCATGATGTGGGTGGCCCTCCTTCTACACCTATTCATGTAGATTTCTGCGGTGGTAGGTAGGTCACCCCCTATCTACCACCACTGTGGTAGGTACGGGGTGGCCTTCACAACCTTCTGCAGAGCTTTCCTGTCTGCTGCAGAGCAGCTGCTGTGCCACACGGTGATGTTGGTAGTGAGGATGCTCTCCACCGCACCCCTGTAGAAGCACTTCAGGACGGGACCCCCCAGTCCAGCACGCCTCAGCTTCCTGAGGAAGTAGAGCCGCTGGTGGGCCTTCCTGAGCAGGTAGGAGGTGTTACAGCTCAGGTGAGGTCCTTCGTGAGATAAACCCCCAAGTACCTGTAGCTGGAGATCACGTCCACAGCTGTTCCTCCGATGTGCAGGGGGGAGGGGAGTGTCTTTTCCTCCTGACATCTACCACCATCTCCTTGGTCTTCCCCACGTTGATGCAGAGGTTGTTGTATCTGCACTGCTGCAGACACGACAACCTGGTGTATTGGAGCACCAGATGCTCCAATACACTTCCTTAATCACCCTAACCTGCTGCACGTCCTTCCCATCTCTGTCTCTCTGTCTTGCCAACCTGGAGGGTTGGCCCTCCCTCCTAACTGTCCAAGCTAGTATAGAAGTCATCATAAACCCCTTGTTTGGCGTTTGCTACCTCTACTCTCACTATACGCTGCATCTCCCTGTACTCCTGTCTACTCTCCCCAGTCCTCTCAGTGTCCCACTTCTTCTTAGCTAACCTCTTTCTCTGTATACACTCCTGTACCTCCTCATTCCACCACCAAGTGTCCTTATCTACTTTCCTTCCAGATGACACACCAAGTACTCTCCTACCTGTCTCCCTGATCACATTAGCTGCAGTTGTCCAGTCATCTGGAAGCCCCTCCTGACCACCCAGAGGCTGTTTTAACTCCTTCCTAAAAGTCATGCAACACTCTTCCTTTTTCAGCTTCCACCATTTTGTCTTCTGCTCTACCTCTGCCCTCTTCATCTTCCTCACCACCAGAATCATCCTATACACCACCATCCTATGCTGTTTGGCTACACTCTCGCCTACCACTATTTTGCAGTCACTGATCTCCTTCAGATCGCACCGTCTACACAAGATGTAGTCTACCTGTGTGCTCCTACCTTCACTCTTTTAGGTCACCCTATGTTCCTGCCTCTTCTGGAAGAAAGTATTCACTGTAGCCATTTCCATCCTTTTTGCAAAGTCAACTACCATCTGTCCTTCTACATTTGTCTCCTGGATATCAAATCTGCCCATCACCTCCTCATCACCTATGTTTCCTGAACCAACATGTCCATTGGAGTCTGGCTTGTGCCCTCTTGCGGCTACATTATTGCATGTTCATAATAGTTAATAATTTTTATTGTTGAAGTCTCATGATGACACCAATCTATTTTGAAGCAGGCCACATTTGTTTTTATTTCACAGTTCGAGGTTGGATATGTAACTGCAGAGAAGTTATCTTTTGTCAAATAAATAAAAAACTCAATCATTATAGTTTTAATTTAGTGTCCTGATTTATTTTTATCCATTCCACCAATTTATTCCGAGATATTTTCAATGATAATCCATATAATGTCCAAGCAGTCAAAATCAATGCCTATAGGAGTTTTAGTAGTTGGTGTGTGTGTCTGTTTGTCCATATGTATGTGATTGAGTGACTGTATGAGAGAGAGAGAGAAAGTGAGATAGAGAGAAAGACCATGTGTGTGTGTGTGTGTGTGTGCTTTTGTGTGTGTGCGCACTATGTAACACAGTTAAAGTATCTGTACAATATAAAAATTATTAATTTGAACTGAAGTGAGAAAGTGTCAAACTAAGAGCAAGCAGGTTAAAAAAGAAAAAAAAAGACTGGAGTGGAGGCAGTTACCAATGCGACAGGAGCAGTTTTCAGCTCTGTCTGGTCAAATGCACCGCGTACGTGCAACAAAACAAAACAAGAAACAAATTGACCAAGTAACTTTAAATAGACCGAAATAGAGGCAACCTGGAGAAAACCTAAGGATAGCAACGTGAGCTACAGTGAGATCAGTCAATGTCTGTGTGTGTGTGCCAGAGTGGGACAGCAACAGGTACAGTAGCTCTCCCCTAGCTGCAGTCTTTGTAGGGAGGGGCGGGCGCTGTGTGTGACAGTTATGAGGATTTTTCGATTTTTCACAAGTTTTACTCGTATCGTGCTCGTAATCATCATAAATGCTTTATCAACCCTAATCTCTCTCTCTCTCTCATATACAGTATATATATATGTATATATATATATATATATACATATATATACAGCATATATATATATATATATATATATATACAGTATACATATATATCTATATATTGTACATACTGCATATACTGTATACACTGCAAATCAGTGTGACGTCTGCTGTTGTTACTGAGACACCAGTTCAGATATGCGTGGCTTCACCTTGGCAAGTGCTACTCTTATGTCATTTTCACAGCAAAGTCTGTTTCTTTTGTTTTCCATGCAGCTTAAGGAAGTGATCCTTTATTTTTGCCAGTGTGAGACTGGAGTTGCTCACCTTGACATTGCAAATCATGCTGAACGCTGACTCCCATCATGTTCCGTTATACAGTACATGTAAATTTACGTTGCACATATTCGTCCAACCACTTTCTTTTTTTGCTCAAAATAGTTACTATGAATTAAAATATTAAAAAAGCAATCAGATGATGTACCATCATGACAGGCATGAATCGACTACTGAGTGCGCAAAATCCCCTGTAGCACAGGTAGGCTAATCAACGTAGTGTGATCACCTGCAGCCATTGGTGGCTAAGGGGGGCGTGTCATCACGAATTGACATGATATGTCAAAAGACAGTGATTCGTGTGTTTGGCAAAAACACCCGAGTGGGCTTGCCTCCCTCTCCTGTGTCGCGTCCATCTTTGTTGTCAGTCACCCTGCTTTTGACCAGTGGCACAGGTAGGAAGTGACGTGCCGCTGCAGCCTACGGGTCCCTCAATGGACCAAATTTAAAATGCTTGCGCATTGACTCACCATTCACGATTAATTGCGTTAATTTTTGTAGCGCGTTAATTTGCAGCGTAATTAATTAATCTAATTAACGCATTAAACTGACAGCCCTAGTATATATATATATATATATATATACAGTATATATACAGTGTGCTCTCGTTCCTCGTGGTTAATGTGTTCCAGGAACCACACACGATTAATGAATTCCACGACTGAGCGACAAACGATTTATGTTATCATTAATGGTAATTTAAATGTTTATGAACCCTCCCCATACTGATATTAAATCACCTTCTATCTGTATTACCTTTTCCCACAGTCTAATCTTCTGTTTAAAGAACATTTTTGTCTCACGTAAGTCACAGAACAGAGCTCATTTCCGGATGCTGTCAGCCAATTGAATGCGCGTACGGTATCACGTGACTGCCTACCAAATATCTGCGATGAAGTGAAGTTACAAGCTTTGATGCGCAAATCTCTTTATATATATATATATATATATATATATATATATATATACACACACACACACACACACACACACACACACACACACACACACACACACACACACACACACACACACACACACACATATATATATATATATATATATATATATATATATATATACATATATATATACACACACATACAGTTTCTTGTAACTTCCTTCCCTCCTCACTCCTCAGTGTCACTCAGAGGGGAATATGACAGAGTACAGTGGTACCTCTACTTACGAAATTAATTGGTTCTGGAAGAAATTTCGTAAGTAGAAAATTTTGTAAGTAGAGACATTTCCATGCAAATGCCGTAATCCGTTCCAAGCCCCCCAAAATTCAGACATAAATGTTTTATAAAGCATAAAAATGCATCAAAACATGTAACAAATACATGTTACAATTAGATTATTACACAATAAATGAGAATTGTGCACAATGTAAAGAACAAAGAATAGAGTAAAGAATAACAATGATGGTCATTTACCTTTTAACTGCTGTCCTCATTGTTTTTTGCCCTCTTTGGTTCATGCACTCCTGCCTCACCATGCCGAACAACAGAGTGATTTCCATTCCGCCTTCTGAACTTCTCCAACCACCCACGCAATGCCTTAAACTCCTTAAACTTCCTTTTGTTTTAATAACATGGCGATTGTAGATGCATTACGGCCATATTCTTTGGTGAGATCAACCAAACACATCCCTTTTTCATGCTTCTCTATTATCTCTTGCTTTGTTTGTATGGACAAAAAAACTCTTTTCTTCATCTTTTCCTTTCCTCTTTTCTCCATCACTTTCTTGGGGTCCGTAGTGAATACTCTAAAAGTTAATATATTTACGTAAAACTATCAGAACACCTCATGGGTCGAAGGCCGAATGCATAGACCCCTATCTAGCTACACACAGAGGTCCCTCCTAGCCAATGGGATGCCAGGATGCTAGGTGATAGCCAATGGCAGAGCAGCTATAAGAATGTCGCTCTCAGGAACCTTTGAGTGCTGCGAGTAGCAGCCCATATTGTATTTTCACCTTTCGTAATTCGAAATTTCTTTCGTAACTACAGGCAATATTATCCAGTTGAGGTGTTTCGTAAGTAGAAAATTTCATATTTAGAGACATTCGTAAGTAGAGGTACCACTGTATTAATTGTTTTTTCCTGTTCTACCTTTTTTCTTTTTTGTTGCTGTAGTTTCATAATTTTTTACCCTACCCTGCATGAGAAGGCAGGAGCTGTTGATCGGATATGCCTCCACTCTTGGTGTGTGTGCCATTGATGGGAAAAGGGATGGATGTTGGAATAGGGGTGTGCGTGGTGGAGGTGGGGGCTGTGAATTTCTGGGGCATAAAAAGTCCACTACTATTTGTCACCGTCGGCTCTGGCTGGCTGTCAGTGGGCCTGGCTGCACGCCTCTGGGAGCTCCGTGTGTCTGCCAGGCAGGTACCTGGGCGCCTGTTACTACCTCTTCATTGGGAGGGTGCAGAAGAGGAAGTTACCTTCGTCAAACTAGAGGACCTCTATAACATGCAAAGCAAGGCAGGGCGATAATTAAAAAAAACTAGGCTACTTTTTTTCACCTTCAAGCTTCTGCAGACCTCATGAATATAATGTGGATGACAAATCAACACACTGAAGAACAATCTGTGTCAATAGCATTTAAGAATAGTAAAGTAACTTATTGAGAGGGGATACTTGACAAGAGTTTGAAATGCATGTATATTCATTGTGGATATAATGAATATACACCTCATAGGGAGGAGAGGTGCAGCTTGCTAAAAGCTGTGAAAGTGTGCTCTCGTTCCTCGCGGTTAATGCGTTCCAGGAACTACACATGATTAATGCATTCCGCGATACAACAACAAACTATTTATATTATTATTTAGTCTTAAGTCTTAAGCGTTGATGCGCGAATGCGCGAAGGCGCACCGTATTTGTTATTTGTTGTAGAGACTCTTAACTGCCCTCCTGCAGTTGTATTGGTGTTGATGTAAAGGACATCTGGATGTATGAAGCTGCTGTTTGGGAGACCATTCATATCTCATTAACTTACAACAAAGAAACTTAAATATTAAATCCAGTCCTCAGCGATAGCTGTTGTTTCACATACATAAGGTAAAGGTTCACTGATATCATGATGTGTTGCAAAAACACTGTCCTTCACAAATGGTATGACTCACAAACAGAAGGGAGGTATTAACCACGTGTCACATTAGGTCTCTATCTAAATGGTGACGTCAGTGCTCTATCTAAATGGTGTCCTCCTTGTCCTTATTGTTCTCCTTAAAACTATAGTGACTTGATGTTTTGTGCTGTTGGTTCAATATGCGTGTGAAGAATCCATATCTCCGAATCTTCTCTGTTTTCAGTAAGATTATTATTATTACTATTATTATTATTATTATTATTATAAATTAATTAATCAAACCATTTCTTTATTTGTTAATTTTGGACATGTTAGTTCAACAGTCTTCATCACCTTCATCACATTTACAACATCAACAACATAACCACTGTGTCTGACCAAATACTGGGCAAACATGAACACCACGATGTTTTTTATTGCACACAGTCAAATGACACAATACCTGAGCTACAGCAATAGTCCGACATGAGTTCATTGATTGTCATCGTGATGAAGCTCTTAATCAGTTCTCTGGCCTCTAATGGAAACCCTATGTTTCTTAGTAGAAAATATTCACTTGATTCATATGTAGCAGTCAACATGACAGGCAATAGGTAATAGGCATGAAATCACAAGGGGCTAATTATAGATACATCAAAACACTGAGCTGTTAAACTTTTCATCAAAACTAAAAAGAGCCTTTCAGTCGTATCTCTCTCTTTGCTCTATATGTAGTAAACTCTTTATTGTACTCTAAATTTGTTTGTGTGCTCTTTAATCATTCTTCATTTAGGCACACATGCACTGCTGAAAAATAAGTCAGCACTGAGTCCTGCGCCGGGCTCCTGTTAGCATGAAGTAATCTTTGTTAGCTGTTAGCTTGACGTAAAACATCAGGCAGGAATGGAGATGGACATCATTTTGACACACACACACACACACACACACACACACACACACACACACACACACACACACACACACACACACACACACACACACACACACACACACACACACACACACACGTTTCCACGATTCATCTCTCTTGGCACACAGGTCATCAGCTCAACATGGTAATGAATGAATTCCACAGCAAGCCGAAGTAAACGCCAATCACAAGACGGGCTGTCTCTTGCATTAAGGTTACGTAACTGAGGCAGAGGAAGACTACATGCATGTGTGTGTATTTGTGTCAAGTGCATAAATGTCGGTGCAGGCTCAGTTCCTTTTATTCACAATTGCGTTCTGACTTTGCTCTTCTGAGAATTATTGAGGTGGCAGAGAGCTTCAAAGAGTATTCCAGGGGTCATTATGAGTTCTTCTCAATCTCACTTTCAGATGTCACAGTAAATAAAAGACCTTTATAGAGTCTCTGACTCTTTATCGAAGCAACATAATGTATCACCTCTCCTAGGCATGCTTTGTTTTTTGCCAACCACATAAACAGCCCACAAAAATTCAAAGGAAGGAAATAAATAAATAAATAAATAAAGAGTAAATATAAATAAATATAAGTAAATTTTAAAAAGTCATTCGAGAAATGACTGCTGTGGGTTTACTATGTGATGACTACTTGTCCTTCAGTCATTTTGTTTGGTTTGAAATCTTTTGTTTTTGTATTTATCTTTGCTCCTGCGTCATTATCACAGTGCTTCAACATCCATTTTACTGTAGACACACTAAACGTGGTGGACATATTGAACCATTCTTTTTAATTCTGGTCATATTCCACAACTGGTATCACCTTGTGTTAGAGGGAACTGGAGAATTCTTAGCACTCATTATGTCCTTGCCCATTTGTAGGTCAGCTTGGGGTTCCCACGTGTCAGACTGTGTTCACATCTTATTAATTTACTGTAAGAGTGCCTCAAACCTACAACAGCACCTCCTGTGTTTTGCTCCTCCTGACATTAATGGAGTTGTTGTGATTCTTGGTTGCTATCTGATGGGAGTCTCTTGTGCCATGTGACTAAATGTGCAGGAGGGAGGATTGTCGCTTGCATGTGCACATGTGCTGTTTGTTCATTCCCCCTGTCGCTTCACTAGCTGGGGGTGGGGGGGTGGAGGGGTTGAAGCTGCCAGCTCAGAATGCACACAGAGCCTCGGAGAGTAGAGCGTGCAACTCTGTGTGTTTGAATAATGCTGAGGAAAACAACCCTAAACACGGGTTTGTTTGTGTGTCACAGACTGAGTATAGCTCATTAGGATGCAATGTTAGGAAAGAGCTTTGGAAAGAGATCGCAGTTTCCTGAATCAATGTCATTTCTCTAAAACTGTATTTGGTCAGACACGGTGGGTCTGTGTCAAACAGTTTTGAACATTTCCAAATTTGTCGTTCTTTAACAGTTACAGGACGAGCGACTGAAGGCTGGATGAAGTCTTCTGGATTTGATGGATTTACTCATGTTTCTTTCTTCCCTGTTTTTAATCAGGGTTTATTTCATATTTGTGTCATGACAAACCATTATTTATTATCAAGAAAGCTGATAACTGATTCAGAAATTACATACATTTGGTTCACACTCTAGCTTATTTTAAAATTCCTCTTTTAGCACAATAGTTCTTATTTATTTGGCTAATTATACTTTATACCTAGCAAGAATCACTTAGTGATTGAGACCTTTAGTTAGTTAGTTAGTTAGTTAGTTAGTTTGTTTAGACTCTGGTTTGTCACCTTCCATCCACATAACATTTCTTAATCTCCCCACCTACAGTATATATATTTGAATAAGCTCACTTGAAAATCTCACGTTGTCACACTTCTGGCTCTGGTCTTCACATTTGTCCATGTCTCTCACTTATGGAGCCGTTTTGGGTTCGTCAAACATAGCGGTTTATATTCTTTGATTGTGACAGACCTCAGGTTGTCGTGTGGGGAATCCTGATGCTTTATTCACCAGGACCGAACTCACAAATCCGGCGTCTACCCGGATGGTCGGACCATAATGCCAAACCAGCCTTCATCTTCATGTTTGTCCGTCCCACGCACACGGAGCCGTTAAGGCTTTGTCAGACACAGCGGTTTGTTTTCTTGTGATGGCGAAGAAAAAAAAGAAAACAAACGAAGTCTGATATTAATGTGTTATCGTAAAATTTCCACGGGTTCCCACTAATATGGTTGCTTTATATTATTTTATTCAAATTTCTTTGTAATGTTAAAAGATCTCTTTCTCATTGATGTTGTTTAAAATTGATTTTAATTAAATTATTTGGTATTTTTGTATGTTTCATCAAATATTTGGATTTTTTTTACTTTGATCTATGAGTTCATATTTTGTCAAGTTGGACTGTTAACAAGTTTATACAAAAACTATTGAACAAATGTCAATGAAACTGCATTGGAGCATGGGGCCAGAGTATCTGAATCCACACTCCATAAGGCAAGTGGATTCAGATTAAGGGGCAGAATTAGGATGGGGTTTTTTTTATACATTGCAGGCAGGGAACTTAAAATTTAGCATATTAGCGCTGTCGCCTCACACCGGATTCAAGCCCTTCCTGTGTGAAATATGTATGTTCTTCCAGTGTCTGCATGAGTTTGCTCTGTGTTCTCCGGCTTCCTCCCTCCCCCAAAAACATACACATCTTAGGTCAGTGAAATTGGCCATAGGTGTGAGTGTGCGTGAATGGTTGTTTGTCTTTTGTGTGGTGACGTGTTGGAAGTGTTACAGCAAAACCCATGACCTGCAAAGTGGAAGAGCAACTAATGAGATGATTATGGACATCTCAAGCACAAGAAAATGGATGGATGGATGGATGGATGGATGGATGGATGGATGGATGGATGGATGGATGGATGGATGGATGGATGGATGGATGGATGGATGGATGGATGGATGGATGGATGGATGGATGGATAGATGGTTGGATGGATGGATGATGGAGGAATGCATGGATGGATGGATGGATGGATGGATGGATGGATGGATGGATGGATGGATGGATGGATGGAAGGACGGATGGTCTATAGGTCCAGTTAAATGAAAGAAGGCTGTTGGTTTTCTATAGAGCAGTGTGCTCTACTTTACTGATCGACTTCGTCTAACGACCAGAACTGCCGGTGGGACTTTGACTAAAACCAGTTGTGATTTAAGTATAATTTTGGTGGTAAAGGTTACTTGGTGAACTTCTTTCTTGTTTTGTTTTGTTGCACGTACGCGGTGCATTTGACCAGACAGAGCTGAAAACTGCTCCTGTTGCATCGGTCACCGCCTCCACTCCAGTTTTTTTTTTTATTTTACCTGCTTGCTCTTAGTTTGACACACAGTTCAAATTAATACTTTATGTACTTTATAGATATTTTAACTGTTACATACAGTAGAACGCACACACACATGCACACACACATGCTCCCCATCTTTCTCTTTCTCTCACTCAGTCACTCGCACAAACTGACACACACACAAACACACGCACAGACACCTTAATAAAATTTGTTCAACATTAGGTGGTAAAAATAAATAAATAATTAAAAAAAACAGTTTGATCATGAAAATAAAAAAAATAAAAAATTAAAAAAATTATAAAGCTGTGTTGAGTATGACATACTCAACACAATCCAGATCAATTTCAGACTTAAAATAATGTACAGATTTAAGCGCCACCCATATCCAGTCAAACCACACCCACTTCCAGTTTAAGCCCCGCCCTCTCCGAGGGCAGATACGGATACAGATAATTTAGATGGTTGAACAGATCCAGATAGTGGTGTATTCGCTCATCCCTAGTTCTATGGTACCATCATCATGGAACACCTTTCCAGCACACAACATTTCATGCGGTGGTTTACTGCACTGATAAGAAAGATTAGTAGATTGATTGATACTCTTTGTGTTATTATTGTTGGTGTCTGGATTCTGCATTCATCTGCCTCCCCAGTGTTGACAAAAAGGGACTTTCTAGGAGTGTGCTTTGCTCCAAATCATTCAGTGAACAGTGAAATGGACTCACGTGATACATACAGTGTATGCATGTTCACAATGCCTCAGGAGAGCTTGCAATAACATGTTTGTTATACATGCACATCGACATCCATGGATGCCTTATTACGTTAATTCATTAGATGTGTGGCTCTGATCCCACGGCTGAGGCTTGGCCAGGCTTTTCTTTTATTTTTGCACAACATACGGTGCCAAGAAAACTGACTGGATCAAGTGGGTCATGCTTGTAAGTAAACTTAGAGAGGAATTAGAATTTGGTTTGATTTAGAATAGGAAAGAACAATATTGTACGAGAATAAATAAAGCCTATGAATTAAATTAACAGAAAAAGTCAGCACGTGATGTTTCCAAAATGTGAGTCTCTTCAAGACATGGGGGGAAAGGAAAAAAATACTTTTTAATTTTTTTTTAAAACAGGAGAAAATGCCAGCCAGATACTCTTGGACATGTCATGTTTTATGTCCACTGAATTTTTCAGACTCACAGAAAATTTCGAACACACCCATTTACATTCAGAAATTTACAAACAAGCAAAACCATCATCTAGAATTTAGATGCATATAAGCAATCACACATCCATAACTCAACATTCAAGGAGGCTGAAAGAGCAGGAGGCTACTAAATGGCTGCAATTTGGAACAAGTAGATGGGAGCTGCCAACCAGTGATATCTATTTAATTTTCCCCAAGCCGTGGTGCTCAGATGTAGGTCACATGGTGATTCATTCAAGAATCATCCTTGCATAAACAAAAAATGCAACAACATTGGGATGTGAAGTGAGTTGGAGCTGCACGAGCCAGTATGATGCCTCCTTCCATCTCTGTGTCTCCCTTGGTATCTCCCTCCGTCTCTCCCGGTCATTTCCATTCTGTTTGCAGCTCAACGCCCTCACCATTTGTCCACACCGCTCAGTAAAGTCATCCTATCTGCCGTGACAAGGATGCTCCTGCCAGACGGCCAGACGCTCATTTGGAAATGGGTTAGGGCTGCATCAGTGACTCAATTGAGATGCTTCTGAGGATGTTAGTCTCGCTCTGCATCGCTGAATTTGTGGGTGACATGGCTACGGTTTCGATCAGCATGGAGGCTGTTCTCTCCTCATTCAGATGTGCTCATTAATGTCAACCCAATGTGACAGAGGGAACCATTTGCAGTCCTATTTTCTACACAGCTTGTTCCCTGCTGTGCCGCGCTGTCAAACATGTACTTGCATTTAAAGCAGTTGTGACAGCTGAACGTTTCTAACCATAACATTTGATGTGTTTTACACACATAAACTGTGTAACGTGGCTGTGACCAGTGTTGAAATCTGGAAAGCTTGAGGTGAATGGGTTAAAAATCTGGTGGGATGAAACCTTTAAAGCCACTTTGGACATTAAAACCTCATGTATGGTACAATACGTACGAACGTAGGCAAGTCTGAGTCAACAGGATCATTTTAGTCCGGTTTTCTCAGGTTGAATACCACGCGGCAATGTAACTAGGAGCTGATGTTGCTAACTCCAATTGACCGACACATGAAGTCACTACACCGGATAGGATTTGTCATCACTGTATGAAGCTGTCACAGGAAAATGTTCATTTTCAGCATTCAGTCAGAGTTGTCCATTCCCACTTTGATACTGGTATGTAGGGTACAGTGGGAGACGTTGTGCACCAGAAAGCAAACTTCCCCCAAACAGTTGCCTTCATGGTGATGCTAAATGGACACAGGATATGTTTTTTTTTTCCCATTTAGACTGGGGTTGGGTGGTTGGACTTGACATATGGGGTGTACTTTACACCAGCAGTAACCAGTGTAACCATTTCATGACTGAAGTATTTTCCCTTTTTGGTGCAGGATATGCATAGGTTTGGTGCACCAGGCAACCAGTGAGTTGGCACTTTTCCTTTCCTTTGTTCTTCATTGAAGTTCACAAAGAAAATTCATACATAAAAAATAGAAAGAGAGGCGTGCATGATCATTAGAGATCACAATGGGCAGGTCGTCCAGCTTTGGTGCTTCTCAGCTCACACAAAACTAGCAAATGCCTGCATACCTGACCAGAAACATAGATGCACAAACCACACACCTTATACATGTTTAATGATTTATTTTATATTTTGATACATATTTAGTTATGCATTGCTATAGAAAGTGATTTGGATAAAATGATTCATACAAGCCATATTTCCCTTTTTTTGTCAGTTTCTTCATTTTTGGAATCTGAAGGCATTCCTGGTACTCTTAAATGTTAATGTATATCTCAATAAATAGTGACAGCGAAATGAAATCTGGCATAGTGATATATGATCGCAGTGTGAAACTGAATGACTTCCAACAGAAATGATTGTAGTTCTTAATCAAGACGGATTTAAAGAACCACAACAACTCCTTCACCCATTGAAATCACAGCGTTATCATTTACATTAATCGAGACTCTTGTCCAAAGATAATAACAGAGTTCCACGTTTACTTCATGATTGATTCTCAGGCTCTCCAAGTTTTGTCCTTGGTGTCCATTTATTTCTGTGCTGTGAACAACATTTTAACTGTGTGAAACTTTCTTGAGGCAATCCATCACAATGCAATCATGTCAGCTATTCTTGCTGTCAAAGCCATGTTCTTGCTGTGGGATAATTAAGAGCAGACATTTAAATACAAGGGTACAAAATAGAAGAGATTCTATTTTTTACCCTTTTCTATAGCAGAGTATAGAAAATTAAGTATATATGTAGTGACATGAAACGCCATCCAGTGATGACAACTTTTCACTGGTTAACTTGTCCAGACCTCAAATCCAGATTACTGCCTCACACTATTTCAAAAGCTAAAGAATGAACAGGTCAACCTTCAAAATATCTATTAGAAAACATCAGACCAAAAACCCATTTTTCTGTCCCTGTGAGCAGTAATTGTTCTGACCACCTTGAGCTCAGCAGTGATCACATTTACTTATCTAATCAAAGTGATTTAAGGTGACCTGCTCAGTCCATGAACTGAAGCTGACTGTTACCCTGAGTGTTGTAACAGAGTTATGTCACACTCTGATTTATTTATTCATCATTCTTCACCTCCTGAGGCAGCTGAGGTTGGGTTGGGTGCCAACAATCATGTACAACTTCATTTTGTGTTGTATTTGTGAATTCAGGGTAACTTCTGAAAGGTCCAGACAAGGACACTGCTACTGAAAATCCTCTGCAACTATATGTGTGACATGGATGTCAATCGCAACAGCTTCTGTCCTCAACAACAATGATTAATAAATTAAAATGGTTCTAAACTTAATGGAAGTGGAATTTTAGAATTCAGTTTCTGAATAATAAATATAAGAAGTAATTAGAGAGATGTATGAAAATGGATGAGTCAAATCCAGTAGATTACAAATACGTTGTAGGAGCTTCTTTCCCAAATTTGTCAAGTTTGTCTTCTTCTCCATCTTCATTTTCATACATGGGAATTCAAAATCACTGTTTAGTTTAATCAAATCAATTAGTGTAACACATCTGGGTTGATTAATGAAGCATCTCATTGCTGGATATATGCCCGCTGTCAGCATCCCGTCCTCCCTGCCAATGTGTGTGTGGTTGGGACATCTGACATATTATTAGCAACATAACAGCCGGATTGACCGTTTTTATCCAGCTGTGATCTGAAACTGTGAATGATGATATAACCATCTGGGTCCTAGACCCTTGTCATTCCAATAATCTATTGGTATCTGTCCAGAACAATTGCTCACACAGAGAATCCAGTGGTGTGATGGGAAACGTTCACATTAAGGGCTCTTGAGCAAAACAGCAGAAAGGATTCTGCCACTTAACATGAAACTTTGTATTAACAGTACTGTTAATATTTACTGCTAATGTGCATATATGCAACATGAAGTATGTGTTTATATTATATTGACACAGAAGTTTGTCAGACATGGCAGGGTAGTTATAATTTAAGCAAGCATGACAAACATACATTAGCAACAAAGAAAAAAAATCCAGTTCCACATGTAGAAGGATAAATAATGGAGTTTTAATCTTATGTAAGTAAACTGACTGTCCAGTCTGATCTGTCTACCATGGACTCAGGTCTTCTTTCTGTAAATATGAGACAATCAGACCAATGTCAAGCCATCACTGAGTGTCAGTCAGTCAGGTTTTACTGCCTGGCCTATATGTTCTTGCTGTGGGATAATTAAGTGGCTGATTGTTGTTTGAGCATGTGAATCATTGGCAGAGCCTGTAGGCATGAAAAATCACTCTGATTGGTTGTTAATCGATTGTGAATCATTGCACTAGAAGGAAAATGCAGGCCAGGAAACTCAACACAAAGACCACAGAATGAAGGCACACAGAAGGTGCTCATTATTTAAATTGACTGTAGTGAAACCTTTTGACTAGTGTAGGAATATGCTTTGAAAGAAACATCCAGATCATAACTGTGATTTGTCCATCAACAATCCTGCACCGTTTTAACTACCAGTTCAGACCACCATCACCTGCAGGTATGCAGACTTATATCGAACGACCAAGTTGGTTATATTCAAGATTCAATTTCTTTTGGCCCGATCACAGGAGATGAAGATGACGCAGGAGTCTGTCTGAAGTACTGTATTAGGAGCAGGTCAGCCACTATCTGAACTCTGCTTGGATAGTGGCTGATTTCCAGAAAAACAAGCCGTCCAGAGAGATTTTCTCATTTGTCAAAAGTTTGCAGGGTATTTTTCCTCCCTGGTACCTCTGGCAAATATATAGATCTCTTTGCCTGCAGAGGGATACAAATGCAGACTGGCCATTAACCTCACTTTTGAGGATAATCAGACATCGATCGCCACCACCTTGAAGGATTAATCTACTTTTATAAAAGAAGTGAAAAACCGTATATCAAGCCATCAACAGGTGGAGCCCTGGTGCTTAAAGAAACTGATCATTTATAATCAGTTCTCTTCGAAGACTCAGCACCAAAGACTATGATCCATTCATGTGGAGTAGGAACCTGCAACATCCCAAATAGCTTTAAAATCTGGTCTTATTATTTGCTTTGTGGTTAATGTCACTTCGCGAAAACTCTGAATGCTACAAAATGAGTTTTGAAAGATTTGAAAGGCCCCAGCCCATCCTGACAGTCAGTGGATCATCTGTACTGATGTAATGCTATGTTAGTTTTACCCCAGGCTACCTGTCTCTCAGCTGACTTGTGCTCAGTTGTACACATGTTTACAATTATTATTTTGGATCAACATTTTATTAATGTGCAGTGACTCAGTGTTTGGGGGGAATGTTTTGGGGGGAAGTATTTTCTGCAACACTTTGCCAAAGCATCTCAGGCATTCTGATCGTTCTGACAGTTCTCATTTACATGTGACAGAAAGCAAAATGTCTGAATGAATATGTGCTTCAAAATATATTTCAGCATGACCTCACATTTTAAAGCTCCAACTTCCAGACCCAGAAAACAGAAAATTGACTTTTTTTTTCTCGTGTTTGTGAGTTTGATTTTTCTTTAAACTGGATTGTAGATTTTAAATAATTAAGTTGAAGCTGCCTTAGTTTTGGGGATTAGGGGTTAGTTACACATGAAGAGATGTTTATACACACATACATGCTGTGTGTATCGCATAATTATTTACTGTAGTTTATGTGTCTATTTTTTGTTTGTGTTGTTTTATTTAGTTCTAGTTCTATTTTAAATATCGTGCTTTCACTCAATCAGATGAAATGTGATCAAACGTCATTTACTGTAAGATGAACGTTGTCAACACACACAAACACACACGGGCAAATCAGATTTAATTTGGGGCCAGCGTCCTGCTTGCTCGTCCATTGCTAGTATCTACTCATACTTAATCCTAATTTGATGTTCAATTTTGTAATCTAAATAATTCTAATGTAACAAAATATACATTCAAAGCATTTTACTAACAAGGATTTGTTGAATACTTAATTTGTCCTTAAAGTGACTGCAATCTAATCTGATATATAAACCAGATAAACCATTTTAATGTGCCTTTATTTGCATTGTAATTAATCCAATACATTTCAAAGCATTTTTAATTTTATATGCTATCATTACTATTGTTTATTGAATCCAAATTTTATGAGGATAAAGTTTCAGAAAATTTAGATTAGAATTACAGTAGTCAAATTGTAAAGATTAGATTTATGTTTAGTTTGACATCAGATTAATGTTAACAGCATTATTTATTTGTGTTTAAGATCTGTTTTGATTATTTTTCTTTTCTTTTTTTCCACATTAACACATGGTGCTCTGGTTTTAGTAATACTGTGCTCACTTTGCAGACCCCCCCCCCCCCTCCAAGCTTCCCACAAACTTCTACATAAAGTAAATGGTCAGACGGATGGAAAAGTGAGCACCAGCAGCCACTGAGGCAGACGGGGCCTGAGGTGGTGGCGTGACCTCGATGAGGGGACTGGCCATCCTCTCTTGAGCACCTCGACAGATCAAGGAGCGGAGATGATGAACAGCTTGTCCTGCTGATTTTAGGTTGTGTTGGGAAACCGGCACCTCCAGGAAGACTTTGTGCGCAGCCAATGATTCTGGTGACACAATGCGTTTTTAAATATGACACGAGTCGGCTTCAGAGAGTAACTTTGCTGGACCATTTTCAGTGTAATAACCACATGGAAACCAGCTGGTCATCTGTGCAACCTTTGACTCATTTTTCAAATTCAGACCGGGACTCATCATCGTCACATTGTTTTACCCCAGATTTTTCTGACGTTCTTTTAGATCAATTTATGCCACCAGGGTATTTATATTCATGTTGAAAACTGTTTTATCCAGACATTTAACATTTAGTTGTACCTCAGGCTTTAACATCATCTCTAATTCATTGCAGTTAATGGACCGTGTGCATATTAGCTGTCACTTCTCTTGTTGGTTGTTTCTTCTCCATTTTTATTATTTTATCGTGTACGTGTTGAATATTATTAGTTGTATTTTTAAGCATGAAGCCAGATGAAATATGCCCAGACGGTACAAACTGCAAACATCATTGTTTACAGAAGCTGTTGGAACATTTTAAAGCTAAAAGCGATTCCCTGTCGGCTCCCAGTTTACAAAACTCAGTTCTTCAGGTATAAATCTCCAATGTGTTTGTCATTATTACCAGTTTGTTAATCTACTGAAGAATCATTTTGCTCCACTGGAGAATACCATCAACTGGTTTATATCATGGGTTTGTACCCCAAGTTTTTTCTTTTGTTATGGTCGCAGTGTTACAAATGAAGATGTCTAAGCTAAGCCAATCATCTTTGGGGCTTTCGACCAGAAGCCACTGCAGTGTATTTTGATTTTCCATCTCATGCACATCGTTCCTAGAGCCAAAAGATGGGGAACAAAAACAAAGTCCACACCAGCCGCAGGTGGTCCACAGATCAGCACACTGCCACCACTAACGGGATTGCCCTCTATGACTTTTCTGTTTGTTCAAAACAGCAGACGAATGCTGTTATTTTGATAGTTGGGGGAAGAAATAACAGGGACTTAGTCACACTGTGGATCGTCTACCTGAGGGGAATCCACTTCATCCAACAGGCAGCTCAGCTGCAGTGTGTTAAGGGATGAGGAGAATGAGTAACTTTGATGGGCTTTCAGACTAAATTCTCTTAGTTCATGTCAAAGATATCCTCAAACCTGTCTTTGAGAAAATACTTTTCATTGCATAATTTCTTTTGCATAGTTTTTATGCTGGCCTTTACATTGACAGTGTGATGCAGAGCCCGAACATACTATGCATTATTAAATTTATCATTCACACCTGACAAATCTTAAAATACCTGAAAACCTAAATGAATCGTGGGGTGGCAACACATGATAATGGGCTATTAAAGGTCTGTAAACAAGAAGATACATCACTCCAGGAACTGATGAAGACGTGACCGGCCACCCTCCGGTCCCCAGCTGAAGACCTAGTGGACTGAGCTACTGTCCTCACTAACTTTTTCTAGAACTCTGTTGCATCTAATTTCAACTAGACAAACATTACCCGGTGAAGAAGAGATGTCAGTCAGAGAAAAGTAAAAAACAGGCAAGTAAAAAGTTTATGCCAACATTTAATCTATTTTAGGACAAATTTATTCATATACTGACTTCAACCATATCAGTGCTATTATTATTGTAGGCCCTGCAGTGCTACAACTGACTCGATCACAGAAAGTTTCATTTTAAATGTTTTTGTTTCTCTGTTTGAATCCTAACCAACCTGACCAATTAGTAGACATTTGCAGAGTTGTTTTGCTCTGAAGGTTCTTGTCAGGCATCCCGGTGTTGGCTAGCCACCATCACGTTGAACAGAGGTAGGCAGGTCCATTCATCACTGGCTGCTGCACTTCACCAAACAAGTGATGCATTGGCAGCTGGCAGATGTGGGTCAGTTTTAGAATGATAATCATGTCTGATGTTGGAGGACTGAAGAATGTGCTGAAGCTTCATCAAACCATGCAGTATATCCCAGCTGGGTGCTCATGATACCATGTAATAGGACTGATTTTTTTTTAAATATGAAAAAAAAACACATGTACGAATGATTTGATGAAAAATTTCTGAATTACATCAAACTATTGCGCTAAGTCATTCCAGCCAGTCATGACTTCTAATTAAAAAAAAAAAGCTGAACCATTCGTACTATTAATGACATGAACATAAATTTGTTGTGTTAGCATTGCAATGAGAGGTAGAATGGCAGGTGAAAAAAGTACAGTTGAATGAATGTGTTTCATAAATAAAGTTCCAGTATCTTCAATCCACCCAGCTGACGTGATTGTTGCTTCTTACGCTATGCTATGCTATTCTATGCTATGCTATGCTATACTAACACTTTTATTAACTACTTCCTTGTCTACCACTATCTTTCATTCATTTATCCTCTTGACTGCTGTTTCTTCTTACGTGGGTCACAGAGTTGCTGGAGCCTATCGCAGCTGATTTACAGGCGAGAGGCGGGGGACACTCTTGGCATGACACCATTGCGCAGAGGAGCCACTTGAAAGACAAACAACCACTCGTGCACACACTCACACCTACAGACAACTGGGAACTGACCAATTCACTTAAAGTGTTTTTATCCATAAGTCAATCAACAATTTGTATTTATAATAATAAATCTGGCTAAAATTAGCCATGGGAATAGCTTTGTATACTAATACAGCTGATAGTCAGACATTTCCATTCACGCACTTTACTTTGCATGGTAATGTTAATAAGTAATAAGTTATTAACATTAACTTATTAGTTATTAAGATATATTAGGTGAAGAACATATCTTCACCTAATATATTCTGTGAAGATATTAGTGTGCCAGAATATTTTAAATATAAATTACAAAAAAAAAAACTGGGTAAGGGTTCCATGTCAGGTTCTATGACATAATTCTATGTTACATTCTATAACAAGTTTTTTAAATAGATTTCTTACTTTCTTTTTTAATTTTGTGTGTTTTTCTGTAGTCTGCAACATTCAATTGTCTTTGTTATAAATTCATTACTTACCTGATAACCGCGTTGTGAAATATTAATGGAAGGCTATCATGATTCACATTAGCAATATTTTTATAGATTTGACCAGAAAGAAAAAAAAAACCTCATAAATTTTTTTTATAACCAAAGTTGTTAAAATATATGATTTAAAAATAACTGTCTCCAATTTTAGAGACAATTAAGATCTTTTTTATTTTGCTCACTTTGAAAACATTTAAAGTCATTGCTGTGTTTGTCAAGTTATGCTGGATGAAATGATGTCAAATTTGTGTTCAAACACAAAGCCTATTAGTGACATTGAATTATTTCCATTGACATGATTTGGCTTTTTTTAACTGCAGCTAATTCATCTTTTGTTTGCAAGCTAAAGTATGTCACACACACAATGTAAGCTCACAGATTATCCCTCATTTAAAGAGGATGACTAGTGTCTTTTTCCAAGAACCACTGTGAGAAACAAAGCTTCAAATACCCCCTGAATGCCCTGAATGGATTTGATAGAGGAAATACGCTCTTTTCCATGTTGCTACATTCAGAAGAGGCAGACTTTTCTGAATGAATCCATGTTATGAGAAGAATCCAATGAGGTGGAGATACAAGATACAAAGAAACAAAGAAAATGCGATTCATCAGATCAGAGGGCCACCTACTTTTATTTGTCTGTGGTCCAATACTGATGCTCATATGCCCATTGTTTGGGCACATGTTTTTTTGGTGGTGGACTGGGGTCAGCATAGTCTGAGTCTCTCTAGCTCCATAGCCAACAAACTGTGACCGAAGACACCCCACAGGAGCTGTTGTGTTGGAGAAGCCATTACAATTTGGCTCTTCAAACACCTGTAAATCCTTACTCATGCCCATTTTTCAACTTTCAGGACAAAATGTTCACTTGCAACCTAATATACTGTATCTCCCCCACTAACAGGTGCCGTGATGAAAGATAATCAGTATTATTGCCTTCATCTGTCAGTAGTCACTATGTTATAGCTGATCAGTGTATGTTTAGTCTGTGTAGTCAATCAGTTAGCAGATGTAACTCCTGGTGATTATATTATGATGTTTTTAACTTATCAGATTAGAATTGCTGTTCTGCTAAAAGCATGCCATCTCTGTTTTGTTTGTTCGTCATTAGTTGTTAGAGGCACAAAGAGCATGGAGTGCTAAATAATATGCTTTGGAGCACTAGACAAGTACACAGCAGTGACTATTCATGGGCAACATCTTTCTGAACACTGGATCTCTGAAGGCCAGGTGTACGGACAACTCACCAGCTCATCCTGTCATGACCCTCCAAAAGCATTAATCCCCAAGGGGAAATTAAGTCTCCACTCTACACACAGTTTAGTAGTTTTACATGCATCTATATAGTGTGTACAGGCCCGGAACACACACACACGCACACACACACACACGCACACACACACACACACACACACACACACACACACACACACACACACACGCACACACACAAGGGGCCTGTGGGCTTGCAGGTGAGGGGGAGGTAGAGTGGCAGGCAGCTCCTTCCTCCGATGAGCAACTTGTAATGGGGGACGGTGACTTGCTCCAGGGCACCTCGACAGTGCTCCGGAGACTGTCGAGTCTCCGGAGCACTGTCCGGAGACTCGGTGTCATTATGAGCTGACACCTCCCCTTGTCAGCTCACACTCCGGTTGTTTTTGGGTGGGAGCAGAAATCAAACCGCTGATCTTGGAACATTGGACGACCCGCTCTACCGCTGAGCCACTGCCGCCTCCGTCACGTGGTATGTCGCCTTCAAACCCACCTGCACAAATTTATGAGTGGCCAGTGTGAAAGTAGTAAAACCTTTGTATTAGAAGTAGTGTGGTGTGTTAGTACCACGAAGGTTGTCGTAAAATCTGTAGCGGAAATTGCATGAATGCAGAGGTGCTGCTATTTCTTAGAAAAACATACTTCCAGGTTCCAAGTTGACATCTTACTGCATATAACGAGAAAGCAGAAAAATACAAAAACAGACAGAACGTTCCCTGAGATGATGTCATCTTTATGTTGCAAATCAGTTATCACATGACCGCCTGTACTCTATCATGTTGATGCTGGCAGTGCTGAATGCAATAAGATGAGGCGCCTTTAAAGTAGAAAATAAGTAGGTCAGAGGACCCCATAGTATGTTACTGAGGCAAAGATAATAAACACCACTCCACTGTCACAGACTATCATTGTTTTCAATAATTTTTTGTTATATAACTTTTTTTTTTTACCTCTGTTACACACTATGTATGTGGTCTCTTAGTATTAAATTTAAGAAAATCCTTGAGGACAAACCCCTATAATTTCTCCTTTGAATCTTCATAAAGACAAAACTCTTGTCCTATTCTTATAGGACAAGAGTTTTGTTATCATGAAGATTCATATACTGTAAAAAGAGTGTGTATCACTGAAAATAACGTTTTGGTCTTTTTTTGGATGAGGTAGGTTCTTGTAAGTGGATTCACGGGAAAAAAAGATATTATTAGAGGTAACTTGCATCCATAACGTTCCACATTCACGGTGATTCAATATGAACATTATGTCTTTCCGTACATCATTTATCTTCATGCCAAAATCTTGGTTTAAACAAAAGTAGTACATAGTGGTTCATGCACAGACCTCAGTGAGCTACAAAAAAAATTGAGCTTTGAGACTTTAGGATAGACAACAAAGCAAAAGCTGAAGCTTGTACTGCACAGACCCAGAACCAGTCCAGAACTCATTAGATGGTGCATTAATTTCACAGGGAGATATTAATTCTTCTGTCGAGGCATTCTGGGTACCTGGACCAGCTACACCATCACTTCGCCCTGCTAGTCTGCCTCTTCTGTTGATCAGTAGCAGTGAACAGAAGGTAGCTGCGAACTTGCTTCTCAAAACTTTTGTAGTGTGCCAATTCATTCTGATTGACTCGCGTAGAACACTCCTTTAATCACACTGGCCTTTGCTAAATCCAATTTATCACCGATAAAACAAATTGTCATCTGAAGAATCGTAGAGCAGCAGAATCAATTAGGGCATTGAGGATATGTCTGCACATTATGTAGCATATTTATTTATGATTGGAGGCAAAACAGATCTCACTATCAGGATGCTATTTGGCCTCATTTGAATTATTTAACCGGAGACGAAATGACACCAAAAAAATACAATACAATAACCCCAAGGTATGATATTTACCCTGACTTCATTTGAAATGATGTCCCTTAAAATAGCATTCTTATATTTTTCCGCTGTTTTTCTTTGTTTGTTTGTTTGTTTGCATCAGAGCAGCTTTATGTTCAACCCTTGAACCCTGGTATATAGTGTATATTATCTTTCCTCCCTCTCTCCTCCCTTTTCTCTCCGCAGAAATTTCAGTATTCATATATTTCACTGTCATCCTGTCACCTATTTGCTACAGCGCAGTAGATCTTTTATAAACATTAAAATTCAGCACCGATAACTTTTTGGTGAAGCTATGCTTGACAAATATATGCATGCCTGTGCACCAGAACAAATTCACATAGGTTGTGAAACATAATGAATTGTTATAGCAGATGCAGTGATCAAGTGTTCTCTCATAGCTATGAAATCCTATTTAATATAGCCAAACAGAAGAAGTTGGGAATATATCATATCTTTATTTAAAAAAGTGTCAAAAATGATACTGCTGCTGTTTTTAGTTTGTACAGCAATGATAAGATGGATGTGAGGCAACATGAACACCTGAGCATTATGAATGGAAAGATACTCAAATCTTATCATGCAACTTTAGATTTTGTACTAAGGAGTGCAGAAGCTAGAACAACAGAAGGTGGAGTTATTTCTTGTTTCAAGATCAGATGTCAACATGTTTTACCTTGGGAGAATAGAGCTTTTTTCCTCATGATTATGGGAAAATATACCTTTTCACTGAATTTAGTTACAAAACTTCAAATAATAAAATTTTAATTAATTATTAAAATCTCTAAAAGGGATACCAGAAACACCACAGTCTTTTCACAGCCATCCCATATCAACACTGCGTTTTTGTTTTGTTTTGGTGTAGAACACCACATTCAGTTAATCTGTGTGGAGAAAGAAAGAAGTTCATTGAGCAACAGTTAAACTGAGCTTCTAGGTTCAAAATACTAAACACGTGAAGAAGTAAGTAATATGGTGGATCCTTTGGCATTCTAGAAAGTAGATTATAGCTGATGATTGTAACTAGGGTCCATCAGTATCTGTCAGAGCAGAAACTGGCTGATAGTCATGTGTCTGCAGTGCAAAGCCAATAGCTGGTGTCTACATGAAGGGAGAAGACAGAGCAAAAGGCCATCTTGTGTTTTTTGGAAAAAGATCTGTAGCCAGATGTC
This sequence comes from Antennarius maculatus, assembly GCA_013358685.1. Classification (NCBI taxonomy): domain Eukaryota; kingdom Metazoa; phylum Chordata; class Actinopteri; order Lophiiformes; family Antennariidae; genus Antennarius; species Antennarius maculatus. The sequence goes on from CM023606.1 coordinate 23,086,726, forward strand.
AGGAGTCTTATATACCCAAACATGTGGTGAAAAATAGTCGTGAGTGGATTTTAACATCACATATCATTAGACCTCAATTAGTGAAGTAGGCTTCAGGGACCGGGCTTCCCATCTGCCATTCGCTGACACCTCATCCTTCATGTTTTAGAGAGATATGAAGTTTGAGTGAGTAGATGTTACTGCCAAGTTTGTCTGGCACCTTGGGATTTGTTAGCATATTGACAAGCAATGAATGTTCATGGTTTACTGCAGATGTTTTCCATCATCATGGATACACCTGATCAGTGTTCACAGCACAACAATCTTGAGAGAGAATTAAACATTTTTATAATAAATAGCTGTAGATTTGTCCTTACTTTACGTATAGGTGTGTTGAAACAATATTTATCTTACCTGTTGACATACAGGGAGTCTCTCCCTATAAAATTAATACGAACCTGCATGTAATTTACTAACTCTATGCCTTAGCATGAGGGCCGGACAATAATTCAGTTTTGCTTTGAGTTTTATTTATAAGAATCAATTTAATAGAAGCAACAAATTTTGACAGAATTTCACAGCCCTATTTATTGATCAATACGTACTGGTCAAAAGCAAATTTAATTTACTTTTAATTTAAAATTTAATTAACTTGTCTGAACAACAGGGCTAAACACTTAAGTATTATTTGGTGTTTGTACTACTTTCTATGTGCTGGTGCTGTTTTGTGTACTTCCTGTGCTGTGTGCGACAGAGAAATTAATTTCCCTGACGGACCCTCCTTAAGGGATAAATAAAGTTATACTCTACTCTACTCTACTCTACTCTATTAAATATTAACTTTACAAGGACATGTGTTTATTGATAGATATGTATTGATCAACAGACAATTTTATCTACCAAAAAATTCATCTGAACAGTAATTCAAATGAATTCAGTAAGTCATGACGATGGAGCAGCTGATGAACCCCATAGAACAACCACCACATGTACATTTGCATTGATTTATAGTTATGTTGCTGCACAATTTTCTAAGTAACATGTGCCTGAAGGTTAGCATCTATTTCTTAATTTCTTGCACCCTCGACAAGTGTAAAACAATGTCTAAAATGCTTTTCCTGATAAGTTGTTTTGTTCAGCTTGATTTTAAAGCTCTTCTTGCTCCATTTTTCTGCAGCTCTGTCGATGTTGCATCAACAAAACTAGCGGTAGAGAGACAACTTCATCCACCTCGTGGCCTACAACCCTCACAATGTCTGCTCATGTTGAACAAAGTGGACAGAGGAGTATCTCAAGGCTTTTCGCAGGCATTATATTACCCAGAATTCCTTTTGCCCATGTTATGTTCATCTCTCTCGCTCCTGATCCACATTTGGCATGGCTGGATGGTCATTTTGCCAGAGGAGAATTGGAAGACATTGTGTGCAGCCCTTCAGTATGTTCTCCCCTGAAGTCTCTGGATGTTTCCATGGAGCGCAGAAGCGGCTGAGCAACAGTCCAATGAGAGGTGATTGCTTCCTGTGATGAGATCAATTACTTTTTGTTTTGCAGTTGTATTTATTTCCCGCGTACCCTGCCCTCTCTATCAAACACACAAGTCAAGTCAGGACTGTGTGTCACTGAAATTCATCACCTGATTCCTGACTTGATACAATATGTTAGTCAGTGACAGCAGACGTCGACAACACTGTTCAAATGGATGCAGAATTGTCCATCCAAAGAGGAGAGCGGGTTCTCCTCACTCCTTCATGGGTATCTGTCACCATCACGCCTCAGTGCCTCTGAGCGTTTCTTGCATCCAGACGCAGTGAAGAGAAAGGAACACATCCAGCAGAACTGACAGTGTTTATTCGTTTATCTGTCAAACATCTATTGTTTGAATATTAACTCTGTTCATTTTTTTAAAATGGAAATTACTGTCAGAGTCTTTTACAACACATAATGAGAGTTGAGCACAGGTAACAGCGAAGAACTGGCAGCTTCTTTGCGGTTTATGAATGTAGATATTCAAGTGAAGGCTGAAGGTTCAGGGCGAGGAGGAGGAGGAAGAGGAGGGGGTGGGTGGTTAAATAACTTCTGACAAATACTTCTGTAACATTACCTTCACAGCAAGGGATTCGTCAGCTTAGTGACTTCCCTGTGCCTACTCCTTGTCAAGTGCTGCTGTCACTCCTGCTGCACATTTGCGGCTTTACCGCAAAATTTCGTTAACAGAGGGTGAAGCTGAAATGATATAAACGTCTTTTTCTGCTTCATCAGTGAGATTCAGACTGAATGTGAGTTATGTAAGGACAGCTAAATTTATCAATGCTCATTTTATGCAAAAGCCTCAACTCCTAAGAGCAGACTGTGTGATGTGCAGAATGGGGGAAGGCTTTTGTTTCCCTGCGAGTCATTTGATTTCTATTTTTGTGCCTGAAAAAACAAGATTTTAAAAAGGTCATGCTAATTTTAGCTGTGTTTTGTTGAAGAAAAGGAAGAAGTGTGCCATTTTTTAAAAACTCACAGACAATCAAAATAGACTTCTGACAGTTTACAGCTGCGGTTGTGCAGCGGCTTACAGTCGGTATGAATGGCTGACAGATACCAAGACTTGCCATGCTGCTGACTTCAGCCGCTGTCTTTACATGTGAATGAGAACAGGAAGAGTTTGTTTGTGTTGTTCGTGAGTAAAATGTGTTGTCATTGTGTAACCATCTTTGAGTCTCCAGAAGTCAGAAAGGTTCAAAAGTGCAGAATCCCACAGATCCAATACAGGGTCTCTGTTGACAGACAGGGAGTCTCTCCTCTACTGAATACAAACAAGCAAACTCTTCTGCCTGCCTGTTTGTCTACCTGTCTGTCTGCCTGCATCCATCCATCAATCCATTGATCCATCGATCATCCGTCCATCTATCTATCTATCTATCTATCTATCTATCTATCTATCTATCTATCTATCTATCTATCTATCTATCTATCTATCTATCTATCTATCTATCTATCTATCTATCTATCTATCTATCTATCTATCTATCTATCTATCTATCTATCTATCTATCTATCTATCATCCATCTATCCATCCATCCATCCATCCATCCATCCATCCATCCATCCATCCATCCATCCATCCATCCATCCATCCATCCATCCATCCATCCATCCATCCATCCATCCATCCATCTATTTATCTTCACACTGGGCATGAAGCAGGTTCTATTTTCCGTTTTGTAAATGTGACAGTTGTACTTTAGTGTGTTTTGTCTAAACACCGTGGGCTGTGGGAAATCACCTTACACCTCTGTCCTCTCTGTATGTGGAAATGACAAACAGACTGAAACAAGGGATGGTCAGTTTATCCCTGGGCTAAAACACAGAAAGCCCTTTCATGCAGCCTATTTAAAAGTGTGTGTTGAACCATTTTTGTTCTGCATTATTGCTCCACATCCTGTCAGACCTCGGGAATAACTTCTTTGTGTAAAAGGACTTCTTTGTGAAAGGAGTGAATTTGTTCGTTTGCTTGTGCTCATGATTGCTCAAAAATGTATGAATGGAATTTCTTGAGATAAGATCTGGCCCAGTGAATAATCCATTTGATTTTGGCAGTAATCTGGATCGTAATGGATTATTTTTGACAGGATCTTGTTAAAATTGTATTTTAAAGGTAAAAACAAGGTTTTTGCTTCTATCCCCACTGATAACATCTGTACCCACCCACAGCACTATCATGCTATGTGTGATCTGGATCCACATAATGTTCCAGACACTGAGATCTGGATTTTTTACATTTATAAAGCTCAGATAATTCACTATTGTGAACAAATATTAACATCATAGATTTGACAAATGATAGGATTGTTGCACCTGTTTTGATTTAATCATGTTGTTTGCTCTGAAGAAAACCACCATTAGTTTGATGCTTTTTTTCTATAACTATGCGACTCATAATAAAACCAGTCTGTTCCTTTGTAATTTATTTTTGTTTCGCCGTCTGGAAAGTCACCCAGATATTAAAGGAGTTACTCCACTTCATTAATGCATATTAAATATTGCTATATGAGTGCCTATGATATCTTGTTACATTTATATTTTTCCTCACAGTACAAGTTTCAAGACAAGGCAAAATGTCTAGATGAATCAACATAGTAAAGATTTACATCCTCCTGATTTCAGTCCGTCAGCGGTATGAAATATGCAGAAATCTGGACTCTCATCTAAAAGTGTCCTTGCTACTGCTGCATATGTGGCTTGAGTGAAATATTTCTAGGAGTATTTGTACCACAATGCATCATGTTGGTAATCATGACTAGTTAACATCCTTTGGGTTTTTTTCTCAGACCATCAGAAAAACAAACTGATTAAAACATGCAGCTCTTCAGCATCACCCTCAGAATAAATGTTGCTGTTTTATTTTTCTTTCTCCTTATATGGATGGTTTCATTAAAATCCCATACATCCACTGAAATGAATGCAACACACCCCTGCTTCTACATCCAACCCTGACAGAGCTACTGCCAAGCTTTACATCCAAGGGTTTGCCTGTTTGTCTTCAGCGCTACTGATGTGTATATTTCATGTGATTCAGAGCATTATGGATCATTAAACATTTGCAACACAATCGTCTCTCTCCCCATGTTAAAAATGGAGGAGGGGAGCTTTGCTGTAAGGAGCTGCTGGATCCTGATCAAGCGTCTATGTTAGGGATATGTTTGTGCTCCAGTCCACACTCCCTGTTACCATGACAACAAACAGAAATTTCCCTCATACACTAACCCCAAGTGCTTTTCAACACTGAAACCATCCTCCCCACCCCTCCTGAAGTTATTACCCGCTCCTCCGCTCCCAGCATCCTTGGGAGTTTGGGGAATACACTTCAATTGATCAATCACATGATTAAGTCGGATATGTCAGTGAGATCCCTGCCCCGCTTTTTCTCTCTTTTCAGGCGGCATCATTACAAGATTGAGCTACTCTTGCAGAATCACACAATCTGCAGCCGAATGAATTGAGCGGCTATTCACAAATGTGTCGGAGCATTGAGGTGCTTAGCGGTGACCCAGCTGTGCAGCCACTTTGGGCTATCATGCATCACCTGTCTGAGTGAGTCGGGCAGGGTCTGTCTGGCATAAAGTAGAGGGATGATCGAGGTGGAAGAGGACACACTCGGTCACCTGTTTGGTTTCTTCCACCGCATGAGCAGAGAAAACATAAGCAGAAATAGACTCACCTCCACCTTATCTTAGAGACAGTCGGCGATGATTGTCAGCATGGATCCATTTATGTGTTGTGGGAGGGTCTGACACAAAAATGCCAGACCTGCTGGGTGCATGTGGGGTTGGGCTTGTTTTGGACACTTTGACCCTTGACCCCTTTCCATTTTCACACCTTGAAGTGTCAGAGATTGATGAAGATCTGTCAGAGGCTCTATTTTGGGGTCTGTGAATACAGATCTCAGCATCTAAAATTTGACATTTTGACAGTGTCTGCAAATCAGCTTTTAAGAGAATATTGAACGTCAGTAGATTCTGGTAAAGAATAAAACATAGAGACAGCATCAACATGCAAACAATGGGAATGCGACACATATTCTTTCTGAACTGAGAAAATAATAAATGCAGTCTTATCAAAATAAAAACACTTTGTCTTGATAAAGTGTTTTTCTATGCAGACTTTTCTGCATAAAATTGCATGTCTATACATCAGCTTATTTTTTGGTCTGCTTAATGGTCAGTCACAATCTCCATTGTGTCAGTATAAATTCTACACATTCAAAAGTGCAAACCGTAGAGTAAAATGCTGTATCCTACACAACACATTTATCCAATGTCATTGACTGGCAAATTAAATAAAGTGAAAATGAAAAAAAAAAAAAAGTGCTAGGGGGGTAAATCCAAGGTCAGCGCCCCCGGATCTAAGTGCAGAAGCTGGTAAATGTTCCCCTGGGGAGGTCACTGGCCTCAGTCATGCTGTATTTGTCTGGCAGAAGGCCCACAGACATTTTTTTTGAATGCAAATGAAGAGTTTGTCTGTTTGTCTAAGCACAATTGTTGCTGACAAAGTTTTCCATCCGCAGTCCCGCGAGAGGAGCATCAGGCAGGTACCTTTTGGGATTCGAGCGATTGGGTTTCGGGGGACCAGAGCATGCAGCACAGCGGCGTTGGGTTTCCATGCACAGGGGAGACGATGAACGCCAAATTCACTTGCATGAATGTTTGAGAGGAGCCTGTGACCATGTGCCGAGATATTGTTTCCTGTCAGGTGTTGTCTTACACCTGAGTGATGGGGTCTTTTCCTGGAAGACTGTAGCATCCACTGACAGAAGCAGCAGAGGCTGTGACAAGTGTGAAGCTGAGTCTCTGCTGTGGCAGCACTCTGACTTGTTTTGCTCTGTCTGCATGTGACATTTATAATTAAATTACAAACAACATGTTTAGTCTCAAATATAAAATATTGAGCAATTAAATTGTAAAAGTACATTCAAAAGAATAGTTTATTTGAAAAAGAAAATCCATCATTTATTCAAAAGTATGTTCATAAGCAGTCAGGTGGCATTTTTTAGTTCATTAAACTTTTGTTGGAGCTCCACAGAAAAACAGTGTCCCAACATTCAATAGCTGAGGGACTCATTTTTAAACTATGTGGTGTAATTCCGATCTCTGGGAACCCAAAAGTGATTTGGAAACACTTTATTTACACCATGTTTTCAAAAAGCTGAAACATTTTCTGTATTGCAGCTTCTGACTCCAATGAATAGAACGCAAGGAAAATGTTTAATCTTAATTAGATACACATATTGCTGACATGTACACAGATTAGATGGTATTGTGGGGATTTCAGTGTAAAAAAGATGTCCTCAAGTCCTTGCTATATTGTCAACATTTTTCTCGTTAAGGAAGAATTAACTGAAAAAAATTGAACCATAGGTTAACAAGAAATACTCATTTTCTGATGTGAAAATTGTTTTTAGAGAGTTTATGAAATACATTTTATGAAGGTCATAACCAAAAAAGTAAAAGATTCTGTCATTTGATTATTTGTAGGTGGAATTATGGTAAAAAGATAGCATTTTTGGGTACACAATTGTACTATTTTAATAAATCTCAAAATGATATTTTGTTCAAACAGAGTTTAATTAAAGAATGAAGCGTAAAAAATACTGACTATAATCACATAATTGCTATAATTGAATATGTAGGATGAAAAAAACAAACAACAACAATCCTCGTTGCAAAAATTTCCAACTATCTCACACTTTGTAGTTTGCACAGCAGCAAGTGATGCATTCTGCATGGTTGCTTTTTCAGGTTGGCTTAGGATGGTGAAGCATTCACCTGAAAGAACCTGATGGGTGTGTAGCCAACATCAGGTGTGTGTCTGTGGTTGCTTTTTCTATGTATGTTTAATTTGTGCATGATTTTAAAGGATAGACCTCACAAAACTTCTTGGCTGTAAAGGGGGAATCTACTGTGTGTGTGTGTGTATGTGTGTGTATGTGTGCACACACACATACACACACATACACGCACACACACACACACACACACACAGTGGACTCTGCAGTGCTGGGCTAACCTCACCGTGACCTGATCCCAGAGTCATCGACCTTTCATTGTCGCAGTGATGTATGACGAATTCAGGGCACAACACATTCGGTCTCTTTAATCAGTCAATCAACTTTATTTATATAGGGCTTAATCACATCTGAAGACATTTCAAAGCGCTTTACAGATAGACAGCCAACAATGCCCTCCAGAGCAAGCATAAGTGACGGTGGTGGGGAAAAACTCCCTCATTGAGGAAAAACTCCGGGTACGACCCAGGCTCTGGAGGGCGGTCATCCGCCTTGACCTGTTGGTTGGGAAAGAGAAATACACTGGGGATAGAGATAGGTCAAGGAAAAGAGACAGAGAGAGAGAGAGAGAAAGAGAGAGAGAGAGGGGCAGATAGGCCAGTTTGAGTTTCATGTCCATAGTCCATGTTTAAGGCATGTGGAGCATTAAAAATAATAAATAGTGTTTGCTGTTACTTTGCATGGGTCTGTGAGGGCTTTGCTCTGGGCCAAAGTGTTGCCTCTTCACAAAACTTACGTCTGTCTCAGTAAGAACAACATCCCAGCTGCACTGAGTCCATCTCCAGTTTGACGCATTGAACTGGTGTTTGTCCAGCAGTCATGTAATTGCACCACAACACACCCATTTAAAATATTTAGGACGTGTCAAACATGAATGACTCGGGCATCAAGTTTCAAAAGCAACCGCCGTAAAAAGCCACCATGGATGAAAATGTACTGTGACCGTGATGCTCTGCTAATGCCCTGCTTACACAGCTGATTCTGTGAGGGATGCCAATGATGTACGTAAAGATGGAAGCATCAGGAAGATGTTGTGCTGAGTTTTAGCATATTAGATTATCATCTGTATAGTGAGACCAAGAGATTAGAGTCATGTGTTTGTATGTCTGAGTAAAAGAATTCATTTCTGGAAATTATTTATTGTTGCGGCATTTTGGATCTCTAAATTATAATTGCAGAATGATCTCAACAGTGGAACAGTAAGAGCTGCAAAGAGCTGGAAACATGTCCATGCATGACCAGAGGGCAGGTAATTTATACCTCATTTCCATTCCTTCAGTTTTATGAAGAGTAAATTTGGCTACTAATAAGGCTGCTGACACAACCCCACCATGGAGGTTAAAAAAAGTTGTATCATTTATAGGAGAAGATGTAAAAATCCTGTTAATAGACTAATTTGTTGCTTGATGTATGCGTTCAGCTCCGTAGAGACACCACTAGCACTGTAGCGAACACAGCAGCAGCAGATAAACGTAGATGAGTTCAGCGAGTTGAATAAATGTTTTCAGCTTGTCTTTAAATTGCCTACATTACCAATACAGCAAAGCTGACTTTAATGGAAAGGCAGATCAATGTGAGTCATTTCTGCTCACTGCTCTGATTCTCTCAATTATCTCTGAATATTAGCAACGACGTCTAAATTACTTAGCAAGCAGCTAATATGACCTCCTACTATCATCTAATACAGCTTAATACCAAACTATGACATTACTGGTTTTACTGTAGAGGAATCTTAAACTTTAATATCACAAACCATAATAAAATGCCTTAAAAAGTAAAAGATAAGTCCAGTTCATACAATAAATTCACAACATGGCAAAAACATTGTTAGAAGTTGGCGTAAACTTGCGTCAGCTCGAGTCGAGCAGACTGTTGGACTCTTTTCCCTACGTTACTCCCTGTCAGCATCTCCTCAGGATTAAAAAAAATTACTCCTACAAACTATACGCTATGTCATTTACAGAACAGAGAACAGTTTTTCCTTTCCACTTTTAATAACAGTCACCGCTCATACAACAATGGCCGTCATCCACGTAGATGCTCCATTAAAAACATGATTAAAAAAACCCCAAAAAAGCTGTATTATGCATGCCAGGACAGTAGTGGGCGATAAAACCTTTCAAGTGATTCAGTAGCATGTCTACATCGGAAGAGTGTTAATAGACTAAGCAGCACAAACAGATCCAGACAGACTGACATAGTTGTAAGTGTTCTCCTGTCAGCATTATTCTGTCCAAGTTAGGCAAATTAGGCAGTAACCACAATTTCATGGACGAAATGGAGCTGTGTCATCATTTTTAGGCCACCAAACAGCTTTTAAACAAATGGCTATCCCACAAGTTTACCCTTTAGGGATAAATCCACAAATTACACACAGAAAAATGTGAAAGCTGACAGGTGACAGGAGTAGAGTGAGTCGTTGGTATGGAAACAACACACTGCCTTGTTGAATCAGAGTGTGGTGTAAACTGGTAGATTTCCATAAAATGTTCAACATATACATCAGAGATAAAAGAGAACACATAAATCGCAGGTAAAAGGTAATCAATAAATGGCAGTGTGTGAGCTGATGATTGTGGTGACGTTTCGTTGGAGTAAATGTTTTAAGCTAAATCATCAAAGCTACTTTGCAGTTATCACAGGAAATACACTAGAAGCACACCTTAAAACATGTCTGTTTTCTGAATTTTTATTGAATATATTATATTTTTCTTTAATCAACATTGCACATATTCCATTTTCAATCACATCTCATATTGCTGTCTACAAAATGTTATGAATGTAAAAAAATCCAGAAGTTGTTGGTTTTTTAAAAAAAAACAGTAAAACAAAGAAGAAACCTAAAAGAGAAAATTAAGGTCAGGAGTGACGAGCTCCAGGGAGGAGCACCCTCACGAACAGAATAGCAACATACCTCAGGTTAGGATGCATTTTTCTCAAAAACAAAGCATCATGCAGAATAAAAGAAGGTTGGCCAAAATTCACATGAATATTTCTCAACACCTGAATTAGAAATATTTTACATGTTCATTAATAGTTACTGTCAGTTTTCCTTTGTTGTGAGCGGCGATAAAGCGGCAGATGAACAGTTTAAATGTACACATATGTGAAGCAGTAACATTTAAACAATCACACCCCACCACTGGCTCCACCTGCTTAACATTAATGTGGTGGCCGTTAATGACAACCATCCACGCTGCTTTAGTAAGTACAGGACAACAGAAGAGCAGCAACGTCTCTGCCGGCTACATGCAGATTACAGAACCATAACTGATGGAGACGCACTGGATCAGAACCACCACACATGTGACCATGGACCTGGTCGACCAAACCACACCAGCTTGCATAGACTGAACCCCGTCCTCACACGTGAGTGTAGTATTTAATTGTATTTGTCCTTCACCTGTTAGTGTGTGTGTGTGTGTGTGTGTGTGTGTGCGTGCGTGCGTGCGTGCGTTGAACTCTGTTGAATGAAGCTGATAAACTGCAATGAACCAGTTATATCTGATTTAAGCATAAAGTCTAAATGCAGACTAAGACGTTTAAAATACAGTACTCATTTAAACACTGACAGTTAAATTAAACATGCAGAATTATTCTTTGTCTTTACATTTGGAAACTTGTTGAGGAGACGCTCCATGTGTCACATGTCGTTTGAGTTTGTCTTCACCAGTGTAACCGTTTGAGTAACCACTGGAAGCCGTCTGAATTTAAAGGGTGTCTAATTGGCCATCATCTTTGTTCCTGAGAGGTGTAACATCACACTAATGATGAAGGACCCCAAACCTCAAACATTTTAAATTTTACCAAACCCATCAAATGTCTGTGTCTAGCTGTAAATTTATCAGTTTTATATTATTGTGTATCATTTTATTTTTTGTGTTTTGTCTGTTTTGTTGTTGCAGTGCGATTGATCCCCCAGATGTTTCACATTGGATTTCTTGTTACCTAAAAAACATGAATCATTTCATTGCAATGATCACAGAAACCTAATTGATTAAAACAACATCACAATATTGTTGTTGTTTTTTTGTCTGTCTTTCGGGCTTCAACTAATGATTTTATATTTAGAAGTCGGATTCTAAATATAAAACAACAGATTTTTTACTTGATAACAAAAAATCTGTTACCTTTTAATAAACTGGTTAAATGAGTAATTGTTGCAGCTCTATCTGTGACGGATATTTCTCTGCGGCCCGTTAAACAAAGACGTGTTATCACAATTCACAGGACTACTCACATGTATTTGTTACATTTTTGTGTCAAGCCAACAGACCAGTCAATATTTTATGGAGGTGGTGGTGGGGGTGCTAATCCCTTCTTTATTTATCATAATCTAAACCAAGACTCATAAAATGAAAGGTGATCTTCAAGATGAGGACGGCTTTTATCATTTAATCAATGTCATAACATACGAAAGAATGAGCCTTCCTCTCATTATTCTTCTACGCACTGACCATCAAGGATTCTGGAGTGCTGTTATCAACCCATTAATTTGAGTGATATGCTGAAATTAGCTGTCTTCACAAAGCCTATCAACAGACACATGAATTCTGCCAAGCATTTAATTTGTCTCGACTCGGACGCAATGTTCAAAACACAAATGTGAACAGACAAACGCTGCATTCACTATTCTTCCAGCTAGAGCTCTAACACTGTTCTAGGAGGCAGATGGTCCAAAACAATGTAAAATCCAGCCATGTATATCCAGTCATATAACAGCACAGTTAAAGGAAAACAAACAGCGTCACTGTTAACAGTTTTACAGCACACATCATGAACCACCTTGTTAATAAGGAGATTAAGACGTAAAATGGGTTCCAACACAGTGGATGTTACAGCAAACACTTTTTTTTTTTTACAACTTCTACTATCCCAGGTGGTAATAACTTGATGATACTGATCTCAGTTACTGTCTGTTCTTTTTAAAGGTTCCTCTTGAGTTTACACGACAAACATTTAAAAGAGAGTCTTGTTAAACCAAATTCAGTTCATAAACTACAAAGGTAGATGTATGGGTTTTACCCGATCCACACCTCCATCCCATTGACTGGAGACAAAAGGAGCTTGTGTTGCCAGATTGGACTGTTCTTTAGAAGGTTGGGCCGCATTTTATTTGGTCGGGTAGATAAAATCTGTCTTTTGCAGCTTGTGATGAATCATAATATAATGTGGCTAGTTTCCAGTTCCAGTTCAAAACCCACCTACAAACAGGTGAAAATATAAATACTATAACATTATGCTTTATTACAGCTAGACTGTCACATCTAAATTTCTTTACAACTCTTTGATAAATGACAAGTAAAATCTTCAACCCGTACTTACTAGTAAATATTTCAATATTTAATCACCATCATTTGGTTCAGATATATTTTCATTACTAAAACCTTGTTTTGTGTTTGCTGTTTGTCCCAATAAATCATGACAATGGAACACTGTTCTATTGCTCTTTTAAAGTAATATTTTATATGTGGAAATTAAAAATTAAGTGTCAGGATCAGGTTGTTTCATGTAAGACAAATGAGAATATCATAAAAGCTGCTTACATTTACTGCTTCAATAAATATTAAACATTAGGCTGGTGTTCATGGTGTTTTATCTACGGTCAGTTTATTTCTTAGGAAGAAATAGTTTGCTACCACGGAGCCATCCATCCTCAAATTAATCTATTTTTCAGAGGTATTTGGATCTCAGAAAGATGTGAACTGAGGAAACAGGATCTCATAGTGTGAAATCAATTCCCAAAATCTTTGAAATGATTTTATTTTAACATCATAGCTGACACTGATCTCAACTGTTGGGTCGATCTGTTCTTCCTCTTCTGGTAGTCCTCCCAGAGTTACAAGCAATATTTATCATAAAAGGTATAACTTATATCTCCATGAATGTCAGGTTGCACCAAGTAAAACAAACAGGATTTGTTGTTTAGGCTTAACAAAACATTTACAGTCATGATGTGACCTGGTTGTCATCCTAATAAATATCCATGTTGCTGTTTGAGAACTTTTTATTCGGTGCTCATCTCTCACTGAGGTCACTCATCTGGATTCTGCTTCAGAAATGACCACAGATTAAATGCTACATCAGTACACCTTGACATAATTTTAGCTTCTCATCAAAATAAATTGCTTTAATTTTTCTAAAGTGGAAATGGGTTAGAAACTGTATCATTAAACAGATTTCTTCGCCATGTTCACCTCTTGTTCGTCCAGCGAGATTGAGGTGTCCTCCAGGATCAGTTCTTGAACTGATCCTGTCCTTTTTCTCTTTTTTAATCTGTGAACATGTTCTCTGTCTAGGCTTCTTTTGTTCTGCATCGCTGTGATAATGCAGAACTGCTGCTGAATAGATCACAAGATTAATTTGCCTCTTTAATAAGTATATATTGAAGCTCTGCACTTCTGGCTATTATCAGCTGCTGGTATTGCGGTTGTGCATCTGGGTTGTCACATTTAACAACTGAGGGGTCAGTTTGGAGCAGCTTGAAAACTAAGATTAGTGCAATAATAACATCTACTAACATTTTCATTTGATCTGTATTTGTTTGGATATTTTGGAGCCATTTTGTCCTTCACATGAAGATCATACTCCACCTAAGGATGCTAAATTAGCCTGGCTCATTCAAAACCTGACAATCAGCAGCTTTGGAAGGTTATGTATTAACACACTAAATCATTTATGTTTAATTCTGATAACAGTGTCAAAACTTCCAATAAAAACTTCTTTTCTTTCAATGATACACCGAAACATTTTTTGGTTGTCTTCCTTGATGTTTTCTAGCTAACCTCATGTCTGCTGCACTACAGTTACAGAGTAGTCAGTTTCTTATCAAAAGGTCCCTTTCATAGGTCTGATATGTCCCTGAAATGGGGTCATGTGTGAAAAGGAGCAAAGATCAATATCCAGAAAATCTGTTACACCGATTTCCCACCTCAATGCCAAGGGGCATTTGAGGGAGAATAAAAGTATTGCTGTGTTATGAAGGACAGCAGTGTCATTACAGGGACAAACACGTCTGACAAGAGACGCTCTCTCATCGAGCGATTGACCTTGTCCCATCTTCTTCTTCTGTTGAATTTTAAGGTGTTTTGCCTCACCTCCATCTACTTGACCGTCCTTTTCAAAGTTAAAGTGATATCTACTGTTTTGATGTTGGGTTTATCATTTAATTAGTTGTCGTAATATGAAGTGTTTTCTATTTTCTATGTCCATCTCAAAATTCTCATAAAGAGTGATTAAAAGATGCACTTCATTTGAAGTAGCACTTCATCACCTTGCAGCAATTCCACTTACATGTCAAAGCACCAATAAATGAATAAAAACACACAGTTTAGTTTGTCTGTTAGATGGATTAACCAAGAGATTAGGAACAAGTATGTATAGATGATTGATTAGGTAGGATGTGTTCATTAGATTTTGGTGGTGATCTGGATCACAACAGGCCCAGAAATCACATTTCATGATTCTCTGTCTGGTCAAGGTGTTCATCAGGCTGGTCCGTGAAGAAGACATGCACCTGCAGTCCTCCTGCCAGAAGGGGGCACCATGTGTGGAGTTGAGTTCCATGATAGAAAGAGTGTCACAGGGAGATTGGATTGGGGCCACAAATTAAATGAAGAAATGGGGGGGAAACTAAACTGGGCCAGTGTGTCTGTATGGTCTAGTAATAAAATGTGTTTTTTTTGTGTTTTGCCTTTTTTATATTAATGAAAACATTAATTTCTGACTGGGATCACTGACATTTCTTCGCATGAATTTGATGTTTTTTTTTACTTATCAAAAATTTAAGTTAACAAAACAAACTTGTATCCTCTGTCAATCACTTCTTTAATGTTCAGTTACAGTTCTATTTCTGCAGTTATTCTTTTAATCTGTAATAGAACCTCTATCCAAATTAATTCCTAAACATCGACACAGTTTCTGGGATTCCTGTTGAAACATCTATATTTGCATCTTTGTCCCAGCATTCATATTGACTTGAAACAGCAAGTAATGTCTGGTTTACATAATGAAGTGAATTAAAGGTTTGGTTCCACTTAGTGGAGCAAAGCCTTCACAATGAGACAGCATGCAAAACAGCAGCGCTTGTTTTGATGTGAAACGATCAGACCCTTATTTACTATCACTGGTAGCGTGTTTACCCCACTGTTTTATGTCAAAGTGGATGCTGTGAAAAAGTTGTAATAATATATCAACATCAATTTTAAAGCTATTGTGGCTAAGCGACGCTGACACTGAGGAAACGTCTGGAACATTCAACAGCTTTTCTGAGGAATACGATCACTGAGGTAATTATAGATATGAAAACAGTAGGGACTTTTTTAGGGTAGAGGGAAAAAGACACTAAGACCTCTATATTTCACTGTTCCATTTTAGCTGACAGCATATAAAGGGTGTTTTTTTGAAGGATTATACAATAAAAACATAACATTGTCTTCATTAATAATATGTGATATGACTCCCTATTTCCATAAACAAACATAACTGATAATGGACACTTGTAATCCTTAAATTCATGGACGACTTTGCAGATTTGAAAGAGTTGACAAAATACAATGCCTCTCTCACAAAGGTGCTTCAAAAACAGCAGGTTTTGGTATGCCAAATCATCAAGTAGGTGGATGTTTAATGAGCAAAATATTTTTTTAAAAAAGTGGAAACATGGGTAACAAAATGAAAATGAAGAATGTTGGAGCAGCATTTCAGCAATACCAAAAACATGATTGTACAGCAAGGACAAACCAAACAAATGATTAGGATCGATGGTAATAACAGTCAAAGAAAGTAAAAAGTCTCAAAGTACTCTACCTGCAACACATCTTAGGACACACAAGTATAAATGTCTGCTATTTACATTTTTTTCCTATTCAGTGTGCATCTATACCACAACATTTTCCAGAAGTCCACGACATACAATAAATTCAGGGTTTCACCTTTGGTTATGTAATTATCAAGGCTAGGTTTAAAAAAATATATAACAACGTCCATGTTACTTTTGCATACAGTTAAATTCAAAGTGAAAACATATCGACAAAGCAGCTGGTCAGCTCTAAATTTGCATCTGAGAAAAAAAGGTATTTCATCTAAGGTATTTCATCTTGACGTGGATGATTCTCGGGCAGTGGCGGCCCGTTGAGTTTCATCCTCTGTTCTTCTGTGATAGAAAATGAGTGCGGCAGATATTTATGACGGTGTTAATGTGCCTGACATCTTTATTTAAATGTGGATCTTAATGTAAGAATATATTCCTCTGATGTCTTTCAGCAAGTTGCATTGAATCTGTCAATAAATGTCTCACTTTTCTGTCCCGACCCTCTATACACGTTCTGAATGAAAACGTTTATGTGTTCATGACAACATGTGAATTACAAGTTTGTTGCCGTGTCTGTGAGTCGCTCAGGCCAGCTGTGTTTGGTTGACAATATGAAATAAGATAAAAATAGATTAAGTCAAAGCGCTGACTGCACAGAGGCAGAGAGCAAACTCACCATTTAGTAACCAATGACATCTACATAGCCGACCCAACTAAAACATTATGTTGATAGTACAACCAAACATTATCTCTATCATATTAAAATATTCACATCTGTTCCCTACAAGACACTTTTTCACATGTAAAGAAAACATCTTTGAACTCTTATAAGTCTCTTAGATTCATCACCTCATATATCTGTATATGTGTAGTAATTAAGGCAATCATTTTGGGCCACGACTTACTAATTTGTTAACTCCAGTCTCAACCCTCTAGGGTTTGTGTAATGACGTCACACAGTAGCTCTCATCCCCACTTGTCCGAACGATCGTTGTCCCGGTCGGTCATTGTTGCTTTTCGTTCTCCGCTCATGCTCAGATGACCAGTCACAATGTTTTGTTGCTCTCTGCACTTTTTCCAGAGGTGTGGGGGATATTTCCTCTCCTTTTAACTGGCAGCACTGCAACAAAGAAAGAAAGAAACCAATGCAAATGTATCATCATTTATGAGAAAATGGAAAAATGAACATGGAACAATTTGCCCCATTGCCAGGCTGATGCTGCAGAGGTTGGAAAAGATGCCTCCCAATAAAGATAATCATTAAGTCATTAAGAAGCAATTCCTTCTGAAACATTCAAAGAGATGTTAAGCACAGCAACAGCAGAATATTACTCACAGGCTTAGCCTAATTTATAATTTATCAATGTTTACCCCTTATAAATATTTAATTAGCAATATTTATCTTTTAACATGTCGTTTTCACTTTTGTTTCACCTTAAATAGCTCAAAGATTGTTAAAATATTCTCATTTCATTTTATATGATGGTTTCATACTCATTCACTATCAGCTTGTGTTGTTGCAGAGAAAAATGGAGGTGCTGAAATTCCAGCCAGTCCATGTTTTCTATCAGACCTAAACATTCTTGCTGACTGAACACAGACTGAAGCAGTGAACAGACTCTTTATTGTTTGTTTGATCCTGGAATAGATGAATGCACTTAATTTAGATCAAGCTATTAATATGGACTGAATGTGAATGTCTAAAAATGCAGAATTTGTTATTTCACATGCGTTTTAAATTAAAATGACTTCCAGCAGCTGTGGTAACAGAGACAGGAGGACAACATTAAAGGAGACAAATCAACAGTTATCTCAAAATTAAGCGATAACAGAAGCTTTCAGAGCTGTATTCAATAAAGTCACAAGAAAGATCATCCAATCTTCATGATTTTTTAAAAAAAATTCAATAAAGTGTATGTATCGTATGTGTTGTTCTCAAGGAAAGTATTGTAAATTTAATAATTTTCTTTACCTGATGTGAAAATGTGATCCCTATGCTCACTTTAAAAGTTCATTTTCAGCTCAAAATGCACAGAACAAATTAAAGCATGTAGCTGTCGTTGCAATGGCTGCTACGAAGGCACCACACTGCATATTTGGGTGAATGCAAATTAGCGGCACATGATGTTTAGGCTTCCAGCAGACAAAATCATCTGTGGCCAATCTGCTGCTTTAAAAAAAAAAAAAAAAAAAAAAAAAAGTGAAATCAAGATACGAGGTTTAATTTGTCAATAAATGGGCCCTAGGCGGTCCCGACAATCTATGGCTAAAAGGCAAACAGCGGTGACAAGGAGAATCGTTTGTTCAGCAATGGACACACAGCATAAAGCTGTGCATAAAGCTGTGCAGCTTTTGTGTGTGTGTGAGTGTGTGTGTGTGTGTGTGTGTGTGTGTGTGTGTGTGTGTGTGTGTGTGTGTGTGTGTTTGTACTGTTGATTCAGCTCAATTTAGAATTACTTTTTTCATTAGGTGTTTATGTCATTCTGGCTCCCACCTGTAGGGTGAAATGTCGCACAGAATAACACGTCTATTTGTGCTTATTAAGATGCAAACTATTTAAGACAAGCATCTTCTTTTAACAGAGCAGCTGTTGTATAATTCTACACCTCAATAATTTCAGGATTTCCTTATTGTCTCTCTGGAGTTGCAGACCTTCTGTACGCAATCATAGCTGCAGCAGGCACACAGCAATTACCACAAACATACTGAGTTTTTTTTTTACATCTAATTCCCTTATTAAGACTTTGCAGCTAAACCTGTGGTTGTTTTCATTTCATGTTTAGTTTGTTTGTGAGGCAACATAAATACAAACAGGTAGTGTGTCCTGTGTTTACCTGGAGAGACCGTGCACCACAAACGATAAAAGGACAAATATAAAATTCCATTCAACTCTGAATATTTACAAAATATGGTTAGAAACCACTGAAGCGACAAGGTGAATTCATGGGAGACTATTAATCTGCTTCAGACAATTCAGGATGCATCTCCTTTATCTGGCTGAATTAAACCTAGGAAACTCTGGTTCGTATCTATAAGTTTGTCTCTGTTGCCATAGAAACATTCTAAACGTGGATAGATCTACTGTCAGCACAGCAGCATATTCTATAAATGAAGCATAAACGACCCTATTAGGTAGACACATCATTCAGGGTACAAGCAGCACAGTCGTAGCTAAAATCAGTGCAGCTGCTTGAAAAAGAAAATGTGACTGCATAAACTACAAGACTTATTATTCAGCCATCCCTTCAGCATGAGTAGATCTGACTGTATATTTGTGTACCATGAAAATAAGTAGTTACTTATGCACACACATTCTTATGTAATATCTTCATTATTTCCATTAGTAGTGTTAAATGGAAGTGAACACACCATGAATATAAAAGCAAAGTTCAAAAGGTGCTTTGCTTCAGTCAGTTCCTGTAGTAGCATGAGACTGATGAACATCACAATAAAGCTTCTTCAATTTCTGGTCAAGAAGAAGAAGCAGATTTTCATGGCAATTTATCTAAGCAAGAGGAAAAAGGTTAAGGGTTTGTCTGACTGCAGTAGAGAAGCCATTTTAAGAAGAATGTGTTAAACAAGAATCAGAATTGATTTGAACTATTTCAGAGTTATGAATCATTTAGACACTTTTACAAACCTACGGTGTGTCAAAAGTGTCTTATGTTCCTGTTGACTGAGGAACTTGTGTTCAGTCAGTAGTTGGTTAAATTCACTTATATTTTGCTAATGTTCTTACATTTCATATTACTTGAGTTCTTGTTTGCAAGAATTCCTTTTCGATTTTGTGTCAACATGACTGTCTTGTATTTCGACTTTTATGAAAGTCGAATTACTAGATACTTTATGAATAAATATGGTTTTAAAAATCAAATCAAGAAGAAGAAGAACAGGAAGAAGAAGAAGAAGAAGAAGAAGAAGAAGAAGAAGAAGAAGAAGAAGAAGAAGAAGAAGAAGAAGAAGAAGAAGAAGAAGAAGAAGAAGAAGAAGAAGACATTTTTTTTTTACTTTTTCAAAAACACTTTAATCACATTCAAAACATTTTACAATTTTACATTAGATGAAAACACTAAAGAGCTTCAGAAACACTAAAAACCAATAAAGTAAGAGGAAATACAATCTAAAATCAGTGCATTATATCAGGAAGTTTGCAAAATTGAGTTGATCATCAATTAAGGTGCATAGGACATTTTTGTGACACCAGATGTTCCTAAAGTTATTTAGGTCTTTTGTCATTTTATAGAAACCAAATTCTAGTTTTAAGCGACATCTGATGTTACAGCAAAAAACAGTAGCTGCGTCTTGAACAGTATTGTTTTCAATTCTTCTCTTCCTGGTCACGTGAATTGCGAGTTTTGCTTCTCCAGAGATAAAATTTAAAAGTTGCCACTTTCTCTGATTCGATGTATTGTACCCAGCACCGTAGACGAATTTCCTCACACTAAAATTTTCACTGAACAGATTAAAAACATTCGTTAGAAGAGTGAAGAGCACTGTAAGTCTCCCACACTCACTAAAAGCATGAAAGACTGAAGAAGAAGAAGACTTTACAGGAGTTTCCCTCTAATGTTTTGCTCCCTGACAAATAGTTGTCATCTCTAAGAGAACTGATTGGTCAGTAACGGTGCTTTGAAAGTTATGTCAAAGATGACCTGCCCTGGGTCGGCATAACTTATCATGGTGACGTGCCGTGCTTTTTTACAGGTCTCTGCTCACCCTGAAAATCAGAAATGTTCTGAAGTTGTGCTTCACACTCATACATTTGTGAAATAAAAGCACCACCTGTGCATGGGTTAAACAAGCAGCCCACAGTGGGAGGGAAACAGGGCTAAAGCAAAATAACACACTTGAAGGACAGGATACAACCTGAACAGGCCACCAGTTCACCACAGAACACATTGAGAAATAAAAAATCTATTCATGCTCACACTCACATCAACCAATTCACAAATATTGTCTTTGTGAACTGCATCTAAAAGCTGAAGAAGGGGGAACGTAGAAACCAGAAGAACAACTTCACACAGAAACGCCCCGGGATCTGAACCCAGAACCTTGTCGCTGTGAGGTGACAGTGCTAACCCCTGATTCACTGCACCACATGAATGACATTTTAAATGCACCCTGGTGCTGCAGTCACATGAGAACAGGTGACCCACGCTGTGATCGGCGGTTCAAGGCCGTTATCACGGCGCAGTACATTACATAAAGACAATAAAGCAGACCTTCCTGTGATTTTATGAGCAGACATCATGGTAACTAATTAAGCTTTAATTTCTTTCTAATGGGAGGCTATAATATGTGAGTGAGTCATTTGTTCTGTGGGTTTATTGAAAATAATGAGCAGAAAAAGAATAGGGGCTGACAACATAGCAAACTTTGGAAATGCTAGCTCTGATTGCAAACTTGAGTTGAAGATATCACAGTTTATTATTATAATGGTCCTTTACTCGTGGCAGTACATTCCTTAATGTCATAAATATTAATATTAATGTCATGAAGTTATTCCAACAGTGCCTATATGGTAAAGCAAGATTCCAGTTCAATTATGTCTTGTGTATTTCACATAACAGGGCAGATAAACAAAATAATATACAGTATGTACCCTGGAGCTGCAGGAGTCTCAGAGCTTTTCAAATAACCAGGGATTTGAAACAGAAAGAAGACACCTGACATGAACATCACGGCTAACATTGTGATCGAATGCAGGAAGGTGGGGAGTGCGAGAAGAATATGTGGTCAGGAATGAAAACCACTGGAAACAGACACATATACCACTCAAATACTAAGTACATTGAAATTGTCGGCATTTGAATGACTAAAGTAGACCTGAAGATAGAAAATAGTCATGTTTAGTTAGATAATTCTTGACTCATTGCAATAGAAGTGAGTGTCTGTGCTCACATACTCACAAATAAAAATAGGCTACTCGTTCCTCATCCACAGCCTCACACCTGAACAAACACACGAGGGGTGGCTGTGAGCAAGATGCACTCGGTTGAATCAAAACTTTTTTTTTTTTTTTTACTAAAAATAAAGATGGGCTTCTTTTTTAGCGATGTCTGCACGGCAGAAATAACCTTTCTTGTCGAAGTTCCAGATGTAGCAGGAACAGGAGGAACAGGAGGAAACAGAGGGATGCTTGTTTTCCTCCAGGGCCAAAGGAAAGACTACCTCTGGGACACACATAACTGGGAAATAACTGGTTTAATAGGGACCTCTTGGCAAACATAAACTAAATGGTTTCTTTCACCTTCACAGAATACTGTACAGCAGAATGTAAGAGTTATATTTGTTTTTACAATTAAGAGAGATGGATGGTTGGTTGTTGGTTTTTAATCTCAGGTTGTAATCGTACATTACAAATATTAGAGAGATTAATTCAAAACACACCTGGGCACGTTCACATAAATTATTAATCAGTGCTTCCTTTGCAACACTGAGTTCTTTTAGATTACAGACATTCTCTGACTCCAAACATCTGCTACACTAAATCTCACTTTTCAAGCACTAGCATAAAAAGTTTCTTGACACCGAGTTAGAGGAAAGGTTTTAATCTCCACAGACTCATCTTGGATGGGTGCCCTGTCTGTAGGTTCCTCTGAGGAAATACAATAATACTGCACGACAACAAGTCCACTCCAGACCTAAAGACAGGTCCTCTAAGGCTGCAAGTGAAACAGAATACATATCTACAAAGATCTCCACAGAAATATTCACTCGGACAATCTGTTGGACACATCCAACATCCGTCTAGAACAACTCAAAAACGAGAAATAGGCACCACAGTACAGCATCCACTAACCTAGTAAATCAGAAAAAATTACTCTGATTCTCGGGTTCCTAAGACAAATGAGTAACTAATGTGAACCCTGCCCATCAGGTGCACACACACCAGAAAGTTTTAGGTTCTCAGCAGGAAGCAGGATTGTTTTCTGCGTCATATGCAGATCTCCATTAATCCTCCACCCTGTCACTTAAGTCAACGGTCTCCTCAAGGCTACACAACAACCTGCTAACCACAAGCTTTCTTTTTTCACAATCTAAAGCCCGGGGGCCGTTTCATTCCATAACACTGGTTTTAAAATCATTATGATATTGTCAGAAATCATCCGGTTGGAAGAGACACAACCTGCAGACATGACATTATGTGGGGGAAGATTAAAGCCCCAAATCACAAAATGATATTAACATCACTGCAAGGGACTGATGGGGGCTGATAAATTCAAACGACTCAACATTTATTTCATTTGATTTCTAAAACTCAAATTTCAATTAAGACATCATCAAACTAACTTATCCTGGACATGGTCTCCTCAATGAATGTCTGAATGAATCCCTGTCCAGGCCTCCTATTCGTTGCCTGCACTGCATGGATTTGTTCAGCATTTCATATCTGTTACTGGCTGTGCTCAGCTGTCAGCGAACTACCTGGCCAATCAGAGTTTAGTAGGTTTAGTAACCTGAACTGCCGCACTATTGTGATTCAGAAACATAAACACGCTGTGAGCATAGATGGATGATTTATATTCCGCAGTTCAGAGACTTGTTTATTGGAGTATCAAGGTCGAAATGTGCGTCCTGCCACCTACCGCTTGTGTGTGTAGATGTTATGTTGGCGTCATTAGCATAAGAAACATCATCTGGGTCAATCTGCTGAGTCTTCTTTTAAGGAGATTCAAAAGGACCTGATTGTAAATGGGACAAAGGTGATGTCGCAGACCACCCCCCCCCCCCCCGTTCAGAGATGGCTTCTCCACTTTGACATAGATGGCTTCTTTCACTCCTCTCTCAAACCCTCTGTCTTCCCTGTCCAAATTCTGAACATCCTATCCTGAAATGAGTGTCCCTCTTCCTTGAGGTGAAGGAAGACTGCTGAGTTCTGTCCTGATGAGTTGGCTCTTCTGTGTTGAGCCATGTGCCTGTGTGGTGGTTGTTTGGTTTCCCTTTTGTAGACATCTGAGCATTCCTCGCCACATTTAATTCCATATACCAGATTGCTCTTTTGTGTGGGGTGGGGTGTTTTGTGTGGACCAGTCTTTGTCTAAGGGTGTTGCCTGGCTTAAAATAAACAAGAATCTGGTGTTTGTTGAAAATCCTCCTGAATAGTGATATAGGATCACTATGCTGTTACGCCTGCTCTCCTTCTCTTCTCTCTACCATATGCATCAAATGAACGATTCCAAACTAAAGGACTGACGAGAAGGAAAATGGTAATTGGGTCTGGTGACTGCTGATCTGAGCTGCTCGTCGAGGAAAAAGGTAACTACATTCATGTGACATTATGTTCCTTTTCTGAAGCAGTTATTGGTTTCCTGATGGGTGTGGGCTGAGACGAAGCCTCGACAACTTTGTTGCTGCAGTAAATTACCAGATAATTTACTGCTCCTTTACAGTAAATATGCAGCAGGACATTGGCCAAGAGAATATATGTGACTGTAGAGGTAAACCACAGTGCACAGAGTACCTGTAAGATCACATTCACTATGTAGACAGAACCATTGTGACAGCAATGATGAAGGTATCACCACTGACAATGGTGCGCACGATTAACTAATGAGCATTCACACATTTGTTAAATACTCAGTAGCTTCAGTCTTTACTCGAGATGTGATCTCCCCCCCCAAAAAAAAGTGAGGCAGTGGGGCCAAAATCAACAGCAAATTCAAATGTGTTTCAAGAGTTTTGTTTAAAGTGGGACGCTACTGTTGAAAAATGTAGTCAAAACAAGTCCCAGTCGATGTCATGGTGATATAAAAGCCATTCATGCTCTGCTTTAGAGACAAACATGGATACAGGTTGAATTATGTAAGATAACTTCTGTTGTATTTGAGTACATTTTCACAGAGCTTCCACATACAAAAATGGAGCAACACCTCCATGGTTGGACAAATCCATCCAGGTGAAGAGTAAAAGCACAGTAGTGAAAGGTTAAACTTGGAAAATATGTGGAAAGCCGCACAATGCCGCACCGTATAGCTAAACATTACACTACAAAGTATTTGTGGCTTCATCTTATTGACATCTGCTTTCTAATTTCCACGTGTGCTTTGTTATCTAGAAAACACATTCACAGAAAAACGCTTTGGGTTGAGCACAGGAGGGAAACTGTCAACTCACCATTCACCTTTTAATTTCATTTGAACAAAAATTACATGAGTATGGGAGACGGCAGTAAAGCGCTGCCTCATTTGAGAATATCCACTTTGACAATAAAGCATTTCTGTTAATACTCTTCTTCTTATCTGTGTCACAAGTGCTTTGAATTATCGTCATCACACCTGCAAGATTTCCACATGCGGGTCACCTCATACAAAGAAAGTCTTAATGCTGTCCATGAAACTTACGATTTGAAACAATATGACTGTCTTTTAGCAAGGATTTAAGATGTGTTATCATGAGTTTATCGGTGTTGATGTGGCTGAATACAATCAACAAACACCAATAACTGTTTACAAGCTGCTCAGGAAACTTTACAATTGAGGCATTCACATCACTTTTTGAAGCAGAACTCACACAATTACAAAGAAAAAATACTTTGAAAGATGCATAATGTGCCAACACACAACAAATGAGCACATCAGCACCACACAATATCAGAAAAGATGCTAATTTGAGGATGTAGTGTTCCAAACCTGGCTAGAAATATGATATAAGTAGAATAATTCTGCAGGGACTTACTTTATGAGGGTGCACATTCACATGTAGCACAGTGCCTGGCTTCCTGCTTGCTGACACTAATCCAAAGACAGCAGGGATTTTCTGCCTCTTGCTGCTTCTTGCCTCACACCCCTGCAGGGCTCTAAGATCCACACTGGCTTTCCCAGTCACACACACACAAATATACACAAATGAACACACAATGGACTATAAATATTCAGGCCAGGACCGGCGGTATGTGCAGCACAATGCACACTGGGGACACAGCAAATACCATGCTCATTTCAATCCTGCTACTGAGCTTTCTGTCAGCACTTTTCTTTGAGTTAAAGTCTCACACACCTGCTCATCCGACGCTGTTCATTTAGGTGGGAATGTCCACGAACGTGTTTTATGGAACGCAAACTGACTGTTTCCCTGTCGGCTCGCCCAGCACTCATTAGACACGTTTGGTGCATGACAAGCTGAGCTTCAGGTGTTGTGCGTTTGTTTGTGTTGGAGGCTGAGAGGTGCAGTTTGGAGAGCACATGTGCGACATAGCGAGTCACATTACACCACGGCGGACTGTCACTGCAAATTAAAGGCAGGAAACAAACAGACAGTGGTCAAAAACATCATCAATGCCACAGTGCCTTGGTCAACTCAGAAGGAGATGTAGGCCACAAAAATGGCCGAGTGAGATACATTCTCTGAACTAGAGCAGCTATTCAAATGTTCTGTTCATGCTGCTTACAGAATACGTGGCATCGTAAATGCACATACTATAGAATCAGCTGAAAAATGGGTTAGCATGAATTCTTTCAATGTCAACAACAGGTAATTAAAAAATGAAGTCTGGCCTGAAATGTGAAAATGACTCAAATGGTTCATCTTCCCTCATCATCTGTGCATCTGTCATGGGAGAGAAGACAAAGCATCAAATAAATATTTTCATTAAGGGTGCGATTTGTAGCACCATGAATTAAATGATAAGTGCTAAGTACTGATTTAGTACTCTTAGCTGGAAATCGCTGCTGCTTTATCCCATTTCCTTCATGACACAGATGCATGATTTTATTCTTTCACACTGTCTGTTAATCGTTTGATGTGCAGATCTTAACTGCGGTTGCGCTACATTAAGCATCCTAAAAAAAAAGCTGACAACTACCATTATCTGCTCATTCCTGTCAGCTACGTCGTCCCTCTTTCAAAGCAATCCTACCCCCACCCCTAAAAACATTTCTCACACATGTAGTTTAACATTGGATTAATGAAACACCTTGGATTGCTTACCACCAGCTGAAGTGTACGGCTGTCGATTGTGTTGAAAAACCTCTTTTTTTTTAAAATGAAGGTCGCTGACAATACATCCCCGACTTGTACATTGTACAAGCTGGAACTCATTTTTCATCAACCCATCACAATTTTTCTTTGTCATATTTGGCTGTAAGTCTCAGGAATGGTTGAGCATAAATTAGAGGTATGTTATTTTATTATAACATACAAATAATCCAATGAACACATTTTAAACACTGTAAGGTAATAAAACAACACAATAGAAATGTTGTTGAATTATTTATGACAGTCATTCAGTTTAGGCTCCGTTTTAATGTTTTTTGTTCTTTGTGATAATCAGTGGCATGTCCCTGACATCTTTCCATTTGAAAGTCTGATTTTAAAAGTAAAACAGATCATCAATCAGAAACATGATAATCTACCACCTCTTAAATCGGGACAAATGTGTCTTTAACATGTATTTTTGTGGGAAATTCAAACAGGGACATTTTTATTTTATTTTTTAAATTTATTTATTCAGTTTATTTTCTTCTTTCCAGACATGTTATTACAACAGATTTTACTTTCATCAGTGTTGAGACATCAGCAACAATATCGGAAAAGAAAAAAAAAGGTTGACGGGTAGAAGCCATTGGCTTGTAAGATTCCCGTCCCCTAAATCAACAACATCACTCTCATTGCAGCACATTGTCAACCAATTCATACATTGCATGTCACAAATCAATTTCAATTATTTTATTCTGGTATATTGTTGTTTTAATCCGTCCATTTAGTCCAATAGGCGTGCATCTTTGCACACCTCTTTGACAGTTCTTGAGAAGAGTCCAAATTTTGTTAATTTTAATTTTGTTATTCCTTTCAAGGGTTGTTTCTGGTCAATTTTATGATTTAAGTGCCGCTGGAGCAGTCGTAACATCTTGCATGTGCTCAGTTACTACACAAAGGTTACAGTGACATTTGTTTCACAGGATTGACAACATGAAGTTTAATTCGCCACAACAGTGCAGTCCTTTAACCATCATTCACGTCAGAAATATAACCATGTTTTTAAAAGATTTTTTAAAGGCAGTTAGAGTTCCCACACTCCTAATTTCATTATCCAGTTTATTCAAATGTTTTATGCCAGTGAACGATAATGAAAATGTTTTTAATGTTGTTCTTGCTTTTTTCTGTACAAATGCTGTGTTTTCTCTTAGTTGGTAATTGGATTCATTAATCTGCATTTGTGATTTTATATTTTGAGGTAAATAGTTATTAGCTGCTTTATACATCAGTTGTACAGTTTTATAGCTTATGATGTCATGTATTTTCAGTAGTTTAGATTTAATAAATAAATGGTTTGTGTGAGCTCTATAATGTCCATTGTGAATAATTCTAAAGGCTCTTTTCTGGGTCAGAAATAAAGGTTGTTAGCCACTTTTATATGTGTTTCCCCATACTTCAGTACAGTAGTTCAGATAGGGCAAGATTAGTGCACAATATATTATATGGAGTGCCTTCTGATTTAATAGTTTTTGAATTTTCCAGAGTATGGATACACTTCTGGCTAACTTTATTTGCAGTTGTCTTAAATGAGGTTTCCAATTTAGCGTTTTAAATATAAGTTGACTACACATGCAAAGAAAAGATTGTGACACTGAATAAACGTATGTCAGCCAATGGTCTACTAATTCAAGTAGTATGTCCATATGAAATGCACTATTTTAGAACCTGAAGACTTCAAGTTGTGAACAGAAATCTCCCCACACGGAAAATTACTGAGTCTTCAAGGGTTGTTTTGTTGCTTCTTCAAATTCCTTTGATTGAACTAATCTAGGTTTTCTTCTTGGTCAAATATGCCATTATTTAATCCTAAAACTAGATTAGTTTATTCCTCTGAACAGACAGAGCAACACTTGCTGCCCAACCCTTTAAATTAAACCATACAAGATTAAAACTTCAACTGGTTGGCCCGATACACCAGTGAAAATGCAATTACTTTAGAAACAGCTGCAGAAGATCACACATATCAGCAGACTGGTCTAATTCATCAAGCATGGCCAACAACCCCAAATGTACAGCAGTAGAGAGACATATCTGTCCCATTACTGCATGAGCGGAAAATCAAGACAAAATTTGATCATTTCTGAGAGGTGATATATTGTGTAGCTTTAGTGCACATTTATTTGTACATTCACTACTGAGCAAAGCAGAGAGATTTTTGGTTCGTTTTACAGAATAATGAAAAGCATGAAGCAGCAGTAAGAAGATGATAAAATTCAAGAAGGCTGTCTTGCTAACTACAGAAGCAACCAGCAACTCTAATGAACTCTACAACTCAAGATTTGGGTTTAATTCAAGGCTTTTCAACCACCTTCTGTTCCCTGCAATAATAGTTTCCCTCTCACTTTAGTAGAAGTGATATGTCTACTTCTTGTCATTGCCAAACTCTGTTGGCCTGGGGAAGACTGACAACCACAACCACTCGGAGCTGCCAGACGCCTGCCTGCATGGAACGCCAAGGAAGCAGCATAGAGACAATTCCCGATCATCATCATCCCACCTGCAAACGTTGCCAAATGTGTTTGTGTAGTGCTGGGGGAGCTGGAGTGATTAAAGTAGCATATACACGCATGAATGGCTAGCTGTGGGAGTGGAAATTCTGCTAGCCTATGTCTGATTACTTTCCCAGTAACTGAGAAAAAAATTGGCTTCATAAATCAGAAACAGAGTCCATGTTGTGACCACAGGCCTTTGCACTGCTTTACAAGTCTTTGACTCATTTTAACTTGACTCCAGCTGCACTAGACTGCTATTGAGCTTTGCCTGAACAGTGTGTGATGGTTTTTGCCCTTGTTGCCCTTATGTGACCATCCTTCGAGTCATCTTCCAGTAGCTTAATGAGACCAGACATCGTCAGGATTATTACTACCCACTCATCATCTGCTCCGAAAAATCATATGTAAACATTTTGAGGCATGCAGCAATTTAAAAAAATAAACTAAAAAATTCAGCTAAAAGGCCAAAAGGGCAATGGCCTGAGCCAATGTAGAGACTCTGGGCAGCACACAACACTACACATTGCACTAACTTGTAGATAATTACCAGCTATTAGCAAAAACAACTGTTGACTTGGCAGCTGTGTTTTTAACAGGCGTAAGCTGCTCTAATGGCCCACTCAGAACCCATTTTATGCACAATTTCAGTTGTCCAATATGTTTTAAAGCAAGCAGGTAATTGTGTTAAGTTGAACTGGCCCATTTCAAAATTTAAAAGATGTTTTTTCCTATCTTTGACCAATCCGGAGAAGATCATCCATGTCTTTATTGCGTCCCATTTAGACTACTGCAACTCTGTCTTCAGGGTTGAGCCATGAAACTGTCTCAGGCATTCAGCTGGAACAAAATACAGCTGCTCTGCTGTTCACAAACTCCAGAAGACAAGATCATATCAGCCCTGTTTTGGCATCACACCATTGGTTACCTGTCAGTTTTAGAAGGGATTTGAAGACTCTACCGATTGCTTTTAAAGCATGTCATGCTCCAGCATCCAGCTACATTGTTGAACCTGAAGCTGCTTCCCAATGAGCCAGAGCTCAGACTCAGATCCTCTGCCAGGTCTCCAACGGCTGCTCCGGAGTCCCGGCCCAAGACAGAAGGTGACTGTGTGTTCAAAAACATCTTTTAAATGACATATCTCTTTCAAAAATCCTTTCATTAACCCTCACATGCCAACATTTCATAACAGTCCACTACGTATATTTATTTGTATATTTATATATCTAACTAATTTCCCTTTAAGGATCAATGTACTGTGTATATATATATATATATATATACACACACACACACATATTTATTTATTTATTTATCTATCTATCTATCTATCTATCTATCTATCTATCTATCTATCTATCTATCTATCTATCT
Organism: Antennarius maculatus; assembly: GCA_013358685.1. Lineage (NCBI taxonomy): Eukaryota > Metazoa > Chordata > Actinopteri > Lophiiformes > Antennariidae > Antennarius > Antennarius maculatus. The sequence continues at coordinate 23,117,688 of CM023606.1, forward strand.
ATCTATCTATCTATCTATCTATCTATCTATCTATCTATCTATCTATCTATTTATTTATTTATTTATTTATTATGAATGCTTTGATGTGCATCACTTTGAAACTAATTTTTTGACATGTGCTCATAAATCAAATTTATATTATTATTATAGCTATTAGGAATTCAAACAGGATGCTGTATTGTGCAAAGTCAGTACTGGTGAAACCTGACATCGAGCGTTGGCTATTATCTAAATTAACATATTATGATTCTCTTTTCCTATTCCATAATATTTCTTCTGAAATATTATGAAATATAGGTGAAATATTTCAAAACAAAAATATACTTTCTTTCAAACAAAGTAAATAGTAGCAGTTTTAGTAATTTTTACTAGCATATTAATAGATGGGTGCCTTTGGTAGTGCTGTCGCCTCACAGCATGATATTTCTGGGTTGGAGTCCTGTTCTGTGTGTTGTTTTGTATGTTCTCCCCATTCCTGTGTGTGTTTTCTCCGGGCTCTCTGGTTTCCTCCCACCTCCAGAAACATACAGTTCAGGTGTATTCGTTGGTTCCATATTGTCCATAGGTGCGAGTGTGTGAGTGTGAGTAGTTGTACATCTTTTGTGTGGTTCCGCGATGTGCTGGCGATGTGTCCAGAATATCTCCCCACCTCATGCCTGTAAATCCATTGGGATAGGCTCCAGCAACCCCCGTGACCCGTGTAAGTGGAAAAAGCGGTAATGAATGAATAAATAAAACGAATGAATAAATGAAAAAAGATAAATAGATAAATAAATACATAAATGTCACAAACTTGTACGATAAAATAATGTAAATAGTAAATAAGGATGAAAGTAGAACAGTGTAGTCAGTGACATGAGTGGTTTTGCAGAGACAACAAGCAGATGTGATTCTGCTGTGTTTTACTGTAATAATCTTAACCATCAAAGCAAATGTTGACGGGATCAGTCTTTAATCAGAACATTTCTAGAAGGAAAAAATCAATAGTTGCTTTACAGTTAAACTGTACTTAGAAGTAATGAGTGAATGTCAAACTTAAGCCTGGGATAGTCTTGGGGTTATATTTAAATTAATCAAACAGCAAATAAAGTCATTCAACCTGACTTCCTAAAGAGAAGCCAAACTTTACACAGTGTAAGACGGTATTTATTGTTTTGATATTACACACACATGCTGTATGGTATCTAACAATTACACAACATGCTGTGTTGTTGCATAATGTTAATACAGAGACCAATAAAGAAAACAAAACAAAAAAACTAACAAACACTAACATAATCTTTTTTCCATAGGTAGTCAACTTTTTCAACACTCCACTGTTCCCTTTTTTCAACAACAATGGCCCAATTCAAACACACTAAACCTGAAGCTGGACGTTGATGCTAACCAACTTTCCCATGGTTACTGTGGTGCTGCATGTTTTGCCTCCATCAGTTTAAGTGTTCCCATAGCTGGACCACAAGTCTTGTCAAACTGCTAAATTAGTTTCAGTCCCATCTGCCACAGTGTCTCCTGTCTGCTTTCCTCAGACATCTTGATTTGTTTGTTTTCTTAAGAAAATCAAGAAAAGAGCAATGCCACTCTGAGGTTCTGACTTAATTATATGTTTCTGTTTCTGAAAATGTGTTTGCTGCAAATGGAAAATGGAAAAAAATGGAAAAAAAACATTTAGGGAACATGACAACCACCATCTTTTTCTGGCAGAAATCAGAGTCTTCCGAGTCTTTCTAGCAAGCACTGACTCTTTTTAAAGTTATCATCTCCTATCCAGTGGACAACTACTGTTTTTTTCTAGATGCATTAAACAGAGGTGTTCATTCCTCACACCACATTGGTACAGAAAGACTGTAACCTGTCTGGGTTAACTCATCTCAATGTGACACTTGGAAGTTTGCAAGGCTGGGTAATAATTTATAGCAGAACACGCAACAAGGATATTAAATCTGTGGCCATTTGTTTATATCACTGTGTAATCCGATACACTTTTGAAGTTGAAAAGAACAAATGAGCACATCAATAACCATCTATAACAATTTTTGGCTTATTAACTTTTCAATGAAGTAAACTGGAGATGTCCGCATGCATTACACCAGTCAAACACAGACCTTAGAATGAAAAAAAGGATTTCACATAAATTTTTTAAAGGGAAGTGAATTTGATTTATTCATTTGCTAATGAGTGCTAATGAAGCTAATAATAATGATGATGCTCTGTCGTTATTAATCGGTTCACTGCTCAAAATGCTAATGTTCATGCTTTTGGAGACAGCAGTATTCTGTTTGAGTCATACCGAACACTTTGTTCACTATTCAGCGTTGCTGTGTTCTGAGTGTCGTGCTGAGGTTTTGATAATCACTTTTTAGATAAGGGAACTTTATTGTGTGAGCTGGGAAGAGGTCCTGCATTGTGTGAGTGGAGGACAATCAATTATCCTGCAGTATTTTCGCACACCTCTTCAATAGCTCTGTTCTGGTGAGGCTTTCTTCATATAATCATTTAATTTTTTATTTTGATTTTCTGGTGTAGGCCACAGACTGTATTAGTACAGAAGTCACTGGGATTCTTTCATGAGAAATGGAGGTCCTCACAAACATCTGAATTTCTTTGAACTATTGTAAATCTCCCTCTGCCTCTCATTTCCAAAAGCCTCTTTGATTCAAATGTAAATTTTCTTTTCTTGGCAGCACCTCCTGCTTTTTTTTCTTACTACATCAACCTTTTCCTCCTTTGTAGGCTCTAAAATTCATATGAGTCCTTGAAGAGACCCTAACTTTCAACGCTTCATAACACTTCTGACATCCATATTCAAAACACTCAACATCTCAGGCTATACAATTGTTTTAATGTCTCAAATTTGTTTTAGAATTAGAATTTTAATCTTTTTCTCTGATTAGCATGAATTGCACATTTATAGTCTGGGCCCTTTCAAACTAGAATAATTAAGCAATTTGAAGCACTGTCAGTATATTCTACTTTTAACTTTTACAATTTCACTATAAGTACTGTTATCCACCATCATCTAGCAGATTTATTGAAATTGTCTTCACATGAAAGACGCAATGCACTAGCATCTATACATGTCAGCCTCATTGTAACAGAGCTACAGTATACAGAATATGAACATGTCCTATTGCTTCAATTTGGCATTAAGAAGTTCAAACATTTAATTTTTAAGCAAATGGAAAATATTTGTTTCATGTGAACACGAAACAAGACAACAGTGATTTTCTTCATTACCATCTGATCAGTTCTAAACATCACAGGAATTCTAAAATTAGATGGAGCAGCAGGCGACGGGCTGCACACCTCCAGCAGCAAGGTAACAACATGACTGAGCCCTGCCGTTGTGTAGAGACAACCTCTGCTGTGTGCAGCATGAAGTCAGATAGTGGTTGCTCGTGGAATTATGGAAAAAATCCAATAATTGACTCACTTCTTTATCAAAACAATTTGAGTTTGTTTGGATGACTACACACAGATACGACAGTTTCCATTCTGTTACAGTTCTGACGGACTTACTGCGAAATAAGAGTTTGCTGCCCCCACAGACCTGTGATACGAAGCTGGTTGTTTCCACTGAAGAGACAAAGGGCACATGTTCCATTTATTTATTTAAAATCTGTAAGCTACATTAAATTTAATGCAAGCGAACCCACCGATGTGGAGCAAAGTGAGTTTGCCTTTACTTCTATCCCCACAGCAGCAACTTCAATGAGTTGTGTAAATATTTGGATGTACAGGATTTCATTTTGGAAAAGAACAGCAGCATCAACTTGGTGTATGATTTCACAGCGGCCCAGTCCCCTGTTCTCACTCGGGATGCTAATATCCAATCACTTATTGATGAACTGCTGTCAAGATTTTAACCAATTAAAATGTATTGACATACAATCTTTGTTTTGCATGCCACAAGAGGACTTACTTCTCCTCTGCAGTACAGAAAAGCTACTTGTGCAAGAAGAAAGGGGGGTCAGCAGGTAAATTGTAGAAAAGGACCATAGTTAATGTTAATATTGCAGCATCGTCCTATAATCCAGCTAAAGTGCAGTGCTGTACCACCTACAAAATTATTACCCAGGTAGTTGCAGTGCACGGCCAAGGTAGATGACCATTCTCCTCACAGCAGGAGAGGCTGCAGCGGCAGAAACTCAATAGATTATTTTATGGTTCAAAAGGAAAGGGTGTCTACAAACATGGTGGATGAAGGGATTATTAATACGCTTCTATAACTTTTGAAAAAAGAAATGTATTTTCAAACTCAATACATGCTGATTGTCTTTTGATGAGCAAACCTTTCACTTTCGTTTACGGTCAATACACAAACTTTGAAACTCATGTTCTTGCTTTTGGTTACTAGACCACAGAGGGATAATTCACACTTTTGAGCAAGGTGTGTAGGAGATGGACGAGGAGACACTTAAGATGCGTAGGGCTGTCTAAATCATAGAGATTTCTATGCCACACCACCTTCTTTTTGCAACTTTTGGCATGCTGGACAAACGTGGTCATTTTCTCTTGAAGACATAAAGGAATGGATTTTTTGGCGTCATGTTAAGGAAGCTGGGAAAAACATTTGGATGTCATCAACAAAAGATAAAAGGTGAAATACGCAAGAGGAGCAGACTGCCTGTCGAAACAGTTGTAGATGATGAAAGTTTTTTTAGTTTGGTTGAATGTGGCTTGATGACTCATTTGAGGTTGACAACAGGATAGAGAGAAGCATAATTACTGGATTGATTGGGGGGCAGTTTCCTGGACTGCCGTTTAGCCGAATTCTGGACTCAAATGTCATTATTGGAAAATAAATCAATGATTTCAAAGTTTAGAAGAAGGAGAGACTAAGAGGTAATTAAATCTGGCTGATGCAAAAAAATTTCCATATTTCAGTCTTTTCTCTTTTATGCTCTGATTTATGTCAGCATATAATATATTAGGGTACTTGCTTGATTATGATTATTATGGGCCACATTAAATCAAAATACATTTGTTGAGTAAAATGCCCCTTCTTTAGCCTTAAGCCTCCACAAAATATCAATACAAATAAGTACACTCAGTCACATTGACTGTCATATTGACTTATTAATAACAAGATAGCAATGCTATTGTTTCCAACAGAGTTATGCATCTGCAAAAGTCACAGCAGCCCTTTTCCGAAGTTCGACTAAATTAAAGCTGCACAAAACTTATTCAACCACATTGACACAGGGGTTACTTATGGTGGCAGCAATTCTTTATTGCATTTTACTGTATTTGCATCTAAAACTCATCCATGACAGAAAACATCACAAGCTGAGAGCACTTGCTGAGAAAATTAGCATTTTCATTCTGATGTAGCCGGTAACATTTAGACCCCTATAGCTGCTCCTCTGTCTGCACACTACCTCATAGAATCCAGTGTATGTGTGAAGTGTGTGTGTGCGTGCGTGCGTGTGTGTGTGTGTATGTGTGTTACTTCACTATGGTTCTGACAGATAAGTCAAAGAAGCCACTAATGCTATTAACCGAGCGTCTCCATTCATGTGGTCATGTGACCAAGCACTGGATGCATTTAAGTGAAATGTTTTTATTCACACACTTTGAATACAAGATACAGTAATTCTACATTTATTGCATGACTGAGCCAGGCTGTTTCTGCTTGGTTTCCTTAATTTGATCTGAGGCTCACCTGATTTTCAGATAAACTCCAATTACAGAAACATGTGTACTGGTACATATAATCAAACCTCAATATGTGGAATTGAGGTCGATGGTGGATGGATTTAACATGCTGACTGTCAAACACAACAGAAGGCCTGGAGCTGTTTTCAACCCAACACTTTGTACCCAAACAGAATGTGCTGCAGCATATTTGTATCAAAATCAACAGTAAACAACATCACTGCTCATATTAATAAATAAGAATCAAATGCAGGAGGACGTGGAGGAACTGATGGTGTGTGAAAAAGTCAAGCTGACAGGACATGGGAGACCTAAAATATCACAAAACATTCCCCCTACAATAGACAACAAACCAGCCTGAAACCCAGAGAATAGAGAACTCATTAATTAAACATTCTCAAAAAACTCAAGAGAAATATTTTATATTATCCTATAAATATAGCTGTTCTTTTCTCCTCTATGTGACATCTGAGCAACAGGAATCGTGTTCACTGACAAGACGGGGTAAGCATTGCATTTAAATAGACACGGTGCAATATTCACAATATAATGCATAATTCAGGTCTGTACTCGGATTAAACCTGCTTCCCAGCTGTTACACGGAGCCACTTAAACACATCATGTCGAATGACAGCCAAGTCCCTGAACTGTTCCTGATATCACGAGGCTCTCCTTTGCTCTGCAGACGTTGAGTTTTACTCCTAAAGTTTCAATAGGTTGAGTCACGTAAGAAAATCAAGCCTACATTTTTTTTTTTTTCCTAGTCCTTCTGTTTGGCAAACCACTACTCAACAAAACGCACATTTTCCAAACTGATGGTGACACATGGAATAAAGTGCAGAATTACCAATGTTCACACAAGTTTTTTGATTTATTTTTTCACACTTGCATTTACCGAACTCAAACAGATGGTCACACATGGAAACACACTGTTGAGAATAGTGTTTTCCACAGACAAATAGCCGCTATCGGAGATTCCAGTCATCGTTGCTATAACAATGATTAGATTTTCCCCAAACACGGGGTTCTTTCATATGACTTATGTCGTCCTCCACCTCATCCTGGGGGAGTGTTTTCAATATAATATATGGAGATGCAACCAAGGAACAACATTACAGGCAACCGCTTGATCAAGTCTATCACATGGGGAGAGGCTGCTGTGTGCAGGGTGGGAGGTTTAACAACAGTAGAACAAAAAGTGAAAAGAGAAATTGTAAACTTCTGCCAACACTAAACAGCTTCATAGGATAACTGGAAGTTTCATCTGAAGATTTAACCCCTGAGGGTCCCCAACCTGCACATGGATTGAAATGTGTCTATAAGTCAGCTTCTTACAAATGTCACTACACTGTTTAATTACCCAGACTGGCACGTTCATCTACAGTATTTACTGTGAGCAACAGAAAAATACCAGTCAAAAAATCTGGTTACAGCAGGCATATAGTACCATATCAGGTGGGGGTGCATTAACAACTGGACCAAGTTGAATGTGATTTGATGTCATTCATTCAAGCTGAGCTGGAATCGTTGTATTTGTAAAGAACTGTTCGTTTTCTGCATCCTATCAGCCTCTCAGGTATTCATCACTCAGACTCGACTCACTGGATCATCATCTCACTGGTACATGTGCAATACAATGACCAATTCTGTCTATATAGATTTATTTCTCATAGTCTTGGTTTCAGTTGAAATGCTTTCGTTGAAAAGCGCAGCATCCTGTGTCTGTTTGACTGAAGGCACCGCTGAGAAACATACACACAACACAGACATATGGGTCCCATAATCTGTATGAAAAATCAAAAAAATAAAATTTCATTCTTGTCTCCTGCTCAACCAGCTCCATCAAACAAACATATACTGGGTTTATGATTATTAATACTATGATGGGACTAGGATTCTGTAAATAGGCATGAGAGACTGGTTCAGACCAGCTCTATATGTAACGTGTCATGAGATAACTTCCGTTATGATTTGGAGCTGTATAAATAAAATCTGATTTGATTAGATCATTATTTTCATTATTTATCATTAGTTTCTTACAACATGGAAAATGCGTAACGTCCAGGTTACTGCTATAGATCTATTGAGACAAAGTTGTGGTTGGGAAGACTGCCATAGTCAGATAAACAAAATAAAATGCTGTTGACAATTCTAAGAATAAATCATTTTGGGATGATGAAATGTTAAGGACCATACAAAAATCAAATTTCTTTCAGTATCAATAAAAGTCATTATTTATCTATTTATTGTCTTTTATCTGTTAAGCTTAACAGAACACAGTCCCCCTCTACCATAAATTATGCAGTCGAGCTTCTCACTTTTTGGGAAATCGCAGGGGTCAGCACAGCCGTAGTGCAATGGCTTAGCCTCGTCCTGGATGAAGCACCTTGCTGATCATTGTATCTCCCCCACCTGGTAACGGAACTTTTTGTCAAAATGTATATATTTTTTGGCAGTGACTTTGAAATGTGATGGAGTAGGAAAAGTTAAGGGGACAAAAATCCACTTGTCTACAGTGGAAAGACTGATCAGTGATTGACGTCTACAAGGCTCTCCTCCAAATGCACTTTCTACACTCCAGAATAAACTATTACACAGATGCTAATATTACTGTGCTTTATTTGGTTATTGTTCATGAAAATGACAACAAATGCATCTGGTAAGGTGCCACTCGTGGTTTAATACGGAACAGTAAAAATGCATGTGAGGTTTGCGTTATTATTCACAGTCAGTTTAAAGGTTTCAAACATCAAATCGAGTCTAGGTGTTACAGCGTGGGGGTGAAATTACCTACCCTTTTTAATTTTATGCATCTTGTTGTGTTAAAGTACGACTGCACTAGAGGTAGAACCTTCACTAGAATTAACAAGCAGGGCCAACGTGGTGACTTCTGGAAACAAATCCAGTCCCTGGCACAGCAGGAAATGCTGCACCTATTTTTAACCACAAACATTCATTTTTTCAGCTGGGACACATGGGACGACTCCAATTAGCTCACAGGAAACTCAGAGAGGCAAACACTGAGATTACTAATAATGTGTCTTTCCCCATACGCTGACACACTACTCCACAAGGAAATAAACACAACTCAGAGACATTTCAATTTGGGAGGAAGACTTTGGTTCTGACTACGTTCTGATGGCCCAGTAATGAAAAGGTTCATGTATATTTATGTGAGTAATGCCATGTTTCAGAAGGTGGAATTTGAGTACAGTATTTGTCTCCTGAAGAAATATCAGATTTAAAAAAAACTTGAAATGTTTGTGGGGGCGGCACGGAGGTGCAGTGGGTAACGCTGTCGCCTCACAACAAGGCGGTGCATGGTTCGAGTCCCGCTCTGTGTGGAGTTTGCATGTTCTCCCCGTGTCTGCATGGGTTCTCTCCAGGTTCTCCGGCTTCCTCCCACCTCCAAGAACATGCGCTTCAGGTTAATTGGCCGTTCCAAATTGCCCATAGTGTGTGAGTGTGAGCGTGCATGGTTGTCTGTCTTTGTGTGACTCCTCGCAGCACTGGCGTCGCGCCCGGAGTTTCCCCTGCCTCACGCTCTATGACAACTAGGATAGACTCCAACTCCCCGTGACCCGCTACAGCGGATAAAGCGGTTCGGAAGATGAATGAAAGAATGAATGTTAGTGAATTAATTTGTTAGTATTAAATCATTTCAGGTTTATGCTCTACTCATTAACTCATTCATCACCACTTGGCTCATTCAGTCTCATCTATTCATTCACACTCTGTCATTCATTCACTAACTTCTTTCTTTCACTCTCACATTCATTCTTTATTCACACACCTACTTTCTTTCTTTATTCTTTTTCTTTCAAGCATGTGCATATTTATTCCTTCACCCACTGTTAAATACTACTAAATAAGACATTGAAGATTATTAATCAACAACAATAAAGAAGAGATTAAACTGAAAGCACGATATTACCTCCACTGATGCCAGAAATTCTGTCAGTCACAGTTTAGAGGCTGTAAGAAGATTTCTTTATACAGTTTAAAGGTATAATGTTCAGGCTGTCCTGAGATGGCATAAATACACGGGCTATTATTAAAACAAAACCTTTAACTTGTTCTATGTGATTACTGAGTCAGTTATCTGCCGTTTAAGGAAAATCCTCCACTTGTTAGGCTATTTTCAGCTGGTCTTATGTTGATGCTTCATTTTGAGTGTGGAGAGAAGATCCATGGCCCACACAGAGAGACTATGACTGCGGGAAAAATCAACCATTATTCAACTCAAAAATGAAATGGAATCTTCCATCAGTGCTGTGGTTGGTTAAATAGCAAAGTGTAGAGTCTACCATCTTAGGAAGAGGCAGAAAACCAAGATTTAGCTGAAAGGTGAAAGGATTTACTGTCAGTGGCCTGAGAAGTAAAACAAAAATCCTAAAAGAGGACGTTGTGGTTTCTTTGCATAGTCCAACAGACGTCACTGAAAGCCTTCCAAAATAGAAGCGTGGACCTGGCCCAAGGAAATCAAACAGCAAATTCTCATGAACATAAAAGATGGTTTTCAGCCTCAGAGGTAGGAGCAAAGTCAAAGCCGTTAACAGCTGCCCACTGGCAGAATTATTTCCACATCCTATTTATCCTTTCATGGAATTTACAAAATCAACTAGCAAATATACAAACATCACAAGATTCCTACAAGATTCCTACAAGCAGGAGTCTTGTAGGTCTACATTGGCCACCAGTCTAATCAATACCTGATGTCAAATTAATGAATGATTAGCTGAATAAACAAAATTATTTAACGTACATTCATACATCACATGTTTTTTTTTTTGTGTTCCAACTAACTGGAAACATACACACTAAAAATGATGTGTTCCAGAAGCGTGGCTAAACTTCCTAATACAGTGCCACATAAAATTCACCCAGTGGGATATATTCTTACATATACTACCGCAGAAAATAAAAACTATCCACAAGTCTGACCTCAAGGGAAGCCATAAATTTAATCAGAGGACAGCATCAGCAGAGAAGCACAATAACACTGTCTGAATAAAAGGTAAGAGGGCATAAATAAATGATAAATAATAAATTAAACCCAACCTACTATTGCAAATGAAGTCAGAAGGGAAACAAAAAGCGTATAAATGTATGTGAGACAGACAAAGAGAGAAAGAGAGACAGCGAGAGACACACACAGAGGGAAAGAGAGATCAAGAGAGAAGAGGGAGGGAGAGAGAGAGAGACTGCGACACACACACACACACACACACACACACAGAGGGAAAGAGGCAACGAGAGAGAGAAACACAGAGGGAGAGACAGAGAGAGAACAAGAGAGACTTGCTCACAGAGGATACATTCCAGTAATCACACTCTTGAGCTCGTTTGCAGTCAAAGTGAACTTTCAACTAGTATTAGAGACACAAACAGGCATGTTTAGACCCAAGGTCACGATTTGATGCCGTCCCACCACTGCCCAGACACTTCTTTCTGATATTTTACAAAGTTTCACGTCATAATGTCAGTAGTTTTTTTGTAATCAGACAAATAGAACATCAAATTGTCCCAAAAGCATGACCTGCTTTGCAGAGGAAAGAGTATGAAGTTCAGTTCTAAAAAAACGAAGATGTATTTTGATTTGGCTGATGTTTCGGTGACAAGGTGAAGACTAACAAGAGCATTAAAGAAATCCTGAATGAACTGAGAACATGCAAGGATACTGTCACCTCTTTCAAGTTTCTAGGAAAGCGCCCCTGTGATGTAAAGTTCATTTTAAATTATTTTTGTTCATTCAACATTCAAACATCATTTCCTGACTCTTCTGATATAAAAAGGGCAAACGATAAAGATCCAGACAAAGATCTGCACAATGATCCACGCTCATCGGTCTCGCCTTCTGCTCTCATTTACATTATCGGTCATGTGTGTGAGCTGGCTTTAGCATGTATCAGAACACAGTAGCACTAACACACCAATACAAATCAAATGGATGGAGATCATGTGTGTGTGTGTGCGGGAGATGGATGCATGTGTGTGTGTCTGTTTGTGTCTATGCGTGTGTGTATGAGGAGGTTGTCTCAATCTTTGTAAACTACAAAACTGACTCATATTGATGTAAGCGGTCCTCGCCATTGCATGCTGATTGGTTGAGCACAGCGTTCACGTGCACACACACAAATGCATGCACAGACACAGCGAGCTATACCCCAGGCCCTTTAGCGCTAGCATTAGTCACTCCACATAAAAGCATCTAGTCACTCCGAAGCAGAAGAGCAGGGAGGATGAGTGGGAGATGAGGACTGTGGCGCTCTGGTCATGAGGCAGCCATTTCCAGACACTGCTGGGGTTACAGGTCAAAAGTCGAGGTAGCTTTACAGTCAGGCTGGGCTCAAGCTAGCATAACAGCGATCGATACGGGAGGAGATGGCCCCTAATCCAGCCTCATCTAGGATTTGTTTTTTCCACGTCCGTGCCGGCTGAGACTGACCACGGGGTGAAACTTGAAGCGGTCTGACTCTAATAGATGTTGACTGCACACGTGGCCCTTATATAACCAGCTATTACCGATCAGCATTTAACACGAATGTTTGTCAAGACCTCCTGGAATAATACACAAATAAACCTATTCAGTTGTACATTAAAGTAAGATAATTCTTTGATTTGATCCTAAATGATTCCTGTTCAACAGCATCCTAACCAAGTAATAAACGATACAGGAAGTTAGATAATGGTGACGTGATGCTTTCTAAAGGCTTATCAAAAGGTGAGTTGAAACCATTAAAACAATCGGCAAGCTTCTGAGTGACCAGGGAAGATGAAAGTAAATCTAAACAGAGTTTTTTCGAACACGATGAGGACAGTAGAGTGATTGTCGGCAGCATCAGAGCCGAGACTGGCTGTGGCCGCCTGTGTCAGTCTGATTCAGTGTGTCCACATATGTAGACAATGACAGGGCATTAGTACAAAACAATGTCATCACGAACGGTTTGTCCTACAGGAGTCCTTAGTGCTCAGGAAAATGAGAGTTTCTGTGTTCTCTAACCCAATCATGAATAGCTTCAGGTATTTTTAGAGTTTTAACAGCACACTGTCTGCATTTAATTGCTGCTGTGACTGCCGCTGATCCAAGGACAGATTACGATGACAATAACTACAACCAAATAAAGTCAAAAATGTATCAAAGCAAATGCTGCGAACCAATCAGGGTGTACAAAAGAAAAATAGAATTTTCTTTTCAAATTCATTTACATTAAATAAAATCTGACTCACCATTATGAGTTGCACAGTTGTACACTACAAAGCAATTTGAGCTTTGATAAGATAAACTGATAAGACTGTAATGGGCCTCATGCGACATTACATAAGCAGGGACCGGACATCACTGCATCACTCCCAATATTTTGTTGGGAGTGATGCAGTGTGCTCACTCACGAAGAACTCAAAATTCCCCTTGATTTCTTGCATTTCATTCCTTTATATGTACATTAAATAATCCCAATGAGCAGCAAAGAATGACCTGGATCAGTGCTTATGGTTATTCAGTAATGCGGTTGACAATGAAACAAACTTTTCTTTTTGACATAGAAAAAAGTCAGTTTGAGTGACAAACAAAGTATTAAAAAGTAAATTAAATTTAATTACTTTTTTTTATTTATTTTTTATATTGGATCGGCCAATTAACCTGAAGTTCATGCTTCTTGGAAGTGGAAGGAAGCCAGAGAACCCAGAGAGAACCCACGCAGACGGGGGGAGAACAAGCAAACTCCGAACATAGCGGGACTCAAACCAGGAACCACCTCGCTGTGTGGCAACAGCGCTACCCACTGCGCCACTGCGTCGACATGTTTCAAGTCACTATAAGATAATTTTTCTTCAATCACAGTTTTTCTATCTTCCAGCGGAGTGTGTGGCTTATCCACGCTTCATGCACTGACACAAAGCGCCAAGTAGGGTTTGCTAGTTGAGTGACAGTATCTGTCACACACACACATGCACATGCACACACACACACACACACACACACACACACACACAGACCCTGCCACCGACAGTGTCACTGGTAACCATTAATACATTTTCAAACAGCTTATCCTTACCCAGAACACACCTACACTCAGAGCATACAAACAAAGTAGTTTTAAAAGACTTTTGAGAGTCAGGTAATAACCTCAAAATGCATGAATGGTTATCAAGTTGTGAGTGTAATTCTTGATTTCCACAGCATGATCGGCATCTGAGGCTGCTCAAAAGTTTACTGGACCAGAGGGACGGCCTTCCTCTGCTCCCCAGCTCATCTTCATGGGGAGCGGCAGAGAAAACTTTTTCATGGCTGAGCAGCTGCTCCATTAAATCAAATCTCAACCTTGTTCGTAAAAATCTGCAGGCTGTAGGGTTTTAGGTAGCACTCTGGAAAATGAGGGAGAAAAGCCTAAAACTTGATCGGACAAATCTTTGAAATGCTTACCTTTCCCAATGCCATAACAAATCTCTAATCCTCTGTTGCCCCAGATTGTGTTTGTGTGACAGCAAACTTTATCAACAGTTTGACCAGTCATACTCTTACTGTACTTTTGCATACAATGCTTTTAAAATGACAAAGCAGTTTACTTTATTTTATTCATTGCCAATATTGATTTTGTCATTTATTTCCATGACTTCAGAAGTGATAAAACAACATCAGCATCCTTTTGAAATCCATAACATTTTGTTTAAAAAAATGTATGGCAATATCTTGTGAATACAGAAGCAGTTGATTTCTATGTGGGTGAAGAAACTCAGCACTGTATACACACCATGAATGTGTGCAATTGGCAATGCAATCTACATGTCTAAGATGTAACGTAATAAAGCCAGTGATGCAATGTAATGCAGCCAGTAAGAATGAGGGGCTGCAGAGGAAGGAGCAAAGAATCAGGTTGCTGCTGTTGAATGGACACCTTATATAAGCGCTCCGTGGAAACGGAGGGGCTGGTTTAAATTTACACTGGGGATCTCCATAACTATATTTTTTAGACAGGGCTATGAAAATATCGTTAAAGTGAAATATAGACGGTTACAAACAGCCTTTGCAAATCACATGATGGCGTTGACAAAGTACGGTGTTACAGTGGAGCAGTTAATTGGTCAGTGAAAGGGCAAGTTGTCAAATTGACTTTTAAACAGCCTCTTTCCACTGAAGAAAGAAAACATTTTTCTTGTCAGGCAGTATAGAGCCAGCTAGTCCTATTGTTTGTATTGTCAGACATATTTCACTTTTCTACACGACAGGAGAAAGAGGTGTAGGATGACACCGCCTAAGGTCTGACAGCATCCAGGTCTATCTGCTACATGGAGAAGGAATACTGCAGAGTAGTTGTGTTCACTTCAGTGTAATCTGTAATGTCCTTAGTTACTGATGTGTTCAGGGTATTTGTTTGGTTTTCATACTATAATGACCGGAATCTGTGTGGAGTTTGCCGATTGAGTTTTATTTATTTCATTATCATTCATTCATTCATTCATCTTCATACCGCTGACTAGGTGCTTGAGGCGGGGGAAACTCCGGGTGCAGCGCCAGTGTACAGCAGAGCCACACAGAGACACAGACAAACACACACGCGCACACACCTACATGCAATTTGGAATGGACAATTAACCTGAAGTGCATGTTTTTGCAGGTGGGAGGAAGCCGGAGAACCCGGAGAGAACCCACGCAGACACGGGGAGAACATACAAACTCCACACAGAGCGGGACGCGAACCCGGAACCGCCTCGCTGTGCATCGACAGCGCTACCCACTGCACCACCGTGCTACCCGTATTTAATTATTTATTGTTTTATGTATATAGCTAAAATTCACAAATGACAATTTGCTTCTGTTCACACTGTAGAGAGTAACACCCACTACCCTTACACCCTCAGAGCAGGTGAGGAAAACGTCCATAAAAGCCCTCTCCATATCTGTATGGGTTCTCTACCGGTTCCCCGGCTGACTCCTAATACTGAGAACATGCAGTACAAGTTTGTCTTTCATGTGGCCCTGTGAACAGCTGGCGACCTGTCCAGGAGCCTTATCTCATCAGATGGAATAGGCTTCAGCCTATTCCAGACCTGAAAACAGTACTGAACATGAATGAATGAATGAATGAATGAACAACGAGATGGAGCAGCAGGAACTTTGAGGCTCTACTGAAACAGAACAATACCACCAAAACTGGGAGTAGCTACAATTAAAGTAATGCATGACAATCGTGGACGGGAATAATAAAGCCAAAAAAAAATTATTATTATTATTTAAATAAACAAAAATCCCATCAACCTGCGCCGATGAGTACGTCCATATCTTTGTTTGCTGCTTTGTATTTAAAAGCCACATTCATTAGTTCATTCATCTTCCGAACCACTTCATCCGCCGTAGCAGGTCAAGGGGAGCTGGAGCCTATCCCAGTTGTCTTAGGGCGTGAGGGGAAACTCCGGGTGCTACGCCAGTGCACCGCGGAGCCACACAGAGACAGCAAACCCGGAACCGCCTTGCTGTGCGGCGACTGCGCTACCCACTGTGCCACCCTGCCATATTTGTTGTTGATGAAAATTATTTTTCACAGAATTTGATTCAGACATATCTTTTTTTGTACATAAACAGAGTAAAGATTAGTTTTTATCTTGCCGACCCCTGCACAACTCTTCTTCACTTACTGGGGTCACTAATTAATGATGTTGTTCGTTCTTTACACCATCAGCACGTGCCTTCATTAATTAAATCCGTTGTCCATGTTTTTATTGCAGTGGATGTGTGCTCACGTTAAAGAGTGCCTTTTTCTGCACAGTAGTCCAGCAGATCACTGGAGCACATTAACTAAGGTCACTTTTGCTGCTGGATGTCAGGTATGATGTGTCTGTCAAGTACTGAGGATAATAATGTGGGAAGTAAGTTACTGAAACAACCATAATGAAAGGAACTCGTGCTAATAAATATTGACACATACTTATCATTGATTTCTATAAAAGTTCATTTTCAAAGCCCAGCAACTTTAGAATTGTTGCTGGGCTTTGAAAAGCACTGGTTTTCTCTCTGAGCTGCCTCCTGGCTCGGCCAACAGCTCATCAATAATCAGCAGTAGCCTTCTTCAGCTGAACATTGATGAGTCAGTCCTGTCCGATTTGAACTGTTTGTGAACAACTTTTCACAGACGGAATTTGAGTCAGCTTAAATTATTGTAAATACATTATGTCAACATCTGTAGTCTGTGTTATCGCTGCAGTTTGCTGACAGGCCTTTATCAGACCTGATTAACGAAGTAACCAGACACGAGAGAAATTCTGCCCTCAAGAAAGTCCGCTTTTATTGTTGCTTTTGTTTAGTTTTATAAAAAAAAAGTTTTTCAATCACAGCACATCACTGAGTCAATTATTTAATATAATCAGTCTTCTTAAAGCAATATATATATATACTTTTTCTAAAACAAGTTAAGCATTATTAAGTATTTCCCAGTCTGTCTAACATTCCTTGATTAATGACTTTGCATCACATTTATCAGCAAATGGCTGGCTGGATCAGGGGAAAAACTGTCAGACAAGAGAAATTCTCAAATTCTTCAAAATTTAAAGCTTTATAGGGCCTTAATGTCCTGGAAAAATATTTAAATCTACGACGTTCCCTTGAAGACTTTACTTATCTTGGCTTATCAGACCTGCCCTCCAGACTGCGCCGACCTACAGTATGTGAAGTATCTAGTGTCCCATTATTCTTACACCTTCACATTTCTGTTAAATATTGAGAGAACGTACTTCATAGCATTTAACACAGTGGCTCCCACCGTCCTATGTGATAAAAACAGTGAACATTACCATCGTAACTGTCTCTACAACTTCATATGCAAACTATGTCAGAAATGAGAAATGAGTTGCTGCTCAGCCTCCTGCATAAAGAGATTAAGATAGAATCCTCGTTCATGGCAGAAATATTTTATCTGTGAGGAAACTCATAGAGGACATCAAAGGGAATGGTGGTTCAATTGAAACACACTCCACAGACATTGTAAACACTATGGAACAACGTTTTAATGACTGGATGTCACACAAATAGAAACAAACAAAGGTACAGGCATGCATATTACCAAACGGTCCACTGGTTTTACATTTATCCAGTGATGCATTGGAGCTGGTCACAATGCAAAAAAATAAGCAAAGGACCAGACGGCTAGCGAGCCCTGCAACAAGTTTTAGACTCAATTCCTCAAATTCAGCAGCTTGGTCAGTGTTCCACAGCTTCGGACTAACATAAGCTCTATTTACCCCCCTGGTGTTCCTGCGTCAGTTTTGCATATGCAGGGCATCACGGTCACAGCTAAAATAACCAGGATAGTTATGTAACTCATAAACACATCAACTTTGACTTTTGGTTTCACACAGAAGTCAAACTCGGAACTCCTAATTGAAGCTCCTCTGTCTGACTCAACATACCACTGTAACCTTGTTCTGACACACACTCTGCTTTCTCTTACTTATTAGACTTTCTAGAGTCGGGTCACTGACTAAACTGACATATTTTATGTTTGAGAACAGGCTGAACACAGAAGTAATGAGGGTTCCAGATCATAAAGAAGAGTCATCTGAAGATGACATATTACCCCAGACCCCTGCAAAGGAGTGCATAACAAATATAAGTATGATGTAACCTCTATTTCTTTGACGATGGTTGAGTAATGAATGCGGTTTTGTATATAAGTTAATGAAGAGATGAGAAACTTTCAACTTTTGAACTTTTGGTTCAACTTTTTTATAATACTGATTCATTGTTATAGGTCACATTGCCAGCTGTAGTTTGTGGTGTTGTTTAACTGCATTTTGCTTTGGCCACAGTCGTTTTTATTTACTGTGATCTACCATTGAGTTAAATGGAGCAAAATTAATTCTCCAAAACAGTTTCAACAAATACTTATTACAACCTACATGAAGGTCAGGCAGACTATACGGTTGTTGCATCTGACTGCATTAATTACTTTTTTTAGCTGGGTGTGCGGGGGTTGGCGTGTTGTCATCACCACAATCAGACACTGTGTGGTTGTCATGTGCCATGGAGTATCATCTGTAACGGCACTGCCTGAATGCTTCTGTCCAAAGACATGAAGGTCAGGTGCACTAAACTACAAATACCCCTAAGGAATGAAGATGACTGTAAATGTGTCTGTCATTATGTTAGCTCTGCAGCTATCTGGCAACCTGTCCAGAGTGTTCTCTGTCTCTCAGCCAGCATACGCTGATGGACTTTAAACTGCTGCGACTCTGAACAGGTATTAGTGGATGTAAAAGATGGATGTGTGTCTTGGCTGCGGTTAGGAGTCATTTTCTAAGCAGCTAAATAAACCATTTGTTAGCAGGGTCAACTGTGACATTGACCAAATGTGGTCAGACCAATTTAGCTTCCATTATGCAGAACTGGGTGTTCCAGACAAGATAACTGTCACATAAAATGTGGACAGTGTGGTATGAGTGACCTAATTCAGCGAAACATTTGTAAATGTGGATGCCAGCGTGAGAACCACAATGGAAAGCCTGATTACCGCTCTGCTGTGTTTAATCAACAGTCAGAAAACCTCTGGCCAGTCTGACATTCTACTCTGCAGTTGTTCAGCCTTTAATAGCCCAGCCTTTTTCTGTTTGATGATGAATAGTCCTTTGAAGCTGGAATCTGACTCTGGTAGTTAGTTGAAAAATTACAGATATTCTTCATGTCTCTCATGTCCTGTGTCATTATGCTGTATCTTTTCTATCTTTTCTTTTCTGGATCATCTGTTACAAACAAACCCTTGCTTGATTGCAGTGATCTCACACAATACAGATTAAGTCTAACCCCATTAGAAACATTTCCATATTTCACAGTATGCTGGATTTGTTTCAACAGTAGTCTAATGTGTCTTTCCTGTCTTCCCTTAGTGATAGCAAGGCATTATCCATCAACCAGCAATGATTAATTTGCCAGATCTGAATTAGGAGGCCACTGCAGCGACAGAATAGTCCACAGCAACAAAGAGTAAATATGGTGGAATAAAAAGAAAGTGTCCATGAGACCAAAGGAAATCAACCTTTAGAGTAAGATTTGAAGAATGCCTGTAAAGCTGGGGGTCCGGTCCGCTATGGGCATGTCAGCAATGATTGTGTAAATACTTTCATCACCAGAGTGGGAGACACATTTTGGATTAAATATGAATAATTCAATAAATACTTTACCTCAGTCAAGTAAATGTAGGTCTACTACAGCAAACCAGGAAGAGTCCTACTCTGCTCCTGATTGGCTTGGCATGACTATGACTTTTCTCACACACCAGGGTCAGCCTTTCTGCAAAACGTTATTGACATCCATTCTTAATGTTTCAAGTCATCCTGCTAACAATCAAATACATTCATTCATCTACTTGTCCGCTTTTTCCACATTTGCAGTATCGGCGTTGCTGGAATCTATCCCAACTGACTTACGGGTGAGAGGCGGGGTACACCCCAAGCGTGACGCCAGTGCACTGAGGGAGTCACACGAAAGACAAGCAGCCGCTCACACACACACACACTCACACCTATGGGCAATTGGAACGATCAAACAATCAAATACACAGAACACTAAATGACACTCTTGCATAACTTCAGTCAGGAAGGTTAACAAATTAGCACACTTTTTGTCATGCCTGTCTCTAATTCTCACTTCTCCTGTATGCTCACTATTATTTTCCTGCAGTCATACGTCAGGGCTTCAATTAAAATCAATCCAGCAGCACTTTGACATACCTTCATTGTCAGCCTATTATCTTGCTGCCCTCTTTAAATATGACTTTGTTCCTCACCCTCTTTCGTGCTGCTCTTTTGCGTGCCCTCCGCCTCCCCCCAATATCCATTCTCCAAGATTTACCAACTTCATCATTCATCATCCTCATCAGGTTCATCAGTGACCACCACCCACTGTCTGGATGTCAAGATGAACATATGTGTGTGTGTGTGTGTGTGTGTGTGTGTGTGTGTGTGTGTGTGTGTGTGTGTGTGTGTGTGTGTGTGTGTGTGTGTGTGTGTGTGTGTGTGTGTGTGTGTGTGTGTGTGTGTGTGTGGTTTTGAACTCAATCTTTCTAATTATCACATATATATTATTTATTTCAACCACTAGTTTCTCCTAATAAAAATGGCACCAATCACACAACTCTAATGTTAAAAGTTGCTGTTTTAGGACATAAAAAATAAAAACTTTGTTGTTGTTTTCTGTTGTGCTCATTTATTCCCAAACAAAGGTGTAATGAAATTGTCATATGAAACACCTGAGGCTTCTGAAACCCCAGGGATCTTTATGAGACAAACAGAGTGACATAAGATTATATCTCGTGGCACTCTGCTGGAGTGGGGAATTGTATCACTTACCAGTCACAAAAGTATAGTACTATAGCTCTGAATTATAACTGTAAATCTACTAGATATAATCTAATAGTTATTTATCATATAGTTATTTAGACCATATGCAACATAAACATTAACAAAAGCAAAGCACCAGCTCAGTGAAAGATAATCTACATAGATTAGAATACCTTCACTCTTTATTTCACCTGACTGACAGGCCAAAAGGCCCTGATGTCTTTATGTTTCACTGCTTTAACGTCAGTGTACAAATATCACACTGTAGATGTTAAAACTGGAAAATGTTTTGGTGTCAACAGATAAAAGACTCAGGAGCAACACTGATGATTGGCTGTCTATTGATGTAGTCTGTTCTTCCTATTATTACACAACCTAATCTGACATTGTGTACTGCATACTCACTTTATTTCTTTCTTCACCTTGCCTTTATGTCCTTTGACAGGCATGGAGTTCTTTTTGAGAAATAACCATAAATAACTCTCACTTTGTCACATGGCCCCACCATATGGTCTAAATCTGCTCTACAAAGACTCACTGAACACGTGACAATGAGATGGTATGAGCAGTCAAAACCATTCAGATCTGTTGCATGGCTAAGGATGATACAGGCTGTTTCACCATCGGCTCAGCAGCTACAGGCCTAAGAATATAACTGACCCACACACTTTGCTTGAAAAATGTTTCGGATTGCGCCTCTTGCCATAAGCCACATTATGTAAGTGTGAAATGTGAGGTATCAAGAGGGGTTGGCTCCGTCCCAGGATTGGGCTGGCTCTGTGTGTGTGTGTGTGTGTGTGTGTGTGTGTGTGTGTGTGTGTGTGTGTGTGTGTGTGTGTGTGTGCGCGCACGCGTGCGTGTGTATGTGTGTGGGTGCAGGTGTTGAATATATCTTGTATGTGTAGTTCCTCTGAGGATACAAAAACACAGTGCAGCATATTATTAAATGCTGATGTGGTGATTATGTGTTGAGGAATGCTGAGAGGCAGTGATGGAGTGAATGATGGTGAGCAACGATCAAGTCAATGAAAGCGACCATCCATTGATTGTGATAAAGGTTTTCCAATTTTTAAATACGGCGCACAGGATCTAAAATTGCTTTTGAAAATGTTTATGGAAAACATAGCAAAAACGCTGGCAATAAACATTTTCCTTCAGTATTTGAGAATGAATGCCAAACGCTGAAACATTTATAGTCCTTCATTTATTTTTGGATAAGATAATGTTAACTTTTGGATTCCATCTTGAAATGAAGTGGGACATTCATTCATTCTTTCATTCATTCATTTTCCAAACCGCTTCCTCCACAAGTCAAGGGGGTCACTGGACTTATCGGCATGAGGCGGGGAGACACTCCTGACATGCTGACAGTGCATCGCGGAACCACATGAAAGACAAACAATGACTTACGCACACACTCACTCACATCTGTGGACAATTTGGAATTGCCAATTCACCTGAAGTTCATGCTTCTGGAAGTGGGAGGGACCGGAGAACCCTGAGAGAACCCACGCAGACACAGGAAGAACATACGAACTCCGCACAGAGCAGGACTCAAACCCGGGAACTGTTTAGCTGTGAGGCAACAGCGCTACCCGCTGTGCCACCGTTAAAATTTTAACTTAAGACATTAAATATACAGTATCTGTTTATCGTGTCTATGGTTTATTTCCCACAAAATATTACTTCATAACCGATTTTTAAGACTTGCAAAAACTAAATTCACCGCTCAAACACTGATACAAAATCTATGAATCTACAAATATGTAAACTTTCAAACCTTTACCTGCTGTACAGAAGTGATCTTCAACTTCACATAAATGTTTGTTGTCAGTGTTTGTTTGCTGGAGGCTTAAAGTTTCCACATCATTGTTGTGTAAGTTACATAGTTGACAACTAGAAACTATATTTCCTCTCAGGTAAGCACAGACTCACTTTGCCCTTCAGCAGATAACAGTGTAAACATCCTGTGGTGTCAAACTGTAAACAAAAGCTCAACCATTCTACTGAAATAAACAATAAAGGACATTTTACATAGGAATGTCTGAAAGTCACTTGTACACTTAGAGAACAACATGTTTTGATAAAAGGACCAAAGAATTTAAATTCTGACATTTGACGAATTGTGGTTTAACATGTCAAATGTGAGGAAAGAATATATTCTGGCTTCATATGTCATCATCTCCTCCAACTACACCTGCTGTTGCTTCTCAGACAACTATCAATAACAACTATCAATAACAACTATCAATAACACAAGCGGACAGCAGAGACAAAATTTAAAAAAAACAACTAACATCATATATGCTTTAACAGTTATGATGAGTTATACTGTTAGAGTTACTACAGCTATGATGTTGTACCAAAGTTTTTAAAGGGGTTTCAAAATCCTTTTCACAAACTTGAGCTCATTTAGGGCAAGTAACCGTTTCATGCACATAAATAGCCACATACTTCTTTGAATAACCTTCGGTTAAAGTTCTCAGCGGGCTGATTCAGATATCACCTCCCACAAGATAATCACAATTAACAATAAAAACAGTGTGTTTATGGTGTTGCTGGATATGAGACATCAGAGCAGCATAATATTTGCAGAGGAGGAACATAAGGTGAACACATGACAGGCTGGAATGTGCGCCATATTTGGCCAACGTCCATGTACAGCATTTTACGCACTATTACGCACGCGTAATCATGCGTCATTCTCTGGTCTTGAGAGCGACCAAGTGTTAAAAATGAATTTGTTGGCGGACAAATGTTAGAATTTCTGTACATTTAAATATGGTGTGTGACTTTAGCATTTTTTGGATTCATCCTAATTCTCAAAAATGTTTGGGAACATTTTGACCCACTACCAAAACATCGAGAGTAGTTTTCATCCTCACTGGATAATAATCAGCGTCATGCACAAACTAGACTGCACATACCTTGGAAGACATCCACATCCCGATGATTCTCTGAGCTCGGAGATAATCATAGTCGTCTTGAGAAAAAAAAAAAAAAATCTTGTGCACGAAGTTCGGCGGACAGGGGAGGACGTTGCTCAAAGGCTCCCCTCCAAGGAGATTTCAAAATAGAGTCATTTTTGCTATAGCTTTCCATCTCCGTCCATGTAAAGGGATATTGTCATTTTGAGGTGGTTTCATTGGGGAAAGTGTTGTCCCAAGCCCGTCCATACAAAACCTGGCAGAGCAAGTCATTTCTCCAGCCAGTGTTATCTGATGATTCCTGTGCTTTGCTCTAAAGGAGGTTCAACAACACAAGGCTTTTTTGGCCTGTTGTGGAAAAAGCATATTTATGCAGATGTCATAGAAATAATTGTAGCCCTGGTTTGTTTGATGAATACTAAATGCTATGTCTTATCAATAAGCTGTTTGTTTATATTAGGTGTTGGAACGGCAACAAAAGTCTTTATCTGTCTTCGGCTTTTCCTTTAATGGTGTCCAATTTTTATTGGCAGCATATGAAAGAGGTTATTAATATCCTTAGCTCGTTGTCTTTGAGGAAGTTACTTAGACATTTTTCGGCTAAGTTGTCAGCTCAGAATGACTAAAATATTGCCTACAGTTTCTGTCACTATAATAAATAAAGAAAATCAGCCAAACCCAGCGCAAATTCTACGTTAGTGCAAACAAATATGAACTTTATTGCATAACAGCAAAACGATCTCTCCTACACTTCCTGTTGCTGACAGATGAAACTCATAAAGTGCGAATGCATAGCCTGTCTCATGTCGAATTTGGATCTGAGGTTTGTCAGATTCGGAAGCCCGCGCAGGTTGGATCAGTCAATCAACCTATAAGCCAAATATTTGTCAGAATCGTTCCTACATGATCACGGAGAGGATTCTTTTAGAAACTGCTGTGATGACAAGGAGAGAGTGATAATTTTAACTTGTCATTTGAGGAGCGTGTGCGTAGTCACGTGTGCGTGTGGTTGTGTGCGTGCGTGCGCGCGTGTGTGGGATGGAGATGATGGTGATGATGGTGATGATGGTGATGATGGTGATGAGGGGCGTGAGAAGCTCGTTCAACCTGTATTAGTGGGACCACCTACTCATGGACATACAGTATCTTAATAAGGGCATATTATTCCTTAGGAAAAAAAAAAAAAAGAAAAGAAAAGAATGAAACTATTTGAATCACACGTCAGTCTGAATGGATTTTGAGTTAGTACTGTTTTTTCTGCTTATGTCTGTGCCATTTCCTTTACTGGGGCTCTTGTCCAACCCGCAAAGCGACTCCGTCACCCCCTCCTCCATCTCCATATATTCCGCTTTGTCACCCAACGACGATCCTGAAGGCGAGCCCTTGAATTTCCGTAAAAACTCCGGGAAATACGGGCAGCCTGGCGGCATGCTCTCCACCACCGGCGTCTGGTCTTCGTTGTCCGTCTCTCTGTGGTAAAAGTAGTTGAAGTTGGAAACTATGACCGGCACCGGGAGCGCGATGGTCAACACGCCCGCGATCGCGCAGAGGGAGCCCACTATTTTCCCACCTACGGTGATGGGCTTCATGTCCCCGTAGCCCACCGTCGTCATGGTCACCACCGCCCACCAGAACGCGTCAGGGATGCTCGTAAACTGAGAGGTGGGCTCGTCCGCCTCAGCGAAGTACACCGCGCTGGAGAACAGGATGACACCAATGACCAGGAAGAAAATGAGCAGGGCCAGTTCCCTCATGCTGGCGCGCAGGGTGTGACCCAGGATCTGCAGCCCCTTAGAATGCCTGGACAGCTTGAAGATGCGAAATACCCTGACGAGGCGGATTATTCTCAGGATGGCAAAACTCATCGCTTGTTGCCCGTTGCCTTGGTGCTGCGCCAAGTCCGTGCCGAGAGTTATGAAATAAGGCAAAATGGAAACAATGTCTATTGAGTTCATAATGTTTTTAAAGAAAGCCGTTTTGCTGGGACTCGCAAAGAAGCGAACTATAATTTCAAAGGAAAACCAGATGATGCAAACCGTTTCCACGATGAAAAACGGGTCGTTGAAAGGAGTGAATCCGTGGTCCGGTTGAGTGGAGTTGTGTCTCGGCTGCAGATACTCTTTTTCATCCCTGAACTCCGGCAGCGTCTCCAGGCAGAAAATGACAATAGAAATAACTATAACCAGGACGGACACCACCGCTATGCCCCTGGCGGGACTGGAGCTCTCAGGATACTCAAACAGCAGCCAAATTTGGCGTTTAAACTCGTCCTCTGGAAGAGGTTTCTCGTCCTCCTTCACAAAACCTTCATCCTCCCGAAACTTGAGGATCGCCTCTTCTCCGAGTTCGTAAAACTTCACCTCCTCGGAAAAGATGTCAAACGGGACGTTGACTGGTCTTTTCAACCTCCCCCCTGACTGGTAGTAATAAAGAATGGCGTCAAAGCTCGGCCGGTTCCGATCGAAGAAGTATTCGTTCCTCAGCGGATCGAAGTACCTGATTCTCTTGTCGGGGTCCCCCAGGAGTGTGTCCGGGAACTGAGTGAGAGTCTTGAGCTGAGTTTCAAACTTCAGACCCGACACGTTGATGACAACTCTCTCGCAGCAGCCGCACTCGCTGTACGCGTGTTCGTACCCGGATTGGGGTCGCCTGTCAGTGAGGGACACGGTCTCCTCCTCATCATCCATGTTATACACAAAACTCGACCTCTTGCTCCCCCGTTTGCCCCCCTCTTCCTCCTCCTCCTCTTCCTCTGCCCCTTCGGCCTCTTCCTCCTCCTCTATCATGATGTCCTCCTCCGATCCGAGCAGCGCCAGTTCCGAATGGCGCAGATCTCCTCCGAGAGTCGTCCGGCTGCGTCTCCACCGTCCGCCGCGCTGCTTTTTCCGCTCTCTGAGAACTCTCTGCTGCTGCTCGGGCTCCTGCTGGTGCTGTGGCGGCTGAGAGGAGGAGGAGGAGGAGGAGGAGGAGGAGGAGGAGGAGGAGGAGGAGGAGGCGGTACCGCCGCTGCTGATGTTGGCGTTCGTGGAAGAGGCGGCGCGAGACTGATGCTGGCGGTTGTTATGGAGATGAGCGCTTGAGGTGGAGGTGGACCCCCCCACACCGATGCCACCACCACCTCCTGCCTCCACGCTGGACCCACTTTCGGCAGCGGCCGCCGCCGCAGCAGCCGCCCTGGACTGGGCGGCCTGTCTCTCCCTTTCGCGCTCTCTCTCCCGCGCACGGGCTTGGGCATATCCGTAAGGCAGGTGACTGTTGCACCCGCCGTCCGCCCCCACCATGGCAAACTCCATTTTAAGTCAGTGAGTTGGTGAACGTGAGCTCCACTAGAAATGGCCCTCAAGGCGAGGTTGATGCAGGCCAGAGAATAAAAAGTTGCAGCTCAGAATGAGCAGAGAGAGAGGAAATGAGGCATCGACCAATCGGAATCAACCAATCATCACGCCAGAATATCTGAATCTTAAACACACCTTAGTTAGGTCCATGTCTGAGTGCAGTCCGCGTCGTTACATGATAGGATCTACTGATCATCCAGTCTTCTCTTTTAGGAACAGGCCACCAACATGTCATGACATCATGCCCATAACATGTGAGGGCTGGTAGCGTTCCTTTTACGCAGACGCGCTGTGTCAAACTTGCAGCGCCCTATATTTGTCCAGCATTATAAATCACCAAGTCAACAAGCGACCCCCCAAAACTGTCTGCCCTCGGTTTGTCCAGTGCCCATCAGGTGGTTAATTTCTCCACAACCGCTGTTTGCGCCCAAATGCCTCTCCTGATCCTCCGTGGTCATTCCTGGTTGCCATTTTATATGATGACATATAAAATGGATCTTTGTTGTTATATTGTGGCGCTCCGGTGAATCTGGATGACTTTATTCCTCTGGCGCTCTCCAGAGCTGCAAGAAAAAGACAAGAGAAAACAGCAATTTGGTTTAGTCGGAGACATGATTAATAGAGATACTCGGTTGTTTTGGCGAGCGCATAGTCCGGGTTACTACGCATCTTTTGCAACATGAAGGTGATAAAACTTGATTGTAATATAAATATTATCACTATTAATAGTGTTGTTTGTATTATTGCATTAGAATTACTGTCAGTAAATACTGAGCATATCGGAAGTGAATGTAATTTATAGAATTCAGGTCCTCATCGGACATTACGCACGAGATAATTCCCCCTAAAATCACCTCCCTTCATTCTGACATTTATACTTACATTTGAAAAGGGGCCAAACCAAATCCTCTCAGCCTCCTTACAAGCACATCTACTGGAGGAGGAGAGGAGGAGGAGAGATGCTACGTGAAGATGCAGTTCATCGTTTTTGCCCAAATTCCCTCCTGATTTTTTCGGGAGGTAATATTAGAAATCCCTCGTCGTATCCAACCAGCGATCATATAATCCAGCAAATACATCCGTGGTCTGACGCACTCTGAGGACACTTTGCTGCGTCTCGACGTCTTGTCTCAATTCAACAGGATCTATTTCCACTTCAGTCCTGCTGCATCGCTCCTGACACGCTGCCACCAATAATCACCGAAGGAAAAAAAAAGAAAAAAAGAAAAAGAAGCAGGTGTGCCAGCAGCGTTATGGCATCAGAGCCAGCTCCCACTCGATCGTGGCCGAAAGATGCGAGGGTGGGTAAAAGTTTACCTTTCCACAGGCGAGGCGAAATGGCCCCATGGTTGAGAGTGAGCATCACACATCTGTGTGCCTACCGCTGTAGCCCTACCGACACTCCGCTACCCTTCCCATTGTGTGTGTGATGATGGAGAGCCTCGATGAGAAAGTCGTTCCTGTACCGCAGCGCATGCTGGCGGTGCTCGGTCCTCCTCCAGTGGATGCAGATAGTCACTGCGCACCGTGCTGCAGTCCAACACCCGAACCTCCTCTGCCCTTCATCGTCACTGCTGGGTGGCAACCGGTGTCATTACTCGGAAAAGTAACGCATTACTCTCCATTTATTCCTGCAGTAACGTGGAATACCTGCTGTGGGGATTAGAGAGTGAAACGCTGGTGCGCGAACGGTTTCAGCTCAACTCATCCTCCTAATATTCTCATATCCTGGAACATATTTTGACATTGTTCACCAAGAAGACACCTTCATATTCAATAAGTTAAAAAAAAAAAGAAAGAAAGAAAGAAGAAAGAAAGAAAGAAAGAAAGACTTTTTTGACTTTTTCAAAAACACTTTAATCACATTCAAAACATTTTACAATTTTACATTAGATAAAAACACTAAAGAGCTTCAAAAACACTAAAAACCGATAAGTAAGAGGAAATACAATCTAAAATCAGTGCATTATATCAGGAAGTTTGCAAAATTGAGTTGATCATCAATTAAAGTGCATAGGACATTTTTGTGACACCAGATGTTCCTAAAGTTATTTAGGTCTTTTGTCATTTTATAGAAACCAAATTCTAGTTTTATCTGACGAAAGAAAGAAAGAAACGGGAAATTTTTGTTTTTTTCTCTTCATCAAGTCAAAATTTCTGCACAAATGTGGACCCTGGACCAAAGTTACAGAAAAATGTTTTTTTTCTACCTTACTGCACATATATAGCATCAGGCCTACAGGTGTTTTATCACACATTTCAATGCAAAAAATATATTTTAATTATGTCCATGTCAAGTAAACATTGTCTTCAGGTTCCTCAAAAGGAAACATCAAATTATTAATGCCCACTGTTTCTACAATTCTTGTGATATCTTCATGAACAAAGTCACCATGTTTGTTTATTTTCAGGCGTCTCGGAACATTGAATGTGAATCAGAATGAAAACCACAAAATGTGGTTTGATGTTGCACATCAGATGGCAGTTATGGGATGTCACAATTTTAACTTTTGACGAATGTTTATCATGTTATGATCAGACACACATGAGCTGATCTCTTCTAACTGGGGGAGAAGGGAAAGGTAGGAGTCCAACACCAAGCCAACCTTAACCTTAACCTTTTTATGAACTCTAAGTACAATGGAAGCAATGCAAAACATAATAATAAATAAATATAAATGAATAATTTCAGCTACATCAGGTCATCAGGTAGAAACCCAAGAGGTGAAAGATGCCGGTAAACATTTCTGTGTCACCCAAAATGTAGTGAGCATATAGCCTGCAATGGTGTCAAATAATTACATGTCTATGTTGACTCATACTAAATTAGACTAGAGAGCACCAATGTGATAGAAGTGTTGTTCTTTATCTTTTAAATGAGACCTGAACTCGCTGAGTGTAGGAGAGAAGCCATCAGTCTGAAGACTGTCCCTCCGCTCCAGCATCATTACCACTGACAACATCATTAATAATTCAGGACTTTTTCAAGTTATGAGAGTTGAAACATACAGAAAAGTCAACATATTGAATTTTATACTGATTGTTTTTATTAATGTAGCCACATTAGCATTTATTCAAATACAGGGACAAAACAATATAGTGATCAGTGGCAAAACAACCGTGACATGTAGAAACGCCTGTGATGGACAAACATGCAATGACTCGTCATAGTTTTATGAATCTTCACCTCAAATTAAAGTAGAAATCTAATAGAAGTGAGAAACGTGATGTGTTCATGCTATTCTGAATTATTTATTTATGTTATCTTTGTTTTATGTCTGGATAACCTATCAAACTTTAACAACCAGACATTACGTGGCAGGTTAACGCCGAGTCAGTGATATTGATCACCCTGTGGCTGCCATACATTTCTGTGGATCATTCTGAGGTATGGGACAGTACAACTGTATTATTTGCACCCCAGGTTGAATTTAAATATGTAGATACAGTATTTGCTTTTTGTGCATGTACCACCACAGGCCTGCTACAGGGATGCACAACCACCAGTGGCCATAGCCCCTTCAGCCCAGTCCATTTAAGTCGACCAGTCTGTTTAAATCAAAAAGTCTAATTAGGACAGCTTGCTATTCCAGAATGGAAACTGTTGATGCATTTCCCTAAGGACTCATCCTTGAAGGTGTTTTTAAAATCTCTGGATGTAATAGTCCTCTAGGGATAGTTTTGGTTTCTTGTACAATTTCTGCATAAAATTGTGCCTCTTCAGTTTCACAAGGAGAAATCTGAAATAAAAAGTAGAATCGAGGTCAGACTCACGCTTGGAATAATTAGTTCTACTGAAAGTACAAATATCACTACTGATTCCTGAAAAAACTTATCTTCACCTACATTTCTATATTTCACATACTAACCTGAGAAATTACAGCAGCTCTGTCCTCATTTGAACAACATATATGCAACCTTCCTTCCACCCACAGCACACACAACGTGCACACTCACCGCTTTCACTTCATTTAGCATTCATTTCAGTCAGCACCAGGGGGAGTTGTGAGGTCAGTAATAATAGGATGTGATAGAGTGGGGAGAGGTACCTTATTACAGCATAGTTCGGCTGCACTTTGAGCTGAAGCCAAAGTTGCATCACAGCTGCATCTTTCATTAAGTCCTCCAGAATATAATTTTTACATTTATTTACCATGCATTGTTCAAATTACAGGATTTTTACAAAGAAAAAGGTCAAACATTCATTCATTCATTCATTCATTCATTCATTCATTCATTCATCATCTACCGCTTCAGGAGCTGTGGCGGGTTGCGGGGGTGCTGGAGCCTATCCCAGCTGACTGAGGGCGTAGGCGGGGAAAACTCCGGGCGCGACGCCAGTGCACCGCGACATGGCAAACATTGAATTAAAAAATGATTATGATTGAAATTTAAAATTGGTTGAAAATGGCAGAGAAAACTGACATTTTTGATTGTAA
Organism: Antennarius maculatus; assembly: GCA_013358685.1. Classification (NCBI taxonomy): domain Eukaryota; kingdom Metazoa; phylum Chordata; class Actinopteri; order Lophiiformes; family Antennariidae; genus Antennarius; species Antennarius maculatus. The sequence continues at coordinate 23,149,374 of CM023606.1, forward strand.
TTTTTAAGAGAAAGACATGCAATAAGTAACTAAACTTTGCCAGTCAAGTTTTGCTTCTAATGGCAAATGCAAATATAACATATGAGATTTAAAAGCAAATTACATGATAACATTCTCTTTGCTTTCCTCCAGAGGTCCATGCATCAATCGTCTAATCACCACTTTATCCACCGTAGTGGGTCATGGGGAGCTGGAGCCTATCCCAGCTGTCTTTGGGCGTGAGGCGGAGGAAACTCCACATGTGGGTTTTCTCCGGGTTCTCAGGCTTCCTCCCGCCTCCAAAATCATCACTTCTAAACCTTCTGCAGTGAAGTAGGTTGAAGTAAGTTTGAAATTGTGTCAGCAGCCATGGGCAACAGTAAATGAATTGCATTGTGGGTAATCTGTTGTCATATAACTCAGCAGTTTCCTTTGCAATGCTCATTTCACTTCAAGTTCCCTGTGGCACACCTTTTTTTTGGACCACCCTGAAATAGAAATATTTTATAGATGTATTGAACACTTTTTGTTATACAGTATACAGTATGTACAGTGTGTGTGTGTGCGCGCGTGTGTGTGTTTAAACCTAAATTATTTACCTTAATATAAAGACAAATAATTTTAAAATAACCAGATTTCCAGATTTATTGAAATTAGTTTAAAAAAATTAAAATAAATGTGAGCTTTTGTTGAGGCCCCTTCGAAGAATTATATTGGTATTTTGTGTAAATACTGGCTTTAGCTATTTAGCATCAAGGTTCATACATATGCTCTGAATAATGTGGTCAGATGCTAAACATACCAAACATATGGGAGTATTACATTGACTTTTTGCATTGCTATGTATTGCAAAAATCTTGTTTTGATGTTACATGGGCAGAAACAGGAGGACGCAGTGAAAACTGCAAACTGTTCAGTCTTTCAACTTGAGCTACATTGCCTACACTCAGTAGTCACATAATACACATGATACACATGATTCTCCTCAAACATCGTCTAACGGTACCCTCCCAGTGGCAAACTGTTTAAGATGTAACTTTTTCCAGTCCCTCTCCCTGCTCAGTGTTTACTGCTATCTGATCTGTCACCCCTACCACCACCCTCAGGCTCTATGTGGGGGTTCAGGAGGTTTTGTTATCATTTTCAATACCCCCAGGTAAATCTGTTGGGGGGGGTGAGGGGGTGGGGGGGTGATTAAGGTGTAGATGCCACACCCAAACTTCTGAATGTTCTGCTGCTGTGTAACAAGTTTGATTTATTTTTAAAAGGTTCTCTCAAAATACGACACATCATCCTTATTTGAGCTATTTTTTTTTTCTTTTATCTATAATGTTTGTTCTTTTTATTTATTCGTCTGTACAGCACTTTGGTTGACTGCGGTTGTGGTAAAGTGCTCAACAAATAAAGTTTGGATTGGATTGGATTGGAACTTTAAAGTTTCATCGTACAAAATCTAAATTCTGCAAATTGCCACGTTTTTTTTGTTTTGTTTTTTTATCTCTACTGTCTTTGGGGAATTCTTTGTACCAAAAAGTTGTTTTTCTCACTATTGTGAAGCATGAGTGGGCCTAATGTAGCCGCAAGAGGGCACAAGCCAGTGTCTTATTGTGCCGGTCCCAAGCCCGGATAAATACAGAGGGTTGCGTCAGGAAGGGCATCCGGCGTAAAACTTTTGCCAAATCAAAGATGCGAATCAAACATATGACTTCCATACCGGATCGGTCGAGGCCCGGGTTAACAACGACCGCCATCGGCGCTGTTGACCTACAGGGCGCCGGTGGAAATTGGATTACTGTTGGTCGAAGAAGGAGAGGAGGAAAGTGCGTTCGCACGAAGAAAGAGAAGAGGAGCGCCAAGAGTATAGGACTAAGAGTAGGGACGCTGAATGTTGGAACTATGACAGGAAAAGGTAGAGAGTTGGTCGACATGATGCAGAGGAGGAAGGTAGACATACTGTGTGTCCAGGAGACCAGGTGGAAAGGTAGCAAGGCTAGAAGTTTAGGAGCAGGGTTCAAGTTGTTCTATCATGGTGTAGATAGGAAGAGAAATGGAGTAGGAGTTATCTTGAAGGAGGAGTTTGTTAGGAATGTCCTGGAGGTAAAAAGAGTGTCGGATAGAGTGATGAGTCTGAAGCTAGAAATAGAAGGTGTGATGTTCAATGTTGTTAGTGGGTATGCCCCACAGGTAGGATGTGAGCTGGAGGAGAAGGAGAAATTCTGGTTGGACTTTGATGAAGTGATGCAGAGCATACCTAGAAGTGAGAGAGTTGTCATCGGTGCAGACTTCAATGGACATGTTGGTGCAGGTAACAGAGGTGATGAGGAAGTGATGGGCAGGTTTGGTATCCAGGAGAGGAACGCAGAAGGACAGATGGTAGTTGACTTTGCAAAAAGGATGGAAATGGCTGTAGTGAATACTTTTTTCCAGAAGAGGCAGGAACATAGGGTGACCTATAAGAGTGGTGGTAGGAGCACACAGGTAGACTACATCTTGTGTAGACGATGTAACCTGAAGGAGATCAGTGACTGTAAAGTAGTGGTAGGTGAGAGTGTAGCCAAACAGCATAGGATGGTGGTGTGTAGGATGACTCTGGTGGTGAGGAAGATGAAGAGGACAAAGACAGAGCAGAAGACGAAATGGTGGAAGCTAAAAAAGGAAGAGTGTTGCATGACCTTTAGGAAGGAGTTAAGACAGGCTCTGGGTGGTCAGGAGGTGCTTCCAGATGACTGGACAACTACAGCTAATGTGATCAGGGAGACAGGTAGGAGAGTATTTGGTGTGTCATCTGGAAGGAAAGTAGATAAGGAGACTTGGTGGTGGAATGAGGAGGTACAGGAGTGTATACAAAGAAAGAGGTTAGCTAAGAAGAAGTGGGACACTGAGAGGACTGAGGAGAGTAGACAGGAGTACAGGGAGATACAGCGTAAGGTGAAGGTAGAGGTAGCAAAGGCCAAACAAGAAGCTTATGATGACTTGTATGCTCGGTTGGACAGTAAGGAGGGAGAGACTGATCTATACAGGCTGGCAAGACAGAGAGATAGAGATGGGAAGGACGTGCAGCAGGTTAGGGTGATTAAGGATAGGGATGGAAGTCTATTGACAGGTGCCAGCAGTGTGATGGGAAGATGGAAAGAGTACTTTGAGGAGTTGATGAACGTGGAAAATGAGAGAGAACAAAGACTAGAAGAGGTGACTGTTGTGGACCAGGATGTAGCAAAGATTAGCCAGGATGAAGTGAGGAGAGCACTGAAGAGGATGAAGAGTGGAAAGGCAGTCGGTCCTGATGATATACCTGTAGAGGTTTGGAAGTGTCTAGGAGAGGTGGCAGTAGAGTTTCTGACTGGGTTGTTCAACAGGATCTTAGATAGTGAGAAGATGCCTGAGGAGTGGAGGAGAAGTGTGCTGGTGCCCATTTTTAAGAACAAGGGAGATGTGCAGAGTTGTGGCAACTACAGAGGAATAAAGCTGATGAGCCATACAATGAAGTTATGGGAAAGAGTAGTGGAAGCTAGACTAAGGGCAGAAGTGAGCATTTGTGAGCAGCAGTATGGTTTCATGCCAAAAAAGAGTACTACAGATGCAGTATTTGCTTTGAGGATGTTGATAGAGAAGTACAGAGAAGACCAGAGGGAGCTGCATTGTGTTTTTGTAGATCTGGAGAAAGCTTATGACAGGGTGCCCAGAGAGGAACTGTGGTATTGTATGAGGAAGTCTGGAGTGTCAGAGAAGTATGTTAGAGCGGTGCAGGACATGTATGAGGACTGTAAGACAGTGGTGAGGTGTGCTGTAGGTGTGACAGAGGAGTTCAAGGTGGAGGTGGGACTGCATCAGGGATCAGCTCTGAGCCCCTTCTTGTTCGCTATGGTGATGGACAGGCTGACAGACGAGGTTAGACAGGAATCTCCATGGACTATGATGTTTGCAGATGACATTGTGATCTGCAGTGAGAGTAGGGAAGAGGTGGAGGAGAAGCTAGAGAGGTGGAGGTTTGTGCTGGAAAGGAGAGGAATGAAGGTTAGCCGCAGTAAGACAGAGTACATGTGTGTGAATGAGAGGGACCCAAGTGGAAGAGTGAGGTTACAGGGAGAAGAGATCAAGAAGGTGGAGGATTTTAAGTACTTGGGGTCAACAGTCCAGAGCAATGGAGAGTGGGGAAAAGAGGTGAAGAAGCGTGTCCAGGCAGGATGGAATGGGTGGAGGAAAGTGTCAGGTGTGATGTGTGATAGAAGAGTTTCAGCTAAAATGAAAGGAAAGGTGTACAAAACTGTGGTGAGACCAGCGATGTTGTTTGGTCTAGAGACAGTGTCACTGAGGAAAAGACAGGAGGCAGAGCTGGAGGTAACAGAGATGAAGATGCTGAGGTTCTCTCTGGGAGTGACCAGGAAGGATAGGATCAGGAATGAGTACATCAGAGGGACAGCACATGTTAGAGGTTTTGGAGATAAAGTCAGAGAGGCCAGACTGAGATGGTTTGGACATGTCCAGAGGAGAGATAGTGAATATATTGGTAGAAGGATGCTGAGTTTTGAACTGCCAGGCAGGAGGCCTAGAGGAAGACCAAAGAGGAGGTTTATGGATGTAGTGAAAGAGGACATGAAGGTAGTTGGTGTGAGAGAAGAGGATGCAAAGGACAGGGTTAGATGGAGGCGGTTGATTCGCTGTGGCGACCCCTGAAGGGAAAAGCCGAAAGGAAAAGAAGAAGAAGAAGTGAAGCATGAGTGGAAGATTTTTAGGGCAAGCTGAAGTCACAAAGTGCGTGGGTTCCATGATAAATAAAATGAAAAATAAAGATAAATAAAGTTATCAAATCTCTAGAAAGTCTTGAGTAAAAGCTCTTCTTTTATGAAATGCAACACCATACCTTTTCATATGAAAGTCATAACAACACATATCAGTAAACCAGGTCCATTGTGCACAAATGAGTGAGTACAGAAAGTAGAGGAAAGAGGACACTGAAGAATCAGCATTGATACACATCAACACACCTACTGGACATCTGCAGCCTGCTCACAGAAACATCCACAGCCACTAAACAAAAGTTTTGTCCTTGGCAGTGATGTGGAGGCGTTTAGTTTAGACCTGATGAAAGGTGGGTGAAAAAGCAAGTGTTGAGTGGTGAGTTGCGTTCAGGGGCCCAGAAGAATTCTTTTTCATGTGAAACAATGTTTTTAAATGAGTTTGTTTCTACTGTTGACTCTGATCACAGAGTCAGAAGCAGAAGGCAGCAGCAGAGGAGGTGAAGTTCTGCACACAGGGGAACAAATCATGACTAAGAGGGTCTGTGGATGTCGTTACAGTAATGTGTTTGTTGGTCTACCAAAAAAAAAGTGAGCAGATTCAAATCTGTGATGTCAGCATGATGTGAGGCTTCATGTGAAGTTTATTTGTGCTGATAAGCCAAATGAGTTTTTTTTTTTTTTTTTTTTTTAAATCATTTTATAGTATATCGTAAAGAACCAGAAAATCATCCTGTGCACTGAAACCATCACCTCATCCATCATGTCTAAATTGATTCCTAGTAGACAAGGCAGGTTTTCTCTGCTTAGGGTTGTGGGAAAAAGAAATAAGTTGCTCACACAGACATTAAGGTCTTTTTAATATACTGCTACACAAACTATTTTAGGATCACAATATTGATATCAAAAAAGAGTACTACAGATGCAGTATTTGCTTTGAGGATGTTGATAGAGAAGTACAGAGAAGGCCAGACGGAGCTGCATTGTGTTTTTGTAGATCTGGAGAAAGCTTATGACAGGGTGCCCAGAGAGGAACTGTGGTATTGTATGAGGAAGTCTGGAGTGTCAGAGAAGTATGTTAGAGCGGTGCAGGACATGTATGAGGACTGTAAGACAGTGGTGAGGTGTGCTGTAGGTGTGACAGAGGAGTTCAAGGTGGAGGTGGGACTGCATCAGGGATCAGCTCTGAGCCCCTTCTTGTTCGCTATGGTGATGGACAGGCTGACAGACGAGGTTAGACAGGAATCTCCATGGACTATGATGTTTGCAGATGACATTGTGATCTGCAGTGAGAGTAGGGACGAGGTGGAGGAGAAGTTAGAGAGGTGGAGGTTTGTCCTGGAAAGGAGAGGGATGAAGGTTAGCCGGAGTAAGACAGAGTACATGTGTGTGAATGAGAGGGACCCAAGTGGAAGAGTGAGGTTACAGGGAGAAGAGATCAAGAAGGTGGAGGATTTTAAGTACTTAGGGTCAACAGTCCAGAGCAATGGAGAATGTGGAAAAGAGGTGAAGAAACGTGTACAGGCAGAATGGAATGGGTGGAGAAAAGTGTCAGGTGTAATGTGTGATAGAAGAGTTTCAGCTAAAATGAAAGGAAAGGTGTACAAAACTGTGGTGAGACCAGCGATGTTGTTCGGTCTAGAGACAGTGTCACTGAGGAAAAGACAGGAGGCAGAGCTGGAGGTAGCAGAGATGAAGATGCTGAGGTTCTCTCTGGGAGTGACCAGGAAGGATAGGATCAGGAATGAGTACATCAGAGGGACAGCACATGTTAGAGGTTTTGGAGATAAAGTCAGAGAGGCCAGACTGAGATGGTTTGGACATGTCCAGAGGAGAGATAGTGAATATATTGGTAGAAGGATGCTGAGTTTTGAACTGCCAGGCAGGAGGCCTAGAGGAAGACCAAAGAGGAGGTTTATGGATGTAGTGAAAGAGGACATGAAGATAGTTGGTGTGAGAGAAGAGGATGCAGAAGACAGGGTTAGATGGAGGCGGTTGATTCGCTGTGGCGACCCCTGAAGGGAAAAGCCGAAAGGAAAAGAAGAATATTGATGTGAAACCACACTTCTTCCCTGTTGTGCTATAAGTAAAATAAGGTGCTTGTGTATAGTTAGCAGATTCGTGCAATGCATGAGACGTAATGGTCTTAGCACCATGCTTTAGTTAATCAAGTTTGGATGCAGATGCAGATTCTCTCTTAATGAGGAATTGCCTGCTTCTATTTAAACGTAAAAAGAAAAAATAAATAATGGCTTGTTCTACTCTAAATACAAAATTAATCAGTCGTGACTGTTGTTCGTTAAGAAAAAAATTTCAAGCTAACAGTGATATATTTCAGTTGAAGTTTCTTTGAGGAATATTATCACAAAGGGAAGCAGAGACACGACAAGTCTTTGTCAGGCTGGTACTGAACCAGTATGGCCACTCAGCTGGTCCAGGATGCTGCACAACTGCATGAATGGCAGACAGAGGAGCAGTTGGATGAAGCATGGCTGCTGCCCAAATACTTATATATTATTGCCATTGCAGACTCTTCTGCCTGTGGTGCAGTGATAACTATTTCTCAACGCAGACTACAGCAGCTGAGACATTGAGATGAACAGAGAGTCTGGATTTAAGTTGTTTGATTTCATTTTGTTCACATTGTATACAGAAAATACAGAAAAGGTGCATATATGATTTTCACAATGCTTAATCTATTCATTGAAAAGTGCAAACTTTAAGAATTACAGAATAATTAATGTCATCAGAAGAAAAAGCAGAAATTTTCACATTTTTAAAACCTTGATCTTGAAAGTTCTTTGAAGAAATGCTCAAACAAAATAGCTGATAATTTATTTATTGTCAGTGAATTAATCAAGTTATCCTTTCAGCCGTATCTGTTTTGCATACAAAGACCTTAAACTCTAAAGCAGTTAAAACTCTTAAATAATTAAAGGGAAGTAAAAACATTTCCTTTAGCCACATCTCTAAAAAATGCAACATTAAAATGTTTTAATGATCTAATAGTAAACAGTATTTATCATAACAATTTTCCAAAATCCTGTATGTGTACTCTTGCCTTGAATACTTTTACCTTGATACATGACTGTCACATGGACTACTGTATTTACTCAGGGTCGCTGTTGCCAGATATAAATTGCACTTCATTAATTTAAAAAAAATGTTTTGAGTCATTTATGATTAATTCAGATTATTTGTACATACTGAGAATATCAATAACAATATCTGCAGCTGTAGATGTCGGTGTATCTGTTTTAAGAACAACTACTTTGTCCAACTGTGAGAAACGCTTTTGGCTTGGTGGGGGGGATCAAAATAAACTCTGATGGTTGGTTTTTAATTTGTCTAAATGTCTCAAAGTTGGTTTGCAAACAACACAGACGGCCCCAATGTCACTGAAGTAGTCTCATTGTTCCAACAAGTAAAAATCAAAGCCAGAATACTTTTAAATACAGAATAAATAGATTTTTAAAAAGTGTAAATATTTTGAAATATGAAGCTTGTGAACTGTCCGAGAGTCTCCCATGGATAACATGTGACTGTGAGCGCTGAAGATGGAGTGTGGAATAAATTAATTACTAAAGTTCATGTCTGTGTTTTTAATCTTACTGTGGGGGGTTAATTTATTTCTATTTCTGTGTTCCATTTAAGCCTTTGACTCATGTAGGCTAAAAAAGATTTCTGCAGATACCATCTCACTCCCACTCGAAGGCAGAAGCAAAGGCCTTGAGCCTGAACCCACCCCTGGACAAATGTGGGAAAGAACGCAAGATTTGCTTTGAGTCCAAGCAGGTAGGAAAAATTACACAGAGCCCAAGGTTGAATGGATTAAAGGGATTTATGAGCCATTCTATTTAAGTAACAGAGGACAGCTGCAGCTTGAAAGCTGGTACAGATGTTTCAGAGGGTGACAGAAGAAACAAGCACGGCCACAGCAGAACTCTACAGGTATGCTTTCTGTTAACAGTTTGTGAACATTACATGTAACTGCTAAATACATATTTTTTTGATAAAGTTGTGATATTACCAGTAACTGTATGTAGAAATATAGTCCTCACTTATATTCTCTCACTTGAGTCACTTTTAAGAGGACATATAACTATTAGCAAAGAATTTAATTCCATTGCATCTGCTTGCTTTTGTCCAAACATCTTCATTATGTGCTGGTTACTTTAAAGCAATTTAGACTTATGGTAGATTACAGCTGCTCTAATTCAGTATTCATCAATATGATCTTGCAAAAGAAATATGTAAATGATTATTGATAACTTTTCTTCCTTGACAGTCTCAGGTTTATAGCTGTTTTCTAGTATTTAGCCTGAATAATTTATTTCAGCCCCTACCAAACATTCATTCTTGTCTTTATAGAGAAGGGCAGAGAATCATTAGGGCAACAGCAGATCACACATATATGCTATATGAAAGTGATATACACAAAATGAAACTGAGAAGCTGGACTTTTGAGTCATTTTAACATGTCAATACTGCAAAATGATTAATTGAGGTGAAAGGTTGAAGAACCCCTTTCTACGGTTCCATGGTAGTTTTTCCTGTGGTAAAATGTATCATAATTTGAACCTCTTTCCTGATGACCTAACGTGATCTGGCTGGCAACAGTCAATGTTTGTTTGGAAGTTTTCTTGAAATTTAACACACAGCTTTTTAAAAAGCTAATGTTGGACAAGAGTACCAGTACAAGAACTTTAGACCAGTCATGCTGCATGTACCACATAGCTCAAAGAAATATGGAGAAAGAAAGAAAGATTACATAATTTCTCCGTAAATGAGAAATGATCATATTCACAATCGAAAAGGGATTTTTAAATAATCTTAAAAAAAAAACAACCCACACAAAAGACTTATTTTTTTAAAAGCAGTGCATCATTTATTTAATGTTTCACCACACTTTTAGCCATCGTACTCTTTTCCAGCATAAAACAAAATCTCTGAGGCTAACCATCACTCCTGTCTCTCCCAGTAAACATGGCATGATAGTTTGTTAGGAGGACAGTGTTTCGCTTCCAGCTGCAGCCTTTTGGTAATGACAGAACATTGTGATGTTCTAGAGCTATAGCTCAACAATATGTCACAACATTAACATGAAGTACGCCCCATTTCCTCCCTCTCTCTCTCTCTCGTTGCACTTGTAGGCGTGGGTTTAAATTATATATTCTATGAAAGCTCTGCTGACATCAATTGTAAACTGGCATCGTGCCCGGAGTGTCCCCCGCCTCACGCCTTATGCCAGCTGGGATAGGCTCCAGCTCCCCGTGACCCGCTACGGTGGATACAGCAGCAGAAAATGGATGGTTAATATATTTTAAAATTATTACATTATACTGTAGGTACTTCATTGATTATGGGTTGTTAATTAACATACATTGTCGTATTTACAGTATAAGTATGATATGTGAGCTTCTGAGACTTTGAAGATGAAGAATTGGGGAAGCATTTTTTGGAGTACCATAAAATTCCATTCACATCCTTTGTATTCTGTGTCTAAAAGACAGATGTCTCAAATAAATCTAGAAAGCAGCATGAGAGCACAGACCTGACTGTCACTAAAAACCTGAAAAATGGAAAAATAGGTTTTTCACGTAAGAGCCCTTTCATTCAAGCCTGTCAAATAAAAATTGGACACACTTGTGTGTGCACAAAATAAGCGGAAGCCTGAAAGCTTATAAACGCACCCCTGTCATTTGGAAACATGTGTTTATCATCAGTAATTTATGACTTGTCAACATAAATATATATCCCAGATCTATTTTTCATCTAGATCTTACTTTTAGCTCCCAAAGATACATGAAATGTTTTGGAATGACTCTAAATTTTCATAATCCCAGGTAAACGTTGGTGTCAATACTATTTTTATACCCCTCTCCATTACAAAAATCCCCCCCCACAATGTATAAAACTGATCTTTAAACAAATCTATTTTACATACTGACCTGGATGTGCAATTGGAAACCATGTCAGAATTAAGATCAAAATTTTTTTAATTTTGATTAGTCAAATATGTATTAATCAATTACACCTTAGTATTTTTCATGAAAAAGAAATGTGAAAAATCCCTCTCACAATGTAGAAAGAAAACAAGCAATCCAGAAAGGACATCTTGTATATGGATGTGCATCAATCTTTATTCAGTTCTCCTCTGATTCTTGGTGACTGCATCTGTATGGAGGGATTTAACTTCAGTGAACCTTCCTTTCAATTCCTGCCAGAAAGTTGAAAGGGCTTAACTGTGGGGAAATTTGATTTACCCTCTGAAAATAATTTTATCACAGCTTTGTAATCAATCATGTCATTCAAATAAATTTCATGTATTTGTTTAAAGTTTAAACCATTTGATGTGAGATCTGATCCCCTCTTGTGGCAGACGTCTGCCCTGCACCAAGCAGAGGATGCAGTTGGTTGTCATGGCAGCAGTGCTGGTGCTGGTGAGGACGGGGCACAGCTGCATCCTCGGTTGTCATCCAACCAACGTCAGCATCCTCGTTGAGAGCTGTGGCATTATCGAGTCTGTCCACACCACCATGTGTGCGGGGCATTGCTATCTTGAGGTAATGGGTGATTCAAGTATTCTGCCTCAAAGTTGTTGTATGCAGGAATATGTTTGCATATATGGGCTCCAATCTGCCATTATGTTCCTGCACATAGTCTTAGTGGTGTTTCCATTTCATTAACCCCTGCAAAGCTTCATGTAAATCAATCAGAGGCCAATTTCTGAACTAAACGAAGCAATACAAATAAAGAACATGTTGAAAACAGGATTTTGGTGAGAATAACCAGGTGCAAAGTGAAATCTGTGAATGAGCATCTTGTCAGGTTTTAGCTATTTCAAGGTATTTACGGTAGAAATCTAATGATATTGATAGTAATGGGATCTAATTAAACTTGTACTGTATTTTAATTTGTGCACAATTACATGAAACTATTAATTGGCTTTAATGTGTTCCCTTAATATGTAAAGAGGTGCGGGGTGTTCCTTCACTGAGTTCACCATGTTGGATTATCATATTTCTATACTGGCCTTCAATGGACAAACAAAGTGCTGGTTTGGATTTTGCAGCAGTTCAGACACGAAGGATGAGTTAGTTGCAGTCTACTAATTTTCTGTACCCTTATTTCGTGACATCTGTGTTTTTCCAACTTATCCATCTCAGTATCCTGTCTACATCGGCCATGGTGACCGGGCTGAACAGAACATCTGTAACGGGGAGTGGTCCTATGAAGTCAAACACATTAAAGGATGTCCAGTGAGCGTCACCTACCCAGTGGCCAAACACTGCAGCTGCACAACCTGCAACGAAGGAAACACAGACTGCGGGCGCCTTCTTGAAGATATTCCCAGCTGTCTGCTCTTTTAAAGCAACCCATCATCCATCTGGCATCTGCTTGTAACTTTTGTGTCACTTGGTATTAAAATTAACATGCAACATCTATGTTTATGTATTTTTGTATGTCATAACTTACATTATGTTTCAAAATTGGCTTTAGTAGATTGCATTCCCACTGGAATGCATTTATCTTTAAATGAAGCGTAAGCCAATTTTTGTTCAAAGTAAGTTAGTGCAGATGTCAGTGGCACAGCAGAGAAACTTTGTAGTGTAGCTATATTGGCTGACAAATAAAGGGTATCCCAACATATAGTATCCCCTTTAATACATAATTAGTAGAACTTAATAATAAACATTAAATTATTATAAGCAGGAAGGACACATTGTGTTTCTGTTAAAGTGTTTATGATATGTATTTATAAAAATTAGAAATTCATTTTAACATTTGATAACCATAGTTTCAATATCATAAATGTATTGATTTATTATATATTTTCAGAGAAATTGGAGATAATGTCTAAAACATCCTATCATGAAATACTAAAGACAATAACTCAATCCATGACTTGTAATCCTAACCCTGATCGAGTCCTAAATATAATGGGATACACCAAACAATCCACTGACTTGTCACACAACTAAAGTCAAAGTCAAAGTCAGCTTTATTGTCAAGTGTACCATATGTGCACGACATACAGCACAGATGAGATGCAGTCCTCTCTGACCCACAGTAGACAGGCAGTACAACAGGCAGTACAACACAGGCAGGACAACACAGGCATGATGCTCCGATGAAGGCTCATAGCCGAAACGCGTAAGCGTTCATTTTTGGTGTGTGCCAAATTAAAAGAAGTGGAAATGTGAGTACTTTGTCCTCCCTTTATTAATTTTTTAGATGTGCTACCTTTTGGGAGTTTATCCCTATTTTTGATATTCTTTTAGCTTCATTTCGTGTTTCATACGAGATGGAGCTGGGCCATTTATTTGACGGGACTGGAAGGAAACATAAGCTGTCAATTGATGGATCGATGACTGACCCTGCAGGCAAAGCTGATCAAAGATGCTTCTAGTGAGGAGTAAAAGCCGACTTGTAGGAAGGAAGTGGTTCTTGAAGGCACTGCGTGAGGCCTGCACTGCATCACAACACGAACAAGTTTTATTTCACTACCAATGCTCTCAGGCACACAGCTAGGAGGTGGACATGATACATTTGAAATGAAAACATGGTGGAAAGCGGTTGTCTGATACTATTGACACATTGTCAGTACAAGCAGACACTCAGACACACGCGCGCACACACACACACACACACACACACACACACACACACACACACACACACACACACACACACACACACACACACACACACACATCTACCAGTGCTAAATTTCTATAAGAACCTAATTTCCACCACAGGAGCAGCACAGTGGTGCAGTGGATATCACCAGTACCTCATGGCCAGAAGGCCCTGGTGCAGTTAGCATGTTCTCCCTGTGTTTGTGTGGGTTGCGTGAGACCATTTTCAAAGAAAGTCAATGTTAAGCCTAAGAAGTAAGAAATGAATAAACTTGCACTGAAAGCAAGTTTCATTGTTTTCCTTTAGCTACAATTACCAGGGGCAAGTTATTGATTCCACAACACTCAATCTAATAGGTGCACACAACCCTACTTTATCCTGTTAATCATCAGTGTCTTGTATTTTAATCATGGGTGTGTTAGTGTAGAAGCAATCAAAGTCTAGGAGCAAGAAATCAACTGTATCAACTGTTGGCCAAAATAGTCTTTCTTCACAACTGTGGTGTCAGCAGCAGTTGTAGACATGCATATATTACATTTAATGGGCAGTGAGCATTATACACAGACTGAGTATTTAGTATGTCAGAAGGTGATTCCAAACATATGTTGACATGTGATAACAGGTTGAAATAATTTTTTCACCTTCCATTTTAGTGCATCTAGTAATGCTTAATGCTGAGCCTAACCACACATAAGCAGGCCTATCACTATGACTATCCTGCCAACATTGCTGCAAACCTTCAACCTTCTCACCCTCATGTTAATAGTTGTAGTTTCAGCCTCTGACTCTACAGTCACAAAATCTCTCTGTCACATCTCTTCACTGTGAATACCACAGGCTGGATGTCTGCTGACAGATTTCAGGCCGTTCAGGTCATTGGAGCTCTTTAATAGCATCTTGTTTTTATCCAGTGGTCCCCTAGAGGTTTGTTCTCCCCTCTCACTAATGACTGCCACAGCCTTGTTGAGATAGACACTTTATCAAGCTTATGGACGAGTCTGTCCCTTTGCTGGAGGAGGGAAATGAACAGGTCACAAACTGAATGGTTATGTGTCAGACTATGATTAATTCCTCCAGCTAAAGCTTAAAAAACCTAAAGCAAATTGTGTATATGTCCTTATTTATAGATGTTAGTTTTGAATTGCCACAGTGACAAAACATGATATTTAACAGTGTCTGCACTATTTATTGAAATAAAAGGTTGCTGAACTACAGTTTTTGGTATTTATATTAAAAAACATGTGCAGTATTATTCATCGTCAAAGTCTTTGCGCATGGTATTATTTTATTACTACATGTTTTGTTAGTATTTATAATCAAATGTAATCTTGATGGAAAAAGACAGTGAGAGGTATGTGTCACCATGGCAAATTGAGGCTATTTCAGAATTTACTGATTCCCACAGTAACTGGGCTGAACTGTGTTAACAAAATTAATTTAAATGCTCTGGGGAAGTACATGCCCTACATGCCCTTGCCAGAACAGTTCTGCTTATTTGTTTCTCTTGCATGGCCCCTGACACAACTCTCCATTTAAATTGTGAAAAAATGGCATATGAGCTTATTAGGGAAAATTACATAATATTCCATTATCAGTCTCTCTAAATGTTGCCACTAAAATTTATCGGCTTCTTCTCCTGACTGTTGTCTCATTCTTCCACCAATCCAGGAAGTATTTTTTGAATTATCTCCCACTCAAACAAAAAATGTAAGTTCCTCTGCAAAGGTAATTGTGTGACCTATTAACACCAAAGGATCTACAGAGGTGCCTTAAGTTTGTGTTGGTATTATAACATACCCTCAATGGTAATCCTAATATACTGATCAAAAAATAAATAAAAGGTGAGACTTAATCAGATCTCAATAAACTAAATGTTCAAAGTGAAGATTCCATAGTATAATAATTCAAAACAATCAAAAGAATACAAAATCATTAACTCACTGAGGACTGGATTTAGAACCATACATAAAATCAAAGTGGAAAACAGAACAGGTTGATCCAACTTGTTTGAATTTCCACTGGGTCCACTCTCAATGTGTCTCAGTAGTATGTATCCCCTCCATGTGAATGAATGCATTCCCTACAACTGGATATACAACTGATGAGACAGCGGATGTAGGAGGACCTCCTCCCAGACCTGGAACATGGTGTCAGTCTGCTCATGGACAGTCTCCAGTGCCTTGTGGCAGCGGTAAATATTACAGTACATGCTGTCCCACAGGTTCTCGATTGGATTCAGATCTGGGGGAACAGGTGGGCCAGCCAATAGCATCAATGCCTTTATCATTCAGGAACTGCTAGCACATGAAGCCAGGCATTGCCACACATCAGGAGCCCATCGTGCGCTGTATCAGCATATGTTTTGACAGTGGGTCTGAGGGTCGCATCCCGGCACTAACAGGAGTCAAGGCACCTCTGGCTAGCACATAGAGGTCTGCGTGGGCCTCCAGGTATATGCATCCCCATACCATCATTGATCCACCACCAAACCAGTCATAATAGAGGATGTGCAAATTTCTCCACGGTATCTTTGCCACGTCTGTCACCTGTGCTCAGGGTGAACCTGCTTTCAACTGTGAAAAGTGTGCCAGTGGCAAAATGCCAATTTTGGTGTTCTCTTTCAAATGTCACTTTGGCTGCACTCTGCCAGTGGCCTGCTGGAGGTCATTTTAGAGGCCCTTCTTTTCTTCTATACACAAAGAAGCAGATAGCGTTCCAGCTGCTGGGTTGCTGCCATCCTATGGCCTCCTCCACCTCTCCTGGTAAACTGGCCTGTGTCCTGGCATCTTCTCCATGCTCTTTACACTGTGCTGAGAGACGTCTGTCCACTGCACATGTGGAGTAGCTGTACTACCTGAACAACTTCTGTTGGTTGCAGTTACCGCCTCAAGATACTACTAGTATCAAGGGCACTAGGAAAATGTAAACCTAGCCGAGAGTCAAACAGACAGGAACCAGGCCAGGGGATGGTCTGTGACCAGCACCTAGAACAAAGGTCCCCAACCCCCGGCCAGCGGACCAGTGCCAGTCTGTGGCTTCTATTGGTACCTGGCCAAACAGAAAGTACATTTATTTATTATCTGTTCCTGAAAGATGTTTTGGAAAATTAGTCGATTGCCTCCCTCACATCTATGACTCACTCTTTATGCTTGCCTCGGTCACATGACTACCTTCTTAACAGGGCCGCTCCGGCCAGTAAAATAGATTACCACTAAATTGAAACTCTCAAGTGAGCAAATAAAACAAACTTCTTTGAAGTTTCTTTGTTCATGGTATTATTTTATTTTGTTGTATTTATCCACCTTGAAGGCCAGTCTATGAAAATATTGTTTGAAGTTAAACTGGTCCATGGCACAATAAAGGTTGGGGACCTCTGATTTAGAGTGAAGGAAGATGAGTTATTAAGCTGAATTCAACAACAGCAGGATGTGAACTGAATCTGCTGCCCCTGGTGTGTGTGTGTGTGTGTGTGTGTGTGTGTGTGTGTGTGTGTGTGTGTGTGTGTTAGTCTTGATTTTATGTGCCCTAGTAAGAATAAAATTGCATTTTAGAAGGTATTCCATTTTCTCAATGGAATACCAAGATGACTCAGATCCATATCAAACAATGTCTCTATTAACAGCCTAAAATCATTAATGGTGCTTTTTTTGGGCACATTTAATGGGTTCATGACATTTATCAGCACAGGAGGGTAATTAGTGCACTGACCAAAGAGAATTCTATGTCATGCAGCAGCATCTGTAGGACTCCTACATAAAATCAATAGCACTAATTTGCAAATTCTACATTTTATGTCTTCCATTTGTGGCAAAACAGCTCTGAACCACTGAGACATGGACTCCATCACATCTGTAAATCCTGCAGGAAAGGAGTCCATGGATGACACTCCTTTGTTCAGTTCATTCTACTGATGGAAAGGGATCCGACAAACTGGGAGGCCAAATAAACACCTTGAACTTCGGTTCCTCAAAACATTCTTGAACCTTTTCTTTGCAGCATCACGGGGCCCAAAGGTGCTGAAAGTTACAGCAGACATTCAATTTAGTTTGAGATCTATAAAGTATAAAGTGTAAGTCAGCATTTAACCCATGTCAGACACATTGTGATTCTAAAAATATTTAGTTTCTGTAAACAATTCTAGCAGATAGCAAACAACAAAAAATGGGACTGAGAAAGTTGGAGATTTCAACTGAGACATTAAGACAGTAGAAAACAAAGTTACTCCCAATTCTGCAGAGGTAACAAAACAGTAGCACAGATACCGAACTGAAGGATTTATTAATACAGAACAACATTTTTCTTGTTTTAAGAAATATATAAACCTTTAAGTGAGGAGGGAACAACAATCTTTATTAAACACAACAAATTGCAGATTATTAAATGGGACAAAGGTTCTATCACAGTCTCAAGTGGTCCATCAGGCTGTCTCTGCAGGAGAGCTCAATAAAACAACAAGAAAATCATCCAAAGGCAAAAAAGTCAGCGCTACTACACAGCAAACTTGTTCCGAATGATTTCACCACCCTCCACCTCCACCTGCTCGTAAAGCCATTTCCTATCGCAGCGGCACTCCACTCCACACTTTCGTGAGCCGCATTCAGGGCAGGGGTAAAAACAGCCCATGCAGTCCACATCCAGACAGTCACACATGTCCTTGTTGTTGGACAGCAGCCGGCCTTTGCTGTCGTACACTTTGCTCTTTGCTCCAAAGTTCTGTCTGCTGGAGAGAGACGAAAAAGTGACATCACTGAGTGTTTCTGCATTGTCTTTAAACAGTTCTCACTTTGCGGTTTTCTTCAATTACCAGTTTAATTTCAGTATAAAAGGATCACACCCGAGTATAAAATGCATTATTTATATATTTAATGATTCAACACAGTCATCACACACTGATTTGAAAGTGATGATTAATATGAAACATTTGCTGCAGAGAGAAACCCTGGAAGGTTTTGTCATCGGTGTGAAACACTCAAATCCTCATTCAGATTTAATGAAGCTCTCATTAAACAGACCAGAGCATCAAGGTAAGCCTTGTACCGGAAAACACCGACTGGATGACAGTCAGACTGGAATGTTGTCTTCCAGCTGGTGTTGTCTGTAAGGATGTTTGGAGTGCCAACGTTCTCTAAACCTGGACACACAAGCTCAAAGTTTTCAAGTTAACACCTGATATGAATATTGAGCACCAAGCTATGCAGAAGTTCTCATTGATCTAATCTAGTGGTTCGAGTATAATTGTCTGTTAGGTTTGTCTTATACAGCGTCCACTCAAACCACCATCTTCTTCAGGTATTCAGAAAAATACTATAACATTGGCTTGTGAAGCTGATGTGAAGCTGATGTGGATTCATCCAACATCCCATCTCCCCTAGCAGTGAATAGGCATTTTTAGCTAAAAAAATCTTTTAATGGTTGACAACAGTCTTGAATTGCAGTGGAAGCCATTGGTATCGACATGGTTGAATTATTCAGGCTGGACGAAAATTTAGGCGCCGATTGGAGGCAGTGGGTTTTAGATTTGGTTGTCACAAAATGCTTCAATACAAATTGGCACTGTGAAAATGTCAATGAAGTAGCACCTGCATTACATTTTACACACATTTCTGAAATTTGGTAAACACATTAAGTGTATGGAGATCTACCAAAAAGCCTCTGGGTGCCATTACCTCAATTGAACATGAAGTAAATCATGTCACGATTTTTATTCAAAATCGTGACTTTTATAAAAACTTGTGAATTTTATTTTTTTTTACATTTTCGTGTTTTGAAATTAAATTAACTCCCATAGTATTAGCCCTGCTACCTTAAAACTAGGAATTAGAAACTAGAAATTCACTGGATGACTACGTTATCCAGTGAATTCGCATAACTGTAATGATCTTGTCATACCTTGTGACGGAAAAATTTTAATTTCTGTCTTCACAGAAGAATACTGTTTCATGTTTGTATCTCATTTATTTAAACTACACACTTCTTTCATGTTTTTATCTGACTTGCTAAAACTGACTGCCCAGAATTAGTCTCCAAGGCCAGAGCCCATGAGGAGCTTCCTCTTGTGCCTTTGCCACCGTATGTATGGAATGGGTCTGAGAGGACAGTAATTGCATCTGTGCTGTATGTCGTGCATATATGGTACATTTGACGATAAGTTGAGTATGACTATAAAGTATTGTTTCTTTCATAGGGAGTGTTTTGTTTTGCATACCTTTCTCCTGTATAAAAATGATCACTCACTGAATTATAATTTGGTAAGACATACAGCCCAGCTACAGGCTGACTTGCATCTCTTACCTACTATCTGATGCAGCAAAGTAAAATAAGATCTTCAAAGACAGTTCCTTGTGATTGCCTTCATTACAGAAATTTCCACGACAACCTGTGGCAAATTTACCATGAACAAGGAAGAACTTGTAACTAAAATACTCCAATCTGGCAAAATTGTCACCGTATTAAGGCTCAATCGATGCTGCTTGCAGCTTCAATTGTTTCATGGTTTAGACTTTTTCCTGCTTTGAATCTGAATTGCCATTTAAAACACGTGCCAAATCTGTGGTTAAAAAGCACCGCTTTATACTTGGAGTATGGGTTTGTGGCACAGCTTTACCTAGGATCAAGGATCAAGGTGCAGAGAACCCTGACCCTAAGCCTCCCTAAGAATCGGGTATAGAAAATGAATAAATCCATCCATCCATCCATCATCTACTGCTTATCTGGGGCTGGGTCGCGGGAGCAACAGTCTCAGCAGGGATGCCCATACTTCCCCCTCCCCAGACACCTCCTCCAGCTCCTCCGGGGGGAGCCCGAGGCGTTCCCAGGCCAGCCGGGAAACTTAGTCCCTCCAGCATGTCCTAGGTCTTCCTCAAGGTATCCTACCAGTAGGAATGCCCGGAACACCTCCCCAGGGAGGCGACCAGGAGGCATCCGGAACAGATGCCCGAGCCACCTCAGCTGGCTCCGCTTGAGGCGGAGGAGCAGCGACTCTACTCCGAGCTCCTCCATGGTGACTGAGCTCCTCACCCTATCTCTAAGGGTGCGCCCAGCCACTCTACGGAGGAAACTCATTTCAGCCGCTTGTATCCGGGATCTTGTTCTTTCGGTCATGACCCAAAGCTCATGACCATAGGTGAGAGTAGGAAGGTAGATTGACCAGTAAATCGAGACCTTCGTCTTGCGACTCAGCTCCTTCTTCACCACGACAGACCTATACAGCGACTGCATCACTGTAGAAGCTGCACCAAACCGTCTGTCAATCTCACGTTTCATCCTTCCCTCACTCGTGAACAAGACCCCAAGATACTTAAACTCCTCCACTTGGGATAAGGACTCTCCACCGACCTGAAGAGGGCACACCACCCTTTTCCGGTCGAGGACCATGGCCTCGGATTTAGAGGTGCTGATCCTCATCCCACTTGCGTCACACTCAGCTGCAAACCGTCCCAGTGCACGCTGAAGGTCCAGGTTTGATGAGGCCATCAGGACAACATCGTCTGCAAAAAGCAGAGATGAAATCCTTTGGTCCCCAAACCAGACTGCCTCTGGACCCTGGCTGCACCTAGAAATTCTGTCCATAAAGATTATGAACCGAACCGGTGATAGAGGGCAGCCCTGCCGGAGTCCAACATGCACCTGGAACAGGTCTGACTTACAAGAATTTAACCAAAGAGAAATATATTAATGATGTCAGACATGTCACCAGGAGCAGGCTTTATTTGTTCCAGCCCTCTTCAGTTTAGAAATTTTGTTTCATGAATGACTGGAGGACACAAAACAAATAGAGTCAGAAGAAGAATCAAGTTTCCCACCAATGCACAGGATCCCTCCTACGTAAATCTGTCAGTAGGATTATGTTGAGATGGGCTACAAGACGAAGAGCTCTGTATTTCCAAAAACATTAATTCCCTGATTCATAACAATAAAAGGGATGAAACTATAGGTATAACTCATATTTCTCATGATTCACTTGGTAAAGGTGAAGAAGAATGATAGACAACACTTTCTCACCTGTCTGCTATCAGTTTTCCTCCACGGCCTCCTCGTCCACCCTGTCATAAATGACAAACATGTTAAAGTTACAGTAAAATCAGGTCCACAGTAGTTTTTTGTATGTTTGTTTCAGCTGATCATAATAAAAGGATGCAGGCTTATCAAAATGTTTTCCACTCTTCAAGCAGGGCAGGAATAGTTCCGCTTCAAATGAAACAATTAGACCAGCAGATGCTGTTGTGACTGGTTCCAGTGAAACCTCTGTTAATAACTTGAAACAAATACATCTCCAGCTTTTTGTTTTAACTTAACTCATGGTTACAGCTCATAAAAATCACAACCTAGCAAGAAAATATTGCAATAAGATCCATCAAAGAAGGATTTATAAAAATTCAAATCAGACTTCAGAAAAGTATGTCCATTTACGCTTCGATACTTGGTTGGGGCTTCTTTTGAAGGACATCCTGTAGCGATGCAGTGATACAGGAAGTGAGATGTTCTGGAAACAAAGCTGATTTGATAGCGGAGTCCAGCTCTTTGGCATTGTTAGTCAGTGGAGTCTAGCTCTGGCATTTCTCATCTTCTTCTGTTCTCTCAACCCATCAGATTCCCTACAGGGCTCATGTCACGTGAGTCGACCTCAGTTCACCCAGTTCTGAGTGGTTTTAGCTCTATGGACAGATGGCATGGAAATCAGCATCTCAAGTATCTCCTGGTAAGACCATGTTGACTTTGGACCGGACTGGATAAAAAACAATGGACCAACAACAGTAGACGACATAGACCCCAAACCATCACTGAGTGAAATGTCCACAATGGTGGTTTGAAGTCCAGTGTGAAGTGTCCAGTCAGTAGACCCCAAAACATCACTGACTGTGAACTCCACTCACTATCACTGACAGACTGAGGAGTTGTACAGTTTGATGGCCACGTCTGGTCTTAACGTGGTGAGGGGGTTTGTGCGTTCCAGTGACCCTGGGGAGCAATACCGTCGGGAGTTTGCTCCTGGTAGGGTCACCCTTGGCGGTCTGGTCTCTAGGGTAGGTTCCAGACAAATAAAGACCCCAGCGTGTCTGCATGCTGTGAGGTGGCAGCCCCACCAACCGACTATCTTGCAGAGGGCTGACAACCCACCCAGGAGAAATCTTTTTCTGAAAAAGAAGCTGAACTGCCCAACACGGTAACGGACCCCAGCCTGCCCCGACTAACGAATCTCCAGTTTGACCCCAAGGCTGCAGGCTGGAAACAACCCTGAGGCAATGGCTCGACGTCATTACGGGCAACCTCAGACAACAGGGAATTACTGTGGAGGATGCAGAGCAGCTGGTACAAGACCGGCAGCGCTGGAAAAGACTGGCTCATCTGGTTGGCTCAACGCACAGAGACGGGACCATCGCCCCCCATCGCAAGAGCCCCAAGAAGAGGAAGTAGATGCAGGAAAAATTTCCTATGGTGCTCAGTAGTGTATTTGTGTATTTGTATGAAAAAGAGGTGGCTTTGGCCCTTCTTGTAGAGGGCATCCGTGTGTTTCCCCCAGTCCAGGTTGTTGCCAATGTGGTCCCCCCAAGTGCTTTTAGTTCTCTACAGTGTCCACTTTGACTTCCTGAATTTAGACAGGGGTTACCCGCCCCTTCATCCTCCTCAAGTCCAGCACATGGACTTGAGTTGGAGGTGCTTTTCCTCATTCCACATGACAAAGTTGCCCACAACAGTGCGGTAGGTAAAGTCTGTGTTTTTTTATTTTCTTCAGTCACACAGACAAGGTGGTTTATCTCACACGACTGTTTTGTAAAGTTTAAAAAATATGCCAGAATGATGTACTGTATTACGTGTTACTCTGAGATTCTCACAACTAGTAGCAGCTGACCTTTGATTTTGTTTTGATGAGTCAGATGAATGTGTTGAGCAGACATTGGTCTCATTTATCACGTTGTGACATTGTATGAACTGAATCATGATTTGTCACTATTAGTACAACAATTATGGATAGAATGAGCAGCAGTGACAGCAGTATACTGTGTGGTAAGCTGTGAGTGATGTGACTCATGAATACAGAATATTTTCAGCCTCGGTTTGCTGTGTTTAACAACAGCACTGGGGAAACGTGAACATTTCTGATATTTCTCTAAGTTTTTTCCAAGTTACTACTTAAAACTTTAAGCATTCTTCAAGTGAAAGTAGTCTAATGCGGATGTGATTTAAAGTACAGTAAATGATTTATCCCAACGACAAGACACGATATTTTGAATGGGAACGGTATGAAGCCACAGTACTGACACTTGTAATCAAACACTTACCCTGAATCCTCCTCTTTTTTCTCTGCGTAGACTCACGGCTTCTCTCAATCTGTCTTGTTCAGTTTGTGGTCCAATTTTATTTCCAACATTTGTCTCTTTTGGTACCACTCCTCTTTTACGAAGTTCAATCTACAGAACATTCACAATTATTTAATCATTAATTTTGAAGTCAAATGGCATAGAGTGTTTGACTGAAAAAAAAAGTGAAAAATCAAATGCTATTGAATGCCATATGAAACCACACCTTTGATGAATCCTGGCCATGCGTGAACTGAGTGGGTACTGCGTCCTCCCTCAAGAACTGTTTGCCGTTATAGTCCCTGAAACAATCTGGCCGGAAATGCTCTGAGCAGAGGCAGGTGTTAGCTGTTGGGATGAAGTTTTTCATTCCGAGGCTGTGAACCCATTTGCCTGCTAGCTGAGGTTTGCTGAGGGGAAACCTGAAAAACAAAGAGAAAGAGGAGTTCCTATTTCAACCATTCCTTTCAGCTGTCTCTCACAGTAGCTGATCGAAAGCACTCGATGGAGTTAAACTATTAGATTAATTATTCTGCATAAATCTTGGGAACATTTGAGCTGCAGCTTCACTTCTAAACGTGCTTATTGTAAATTCTTCTTCTTTTCCTTTCGGCTTTTCCCTTCAGGGGTCGCCACAGCGAATCAATTGCCTCCATCTAACCCTGTCCTTTGCATCCTCTTCTCTCACACCAACTACCTTCATGTCCTCTTTCACTACATCCATAAACCTCCTCTTTGGTCTTCCTCTAGGCCTCCTGCCTGGTAGTTCAAAACTCAGCATCCTTCTACCAATATATTCACTATCTCTCCTCTGGACATGTCCAAACCATCTCAGTCTGGCCTCTCTGACTTTATCTCCAAAACCTCCAACATGTGCTGTCCCTCTGATGTACTCATTCCTGATCCTATCCTTCCTGGTCACTCCCAGAGAGAACCTCAGCATCTTCATCTCTGCTACCTCCAGCTCTGCCTCCTGTCTTTTCCTCAGTGACACTGTCTCTAGACCAAACAACATCGCTGGTCTCACCACAGTTTTGTACACCTTTCATTGTAGCTGAAACTCTTCTATCACACATCACACCTGACACTTTTCTCCACCCATTCCATCCTGCCTGCACATGTTTCTTCACCTCTTTTCCACACTCTCCATTGCTCTGGACTGTTGACCCCAAGTACTTAAAATCCTCCACCTTCTTGATCTCCTCTCCCTGTAACCTCACTCTTCCACTTGGGTCCCTCTCATTCACACACATGTACTCTGTCATACTCCGGCTAACCTTCATTCCTCTCCTTTCCAGGCCAAACCTCCACCTCTCTAGCTTCTCCTCCACCTGTTCCCTGCTCTCACTGCAGATCACAATGTCATCTGCAAACATCATAGTCCATGGAGATTCCTGTCTAACCTCGTCTGTCAGCCTGTCCATCACCATAGCGAACAAGAAGGGGCTCAGAGCTGATCCCTGATGCAGTCCCACCTCCACCTTGAACTCCTCCTCCTCTGTAAACGTGCTTATTGTAAATTGCTAAGAGTAAAAGCATCAACAAAATCTCCACTGTAAGATTTAACTTGCATCCCTGTGCACACACAAATTTATTTAATATTTGACTATTAACACTTTGTCAATTCATCATAAGTCCTATATGAGACGGGTTTAGACTAGTGTTTAGTTTGTTGAGTCTTTGCAGTAATGTTGGACATGTTTCATGTTTGATTAATGCCTTTCACACAGCTGCCAGACATCCATCTACGCTGTATTTGAAACGTTTTACCCCGAACTGATCTGTGGTCCTGAATTCCCAATGTCTGAAAGTTTCTGAAATGAGCTCGACCGACAACGGGCTGTTTTTTCCGGGCTGACTCCTGACGCTGAGCAAACTATTGAAGGATAAAATGGAGAAACAATTTACCTGTAAAATCGTATTTCTGACCCTTTGACAAACTTATTGTTGCATCCCGTTGCTGCACAAATAACAGGCATTTCGTCCCTTTCGTCTATTCCACGTTATGTGATGTTCTCTGAGCTCATCAGCTGTACTGGATTGTTGTTGTTCGACTTCTTCTTCGGCTCCTACCTCTTCCGGACTGCATTTCCCGTTCTGTCTTTGGTGTGTCTGCCCTCTAGCGGTGAAAGAAGTAACAGCAGCATGACACACAGGCTCATCTGCATTTTCAGACAAATATTAAAACGAATCTGTCTGTCTGTCTGTCTGTCTGTCTGTCTATCTATCTATCTATCTATCTATCTATCTATCTATCTATCTATCTATCTATCTATCTATCTATCTATCTATCTATCTATCTATCTATCTATCTATCTAGTGCATCTTCTTCAGTTCTAGTGGTGGTTGGTCTTGTCCCAGCTTATTTAACGTGTGAGGTGTGGTCAGTGTTATTCATATTCCAACTACCATTGTCAAAACCAGTCTGGCTCCTCAACAATGGTTGTTAGGTGTGTCTAAAGGGGGTCACTGAGATGCAAGTTTCACCCAACCTTTGTTAACGAATAGGTGTACTGTTATGATTTCAAAAGGAACTAGGCGGGAGAGTCCAAAAGTCAAAATCCAAATCCTATCATCAGTCCGTATTCAAAATCAGAAAAAAACAACATATACAACACCAAGTTTCAAGTTTATTTATTCTTTTATAGTCCAGATTCACAAAGAATGTCTCAAAGGGCTTTACAATCTGCACATGGACAAGGGGGAAAAAATGGATGGGAAAAACCTCAGCAAGACTGCAGAGGAGGGACCCCTCTTCCAGGAGTGGACAGACGAAGCAATAGATATCACATGCACAGATTAACAACACAATAATAATAACAATGACAGTAACAATAACAATAATAAATGTATGACAAAGGCATGCTGATCCATCCAGTAGAGTGAGTCACCACCAGCCGATGAAGCAGAGGTCACCAATTGCCGAGGATCCACCACTCTGAGGACAGACCAAATAATGCCTAAGTCATTGTTCTCAAAAACGTTAGTGTATGATTACCCCTGCCAAAACCCAAAAACCACAGCTGAACCAAATGACATGGAACCAGACTCCCGTAGTGGATGATGAAGCAGGTCCGTTGTGTAGCTTTTGATATCGCCAGCCAAGGAAGCAGACAGAGGTCGCCGATTGCCGATGATCCACCACACAAAGGCCTGAGAGAGAGAACAGGAGAGGGAGGGAGAGGGAGAGAGATAAAGAGAGCAGGGACGAGAGTGGTGCTAGAGGGACCAGAATGGCAAAGGATTAATGGGAGACAGGCCCCTAAGTAAGAAATCTTACGGCTCATCGGCAGGACAAGGCTAAACCTAAACATTGAGACTGCCCCCCCTAATATTAGTTATATGTTAGGGAGAACAGATACGTTTTGAGTCTACATTTAAAGATATCTATGGATTCAGACTTTTCAATATCTACAGGAAGATTATTCCACAGGAAAGGTGCACGATAGGAGAAGGCCCTCTGGCCAGCTGACTTCTTTTTAACTCTGGGAACACACAAGAGACCTGTATTCTGAGAGCGGAGAGCCCTCATCAGAGTGCAAGGTTTAACCGGATCAGACAAGTAGGTGGGAGCAAGCCTGTTAATGCTTTTATACGTAAACAGAAGTACCTTGAAGTCGGATATAACATGAATCGGGAGCCAGTGTAATGCAGCTAATACTGGGGTGATATGGTCAAATTTCCTAGTTCTAGTTAATATTCTTGCTGCTTTATTCTGAACCATCTGAAGGCCCCTAATACCAGACCAAGGCAACCCTGATAACAGAACACTGCAATAGTCAAGTCTAGAGGACACAAAGGCGTGAATCAGAATCCCTGCATCAGCCTTAGATAGAGAGGACCTACTTTTGGAGATATTACGTAGATGAAAGAAGGCGATCTTTGTCACCTCTTTAATATGCTGGTCAAAAGAGAGAGTTGAATCTAACGTTACTCAAAGATTCTTGACTGTTGAACTTTGGGTCATCAGTTACCTACAGATATTGTTAGTTCTTCAAATTGGTTTCTATGTCGGGCAGGGCCAATGATTAACATT
The DNA here is from genome assembly GCA_013358685.1 of Antennarius maculatus. Lineage (NCBI taxonomy): Eukaryota > Metazoa > Chordata > Actinopteri > Lophiiformes > Antennariidae > Antennarius > Antennarius maculatus. The sequence continues at coordinate 23,177,066 of CM023606.1, forward strand.
TCTGTTTTGTCTGGGTTTAGGAGCAAGAAATTACTGGACATCCAACTATTCACGGCAGAAAGACAGGCCTCTAGTTTAATTAATTCAGATCGATCATCTGCTTTTGTGGGCATGTAAAGTTGTGTGTCATCAGCATAACAATGGAAACTTATTCCACCAGATGGGATATCCAAAAATCGTGGTTGAACAGGCAAGGATTCAAAAACCGAAACAAGAACAGACAAGGCAAGGCTGAACTCGTGGTCGTACAAAAAGCGGTCGAGTAATACAGTAACAATTGGCATACGAGATACTTTGCTCAAACGAATACTGAAAATGCTGTGACAGCGCTGAACAGAAATGAAGCGCCTTAAATAGACGGGTCAGGGAGCTAAATTAGTCTCAAGTGGAACTGATGACTAATTACCTACCTAATTACCTTAATTAACTATGGGAGGAACTAAACACAGATTGGCTGAATATCAAACGAAACAATCAGGGAAAACAAACCAGATGCAACCAATCACTAAACGTGGCAGTAACAAAACCAGAAAAGTACAGGAACTGAACACATAAAATAAAATACAAAAGCAAGACAGACACAGACCATCACAGCACCCCCCCACATGAAATGTGGGATGGATCTTGCACACATTTGGCATCAGTTTCAGTCTAACAGTCATAGGGCTAATCACACGAACAATGGGGAAAGGACCAATAAACTTGGGGAAAAGCTTATGAGTACCCCGCAGATAGGAACGTCCCTAGCAGACAGCCACACTCTTTGTCCCACCCAATAGGTGGGGGCAGGCCTGCGTGTGCGGTCAGTCAGTCGTTTCATCCATACCGCTGCTCTCAAAAGAGACTGATGGACTAGCGTCCAGGTACGTCGGCAACGTGTAATGAAGGCATCCACTGACGGCACCGCAACTGCCTCCTTCTGGTTAGGAAATAGCGGAGGCTGATACCCAGGACAACATTCAAAGGGAGACAAGTTAGAAGAAGTGGATGTATGACTATTAATGGCGTACTCCGCCCAAGGTAATTGCTGGCTCCAAGAGGATGGGTTCCTAGCACAGAGACACCTAAGAACTGTTTCAATGCACTGGTTTGCCCGCTCAGTCTGGCCATTGGATTGGGGGTGGTAACCGGAAGTGAGACTGAGAGACGTGCCTAGAGAGTTACAAAACACCTTCCAAAACTTAGCGGTAAACTGAGGACCACGATTCGAAACAATGTCAGAAGGAATTCCATGTAAACGAACAACATGTTGAATGAGCAATGAAACAGTTTCTTTTGCAGAAGATAGTTTGGTAAATGGAATAAAATGGACGGCTTTGGAGAACCTGTCCACTATTGTAAGTATGGTGTAATGATGATTGGATGGAGGTCGACCAGTAACAAAATCTAAGGAAATGTGGGTAGTGGTTGGAGCAGACCAGAGGGGTGCTGATGAGACTCTTTATCTTGGGCACAACCTGAGCAGGCAGACACAAAATCGTGAATGTCCTTCTTGAGGTCAGGCCACCAAAACCTTCTAAGAATGAACTTAAAAGTACTGTGAACCCCTGGATGACACGACAGTTGTGATGTATGACCCCACTCTAGAACCTTCTCACACATGGTAATTGGCACAAACAAACAATTTACAGGACAGTTGCTAGGAGCACCCCCATCCCCTTGGGCCGCTTTCATCTGATCCTCAATGTCCATATTCACAGCACTGGCAAAGACCTCGGGCCTTAGGGTGGTGTCTTCTGAAGACAGGGCTCCCTCCTGATCGTACCATCGGGAAAGAGCATCCGGCTTGATGTTCTTGTCCCCTGGTCGATAAGTGAGGTGAAAGTTGAACCGAGCAAAAACTATAGCCCACCTGGCTTGACGAGGATTGAGTGTCTTGGCTGTTTGAAGGTATTCCAGGTTCTTGTGGTCCGTCCACACCAGGAATGGATGTTGAGCACCCTCTAGTCAATGTCGCCACTCCTCCAAGGCCAACCTGACCGCCAGCAGTTCCCGGTTGCCGATGTCGTAATTCCGTTGAGCTGGGCTAAAGCGATGAGAGAAGAAGGCACATGGGTGAACCTTATTGTCTGAACGTGCCCTCCGATAGAGAACTGCCCCTACCCCCGCATCCGAGGCATCAACCTCAACAATGAATTGGACCTTCGGGTCCGGGTGGATGAGAATGGGGGCGGTGGTAAATCGTCCTTTCAGTTCCCGAAAAGCCTCTTCCGCCTCCTCTGTCCAGCGAAACCGGGTCTTGGTGGACATGAGGGCAGTGAGAGGAGCAGCCACCGAGCTGTAACTCCTTATAAAATGTCTGTAAAAATTAGCAAAACCCAAGAAACGTTGGAGAGATCTGTGGAGGCCACTCTGAAATTGCATTAACCTTGACAGGGTCCATACTAATGCATTCGGTTGCAATATTGAACCCCAGGAAGGAAGTGGAAAAAAAACGAACACCTTGTTCAGCCACAGGGATGTCCATAAGTGCACATGGCACCAGGACACCCTAGGCCGGAGGTCAATGATCGACTTTGTTGTCGTATCATCAGACCTCCGGCCGCGTGTGTTGGACAGTAGGGTAAAGAGAGGGGCAGAGCTGTCAACCGATCACCACCTGGTGGTGAGTTGGATCTGCTGGCAGAGCAGGGGGCCGGACAAACTCTGCAGGCCCAAACGTGTTTTGAGAGTCTGTTGGGAACGTCTGGCAGAACCCTCTGTCAGCGAGGTCTTCAACTCCCACGTCCAGGAGAACTTTTCCTAGATCCCGCACGAGGCTGGGGACATTGAGTCAGAGCGGACCATGTTCTCCACTTCCATTGTCGAAGCGGCTGCTCGTAGCTGTGGTCGCAAGGTCTCTGGTGCCTGTCACGGTGGTAACCCCCGAACCCGATGGTGGACACCGGAAGTAAGGGATGCCGTCAAGCTGAAGAAGGAGTCCTATCAAATCTTGTTGAATTGTGGGGGGACTCCGGAGGCAGCTGACAGGTGCAGGTAGGCCAGGCGTACCACAGCTCGAGGGGTCGCAGAGGCAAAAACTCAGGTCTGGGAAGAGTTCGCGGAGGCCATGGAGGAAGACTATCGGTCAGCCTCGAAGGAATTCTGGCAAACCATTCTGCGCCTCAGGAGGGAAAAGCGGTGCACAGCCAGCACTGTTTACAGTAGAGGCAGAGAGCTGCTGACCTCAACTGAGGATATCGTTGGGAGGTGGAAAGAATACTTTGAGGATCTCCTCAATCCCGCTGCCATGTCTTACACAGAGGAAGCAGAGGCTGAGGTCTCAGAGGTGGATTCGTCCATCACCCAAGCTGAAGTCACTGAGGTGGTTGCAAAACTCCTCAGTGGCAAAGCACCAGGGGTGGATGAGAGTCGCTCTGAGTACCTCAAGTCTCTGGATGTGCATGGACTGTCATGGTTGACAGGTCTCTGTAACATCGCATGGCAGTCGGTGACAGCACCTATGGATTGGCAGACCGGAGCGGTGCTCCCTCTTTTCAAAAAGGGGGACCGGAGGGTGTGTTCCAACTACAGGGGGATCACACTCCTCAGCCTCCCAGGGAAAGTCTATTCCAGGGCACTGGAGAGGAGGATTAGACCTACAGTGAAACCGCGGATTCAGGAGGAACAATGCGGTTTTCGTCCTGGTCATGGAACACTGGACCAGCTCTACACTCTCTATCGAGTACTCGAGGGTTCATGGGAGTTTGCCCAACCAGTCCACATGTGTTTTGTGGATCTGGAGAAGGCATTCAATTGTGTCCCTCATGGTATCTTGTGGGGAGTGCTTCAGGAGTATGGGGTCCAGGGCCCTTTGCTGAGGGCCCTTTGCTGAGGGTACGGTTTGGGGATCAAAGGATTTCATCTCTGCTTTTTGCAGACGATGTTGTCCTGTTGGCCTCATCAAACCTGGACCTTCAGCGTGCACTGGGATGGTTTGCAGCTGAGTGTGACACGAGTGGGATGAAGATCAGCACCTCTAAATCCGAGGCAATGGTTCTCAACCAGAAAAGGGTGGTGTGCCCTCTTCAGGTCGGTGGAGAGTCCTTACCCCAAGTGGAGGAATTTAATTATCTTGGAGTCTTGTTCATGAGTGAGGGAAGGATGGAACGTGAGATTGACAGACGGTTTGGTGCAGCTTCTACAGTGATGCAGTCGCTGTATAGGTCTGTCGTGGTGAAAAAGGAGCTGAGTCGCAAGGCGAAGCTCTCGATTTACCGGTCAATCTACGTTCCTACTCTCACCTATGGTCATGAGCTTTGGGTCATGACCGAAAGAACAAAATCCCGGATACAAGTGGCTGAAATGAGTTTCCTCCATAGAGTGGCTGGGCGCACCCTTAGAGATAGGGTGATGAGCTCAGTCACCAGGGAGGAGCTTGGAATAGAGCCGCTGCTCCTCCGCCTCGAGCATAGCCAGCTGAGGTAGATGATGGATGGATGGATGGATGGATGAATGGATGGATGGATGGATGGATGGATGGATGGATGGATGAATGGATGGATGGATGGATGGATGGATGGATGGATGGATGGATGGATGGATGGATGGATGGATAGTCAGAGACAGGTCGGTTACCTTGCCTGAGACGAAATAATCCCCTTCCCACCTAATGGTCGTGCCGAGACCGGTCGAAGACCCTCTTCATTTCCTCCTCCAACAGGGCTGACATTTGGGTACATGGCAACCCAGCCTCACACGCTGCAGTCGCTCCTGCTGCATGTAAGCCACACGGGACTGTTCTGTGGGGAAAGTTCTAGGCTGGAGACTGAAGATTAGCTTGCACTGGGTCAAAAAAGCACGACAGGTTCCAGGCTCATCGTCGTACTTCTTGGAAGGAGGAAGGTAGGGTTCCGGCAGAGTTGCCGGGGCAGGCGGCGGAGAGGATGCAGTGAGCTGGCTAGCTCCCACAGTGGAAGTCAGATCGGTCATCTGGTGTGTAATGATATTCAGTTATTGCATTACAGCTAGCAGCTGTTATTGTTGCTGATCCAGAGTGGCCTTCTGTTGCTCCACCATAGCCTGGAGCTGTGGGTCTCTCACTGGTTCCATTTTCGGTCACAGCATACTGTTATGATTTCAAAAGGAACCAGGCGCGAGAGTCCCAAAGTCAAAAGCCAAATCCTTTAATCAGTCCGTATTCAAAATCAGGAAAAAACTCAGAATATACAACACCAGTGGGATATCCAAAAATCGTGGTCGAACAGGCAAGGGGTCAAAAACCAAAACAAGAATAGACAAGGCAAGGCTAAACTTGTGGTCGTACAAAAAGCGGTCGAGTAATACAATAACAATTGGCATACAAGATACTTTGCTCAAACGAATACTGAATATGCTGTGACAGCGCTGAACAGAAGGTAAGCACCATAAATAGACAGGCCAGGTTGCTAAATTAGTCTCAGGTGGAACTAATGACAAACTAATTAACTATGGGAGGAACTAAACATGGATTGGCTAAATACCAAACGAAACAATTAGGGAAAACAAACCAGATGCAACAAATCCCTAAATGTGGCAGTAACAAAACCAGAAAAGTACATGAACTGAACCCATGAAATAAAGTACAAAAGCAAGACAAAGACCATCACACGTACAAATAGCACTGACAACATGTTGAAGTATTCTTCATCAAAGGCTGAATCTCCCTTGCTAACTCCACCCTGGACAAATATGGGTGGGCGATTTGCACCAAGAATGTTATCTGCAGAAAAAACCCTCTCAATATACAATGTGAATTAATGAATTGCTGTGGTGATCGCGCATAGAGAACAGCTGGAGCAACTCTTTAATAACAATGTTCGCTAATCAACAATTAGCGAACAACAATTTTTGCTAGTCTTGATCTAAATTGATGTGATTCCTTACAGGTGGAAGAGATTCCGACAGATACAGAATGATCAATCAATCCCATTAAAAAGGAAACCTGTTTGAGTAGAACTTTGTCAATTTTGTCAAATTAGAGATTAATTTCATAGCTCAGTATCCACAACAGCATACTGGGTACAGGAAGTGCATGTTGTTGTACGGAAATATATCTGGATACTACAATAATGCAAATTGCATAGAAACATACATTCCCCTTTGTATAAATATCTGCATGACATAAAATGTTTCTTACACCTAGAGAAAAACAACAGGACAGCAATCAATTACTTTGTATTGCCTTTATTACTACACATCGTTTCAGGATGTGGGCTCATATATGAAATGATACGGTCAGAAAAATGATAACTGTGAGCATCAGTGTTGTCATTTACAGCGATAGAGGATATTAACCCTCTTGATGTCCCAGGCGGACATATCCGCCCTCTGACCAATCTGGACTGTAGGGTCGGGGATGGGGGTGATGGTTTCTGCTCCGTTGCCGATAGAGAAAGCTGTTCTTCCATAGTGCATGACAGAGGTGTAGTCGTAGGGAGTGTTGAGGTTGTCGGTGTACCGCTTGAAGAAGTTGTCGACCTTCGTGGGCTTGATGTTCAACCAGTGGATGCTGACGTGGTTGTCCCGGTCGCTCCTGCTTTGTTCATGGTGGAAGCCCAGAGCGTGGTTGAGCTCATGCTGAATGACGCCTTGGTAGAGGCAACTTGTCTTTTTGAGAGAGACCACCTGTTTGCCTCCCACTCTGCCGAAATAAGAGTAACAGCCTCCTCTGTTCTCAATGCTGATATAGCTGTACTCATTCTTACGAGGGATGAAGCGGATGCAGGTTGAGTCATGGTACACCTTCATGGCTTTGTCAATTATCTCCTTGTCTAAGCTGCTGAAATCACTGCTCACAGTGAAGGGGATCATCACCAAGCCATTGGAAGATTTCCTCCACCTGCAGCGTCCGTGCCAGCACATCATGGCATTTTTGGTTGTGGGAACCAGCAGGTCTCCTTCCAGCAGCATATTATCAGTGTCGTTGTTGGAGCTCAGAATCCTAGTTGTGATGTCAAGAAATTCAGGGTCTTCCTGTTTCTCCCCTTCCTCCAGGAAAGGATGAGACTGACAGAGGCCGAGCAGGAGCAACAGCAGCAGGCTGATAGAGAGAGTCATCTTCAGGGTCTGTCTGGAGCTGCTGTGGAGAGACTCCTTGAAGCTTGATGTTTGACTCAGTTCAGTCCAGGGTCTTTATACTGTCCTCTACAGGTGTGTCTGCAAGAGGATTATTGGTCAAGGTCTACTCGGCTTGGCCTTAATCAACCACAAAGGGTGGACTCCACAGACAAACCCTCTTCTTAAACATTGTTGTTATGTCTGCTTATTTGATGGGGAATGTTAGTTAACATTATTGTAAGTAAGAAAGTAAAATTTGATTTACGTAACACTTTCTCTACACATAGTTAGAAAGTTCTGCACACACATGAGAAAAGACATTAATAAACAAATGAAAGCAGATACAAACAACAAATTCACTCACAAATAAACAGAATAGAAAGTAGAACTTACAAGGATATAACACACACACACACGCACACACACGCAGACACACACGCGCACACACACACACACACACACACACACACACACACACAAGCACAAGCACACGCACACTGCACTTATTTTTAAATGTAATAATCTTAAATTAGTGAGATTTTTGTTACATGTAAGCCCCAAAATTTGGGGTCAAAACACACCATCCTACAAAATGACATTTGGAGGCTGTACCAATAAATGAGGAGGAGGATTACTGCTGTAGTCAAGGTTCATGTGGGTCCTACTTATGAATAACTTTGTGAAATGGTGTACAGTTGTGTCACTTGAAGGGTCATTAGTATGAGAAACAACTTTTTTTGTGGTGTCTACATCTATATAGTAGTCCTTCCTAAGCCAACCAACCACAGACTGAGGAAAACAAATGGATTCTGCATCGACTCTACAGCCCAAAAACTCATGAAATGGAGCTTGATCACGTTGATCTCAGTCAGCTCCCGTCATGACATAAGGAAAGGAGTGATTTGCCCAGCCCTGTCCACGCTACAAGACTCCACACATCCTTGACAAGGGGGCCTTCATCCCCAAGGTGAAGTTCAGTGTGTCCAGCGGTAAGGTAACTGTGCATTACAATGTTGTCACTTAGAGGTAGACACGCAATTTTCTCATTTGTTTTACAAATCGATATTACTGCTTATATCCCATCCTAGCCAAAGAAGAACATAAGAGACCGTGGTTGCGTTTTATTTTTAATAATAACAACGTGCTGGCTACACTCCCTGTAAACACTAGCTCATGCTGCCATTACCCACATTCTCTCAGTGAGAGGGGCGTATACAAGGTAAAAAGTCGTCTTGTGGGATGGTGAACAACTCTTTTCAGATCTGCCTGAAGTTGGTTGTGAGTTTATCGAGGATGTTTCTTTCACATTCTGTCATCCAAGCTACTCCACACTAAGGATTTAGTTCATTGCTAACCAGTCAAAAAGTGTGACATCACTCCCTTCTAGATAATTGCGTATGTTTAGGCCAGTCGATGGCATCCTGTCACAGCAACAGTGTAACGGACTTGAGGCTTGAAGTTCAACATACCACAGGCAATTTGTTGTTGTTTGGAATATACAGATATATCTTGGGTTTCCTTGTGGTTACTCCGGACCGCTCTTATCCTCCGACACTCGGCTCTTATCTGTCCCCCAATCCACCATCACATCAACAGGTTATCATGCCTTTCCTGTTCTGACCCCAAATTTTGGGGCTCAGATGTAACAAAAATCTCACTAATTTAAGATTATTACATTTACAAATAAGTGCAGTGTGCGTGTGCTTGTGTGTCAGTGTGTGTGTGTGTGTTATATCCTTGTAAGTTCTACTTTCCATTCTGTTTATTTGTGAGTGAATTTGTTTGTTTCTGCTTTCATTTGTTTATTAATGTCTTTTCTCATGTGTGTGCAGAACTTTCTAACTATGTGTAGAGAAAGTGTTACGTAAATCAAATTTTACTTTCTTACTTACAATAATGTTAACTAACATTCCCCATCAAATAAGCAGACATAACAACAATGTTTAAGAAGAGGGTTTGTCTGTGGAGTCCACCCTTTGTGGTTGATTAAGGCCAAGCCGAGTAGACCTTGACCAATAATCCTCTTGCAGACACACCTGTAGAGGACAGTATAAAGACCCTGGACTGAACTGAGTCAAACATCAAGCTTCAAGGAGTCTCTCCACAGCAGCTCCAGACAGACCCTGAAGATGACTCTCTCTATCAGCCTGCTGCTGTTGCTCCTGCTCGGCCTCTGTCAGTCTCATCCTTTCCTGGAGGAAGGGGAGAAACAGGAAGACCCTGAATTTCTTGACATCACAACTAGGATTCTGAGCTCCAACAACGACACTGATAATATGCTGCTGGAAGGAGACCTGCTGGTTCCCACAACCAAAAATGCCATGATGTGCTGGCACGGACGCTGCAGGTGGAGGAAATCTTCCAATGGCTTGGTGATGATCCCCTTCACTGTGAGCAGTGATTTCAGCAGCTTAGACAAGGAGATAATTGACAAAGCCATGAAGGTGTACCATGACTCAACCTGCATCCGCTTCATCCCTCGTCAGAATGAGTACAGCTATATCAGCATTGAGAACAGAGGAGGCTGTTACTCTTATTTCGGCAGAGTGGGAGGCAAACAGGTGGTCTCTCTCAAAAAGACAAGTTGCCTCTACCAAGGCGTCATTCAGCATGAGCTCAACCACGCTCTGGGCTTCCACCATGAACAAAGCAGGAGCGACCGGGACAACCACGTCAGCATCCACTGGTTGAACATCAAGCCCACGAAGGTCGACAACTTCTTCAAGCGGTACACCGACAACCTCAACACTCCCTACGACTACACCTCTGTCATGCACTATGGAAGAACAGCTTTCTCTATCGGCAACGGAGCGGAAACCATCACCCCCATCCCCGACCCTACAGTCCAGATTGGTCAGAGGGTGGATATGTCCGCCTGGGACATCAAGAGGGTTAATATCCTCTATCGCTGTAAATGACAACATTGATTCATATATGAGCCAACATCCTGAAACGATGTGTAGTAATAAAGGCAATACAAAGTAACTGATTGCTGTCCTGTTGTTTTTCTCTAGTTGTAAGAAACATTTTATGTCATGCAGATATTTATACAAAGGGGAATGTATGTTTCTATGTAATTTGCATTATTGTAGTATCCAGATATATTTCCATACAACAACACACACTTGCTGTACCCAGGATGCTGTTGTGGATACTGAGCTATGAAATTAATCTCTAATTTGACAAAATTGACAAAGTTCTACTCAAACAGGTTTCTTTTTTAATGGGATTGATTGATCATTCTGTATCTGTTGGAATCTCTTCCACCTCTAAGGAATCACATCAATTCAGATCAAGAAATACAACAATTGTTGATTAGAGAACATTATTATTAAAGAGACGCTCTAGCTCAGTGGTTCCCAAACTTTCTCTGCTTGGCTCACCTTTGCTATACAAGGAACAATTTTACTTTGCTTTGCTTGACACTTTATTGTCAGTAGCTTCATCCATCTGCAGAGAAAAGCGGCTGCCATTCCTCTAATCATGAAGCTGCTCCTCTATCTCCTTTGACATGTCATAAATGTGCCCGCCAATGGTGTTCTTTGACAGAGGAATAGCACTTAGTTTGCTGGCTGCAGAGTCATCAAGCATTGCAGAGACAATTTTCATAGCGCAGTGTTAGATTGACTTCCGGACACACTGATCAGGTGTTACCCAGTCAGCCTTCGATCGACCTCCACCTGGAACTATTATTCTGGTCGAGCCGGGTAGTTAATGATCAGACAAACTGGTGGGTGTACTGTTGGTGATTTGCCACTTTCCGGTGGGGCTGCTCTGTATGACATCAGAGCCAGGTATGGATCTGTATTGCTGTGCGCTGCCTTCTTAAACAGTCTTTTCACAATCTATACTCCTTTTTCAGCCTTACCATTGGCTTGTGGGTATAGAGGACTGGAGGTTACATGGTTGAACTCATACTCAGAAGCAAATGCCTGAAACTCATGACTGGCATAGGCTGGGCCATTGTCAGAAACCAGAGTTAGCGGGATGCCGTGCCTGGAAAAGATTGCCTTCAGCTGATTTATCACAGCTCTTGATGTGATACTGGATAATAGATATGTCTCATGATAGTTTGATTAGTAATCTATTACTAGTAAATAGTCTCTGCCTTCATAGTGAAATATGTCAGTGCCTACTTTCTCCCAAGGTTGTGATGGGATTTCTGTGTTAATGAGGGGTTCACTTGTTTGTTTGTAATGATGCTCCTGACATGTAGCACACTCTCCGACCAGTTGGTCAATGTCAGAGTTCATATTTGGCCAGTAGAGGACCTCACATGCTCTCCTCTTTGATTTTTCTGCACCCAGGTGCCCTTCGTGTATTCTGGTGAGCATTTCTCTGCGCATGGATGTGGGTATGACAATCCTGTCACATTTTAGCAGCAGTCCATCAACCACAGAAATGAATAGCAAGAAGGGGGTCCTCACTAACCCTGGTGACATACCTAATGGCTTTAATGATTTCTTTATATCAGTTGGCCCGGAATTAGCATCTAACTTTAAAGACTCAAACGTAGATCCCTGTTCCATGATTAAAGGCCAATATCCTTCACTCCATAATTTTGACCCACCAACAATGCAAGAGGTCCAGGATATCACCATGTCACTAAAAAACACAGCTCATGGTCATGACGGCATCAAGAGTGTCCTTCTTAAGGAGACTATTGACTACATTATCAAACCCCTCACTCATATCCTCTCTCTGTCTCTCAAAACTGGAAATGTCCCCCAGGACTTAAAAATCACGAAAGTCATACCCATTTTCAAGACAGGCAACTCCAAAGAATTCAGCAATTACAGGCCAATATCTATTCTACCATCCATATCCAAAATCTTGGAAAAGCTAATCTATTCCAGATTATCAAATCACCTAGCAGTTAACAATATTCTATATCAACACCAATATGGTTTTCGCAAAAAACATTCCACTGAACACGCCCTTATACAACTCGTTAATTATATCTCATCAGCTCTTGATAATAAAACATTTGCCCTAGGAGTGTTCTTGGATCTGAGTAAGGCATTTGATACGGTCAGTCATGACATATTGATCGCAAAACTAAATAGATATGGAGTGGAGGATATTGCCCTGATATGGTTCAGAAATGGTTCAGATCTCACAAATCGAGAACAATATGTCCATCTAGCTGGTTTTTCCTCCAAGAAATTATCAATATCGTTTGGTGTTCCCAAAGGATCAATCCTGGGCCCTTTATTATTTTTAATTTATATCCACGATGTGGCCATGACATGCACCAAACTCCTCCCAGTATTATTTGCAGATGATACCAACCTTGTAACTTCACACAAAGATTTCAATATTTTAATTCAAACCGTCAATGAAGAATTATCTTCCGTCGCAAAATGGTTTCATTTGAACAAACTCATCCTCAATGTGAAAAAATGTAATTTCATGATCTTCTGTAATACAAACAAACATTATCCCATAGATTTAGCCAAAATAATTATCAATAATGCTGAAATAGAATTAGTTCACCGTACTAAATTTTTAGGAGTTATTATACATACCAGTCTGAAATGGTCTCATCATATTGACCTTGTCTCAAGAAGGTCTGCAAAAATGCTCAGTATATTGAGGAAGGTCTGTTTCTTAATTCACTCCAAAGCTCACTTACCTTTATATTACAGTTTTTTGTTTCCATTCATCAATTACTGCAACATTGTCTGGGCAGCTACATATCCTACATACTTAAGAAAACTATGTGTCATACAAAAAACATACCTTAGATTGATTTCCACAAGGGAAGGAGTTTAAGTACTGTTCAAGACGCAGCCACTGTTTTTTGCTGTAACATCAGATGTCGCTTAAAACTAGAATTTGGTTTCTATAAAATGACAAAAGACCTAAATAACTTTAGGAACATCTGGTGTCACAAAAATGTCCTATGCACCTTAATTGATGATCAACTCATTTTTGCAAACTTCCTGATATAATGCACTGATTTTTGATTGTATTTCCTCTTACTTTATTGGTTTTTAGTGTTCCTGAAGCTCTTTAGTGTTTTCATCTAATGTAAAATTGTAAAATGTTTTGAATGTGATTAAAGTGTTTTTGAAAAAGTCAAAAAAAGTATCTTGGGGTCCTGTTCACGACTGAGGGAACAATGGAGCGTGAGATTGGACGGAGAATTGGGGCAGCAGGAGCGGTATTGCAGTTGCTTTACCGCACTGTTGTCACAAAGAGGGAGCTAAGCCGAGAGGCAAAGCTCTCCATCTACCGTTCAATCTTCGTTCCTACCCTCACCTATGGTCATGAGCGATGGGTCATGACCGAAAGAACGAGATCGCAGATACAAGCGGCTGAAATGGGCTTTCTCAGGCGGATCGCTGGGGTCTCCCTTTGAGATAGGGTGAGAAACACTGCTGTTTGCGAGGGGCTCAGAGTCGAGCCGCCGCTCTTTTGCGTGAAAAGGGGTCAGTTGAGGTGGTTTGGGCATCTGATGCGGATGCCTCCGGGACGCCTCCCTCGGGAGGTGTTTCTGGCACGTCCAGCTGGGAGGAGACCTCGGGGCAGACCCAGGACTAGGTGGAGGGATTATATCTCAACACTGGCCTGGGAACGCCTTGGGATCCCCCAGTCAAGAGCTGGTGGATGTGGCCGGGGAAAGGGAAGTTTGGGGCTCCCTGTTGAAGCTGCTGCCCCCGCGACCCAACTACGGATACGCGGCGGAAGATGGATGGATGGATGGATGATTTCCCACTCTAACAGATATGCACCCTCGGCACCCCTATCCAACAAATTCCAAGTACTATCCATTGACAAAATAAATATTTATCAAACATGCTTATTCACACACAAATTTATATATAGGAATCAAGAACTTCCAGTCACCCTACAGAATGTATTCACCCCCACTACACATGTCCATACATATCAAACTAGACACAGCAACAACAGTCTACTTTTACCATATACCCGAACTTCAAAACACCAATTCAACATTACTTTTAGAGGTCCTAAACTCTGGAGTGAATTGTCTGAAAAAATACTTCTGTCTTCCTGATCTTTGCATTTGTTCTTCTGACAGTTTTGTTAATCCATTTTTTGTACTGATTGTGCGTGATTTGTCTTTGCTGCCTTCTTCTTTTTGGAATTAACACGCAATTTTTTGTTGTTTTCTTCAGTTCATTGTTTAGCCTGCATGTCTTGAATTTGATACAGGCAGGTGTGGAACTCTGTACAAGCCTAATAAGGCTTCATTCCCACCTTGCACAGTTTTGTACTCGTACTGAACATGTGCTAAACAAATAAAAAAAAACAAAAAAAAAAAAACAGAAAGCTATGGCTGAATGTGATAATATTGTTTACACGACCCCTTTTTCCACCCTTCTCCTAGATTTTTCATCACTTTCTTTAGAATGGGGTCCTTTGCAGTCTCTGCGGCTGTCTTTAATAGCTTTTTCCGAGAGCCTGGAAATGCTGCATAGACCATGTTAACGTGTTGAACCACATCGTCTTCCTCATCAGTGTCCTGAGTGACATTATTAGCAGCTCTTGATAGTGTATCTGCAATGAACATCTGAGTGCCGGGCACATATGTGAGTTCATAATCATATCGCTGCAGTTTCATCATAAGTGTCTGTATCCGTGGCGACATGTCACACAGGTTTTTCTTGGCAATCCCGAGCAAGGGCTTGTGATCTGTTTCAAGGATAATCTTAGGGAGTCCATAAATATACGTATGAAATTTTTCACAGCCAAAGGCCAGACCAAGACATTCTTTTTCTATTTGTGCATATCTGCACTCTGTTTCTGTCATTGAGCGTGACGCATATGCCACGCCCCCTCGTCCTCCTGGAGGAGGACGGCTCCCAGACCGTCTTTTGAAGCGTCTGTAGAAACTTTTGTTTTCTTTTCCTTGTGTTTTCTTTTCTCCTTCTCATGTTCTGTCAGTCTGTCATTTCCAGCGTGTTGTCATATGCCATTGTAGGTTGGTGTCACGGTTTGATGTTGTTGCTCTGCTATGCTTGGATGTGGCAGGAGGAGAGGCCGAACTTGTGGGCGGAGCCTTGTCTCAACACCTGTTGCTCGTCTCCACACCTGTACCCGATCGGGTTGATTAGCCTTTAAGCCAGGTTCTCCTTTTGTTCTTTGCCAGTTTGTTTTTGTTCTTCTGCCTTTCTCGTGTTGCCTTGATTTCCCTTTGATTAAAATATGGATGCAAATCTCTCCAACGGTGTCCTCAAAGTGGATAAGTCATGCAATTTCACAGAAATTGTGACATAAACACATTCTTTGGTTTGGATTACATCCCTTATTTGAGAAAACTGCAAAAATATTATGGTTGCTTCCATGCGAGCATGTGTTTGAACACGACTTCAGTCCATAACAAAACAATTGAGCAATCATAAGCCATTAAACTACTGTCTATGTCAGTCAGTCATTATCTTAACCCGCTGACGCGGGTCGCGGGGGAGCCGGTGCCTATCCCGGCAGTCTCGGGGCGTGAGGCGGGGCACCGGGCCAGTGTACCGCGGAGCAACACAGAGACAAACAACACACTCACTCCTATGGTCAATTTGGTACCGGCCAATCAACCTAAAGCGAATGCTTTTGGAGGTGAGAACCCACGCAGACACGGGGAGAGCATGCGAACTCCGCACAGGGCGGAACTCGAACCCGGGTCCGCCGTGTTGTGAGGCGACAGCGCTAACCACATGTTAGACTGCGGCCTAGTGTTCAAGATGGGGACTGCATTTGATTATTAAAATTGGACATATCTTTGTATTGACTCATTAACATTAATTTAGCGTAAGAAAACCAGACAAAATTAATGCAATTAGGCATACAAAAGAGACTGTTGAGAGAGAGAGAGAGAGAGGGAGAGACAGAGACGGATAGACTTTATTAATCCCAGAGGAAATTGCACCACTGCAGATGACATTGTGATCTGTAGTGAGAGCAGGGAAGAGGTGGAGGAGAAGCTAGAGAGGTGGAGGTTTGTCCTTGGAAGGGGAGGAATGAAGGTTAGCCGCAGTAAGACAGAGTACATGTGTGTGAATGAGAGGGACCCAAGTGGAAGAGTGAAGTTACAGGGAGAGGAGATCAAGAAGGTGGAGGATTTCAAGTACTTAGGGTCAACAGTCCAGAGCAATGGAGAGTGCGGAAAAGAGGTGAAGAAGTGTGTGCAGGCATGATGGAACAGGTGTAGAAAAGTGTCAGGTGTGATGTGTGATAGAAGAGTTTCAGCTAAAATGAAAGGAAAGGTGTACAAAACTGGTGAGACCAGCGATGTTGTTTGGTCTAGAGACAGTGTCACTGAGGAAGAGACAGGAGACAGAGCTGGAGGTAGCAGAGATGAAGATGCTGAGGTTCTCTCTGGGAGTGACCAGGAAGGATAGGATCAGGAATGAGTACATCAGAGGGACAGCACATGTTAGAGGTTTTGGAGATAAAGTCAGAGAGGCCAGACTGAGATGGTTTGGACATGTCCCGAGGAGAGATAGTGAATATATTGGCAGAAGGATGCTGAGTTTTGAACTGCCAGGCAGGAGGCCTAGAGGAAGACCAAAGAGGAGGTTTATGGATGTAGTGAAAGAGGACATAAAGGTAGTTGGTGTGAGAGAAGAGGATGCAGAAGACAGGGTTAGATGGAGGCAACGGACTTGCTGTGGCGACCCCTGAGGGGAAAAGCCGAAAGGAAAAGAAGAAGATGGTGCATGGTGCAGCATGATGTTTTAGATATCTTTTAGTGGCCAGTGAAAATGGAACACTGTTATTTCATAGGGATGTTGTAGAATTTTTTTAAAATGTAAATACTCGTGAAGATTCATATTAATTGCTATTTATTGATATTTCTCTTTTTTACCTTAATTTGAAAATATTAATATTTGTAAATACTTGTGAAAATTTATAGAAATGAAGTGTTATTATGAAGTGTTATGAACTGTATATATTGCTCTTATTTGATGTTTCCAACTTTATTAAATCTTCTTTATTTTGAGGTCATTTACATTATCAGTATCTTCATATAGCCTTTACTTTAATCCCTAAACCTTTTTTCAGAATGTAAAAAAATAAAACTAAATGGCACTCCGTGGAGCATGTAGAAAAACAGGAATTTAATGATAACAATTTTTGTAGTGGTTCTAATTCTGAGTTGTGTATTTAATTTTTTTTAGTAATTAGGACACCATCTATTTTTGGCAGAGACTTTAATTCTTCCCGTCCAGAATTTCTTCTGGTTTTTAATGTGACTCATCAGAAACAGCTAAGTTACCAAAAACTGACCAAGTTCATGCCCCTCAATCATCATTATGACAGCAAGTTATCAGTAAGAGGTTTCAGTCAAAACATCATGTCTGAAAGTATCACTAAATTACTGTACAAAAATATTTACATTTTCAAATCACACGTTTCAGTGAGTTTCTATTTAATTGTCCTGTGATGTGCTCACCCGTTATTGAGGGTATCCCCCACCTCTTGTTCGTTGTCAGCAGGGACAGTTTCCAGCAATACCCGCAACCCGTACTTCTGATGACGATTATTACCACTA
This sequence comes from Antennarius maculatus, assembly GCA_013358685.1. NCBI lineage: Eukaryota > Metazoa > Chordata > Actinopteri > Lophiiformes > Antennariidae > Antennarius > Antennarius maculatus. The sequence continues at coordinate 23,194,599 of CM023606.1, forward strand.
CAAATGCATACATAATTGTTGAAGTAAGAAAAGTAATAAATCTTAAGAAAAAAAATCTACTGCAAAATGTACTAGCTTTAGGAAACAAAAACTGCAAAAGTTACAAAAGGTTCCAGCAGTAAATATATGCTGAGGAATTGCAACTGTTTCTGGTCATTTATTTTTGTCTGAGAGAATAAATGCATTTTCCTTTCTGTGGACACTGTGATTAAGAGACATCCTAAAATAATGTCATCAGTAGGCTTGCATTGCATCAACAGACACTGTGACCGATCTTAAATCACCCCGGCTGCTGGAGTGACTCCATGACTAATGGACCCTGTTCCTGCTGAGTCCACAGCTTTCCTGATATATTGCACTGCATGAGATGCTATTGGTCTTTATAGAAAATCTGAATGGTCTTAAGAGCACTTCAAGCCAAAACCTGTGGGATGAGTTGTAAGAGACTTGTTCTTTTCTCTTTATTTTTGAACAATGGAAAACTTTCTAGAGTGCAGTCTCTGTACCAATTTGCAGATAATTCTCCGTGACAAAATTCAGTGTGAATCAGGTTCATCAGCTTGCATTTGGCTTCCTTTGTGTTAAATATGACAAGGAGTCACAGATAGTGTTTCATTATAAAGATCACAGTCAGACTGATGTTAGTTTTACAGATGGATGCAACTACGGTATTCCAGTTCAACCATGACAACCATCACATCTCAGCCTCTGAGGAGGCTTTAACTTTAAATAGCACAATGAATATTTCCATGACATTTGCTTGAATGCTAGCTGATACTTTGCACCGCACCAGCAAAACTAGTACTGTTTTTAATGAATATTCATGTTTATTTTTTTGTTCAATTTACTGTTCAATGTTATAAATCACACTGTTAAACCAATTAACATGAGACACATAACTACTCATTGCTGTTTTCCCTCTAAAGAGAAGCCTAATATAATACCTCCTAGTGTCAAAATATAACAGCGTAAAGCTTTGAGTACATTAAAAATCATAAAGTAAATAAGTATTGATTGCATTGATCCCAGGTACTTATCAAAAGTGATGCAATATTACTTCATCTGACCTACATGTGGCCACAGCGGTGCAACACAAGATATATAGATATATACTTTATTAATCCTGGTGGAAATTGCACATATCCACTGCTCAGGCATTATATAATGAATAAATACTGGATAAACACCAGGAGATAAAGAAACACTGGCACCACAGGACATACCACAAGACATACACTACACTAACAGACACATGTAGCATTAACAGGACATATACTAAATTATAACTAAAATATAAACAGTATAAAATTAAATAAAATAAAACAACAAATAAAAATAAAAAGTACAAGTGAAATGGGTACCGATGTGGTACCGATGTGTGGAACAGAGTTCTTTTGAGGCAAGTCATAAATTATTAACCACCATGAAGCCACTTGAGGACTCTTCAGTTCCACGTGAAGGTGAAGCCGTGCAGCGAACACGTCTACGATAATAAAATGTGACTGAGTATAGCATAGCATAGCATAACACAGCTGAACTAAATTTAACATTGAATACTGTAACATTGCATAATGTTATGCAATGTTACATGGCATATTGTAGCATAGCATAAGAGATCATAGCATATCATAGTGTAATACAGCATGGCGTAACACTTGCTGGTCTGCCTTCATTCCAGAACTGTCCCATTAAAATTGTACGAGGAATTATGAAGTACCAACGCAACAGTCAACTGAAGTCATATAGCAAGCAAAAATAGGACAGAATTTAGCTTTAATACTTCACTACACAAAGACACTGAGTGTTGTGACAGAGGTTCTATTATGAAAAACAGATTTCCATTGAGTTACATCAGAGAGAAAGTGATTTAGCTCAGTGGTAAACAAACATATCAGGATGACACACCATGCTGCAGGTATTAAATTCAGAATGAGCTGATATTTATCATAAAGAAAATCAGTCTGAGGCCATACATTAAATACAGTGTGTATAAGCATCCAGCTTTCAATGTGAGCAGACGTCTTTTCTTCTGTCTCTCGTTGTTGCTAACTTTGCTATCTCTCTCGAACTCGTATTGGATAAACACTCATTAACTCTCACTGATTCCTTCAAAATGTCGAGAGGAAAAGGGAAATCCGAGGAGTCTGAGAATAAGCATGAGAATAAAACCCTTGAACTGCTGGCCTCTGGGTTGGAGGCGCTAACCTGCACTGTGGACAAGCACAGGAGTGTCTTCGATAAGTTCAACAGTGAATTTGATAAGAGGCTGGAAGACAAGCTGATACCATTAATTAACCGCTTGCAAAAAGTGGAGGATGACATGGAAAAAATGCAGAAAGGCGCAGAGCAAGGACAACACAGAATGGAGGAATTCGAATAAAGCATTCGAATAAATGATGTGATCATCACCGGCATCAAACTTAAGACGAGAAATTATGCTCATGCCGTGACCAGAGGAGAGGAAGCTGAACACAGCACTGATTATGAGTCGGTGGAACAACAAGTGATTACTCAACTGAAGGATCTGGTGATTAATATCGAGTCGGACTAGATTGAGACATGTCACCCACTACCATCTGGAGGTAGGAGACCACCTGCAGTGCTGATAAAGTTCTACAACCGCAAATTCAAAATTACTCTTCTGAAACAAGGCCCTAAACTGAAAGGAAAAGACGTCTACATCAATGAGAATCTCACCAAAAAGAATGCTGAGTCGCTAAACGAGCTTGACAACTGAAGAAGAGTGGGCTGATTGAAAACACCTGGACCAACAACTGCAGGATCTTCATCAAAACAAAAGGGCTTTATCTGGAGCAGATGAACACAATCTTCTTTTCCTTTTTGGCTTTTCCCTTCAGGGGTCGCCACAGCGAATCAACCGCCTCCATCTAACCCTGTCCTTTGCATCCTCTTCTCTCACACCAACTACCTTCATGTCCTCTTTCACTACATCCATAAACCTCCTCTTTGGTCTTCCTCTAGGCTTCCTGCCTGGCAGTTCAAAACTCAGCATCCTTCTACCAATATATTCACTATCTCTCCTCTGGACATGTCCAAACCATCTCAGTCTGGCCTCTCTGACTTTATCTCCAAAACCTCTAACATGTGCTGTCCCTCTGATGTACTCATTCCTGATCCTATCCTTCCTGGTCACTCCCAGAGAGAACCTCAGCATCTTCATCTCTGCTACCTCCAGCTCTGCCTCCTGTCTTTTCCTCAGTGACACTGTCTCTAGACCAAACAACATCGCTGGTCTCACCACAGTTTTGTACACCTTTCCTTTCATTTTAGCTGAAACTCTTCTATCACACATCACACCTGACACTTTCCTCCACCCATTCCATCCTGCCTGGACACGCTTCTTCACCTCTTTTCCCCACTCTCCATTGCTCTGGACTGTTGACCCCAAGTACTTAAAATCCTCCACCTTCTTGATCTCTTCTCCCTGTAACCTCACTCTTCCACTTGGGTCCCTCTCATTCACACACATGTACTCTGTCTTACTGCGGCTAACCTTCATCCCTCTCCTTTCCAGGACAAACCTCCACCTCTCTAGCTTCTCCTCCACCTCTTCCCTACTCTCACTGCAGATCACAATGTCATCTGCAAACATCATAGTCCATGGAGATTCCTGTCTAACCTCGTCTGTCAGCCTGTCCATCACCATAGCGAACAAGAAGGGGCTCAGAGCTGATCCCTGATGCAGTCCCACCTCCACCTTGAACTCCTCTGTCACACCTACAGCACACCTCACCACTGTCTTACAGTAATCATACATGTCCTGCACCGCTCTAACATACTTCTCTGCCACTCCAGACTTCCTCATACAATACCACAGTTCCTCTCTGGGCACCCTGTCATAAGCTTTCTCCAGATCTACAAAAACACAATGCAGCTCCCTCTGGCCTTCTCTGTACTTCTCTATCAACATCCTCAAAGCAAATACTGCATCTGTAGTACTCTTTTTTGGCATGAAACCATACTGCTGCTCACAAATGCTCACTTCTGCCCTTAGTCTAGCTTCCACTACTCTTTCCCATAACTTCATTGTATGGCTCATCAGCTTTATTCCTCTGTAGTTGCCACAACTCTGCACATCTCCCTTGTTCTTAAAAATGGGCACCAGCACACTTCTCCTCCACTCCTCAGGCATCTTCTCACTATCTAAGATCCTGTTGAACAACCCAGTCAGAAACTCTACTGCCACCTCTCCTAGACACTTCCAAACCTCTACAGGTATATCATCAGGACCGACTGCCTTTCCACTCTTCATCCTCTTCAGTGCTCTCCTCACTTCATCCTGGCTAATCTTTGCTACATCCTGGTCCACAACAGTCACCTCTTCTAGTCTTTGTTCTCTCTCATTTTCCACGTTCATCAACTCTTCAAAGTACTCTTTCCATCTTCCCATCACACTGCTGGCACCTGTCAATAGACTTCCATCCCTATCCTTAATCACCCTAATCTGCTGCACGTCCTTCCCATCTCTATCTCTCTGTCTTGCCAGCCTGTATAGATCAGTCTCTCCCTCCTTACTGTCCAACCTAGCATACAAGTCATCATAAGCTTCTTGTTTGGCCTTTGCTACCTCTACCTTCACCTTACGCTGCATCTCCCTGTACTCCTGTCTACTCTCCTCAGTCCTCTCAGTGTCCCACTTCTTCTTAGCTAACCTCTTTCTTTGTATACACTCCTGTACCTCCTCATTCCACCACCAAGTCTCCTTATCTACTTTCCTTCCAGATGACACACCAAATACTCTCCTACCTGTCTCCCTGATCACATTAGCTGTAGTTGTCCAGTCATCTGGAAGCACCTCCTGACCACCCAGAGCCTGTCTTAACTCCTTCCTAAAGGTCATGCAACACTCTTCCTTTTTTAGCTTCCACCATTTCGTCTTCTGCTCTGTCTTTGTCCTCTTCATCTTCCTCACCACCAGAGTCATCCTACACACCACCATCCTATGCTGTTTGGCTACACTCTCGCCTACCACTACTTTGCAGTCACTGATCTCCTTCAGGTTACATCGTCTACACAAGATGTAGTCTACCTGTGTGCTCCTACCACCACTCTTATAGGTCACCCTATGTTCCTGCCTCTTCTGGAAGAAAGTATTCACTACAGCCATTTCCATCCTTTTTGCAAAGTCAACTACCATCTGTCCTTCTGCGTTCCTCTCCTGGATACCAAACCTGCCCATCACTTCCTCATCACCTCTGTTACCTGCACCAACATGTCCATTGAAGTCTGCACCAATGACAACTCTCTCACTTCTAGGTATGCTCTGCATCACTTCATCAAAGTCCAACCAGAATTTCTCCTTCTCCTCCAGCTCACATCCTACCTGTGGAGCATACCCACTAACAACATTGAACATCACACCTTCTATTTCTAGCTTCAGACTCATCACTCTATCCGACACTCTTTTTACCTCCAGGACATTCCTAACAAACTCCTCCTTCAAGATAACCCCTACTCCATTTCTCTTTCTATCTACACCATGATAGAACAACTTGAACCCTGCTCCTAAACTTCTAGCCTTGCTACCTTTCCACCTGGTCTCCTGGACACACAGTATGTCTACCTTCCTCCTCTGCATCATGTCGACCAACTCTCTACCTTTTCCTGTCATAGTTCCAACATTCAAAGTCCCTACTCTTAGTCCTATACTCTTGGCGCTCCTCTTCTCTTTCTTCGTGCGAACGCACTTTCCTCCTCTCCTTCTTCGACCAACAGTAATCCAATTTCCACCGGCGCCCTGTAGGTCAACAGCGCCGATGGCGGCCGTTGTTAACCCGGGCCTCGACCGATCTGGTATGGAAGTCATATGTTTGATTCGCATCTTTGATTTGGCAAAAGTTTTACGCCGGATGCCCTTCCTGACGCAACCCTCTGTATTTATCCGGGCTTGGGACCGGCACAATAAGACACTGGCTTGTGCCCTCTTGCGGCTACATTGGAGCAGATGAACACAATGGTGATCAAAAATGTGGAGGAATTGGAGAAACTCAACCAATAAGGTATGACCAAAGAGAAAACATCTGTAACTTCAACACAGCAGAGAACAGCCATCTCTACACTGTCTGAAGAAATGAAAGATCTGATACAGAGACCTGCTGATCAAGATAGTCTGGAATTGGAAACCGAACACTTTGTGGATTATACCCTGTCTGACCCAAATGGAATTATTGACCCGGATAACAATTTCTACAAAGATATGATGAGAAAGAATGAATATCACACCCAGGAACAACACAACAAAAACTTTAAACCGGATGGTAAGCTTTCACTAATTCACTTCAACAGTAGGAGTCTATACACTAATTTTGGACGCATTAAGGATTACCTAAACCAGTTTGATATTCCATTTAAAATCATCGCTGTGACGGAAACTTGGATTAATGAAAACAAAGGCATGGATTTCTATTTGAATGGATATAACATGACTTGTGTGAACAGGAGAAACAAAGCAGGGGGGGGGGGGTTGCCCTGTTTATCGAAAACAACATCTAGTTTGAATCTCTAAAAAATATGTCGGTATCTGTTGATAACATAATGGAATGTGTAACTGTGGAAGTGTTTGTGAAAAAAGGTAAAAATATTGTTGTAAGTTGTGTCTACAGAGCACCTGATTCTAAAATAGAAGATTTTACTGAATGTGTGGGAAATTTACTCTCGAAAATCAATCACAAATATGTGATTTTATGTGGTGATATCAACATTGATCTGCTAAACCCCAACAAAAATGTACAAACTGACAGCTTCATTAATACTACGTACACATTCTGTTTACAGCCTTTAATCATTAAACCAGTAGAATAACTACCCATAGTGCCACCCTGATTGATAATATTTTCACTAATGTTATGCTTAATGAGACTATGAGTGGTCTACTGATCAATGACATAAGTGATCACCTCCCAATATTTACCAACTATGACTGGAAACAAACTGTGTGTCGGGAACAGGTTCAAACATTTTACAAGAGAGTCAAGACTGAAAAAAGAATGAATGCACTAAGAAATGATCTATTAGCTCAAAACTGGTCTGATGTTTACACTGCTGAGGATGTTAACACTGCATACAGTATGACTAGCTCACTGATAAAATAGAGGAATTGTACAATTTGCATTGTCCAGTGAAGAAAATTTTATTTAAAAAAAAAAGTATTAAGAAACCATGGATGACATCGTCATTGATCAATGCCTGTCGGAAAAAGAATACATTATATAAAAAGTTTGTTAAGCAAAGAACAGAACAAGCAGAAGCTAAATACAAAATATATAGAAATAAATTAAATGTTATAATACGAACATGTAAGAAAGAATACAATAGTAATCTACTTGCAGATAATAAAAATTACACTAGAAAATTATGGGATATAATCAATAATGTTATGAAACAAAGTAAGGCCAAATCATCCTATCCAGAATACTTTAATATTAAAAATACAAAAATGGAGGGCATGGATGAGGTAGCTAATAAATTTAATGAATTCTTTGTGGGCGTCGGGCCTGAGCTGGCAGAAAACATTCCTGTATCACACTTGCACTGGGATTATTTTGACGACACTGGAGGAAGGAACCCAAATCAATGTTTCTGGCGCCAGTGAAGGACACAGAGATAAGACACCTGGTTAGACAATTCGTAGCAAAAACTTCTACTGATGTGAATGGATTTGATATGAAGCTAATTAAAGACATACTGGATGGAATTCTGCAACCATTTACACACATATGTAATCTGTCATTTCAAACTGGGGTGTCTCCTGACAAAATGAAAATTGCAAAAGTGGTTCCGATATATAAAAATGGGGATGCTTGTGAATTTACAAATTACAGACCGGTTTCAATACTACCACAGCTATCAAAAATCCTAGAGAAGCTGTTCAATAACAGACTGGATAAATTCATAACAAAGCACAATCTCCTTGACTGTAGTCAGTGCGGCTTAAGGAAGGAACATTCGACTGCGTTAGCGCTGACAGAAACAACAGAACTCATTACTAATGTCATGGATCAAAAGATGTACTCCATAGGAATCTTTATTGACCTTAAAAAAGCTTTTGACACAATTGATCATAAAATTCTAACTGAGAAACTGGAACGATTTGGCTTTAGGTGTACAGTACTAAATTGGATAAAGACTTATTTACATGAGAGATCTCAATATGTCACTCTGGGCAGGAGGACATCAAAAACATTAGACATTGTGTGTGGGGTGCCACAGGGGTCAGTGTTCGGTCAAAAATTATTTATACTTTACATTAATGATTTATGTAAGGTTTCAAAGGTACTTAAAATTATACATTTGCGGATGACACAACCATCCTTTGCAAAGGAAATTATATAAACAAACTAACTCAAACAGTAAATGAGGAATTAGCCAAGATGCAATTATGGTTTGATATAAACAAATTATCCTTGAACCTAACAAAAACTAAGTATATGTTATTCGGGAAGAAAAGCTGCAAACACAAAATTAATATTAAGGTGAATGAAGTAAATATTGAACGGGTTAATGAATTTAAAATGCTAGGAGTGACTATTGATGAGATTATAATTTGGAAACCTCATTTAAGACAACTGCAAATAAAGTTAGCCAGAAGTGTATCCATACTCTGGAAAACTCAAAAATTATTAAATCAGAAGGCACTCCATATAATAAATTGTGCACTAATCTTGCCCTATCTGAACTACTGTGCTGAAGTATGGGGAAATACATATAAAAGTGGCTTGCAACCTTTATTTCTGACCCAGAAAAGAGCCTTGAGAATTATTCACAATGGACATTATAGAGCTCACACAAACTACTTATTTATTAAAGCTAAACTACTGAAAATACATGACATCATAAGCTATAAAACTGTACAACTGATAGCAGCCAATAACTATTTACCTCAAAATATAAAATCACAAATACAGATTAATGAATCCAATTACCAACTAAGAGAAAACAGCATTTGTACAGAAGAAAGCAAGAACAACATTAAAAATATTTTCATTATTGTTCACTGGCATAAAACATTGGAATAAACTGGATAAAGAAATTAGGAGTGTGGGAACTCTAACTGCCTTTAAAAAAGCTTTCAAAAACATGATTTTGCAAGGTTATATTTCTGACATGAATAATGGTTAAAGGACTGCACTGTTATGGCGAATTAAACTTCATGTTGTCAATCCTGTGAAACAAATGTCACTGTAACCTTTGTGTAGTAACTGAGCATATGCAAGATGTTATGACTGAACAAAATGAACATTGACAACTTGGACTCTTCTCAAGATCTGACAACGACGTGTGGACTGAATGTACGGATTAAAAACAACAATGTACCAGAATAAAAAAAAAAAAAATTGAAATTGATTTGTGACATGTAATGTATGAATTGGCTGACAATGTGCTGCAATGAGAGAGATGTTGTTGATCTAGGGGACAGGAACCTTACAAGCCAATGGCTTCTACCCGTCAACCCTTGTTCTTCTTGTCGGATGTTGTTGCTGATGTTCCAACACATGAAAGTGAAGCCTGTTGTAATAACATGTCTGGAAAGAAGAAATGAACTGAATAAATAAATATATATATACTGTATACTGTATATATAATCAGCTTTTCTTTTGGGAAAAGCCGAAAGAAGATACACACACACACAAATATATTTATAGTATATATATTGTATACGTGTGTGTGTGTGTGTGTGTATCTTCTTCTTTTCTTTCCACTTTTCCCTTCAGGGGTCACCACAGCGAATAAGTTGCCTCCATCTAACCCCGTCTTCTGCATCCTATGTATATATATATATATATATATATATATACTTTATATATATATATGTATATATATATATGTCTTTACAAGCATCTGTGACACATTTATGTAGCCAATCATATGGTTAGTTAGAGTAGGAAATACCAAATACGGAGTTAGATGATTAGCTCTAATAGAAAAAATATTCCATTTTGCGAAAACTATATAAGCAGCTTGATCTACTTTGTGATTGTGACTGAGTGTTACTGGAGCAGGAACCCGAGATATCGCATTCTGTATTCAACTCTGACCACTCTACGATAAACCATTTGTTTTAACTCTGACGTAGGTTCTATTAATTTTTCGCATGTATAAATTGTCTCTGAGATGAGAGGGACATTCTAACAACTTGGTGACCTCGGCGTGATAACCTGATCAGTCAATTGGACAGCTCCTGAATATCTGGGCGAAGTTGAAAGTCAGCAGGGCGCCCTATAAAAGGTAAAGAAACAAATGTTTTCTAAACGTTGGGTTTTAAGGTCCTGTGTGATGTTCTGCTAAATTCATAAAAATATTTGGTTAATTCTCTGCATTAAGAACGAGTAACAAGAACTGAATACAGAACTTTTATTTTTATTTTACTGTTGAAAAAGAGAATAAAGAGAATGAGAAAGAAAAAAGCGCTGTAGTGTCTGGGGAAACTCCCTAAATTCGGTGGGTGATAGAAATCAGGTGTTTTATTACAAGATACCCTAAATTCGGTAGGCGACATGAATCAGGTTTTCTACAAGATACCCTAAATTCGGTAGATGACAGGAATCTGATTTTACATGTGAAGAAAATATGTGATAAGGAAAGGGATCTGGAATCCCATGGGAGATTAATTCGATTGAGCAACAGCCTGGTCTCACATTAAAATGGTACGTCAAGTTTCTGTAACATTCGGGAAACAGATCAGTCATGCTCTCGTAACTCGTACCGCCGCCTTATTAACAAATGAGGATTGAACAAAGGTCGAGGACTCGATTCAGACTGTTTGTTAAAAGTCTACCATACAGTGGGCTTTTTTTTGTCTGAAGAGACTAAGAGACTTGTTAACACTTTATGGAGAAGGGGTAAATTGTTGTTTTGAAGAAAATGCAGTAACTTAATGTAAAACCAGAAAAAGGGAAAAACCTTTATTTTTTTTAATCGAAAAAGACCCAGCTAGAAAAGATCTTGAATGATGTTTATTGTTGGGTGTAAGTTCTTAAGGGAATTGGACTCGCCACTTATCTTTTTCAAACTAATGATGGACTCTAGAAGGACAACAACTCCCATTCTGTGACCGCCCCCAAAGCGGTTGGGGTAAGTAAATCTATCCAGAAGTAGATCCTCCTCCTTTTAGGGCTTCCACCTGGTGGTCACAAGAAGGATGACGTGACAGAAAACCGTAGGCCAGGGGACAAACCAAGAACAAGAACCTATTGCCATTTGAGACAATCAAATGGGAGATCAGGTAAGTATGAATAAGTTCTTTCCATTAATATATCCTAGTCTCATGACAGCAACACCACAGTATGCAAATGGAATAAAATCTCAGACATTAAATCTTTTTAGCATTCCTCAACCTCAGCTTCCAGTCTTGAACATTCAGGGAGGCATGTTGAGTTCTGAATGTGGGGAAAATTCACCTGTGAAAGAAGCACCTTCTGCTTCCACCACATGGCATTGGGAAAGATGTTCAGATGATAATAGACTTGGCAGACATGACCCGCCTTCTGCTGGGACTTATCCTTTACTCTCAGTGCCAGGAGTAGCAGGTCAATTTGATTATCGCCAATATGGTCCATCTAATGTACAATGTATTGTTGATCATCTTCCATGTCCTTCTGGTGGTGGAGCTAAATGGATGCAGGCTTTGACTGCTCATACAGCAGGGGTTGTCCTTACTGTTGGGGTGATGACATTCTGGGGAGATGCATGACTCCCCCTGATCTTGACACAATTTTGCATCGTACAGGATTAGGAACACTTCCTACTCATCGTCCCATTGATTCAGCTCTGGCAACTACAATATGAGTCAAATGTACTCTACAACCAAGGTCCAAGTCCCTTCTCTGTCACCATCTGAATTTTAAATAACTATGATGCCGCAGTTCATAGCTGCGCAGCCACCAATTCGATCATTTCAACCAATATCCTATATCCGTTTTGTGATTGAAACTGAGTGTGACCGGAGCAGGAACCTGAGATCTCGTATTCTGTATTCAACTCTGACCACTCAACAATAAACCATTTGTTTGAACTCTGAGGCAAGTTCTATTAATTTGTAGCAGGTAGAAATTGTCTCTGAGACGAGAAGGAGATTCTAACTGTATTATTCAACAAACAGAAAACACGACATTAGAGCAACATTTAACAACAGTCCAACAGGTACTGAAATAACAATCTTACGCTAAGCCGGCGATAATAAATATCTCAATACCCAGTCCACGTGTGTTGCAGGCCTGCATTTCTATTTCTGTATTATATTTCTAGGTGTATCGGTCCCATTATTCGGTGGCTGCTCCTGGGCTCCTAGTTCTGCACGAGCAAACTCCCAGTCCACCAGAATGGATGCTCCTCGGCGGAGAATTGGTCAACACCTGCTCTCTCTGCGGCAGCGTTGTCCCTCCTCTACCAACTCGATCCAAACTTAGGAACAAACTCGGGGAAGCGTGAACTAAACACCTCCACACTCTCAGTCAGTAATACATTCATCTCGCTCTTCAATCTTCACCGTTTCTTTTTGGCGCGTCTCTCCTCCTCATGTGCTCTGTCGTCTTCCGGGCACCTGACCTTTTTCCTGCATCCCATTGGTTCATGAACACACAGCACCTTTGCAGGTCTCTCTCTCTCTCTCTTTTTTTTTTTCTTATATGTTCCGTGGGCAAAATAAATTTCCTCAAAGTACCCCCGGCAATACTTTGAGGGAAAACACATTAGATTTAAACGGGGGAAAATTTATCTGGAATATCTTTCCTGATAATAAGTGGGTGATGTATTAGTAACAAAATGATGCCACATAATTTGATAGAAATGATAATGATCACCCTATAGAGGGGATGACTCAGCGGTGACTCAGGGTCATATTCAACCGTAAATATTCATTCGGACGAATGTGAATCTGTACGACAAATCAAGAGTGCTTTCGTAAAAACGTTTAAGCGTGTGGTTGGTTTCTAAGTGACGGTGATCACGTAATGGGGAAAAATGCTGACAGGAGAAAGAGACGCGACACCTCCCTAGTCGCGCTTTTATGTATTGAGGCGCGTCGTAATCCTGCGTGAAGAACGCAGATTTGTGCGTCGGAACCGGGCTGAGAAATCAAATCCATTCTGTGCCTGTGGTACACACCGGTTCTTGGTGGAGATATAACACCCCGGATGTGGGAATCAACGTCCCGGAGCTCTACGTCGGGCATCGTGCGCCGTCATCCCGTCACGCTCAGCATACGTATTTAAATATAATGTAGGCGATACGCACTTGCTGGACGGGCGGTGAAGCGAGGTCGCAGACGAGTTGTGCGTAATGCTGAGTGGACAACAGTGTTTCTCGCAGTAGATTCAAGCCTAGACGGGCTGCTGACAAAACGATCGGCTCTCCCTCTGCAGTGGAGCTCGTTGCTGTAACCAGATGCTCTCCGCCGGCCGGGACCCGTTCAGTTTCATGCCGTCCAGTCTGACCGGAGCCTGAAGAAGGATGCAGGTTAAAAGCCAGATCTGCACAGAGCGAAGCAGCACCGACGACCCGGAGCAGGATGATAACCAGAAGAAGACCTCGTGTTTTTCAAACATTAAGATTTTCCTGGTGTCTGAATGTGCTCTCATGTTGGCACAGGGAACAGTCGGCGCATATCTGGTGAGTTTCGACACAACAGAGACTGTTAGTCCGGAGAATCACCGTGTCTTGGTGTATCTCAGGTAACATCGGGTTAACGCAGCGCCCTTCAAGCCGGCACAGTCAGACAGTGCGTAACGATGCAGTGCTTTCTCTGATGCGGTTAATAATCATATTATTCTGATCACATTAACGTAATCACATCCTCCAGCGACCATGGGACGCCGTGCTTCCACTGATTGATGACACGCTGCGTAATATCCATCAGGCCAATGCACCATCTGCATGACACAAAGCGCGACACGGCGGCCGTAGGCTCCTCGTTATAGTTAGAGGATTTTTCATGCGTATATGGATGGGCTGTTGGAGAGCAGGTTACGAAACGCTGGTCGGGGACTTGATGGAGTCTGCCGACTCTGTGCGATCCTGCACCTCGTGAATGCAGGAGGCCTTGAACATTGGTGATGCTTATGATTGTGATTCCCAACAGAAGGGGAACAGTATCCTCCAAAATATCACCAAAAAAAAAACTTCCAATTACAGCTACTTGTCACTTCAATCCAGATAATGTGCTATTTTAAGCAGTGACATGACAGAATGGGTATATTATCAAGAGATGAACAAATGGCTAAATTAGTTTGGAAGCCAGAAGACAATAACGACAATAAGATGTACACAATCAGTATGACACGTATTCATTAATTTTTTTTAATTAAAAAAAGAGAAGATGTTGTATACAATCAGTATGACACTTATCAATACTGAACATCTACGTAATACCAGTATTGAATTTAAAGTACAGCGAGAGTACTGGTAGAGGGCCAAAACCAAGTACAGTAGTTATTAATGTATTTTTACATTTTTTTAAATTTTAATTTTATATACTGTTATAATCCCCGAAGGGAAATTAGGAATGCATGAATTTGTCTGCCATGTTTACCTTTATTTGACAGAATTGGGTTGGTCCAACTCTGTCAAATAAAGGTAAACACTTGAAAATCTTTTTTTTTTTTAAGTGTCCTATTATAAAAAACATGTTTTTTCAGGTCTCTACATATACAGTACATAGTGGTTCTCCCTAACCCGACCAAATCCTAGAATCTGGAAAACAAACGCTTCATGCATCATTAGATATTTTGAATCTTTTGGATTCATGGCTTAGACAGAATAAAAAACGATCGGATCCCCTAACCTTACGTCATCTCCGGGGTGATTGATAGAGTAAATTGACCTATCCTGAGTCATATTTGATTGTCCACCTGGATATGGGTGTGGTTGTCCGCAAGGGGGATTTGCTCAGACTATGGTAGCAGTGTGTGGTAATGTCGTACCTCAGAGCTACACACTGAAAGTTCCTCACAAGCTGTTGAAGTCAGCTAGCATTTGGCTGACTAGTTAGCTCCGCTTCAGTCACGTGTGTGCGTGTCCGCTAAAGGCGTATCCTCGTCGTCATAGCGAACACAGCTGAGTATATCCACACCGCTCGTAAAAAAAAGCCTCAGCCTTTATTTACAGCCTAATAGATATTAATTGTCACCAGGCAAGGGTTACGTTCAACTGACATAAAGCCTGCATGTGAAATAATCCAGGCAGAAATCAAAAGGTGAAATTATCACTCATTCCCAGCCTAGTGAGAGACAAAGGCTGGATATGTTCACACACACACACACACACACACACACACACACACACACACACACACACACACACACACACACACACAGACAGTTTCTTTATTTACAGTTTTTCATGAGTAAAGTGCGATATTGATGTAAGTTAGTGGTCACAGATAAAGTAGGGACGGCGATCAACAGCCAACAGTTCAATATACTGTACTCATCCGGTTTGTATTACCACTTAACGGTAACTGTTAGCTGCTTTCCGGCGGTAGCGTCGCTGCTCGGTGTTGTTAGCTAGCGATCGCACATTTTCCGTGACGATTGTTGGGAAACAGCTTTAATTTACGCCCTGTCAAACAGTGGTTGTCGTCTCTACTGATTTTTGTCCCATTTGCACATTGCGTGTTTTAAATTCTACACGATGTTTACCGATGGTCTCAGTAGGTCTCAGTAGGATCAGTCCATGTGTTTACATAATGAACAACAGACTCACGTTTAGGTGAAAGCAGCTCCACACTCAGCGCAGAGAAATCAACAATTATTAACAAGAAAGACAACAAACATGAGAAAAATAAGAACAAAATATGAAGTAACAAAGTTACTGAAAGAAAAGTTTCAGACTGACGACCACTGTGACACTGGATCAAAACAAAATGCCTGTGAACGCGTGGTTTGGAGAAAGTTGTTGATAAAGGATGGTCAGAGGGGGAAGGGTGTGGAGATAGGGACCTCAGAGCCACGCCCCATTAAAACCAAGTTTTTCGGGGTGGAGGTGATTTTATCAATATTCATGAAAGATATTGAGGACCATGGATCACATTGGGACAAGACATTTCAAATACAGTGTAGCTGGACATGTGGCAGCTGAATGACATGATTTTAAAAAGTATAATATGGGACCTTTAAAAAAGTTTTTGCTTGATTACAACCAGTTACCCAGGAAGGCTTCAGTACAACCGTTGGAGACCTACTGTGAATAATTGCTCACACAGGTTGGAGCTTCATTTGATTCTTCATCAGAGAAAGAAAATTTAGCTGACATGTATTTGACCAAAATCTCGCCGACTTGTCTTTGATGTGTTCTGCTCCAGTCACAAAGTAAAATGCATTAGTGTTGACCTTGTGGAATACAACTTCCTCCTTTAAAGCAGCATACCAGACAAAAGTGCACCTTAAGCAAAAACTGCTGCAGACAAATGCACCAGAAGTGCTGCCCATCCAGTCCTGTGCAAATTAATTGTTTGCCATCATCTTTCGCCCTCTGTCTCATTTTAATTCACAGCATTCATTGTCTCCTTTTTTGTCAGTGGCACTTTTGTCTTGCAAATGAGGAGGGCCAGGCCCTAATGACTGAGGATCATTACTGTTAGCTAAGCACATGCATGACTCAGACTGTATTTATCAAACTGCTGATTTCACTTTTCTATGAAGCTTCACATTTAAAGTCTGTAAAAACAAAATCTAGAATTTATAAAGCAGCAAGCGACATAGTGACATAGTGTGTCACACATATAGCGTTTTAAAAAAAACGTAGATGTCAGCCTAATTTGATCTCAAAAAATATAGTCCAGCAGCTTAGTGTCGCAGTGGGTAGCGCTGTCGCCGCACAGCCAGGTGGTTCCCGCTTTGAGTATCGCTCTGTGCGGAGTTTGCATGTTCTCCCCATGTCTGAGTGGGTTCTCTCTGGGTTCTCCGGCTTCCTCCAAAATACATGCACCTCAGGTGGATGAACATTCCAAAGTGTGAATGTGTCTGTGGCTCTGCAGTACACTGGCGTTGCGCCCAGAGTATACCCTGTCTCAGACCCCCAGTCAGCTGGGATAGGCTCCAGCGACTCGTGACAGCGGACAAAGCGGGTAATGCAGATGAATGAATGAATTAAAAAAACCCATAAAGTCACACTTTGATAAAACTATGCCAAATATTTATCAGTTCATATCTTATCTGTTAGAAGTTGTAGATTTTATTTACCTGGAGTTTCTTCATCAGGAGCACAGAACACAGCTGCTACAGCATGTTTATGTCTGCAAGATAATGAGAACAGATGTGAGGCCCTTGCCTAAAGCCACACACATGCACATATCCTCTTTTCCAAGGTTGGCATCAGGCTAGCCTCAGGCATGTTCTTGGTGGAGGAGAGGGGGATGAAGACATTGGATAATGCTCATCCTGCAGGAACCATACTACTGTGCACCAGTTACAGGTTTCCGGTGTTGTTCAAGTGGCAGATGGCTGTTTCATCCCTGCTTTTACTGAAAAACACCTGAAGCTCATTGCCCCGAGTTATTTGATGCACAATTTAAATGAAACATGTAAAATCCAGAGATTTTACTGTAATTACTAGTGTGGTAACTATGTACCATTGATTTATGAAAATAAACTCATGTCGGCTTAGTTGGTTTGATTGGTTGTGATGCCATTAGCATTCCCACAGTTTTTTTGGAAAACCATTGTATAGTATTTTCACTTCCTTTCTGTCTTTCTTTTCAGGTAAGTGTTCTGACTACTCTGGAGAGACGCTTCAACCTCCAGAGTGCAGATGTGGGCGTCATTGCTAGCAGCTTCGAAATTGGCAACCTGGCCCTCATCCTGTTTGTCAGCTACTTTGGCGCCAAGGCTCACAGGCCTCGCCTGATTGGCTGTGGTGGGATTGTCATGGCACTGGGGGCATTGCTTTCAGCTCTGCCAGAGTTCCTGACTCATCAGTATGAGTACGAGGCTGGTGACTCATGGCCCACTGAGGACGGCAGGGATGTCTGCTCCAACATCTCCAGGTCAGAGAACAGAGACTCTGGGTTTAAATGTAGCAACAGAGCCAACACCAACATGATGTACCTTCTGCTGATCGGAGCCCAGGTTCTGCTGGGCATTGGAGCTACTCCTGTCCAGCCTCTGGGAGTGTCCTATATCGATGATCACGTCCACAGGAAGGACTCCTCCCTGTATATAGGTGAGCGGATCTGATCCATTATGAAATGACTCATGAAAGTTAATTTTTTTTATAGTTACTAAGCAAGGAAGTGAGTAAACATATGTGACAATGTAAAACTATTTTTAAATGATGTTCTTTTACACAGATGCAAACACAAAGATCCATTATTTCTTTTAAATTTGACTGAGATCGGTGCTCTTTTTCAGGAACAATCTAATCACATTTCTGTCACAGATAATACAGCTAGGGTTATACCGAGTGGCCACAGTGGAGTGGTCAGGGGTAACAGCCCTTTCTCAAGGACAGAGACATAATATAATAGAACATTTATTCAAATTGAACAGTTTTATTTACATAGAAAACATGTATGTACAAAACATAATAGGGCAATATGAAAGAATGAAAGGATGCATGAGAAAACAGTCATTATTGTAGTATTATAGATACTGTATACTGTATATACACCTTATTAGTAATACAATTTAATCCAATTAAATTAAGATTAAGATTGGACGACTGCTGACCCGTGCTGACTAAGTTCAGATGGAAAGTCTCCATTATCTTTGTGGCAGGTGGGTCATTTACAAGTGTGATTCTGCAGAAAAAAGCAAAGCAATCTACAGTATTAGTAATTTAATTTAATGTTCACTGTCTACCAGCAGAGGATTTTATTCATCATGACAGCAGAAATCACAATGTCCTCATAATACACATTAGAATTAGAGCTTGTCTACCAAAGTTGCCAAGGCAACAATACAAAGACAAGCACAGAGGCTATGGTGTTCTTCTCTCTGCTTGTAGCAGAGCTCTGTTTGGACAGATGGAAAAAATGAGACAGAGGATTGGGGAAAAAATACCCTTTTATATACCCTTTCATAATAATTAAAATATAGAATGTAAATGTTAAAGTGTATACATTTACATATCAATAATTGAATTACAGCCAGTAAGTTAATGTGATAACAGGAAATCTTTTTTTATGAATATTAAAGTGACTTAGGCCTGTATGCCTTCCACTTATGTCTGCTCACCTTCTGCTGTAAAATGCTGAAACATTTGATTATTGTACGATAATGTAGACCAAGATAATCACTATCAATCCTTAGAGCTGTTGCAGCAATTTGTCAACGTGTAGTTGATTGTTCACTGAGAACCATTGTGTTTTCTTTCATCTCCTCGTCTCTTAGATTAATCAGTGTGCAAAAATGAGTACCTCAAAAGATCTAAATATAGAATTAAAACTCAGAATTATTGCCTACAGTGTGACTAGTTATATCTCCTCAAAGCTGTCTTTGCTCGATCTTGGCTGGTTACCACGTCCCTTCTTGCATTTCAGTGCAAACCTCTCGCAGGGTTAGAAGGCCTGTGGTTTGTTCTGTGCATGCTTTGATTTGAACAGTCTCTGCCAGCAGCGCTGAGAATGAAGGAGATGAGGGATGGTGGAAGGGGGTGGAGGAGAGGGAGGACAAACAAGCCTTGCACAGAAACATACCCTCCCCCTCCTGGATAGAGGCCAAACCATTCAGCATGCCTGATGTTAGATATTACACTTAATGTTTCTTTGCTACTTGAAAAAAATGATTTACTTACACTATTCACTGGCCCAATACAATCCAATGTTTGTATACCGTAACCACACTTCTAACATCCCTTAACTACCTATTTCAAATTAAATCCAGTTTTAATGTCACATTTACAGTGAAAATTATTTTGCTTCCTGAAAAATTTAAATATAAATATAAAACATGAATATAGGGATTAGCAAATAAATAAATAATAATAACAATAATCATGATACAATGAGCAATGAAATAATAATAATTGTCAATCTCAGTGTTCGTTTTAGAAATACACGTTACAGTCAAACAATGCAGGCAGTGGTTATATATATATAAGCAGTGCAATTAATGGTGGCAACAGTGTGACAGTGATACATGGCTGGTAAATGGATTGCAGGGTGCGTGTGTGTGTGTGTGTGTGTGTGTGGGGGGGGGGGGGGGGGCTCACACTGACAATCCTATCAAGTCATTATGCTTGCTAAATGTTCTACAGTTAAGGTGCAAAGGAGTTGTACTTAGGAGTGGCTGATGAAAATATTCATACCCCTTGAACTTTTCCACATTTTATCACATTATGATAAACTTATGTTATGGATATTAGTGGAATTTTACTTCAAAGATCACCACAAAGTGACACAAAAATTTCAATTACAGAGAAAACATAAATGACTATATTTTTTATAAATGAAAGTATGAAAGCTCCCTTTTCTCTGAGTGAATTCAGTTGTTTTCAGATGTTTCCTGATAATTACAGAATTATTGTTTGTTGGCCTAATAACTAAATAAGGCCCACCTGTGTGTAATCTAATCTCAATTTAAACAAAGGTGTTCTTTGATGGCCTCAGAGGTTAAAGGGTAACATTGGGGAGCCACAGCATCGTGAAGTCCAAGCGACATAGATGAGAGGTTTCCCAAGCTTTGAACATGGAGCGCTGTTCATTCCATCATCCAGAAATGGAAAGATTATGGCAGCTGCAAGCCTACCAATACACAGTTGTCTACCAAAATTTACAGACCGAACGAGAAGAGAGCTGATAAGTGATGCATCCAAGAGACCTATGTTAACTGGACAAACTGCAGAAATCCACTGGTCAGATGGGTGAAACACAGAATTATTAGTGTGCACAAGTCTGGCCTTTGGGAAAGAGTGGCAAGAAGAAAGCCATTGTTAAAAGATACACATGTGTCACAGCCTGTAGATCGGGCAGACTTGGTCGTGACAATTCCAACTTCAATTTTTAGTGTGTGAGAGCATGAAAAAGTCCATCAATATGTGTTTAAGACACATCTATAGTAGTCTGTCGGCAGCAGAAATGATAAATACTTAAATAAATGCCACTGTCTGTGCCTTTTAAGCAACAGTCTCAGCAGCGTCATTATTAAGTCCCTCATTTAGACAAGATCTAATAATTATTCGTGTACATTTTTACACTTCCAAAAGATCCATTCTGTGATGTCCATCCATCCAGCAACAGAGGGGCAATCAAAAATTAATGCATGGGCAAGTTTGTAGCAGAAAATTATTGATTTCAGTAAATGAGTTGATTAAATGACACTTATGGAATAGTAGAATGTGTATTGTGAACTGGCCTTTGAAGACACATCTTATTATCTAATACAGTTTCTAAAATGCATTGTGTCTTGACATCATTATAGTTTTTTTGTTGGTCAGTGATGTTATTTCTGCTGCTTCACAATAATATTGTGTCGATTTTAATTTTAAGATCAATGTGCCCACAGGTACACAAGATTATATTTAGTGTGAGGCCTGAGCATGATGGCTGAATCCGCTGGTGGCTAACAGTAGCACTGGTTCTTAAAACAAAGCCTAAAGCTACACTGTGGTGTAAAGTTGGGAAAGATTGGCCTTCAGGTAATCCCTTAATGAAATATGACAGACTTAAATTACAAAACAATTTATGAATTGTTCCAACCTGGGAACAAATGGCTGTGATTTCAGTTTGAATCAGTGTCAGAACTGCCTGTAAACATCTGGTTGTGTTAATTTGTTATCCCTGTGATGGACCTTTATCTGACACTCCAGTCATTCAACCAAAAGTTTGTCTTAACTCAACCATAAAGTATTTTGCATTTGCGTTTTGGACAGAATCTAGACTCTGATTTGGTTTCATGTCCACTATGTTATAGCGCTGTAAGGAACTGTTAGTCTTACAACATCCCTCAACCTACTTCGTTTGCTACATACATAGAGGTCCTTTTTTTTATCTGGCAACCCAAGTTTATTGATTGCCTTGATTACCTCATGCAGTATGACTGCTGGGTCATCTGCTGTGGCTCAGTAATTGAATGGAGTACATTCATCATTTGCTGCTTTGTAGTATTTCTCCAGATGTGCCCTTTTTTTTTTTAGCTTGATGTGTGAAGTAACAGCGGCATGACAGACAAATACTGTAGTTAGAATATGTTTAGCAAAAGTCTAACCACATGATTAAATATTTAAGAGGCTGCTTTGCAAAGGCTCCCTAACAGACCAGTTGAATGAAGAGACTACTGTGACAGGGCTATATCTCCAGCCTAGATTGATCCATACTGCCCAACTGATGATGATAATGATGATCATCATCATCATCAGTTGGGAATTCTGGGAATTCTCTGGAGCTAACCAGGCAGCATTTAGCAGTTGTCGTGGTACAAATCTGTCAGGATGAGACTGTATCTGTATCACGTGAGTGTTCCAACATGCTGTTCATCACATGTTTGAGTAGGCATTCACTCACTTCTATATGTTCTTTCTTGTATTAATGCATACAATGATCTAGGAGCAGGCTATGTACAGCATAAGTATTTACACCCCTGTAATTTTGCAAGTTCTCCCACTTAGAAAATAGGGAGAGGCCTGAAATGTTCATCATAGACGCATTTCCACTGTTAGAGACATAATCTAAAAAATAAATAAATACAGAAATCACATTGTATGATTTTTTGCACCCATGACAAAATCAGTGCTAATATTTAGTGCAGAAGTCTCTGTTTGCAATTACAGAGTCAAATGTTTCCTGTAGTTCTTTACCAGGTTTGCGCATACAGCAACAGGGATTCTGGCCCACTCCTCCACACAAATCTTCTCTAGATCTGTCAGGTTTTGGGGCTGTCACTGAGCAACACAAAATGTCAGCTCCCTGCAAAGATTCTCTATTGGATTTAGGCCTGGAGACTGGCTAGTCCACTCTAGAACCTTGATATGCTTGTTACGCAGCCACTCCTTGGTCATCCTGACTGTGTGCTTTGGATCATTGCCGTGTTGGAAGATCCAGCCACGACTTATCTCCAATGCTCTGACTGAGGGAAGGAGGTGGTTGCTCAAAATCTTTCCGTCTTTTGCTTAATACTGTACAGTCGTCCTGTCCCCTTTGATGAAAAACACTCCCAAAGCGTGACGTTTCCACCCCCATGCTTCACGGTAAGGATGGTGTTCTAGGGATTGTACTTGTCCTTCTCTTTCCCCTACACACGCCGAGTGGCGTTTACACCAAAAAAGTTCCATTTTGGTCTCCTCTGACCACATGACTTTCTCCCATGACCCCTCTGGGTCATTTGGATGATCCCTGGCAAACTTTAGATGGGCCGTCACATGTGCTGACTTCAACAGGGGAACCTTCTGTGCAATGCATGACTTTAAACCATTACTCCATAGTGTTCTACCGACAGTAGCCTTTGAAACTGTGGATCCAGCTCTCTTCAGGTTGTTGACCAGCTCCTGCCGTGTAGTTCGGGGCTGATTCCTCACTTTTCTCATCATGAGTGATGCACCACGAGGAGAGCCCTAGTCCGCGGTAGATTAGCAGTCATGTTTAGCCTTTTCCATTTTCTAACAATTGCTGCAGCAGTGCTTCCCAATTGCCCCATAGCCTTTTCCAGCTTTATGGAGCTCTACTATTTTGTCTCTGGTGCCTTTAAAAAGCTCTCTGGTCTTCCCCATAGTAGCAGTCGTGGGGTAAAGGTGAACTTTTTTTAAGGTGGATTGCCAGCTCTTTGAGAGTCATAATTATTGCTGATTCTCATGGGTGCAAAATCTTATGAACTCCAGTAACATACGAATATATCATTAAAAAATATCACAGGATTGTTTTCCTGATTTTTTTTTCCTTTAGATTATGTCTCTAACAGTGGAAATGCATCTGTGATGAACATGTCAGGCCTCTCCCTATTTTCTACGTGGGAGAACTTGCAAAATCACAGGTGGTGTAAATACTTCTCCTCACTGTAATTGAAAGACTTGTTCAGTTTGCTGGCCATCAAATTATTGTGACTTCTGGTAGTTTAAAGCAAACCTCAACTTCATTTAAAAGTGTCAATAATGCAGAAGTGACACACTACAACATAACCAGTAAAGAGTATGATCTGTGTGATGGAATGAGCCTACAGCCATATAAGACATACTGAGGCTTCCTCATACGTTGCAGTCCAATGAGTCAAATGTACCAAATGCTTTGGCTTTGGCCTGAAGTGCATCCATATGATGTGTGTTTGCATGCATACGGTAAATGTTGATCCACATAAAAACTACAGTATGTACATACGTAGTTTTTTTTATAAACTGACCATGGCTGCTTGAGCTCTGTTATGCTGTAGTATAATCTTTAGGTGGACTGTAAATGGATTATTGATCGTGTTCAACTGCTTGACTGATACCCCAGGCAAAAGCAGCTAACTGTAGTACTTGTAGCACTTAAAGAGCCTTGGAACAGGAATGCAGCTATTCAATTGGACTACAGTACTGTATTCATATTGTTTGTCTTCAATGATGTAGCCTAAAATAGTTTCTACTTTGCATTTGTAACTACAGTTGTGTAATGGGATAATGCGAAGTGGCATAGATGTTTCTCACAAGTGGAGAAATTATTAAGCTTTATGGATGACAAGTATATTATAAACATTATTGTGAGCCTTTTGAAATGTCACCGAGTGTTATTTTCAACTGCTTGACATTTGTCCAGTTCTTAGAGATGCACAACAGATAGATGTCAATGTGCTTGTAATTCCTATTAATAGCCTCTGAAGTATCTGTGGTTTCATGTATTACAATATGTCCTCTTCAGAAACGAAAATACTGTAATTTTAACCTTTCAAATATCACATTTATTTTTAGCAGCACTAGTAGGGTGTTTGAAGGGCTGATGATGTTTGTCTTTTGGTCAGTCCGTCATTCTGGTTGAGCATGAAATATTCCTTCAGCTTTTCTAGAATCACCACAAAGTTTAGATTTGTGCTTTTGATTCAATAGTCCCGACAACTTCTTAGTCCCTTCTTATGTGGTCCATCCAATCATTTTCACCTCCAAATATACTCTAGAAAAGATTAATCTCCCTTAAGCCTCAGCAGAACTTTGTGTTTACTTACTTTACTTAATCAGAAAATATTTGCCTGCTGATATACAGTATTTAACAAAGTCAGTTCAGGACATGTATAATCGGTGTGTTAAGCAATGTGGGCATGTTCCCTTGCTGATCTTAGCAATTTTCTAATACAACACCTTTGCCAAACTCTATCCTCATAGATCCAGCAGTGTCAGTGTTTTAACTCCAAGCTTTCTGATGTGCGGTTAACCAAACCAACCATCATATTTTTGTCTAATGTTTAAATCTTCATACCCAGAATTGAAAGCTGATGAACTCTTTGGCTAACTAGCATTTACTGATCTGCATATTGTATTTAGTCCACTAATTTTTTTTATATTTGTTGAATGCGCAATTATACCTCAATAAAGTCTGGCCATCAGCAGAACAGCTGGATCTCTTCAGCAACAGTGCATGATATTCCAGTAATGGGGTGTAAAGCACAGTAACCTATAGGACATAGCATTACCATAAAGGAGCAGTTGCAGCCTGGGGGGTGCAGCTCTAAAGCCTCTGGGTCAGCGTCTCTGTGCCAGCTTCAAACCTTAGCCTCTATTCATCGCTTTAATGCATGTAATGAAGCGCTGTGAGGCTGCGATCTCAGAGTCCACTGCAGCAAATTGTTTTTACTCCAGTAGAGTTATTACTGCTGTCCTACAGCGGAGGAGGGTCTGGGTGGTGACTCAGCACACTGTCTGATCAGAACCACCAAGGATGGTTTATGGGTGCTGCTTTTAGGAGCACCTTTGCCAGAGTGCCATTTATTGAACAATGCCAAGTGAGCAATTCTATTTTTGTTATTACTACTATTTTTATCAAAACAAAGGTAATCATATTAATCATAAAAATGACCAGGGGGATGATCATTAATTTATTGTCATTTTTAAAAAGAATCCTGTACAGATCAGCATTCCTAGGAACAGCAAAGATAGTGAACCTTCAAAGTTCCCAGGCCGTGAGCCAGGAAGACTTTGAATACTGTATGTACCACGGCTTTTAGGTCACATTGTTGGAAAATTGCATTTACAGGAAATATAGCTGTAAAAACAGTTTTAAAAAATGAATTAACGAAACTGTATACAATCAAATGCAACTACAGATATACTAAAATATAGTATAGTTTTATGAAACTGTTGTGAAACTTAGATATATTGATTTAATATACTTTTTCATAAAGGCTGAAAGTACTGTTGATATTACTAATCATTACATTAAATTGGATATTTTTAAAAAAAAGATATTTTGCCATGTTTTTGCATTTGAATTACTCCCATTAGATTTTTAACAATTGCAAATATATTCCCATGTGTGTTACTTTATCTGTTTGATGTCTGGGTTGGGTTTTATATTTATACTCACTCATTTTATATCAAATTATATCATCCATCCATCCATTTTTCTTGAAGATGAGACGACCGTAATCATCTCATCTTCAGCCACTTACCCACCTTGCAGGTCTGTTGGAGCCACCTGTCTGCGGATGAGAGGCAGGGTACACCACGTACACGTCACCAGGGCATCACGGAGCCACATTATGGACAAACAACCACTCACACACACTCTCACATCTACAGTCAATTTGCAGTGATCAGTTCACCTAAATAACCCGTTTCTAGAGGTGGGAGGAAGCTGGAGAACCCAGAGAGAACCCACCTACACATGTGGAGAACATAAAAACTTTGCACAGAAAGGAATCAAATATAGAACCTCCTTGCTGTGAGGCAACAGCACTACCCTAATAATTCTACCCACTCTGTCAGCATGCCACCCCATGGTAGTTATTTAGATAATTTATTCAGTAATTTACTGACAACTGAAATTATTAAACAGTTATATATAGTTAATTATATATAGTAAACTCTCTTAACTGTGCTATCTCACAGTCAGCAGGACATGTCAATCTTCAGAAGCTCTCAGCTTCAGTGGAGTGTCCACCCGTCAATTTCAAATGTCTGGGTTAAACACACGAGGCTTATAAGCATTTCTAAGTTGTTCCTCAAGCTCCCATGTCATTTTTAAATTAACTGTGCCGTTCTGTTAAGAGTAGGATAACTTATTTGTGTACATAAACTTAATTCATCGAAACATAAGAAGGAAGCATGAAGGAAATAATCTCTTGTTTTGTTATGCTCTAGGACTGTAACTCGATCTTTATATCTGGTCTTGTGAGTATTTATTGTTACAGATACAACAGTATGTGGTATAATATAAGTGGTATAAGTGTGTTTTATGTTGAAGCAATGAACAATTACATTTTTTAACACTCTTCTGGAGGTATTTTATCATGGTAAGGATGTCGGTGAGGCCAGTAGGCACTGTGTGTTTGACAGGTGCCACAAGATTCGTCTTGTGCTGTGCTAACCCTAATGATTTGTGGGGGACGCCACATCTGTTGATGCGATGAGATGAAAACATTATGAGTCATAGTAATGATAATGATAATTAATAATTATAATTTCATAAACTTTCCTGAAAGAAAGATTCAGTGTTTCAAAGTCATGAGTGCTATCTCAAAGTAATGCAATTAGCGAAATGGATAAGTCATCATTTTGATTTAACTAGGTCATTATTTCAATAGCTTGACAAAGTTACCCATTAATTTACGAAGGATTCTCATTATTTTAGATACATAAATCTGCTGCCGCTGTGTCTGTGACAAGAGTTTCACAACCATCTGTGGGTTTTTTTTATGTCTGTCATCACAAATGTGGAAATACTTTTAAGGAAAGACAAATTGGTAAACATGGAAGCAATTTAAAAATGATTAAAGATTATATCTACTTTATTAATCCCTTAATGTAAATTATTTGTCCACTCTAGTGTTAGCCTGTTGTTAATCACACGCCTAGTATGTATGTATGCAGGCCCGTGACACACACACACACACACACACACACACACACACCGCTGGGACCTAGCCAACGTTATTCACTATGTGAAGATACAGTCATAAAAAATATTACTCAATGTTAACTTGTAAGTTTTACTTGGACTAGAAGACATTTTAACTTTGACCACCTAAACACTTTGATTTTAATAAATTTGATTCTTGGTATTACTCAATGTTTGCTTGTAATTTTTACTTGCTATTATTGCAAGTGGCTGTCTTGGACACAGAATGTGGCTTTTTGTGGCTTACTCAATTCTTTTACACTGAGCCACAGTGGCCACATACTAGCTCCTAGTGCAAGCCCAGATTTTTGCAGATTATGTTTGCATTTTGTGAAATTATAATGTACTAATTATTTTTAGTCATCAAAGTCCAAGATTGAGTTAAATGAAAAAAATCCTCTTTCCTACCTGCGAATGCTACTGTCCTGTCAGAAACATTCTGTTAGGAATATCTGACGAGGTTAAAGCTCCACTCTCGCTCTGCTTTCTGGCAGCCATGAAGGGTCGCTGTGGAATTGTTGTGTCCAAACCCCAGACTGGTATCAGCCTGAGTGCTTCTATTGACAGCGGTGGTTCTTTTGTTGTTGCTCTCTGTTGTTGCCATGGCGCGGTGATGCTAACCAGAAAGGTAAATCTCCATCATGCTTATTGCTACTGTTGTTATCCACTGTTTCGCTAGATAATGTTGGCTAGGTCCCAGCGGTGTGTGTGTGTGTGTGTTACCTGACTTCAATCCTTCAGTGATTTCATGAACACTTCATGAGTGGACATCTGTTGGTCAGAGTGCAACTGAGGCTGCCACTGTGTTGTGTATCTCAGTGCAACTTACTAAGAATGATGAAGTATATTGGTGTCTGATTCCCTGTGATCAATATGATTACACTAAAATTACAGGATAGATTTCCATAAAACTTTGTGGGGGGATGGACAGAACAGACCCATTTTAATGTTCTGGATGAAGACACAGATGGAGGATGATTTTTTCCCTCTGTCTTTAGCATTGTGAGATTTGTGTACCAGCATTTTGTGCATCGACCACCAGTGTGTAGCTGAGAATATAATTCAGATGAGCTGGGATGGTTTTGCAGGAGACTGTTGGGCCCGGCACAAGTATATACTCAACATACTGAAACCTGGAATTAACAAAGTAGATGGGCCTGTTTTTGTTTCAGTCGGTAATTCTACTTTAACATTTGCAATCCCACAATTCCAATAAAGCTTTGAACCCCGCCAGATGAGTTAGTCGTCCTTTGATATCCGCTGCTGTTACTCTTTTAGAGGACTGTCGTCATGGACTACATCATGTCTACTGGTTTGCATCACACACTATTACTTTACACTTGCCAAGATTTATAATTATTTTTGGATGATGAGTTGCACAGACCACTGTTTATCCGTAGCAAATATCTCCACAACTATCAGATGGATTGCTGTTGATTGTTGAGGAGGGCTTATAATTCTGTTTTAATTTGCACCATCATCAGGCCACTTGTTAAATTTATCCCATACTTTTCTTCAGGACCTATAAAACAGTTTCAGCAGTGAAAAATGTGTAGTTTTATTTTCCCTGTGTTAGCATGCTACCCTCTTACACTAAGATAAGTATAATGGTAAACACTACACTTGACAAACACGACCTTGTTTGCATTGTGAGGATCTATTTCAAAGTACTACTGTTGTAAGTACAGACTGATGGGCTACTAGCTTCTTATTGAAGACATAAATGTGAAAACTGGTAATCTGAATGTGTTCACTGGGTTCTCTTTTCCCAATTAATTAATACAATGAATGATAGAAGTTTTGAAAATAAAGAAGTTTGAAATATCTTCTATTTCATTTCAAATCTCTGAAATGTTCCTCCCACAGTAAGTGAGATAATTTTGAAAGAATATGCTTTGGAAAGGGTAAAAAGAAATACAGATTACATGTTTTTGTTCCGAAACAGATTGTCGAATGGATACCACAATTTGCTCTGGGCTTGGTTGTTAACAGTCAGACTGAGTTACTGCCACACATAAAGTCTGCTGTTGCTTGTAATGTTTAAAGTTTTGAGCCAAATAACAAAATGTTGCTTTCAAGAAAAATAAATGAGAGCTACTGGATCGGTAGTTTCCCACTGCTAATACGGTACATCAATATCCCATTTCTCGTGTGACTATTTATGATCCTGCTGGATAATCTAGACTGAGATCAATTTTTGCTGGTGAGAGACGTGATGAATTTCAAGATCCCGTGGAGTTCATTCAATAGCTACTCAATCTTTTTTTGAGTGCAACACGCTTTGTCTCAGTCAGGTTTCCCTGTGGTTGGAAGCTCCATGTTACAACATGCTGTATTTAGTCAAAAGGCCTAGAATAAACTCTTGATACAACACTACCCTCTACTGACAGAAGAGGGGAAATGCACATCTACTTTATTACAGGTGCAGAGACTTTTTATTTTACTTTTAAAATATTCTCATCACTGTAACACTACACTAAAACTAAATTTTAAAAAATGACATTTCATGACACCAGGGCAGAAACATTGGCTCTACTACATTTTAAATGACTATTTTTGCTCTCTTTTCTGTCTGTTTTTGTCTTGCAGGTATTTTATTTTCAACACTCGTGTTTGGCCCAGCCTGTGGCTTCATCTTAGGTTCTGTTTGTACCAAAGTCTATGTTGATGCCGTCTTCATCGACACTAGTGAGTTGCATTGGCTACACTTGAGTTGACTGTGGTGGATAAACCCCCCAAATAATATGCAATAATGCAAAATAATAGATATGTATGTCTGCTGCACTCTCCTTGAAATTGATCTGTACAATTGTACATTACAAAATCGTTCCCCTTCCACCAACTGTGGCAAATTCATCCTCCTTCTGTCCAGGTAAGCTGGATATCACACCAGACGATCCTCGGTGGATCGGGGCGTGGTGGGGCGGCTTCCTCCTCTGTGGTGCCTTACTCTTCCTGTCGGCCCTCTTCATGTTCGGCTTCCCCCAGGCGTTGGACGAGCAGGACATGGATGGTGGGGGTGAGAGTGAGCAGGCCATGCTGCCTTCTTCCTTAACCCTGGAGTACCAGGGTGCTAAACCCAACGGGACCATTCATGGTTTCGATATGAACAGTGGACTTTCAGTTTGCGAGCATCTGAGAGGTAAGGAACACAAAGAAGGGAGATTTGTTGTGTTCTCCCTCATGTCTTACAGCAATCATGCTTAGATGTTGATCTTTACAATGAACTTGAAGATTATTCCCAAATTAGAGAGAGTTCAATCAAACATTGATTCACCTGCCCTCTGTCAACAGTAGCTGTACATTTCTCATTTTCAAACTTTACACATCTCAGACCTCAGTAAATTATTCTACTGGGTGAAATGCTCCACCTGTGTTTTAGGTGATGCCAGCTATTTTTAAATGAGGTATTCTACACTGATGTATTCACTTCACTCTGTCAGCATTTGTAAGATTTATTATTCTGGTTTTGCCAGTTATGTTTTCCTTTATTTCTCTTGTCCTGGTGTTATTTAATCTAATATTCTAGTATCTGCTGTTTTCCATTATGTTGATTCTTTTGTTGAAATTTCTTTCTTTTGCCCCCTTGCAACAAACTTTCTGATATTTTTAAAAACTATGACATGATGTTATTATTATTATTATTCCCTTTTTCTCTAGTAATCCCACGAGTTACCAGGCACCTTCTCTCGAATCCGGTGTTCACCTGCATCACGCTGGCAGCCTGCATGGAGATTGCTGTAGTTGCTGGCTTTGCTGCCTTCCTGGGAAAATACCTGGAGCAGCAGTTCAACCTTACAACTTCCTCGGCCAATCAGCTGTTAGGTAGGTGATCATGCTGTAATCTGAGTGGAGGAACAATTATATTTAGTTCCAGAGGATTTTAAAGTTTTCACTATTTTACTATTAAGGCATCAGGGCAATAGAGACACACTAATGAACTCTAGGACAAGTGTGAAAACGGTTGTTTTCTGCCACCCCAGGTATGACGGCCATCCCCTGTGCCTGTCTGGGCATCTTCCTCGGGGGGCTGTTGGTGAAGAAGCTGAACCTGTCAGCTCTGGGTGCAGTCCGCATGGCCATGCTGGTCAACCTGGTGTCGACTGCATGCTATGTCTCTTTTCTCTTCCTGGGTTGCGACACTGGGCCGGTGGCCGGGGTCACCGTCGCCTACAGCAATGAGTACGTAGAGAACTCCCCGATGTGAAGGAATCTTTCCAGCATGCTGCATCTCCAAGTGTGATCATTCCTAAAACTGTGCTAAACTATTTAAGCAAACAGTAACACAAAAGAAGATCATGAACTGCACGTTTTTGTAGAACTCTAGCGACACATGGCTCCTGCTCTTCACTGCTTACATCAATGCGTCATCTATCTTTACATCATGGGAATCATATGAAAGAGATAAAACTATGGTTATTTTCTTTGTGTAACAAAAGTACACAAAAGTCCTCTATTGAAGACCCTTCTGCACATTGCCTTTGTTTGTTAGCGCTGAACATATTGATGTTGGTGAAATGTTGCTCAGCGTGTGATTTTTGGACAGCAAGCTGGTGTCTCACAAGTAAGAGGCATGACACATAACACAGCGGCATCATCATCTAGTGTGATATTTTATTGATGCATTGAGCGGCACTTTGTAAACAACAAAATAACACAATTACTTAACTTCTCTGTTGCATCACAGATAATCTCAGTCTCAAATAACTGCTAATAGCTGCTCTTTAAATTTCCGATTTGCCTGAATTATTTTGTCAAAATGTAATATCTCTGTCCTGTCGTAGTACTTTCCTTCTTGCCCATTAATAGTCCACTGCTACAACTTCAAAGGACAAACAACAGTTATAAACGTCCAACTGTGCTTTATAAGATGCCTTGAATGACAGATAATTTACTGATGCTTGTATGCAATGCTCTGAATCACAATGAGGATCCCTGTTAACATTTGTGTTATGCATTTGACGGCTGCTTTTACATCACGTTACGCTGTGTGAATTGTGTGCTGATTTACTCTAAATGATACAAAAGTCTGTTTCCGTTGACTGAGAGCCAATCTCAATTCTCCTTTATAATTCTACCCTTTGTTTTTGAGAGCCCCTGTCTTTTTGACTTGCCACTTAGAGTTACAAGGGGTGGGTTGCTTTTGAAGTCTTTTATCTTGGAAATGGAAGTCCACTCGTCACGTCATCAGTTGCCATTAAGATAATTACCACACACATTTGTATATTGAAAAAAAAAAGTCAGGTCAAATCTCTCCCACTGCAGTTTGGCAGTATGTTTCGTGTCGGATGAAAATCAGATCAGAACATGAAGTAATTATAGGGTAATAATGCCATAGTACTAGTTTATTTCATTTCATTTCAAGTACTATAGTACTTGTAAAGCACTATTCTGTATAAGCATGTTTCCATTACTGACTGGTGACAAATCTGACCTAATTTGAACAAACTACAAGCAAAAAGCCGTAATTGTCCAACACTGCATGGGAATAGTGTAAAAAACAAACCAATAAATTACAACTACAATTACACATTAATGGCATCTACATTAATCAGATATACCTACATATTTGTAACATTTTCTTGATGGTTATTTAAGAAAATACATAACATTTATTCATTGTTTTTCTAAGGGAGAGAAGTGGGATCGGACATAACTCTTCCTGTCGTTGTTTCAGTTTGATGTGCATGCTTACTGTGCATGCACTCCCTAACATGACCTTTAACCTTCACCATAGGACACTGCAGTCCTGGCAGCGACCTGAGGCAGCGTGCATCAGTAACTGTAACTGCTACACAGCATCTGTGAGCCCTGTTTGTGGTTCCAATGGAGTCACCTACCTCTCAGCCTGCTTTGCTGGCTGCACCAAGCCAGTGAGTGAAGAGTGAACTCTGAATCAGGCTGTAGCGCGGCGAACAGAGTAAACAATGAAGACATAGAAGAAACATTCTTACATACAACAGCAGTCATGCTTTGAATCTCTGTGCTCACGACAGTTGAACTTCTTCACCTCCTCTCTGCAGAACCTGACCAGCTGTACATGTATATCCAGCTCCAGTGACGATGCCGTGGCTTTACCAGGAAAGTGCCCCAGTCCAGGCTGTCAGCAGGCCTTCCTCACCTTCCTGTGTGTTATCTGTGTGTGCAGTATGATAGGAGCCATGGCTCAGACACCATCTGTCATCATCCTCATCAGGTGAGTAGACCTGCTGCTTTACATAAGCTGCCCACTAGAGGGAGCTGTTGGCATTTAAGGCCGAGCCAAAGGAAACAAATCATTCAGGTTATTTACTGCTGGTGACCTTTTTGGTAAACATGCAAACCTTTTCCAGCTTCTCACTCACTTAGCTCAGCATACGTCCATGAGAGCACCTCACCAGCCTTGTTCAAAAAAGGTTTTTTTTAATTTGGAGAGATTTGGACTACACACTTTAATTGTAAACTAATCTAACTGGTCTTTTACTACAGTGCCTTAATTATGGCCAACAGGATTGAAACATATTTTTTTCTCAAACTCTAGAAATTTGGTGTGCAGAGAAGTAGGAGGAAAATAGATTTATGTTTTGCGCTTCAGCTTGATCTCTGAATAAAATGATTGATAGTCTGTTTAAATTGTTTTTTGTTTTTAAATTTATTTGATTTCTACCAAAAATCTTTATCTAAGTTTCAGTTGTAGAACATCATCATCATACCATAAACTAACATTTGTAGCACACAATTACAGAAACCTGCTCCATGTTGAAGTGAAATGTAATTAGTCTTAACCTATAGAGTGCGGGTGTCTAGCTTGCTTGAATGGAATGTTGACTCACCAATAAACACCTTTTATGCCGATTCTGTCTTTTTTCAGAACTGTGAGTCCGGAGCTTAAATCGTACGCCCTTGGAGTTCTTTTCCTGCTCCTGAGGCTGATAGGTAATTAACGTGTTCACTTCATATACTTCACTGTTAAGTAATCATATATCCTGCAAATTAACTATTGATTCATTACTAGTTTTGTTAACTGCACTATAATAACTCTCACACTGCTGTCCTATCATGTTTCCTTGTAGTTTTGCTTTGCGTTTCAAATGTCAGAGTAATTTTTCGCCTTGGTTGAAATGAACTTCATTGGTCTGTCCCAAACTGGCATGTTTTTTTGACCTTTTGACCTCTTGTCGGTCTACAACCCCATCCAGGCTTCATCCCTCCCCCTCTGATCTTCGGCATGGGCATCGACTCCACCTGCTTGTTCTGGAGCACCGTCTGCGGGGAGAAGGGAGCCTGCATGCTGTACGACAATGTGGCTTACAGGCATCTGTACGTCAGCATCGCCATTGTGCTCAAGTCATCAGCCTTCCTCCTGTATACCACCACGTGGCAGTGTTTGAGAAAGAACTACAGGAAATACATCAAGAACAGCGAAGGTTATCTCACACCAACTGAACTCTTTGCCTCCAATGTGACTCTGGACAATTTGGGTAAGGAGATCAGCCAGAACCCAGCCAACAGGACAAAGTTCATATACAACATGGAGGACCAGGAGACGTGTGACAACATGGAGTCAGTTTTATAGTGGTGGTCTGCACTGGCACTGCAGACTGGAGAGGACACTGTTCCCTTGGTATTCCGTATTGGCTCAGCTTAGAAGAATGTTCTCAGAAAGAGTTTTATTTTCTCACCCAAACAATAATGAAAAGATCTTTTCCCAAAGGCTCTCTATCCATACTGCACTTTTTGTCAGAGAAAATCACAGGTTGATTTGAAACATTTACTTTTGTACTATAATTTGAAGGCAAAACAATTATTTACATCAAAAATCAGCTGATGTAAATAGATGAACTGATGTCTGAAGTTAAATCCATGGACGATCACATGTTCCCCAGGAATAGTTTTACAGTCCAATTAAAATGCAGTTATGCTACATTTAAATTTATTACAAGAGTAGAGATTGTGGGTGTTCACAAGCTTTATTAGACACTTCCGTTAAGAAATGATAACTCATGGTTGGAGCACATTTCCAGACAGAAGACTAGAGCCTGGAACTATTAGGCAAACCTTCTACAGACCTGTCAACAGACTGTTGTGTTATTTAATGTATAGAGTAAGGAAACATAGAAATAGTACAGAGTTCACAAGTAGAAATACCTGTCTTACAATAGGCACAACAATAATGACAACAAACATATTTTATTCCACATCGAGTTAAGACAGGATTGAATCACAATGTAAAAAAGACCATAACAATTACAAACAAAAACACAAAGCAACTACTGTAAAACTAACACACTTGTTTTAAATAACGCTTTAATGGACTTTCCTTCAATCTGACCTCCAGTGACCCTTACACAAGTATAGCAGTAAATGAATGGAATTTGTGGTTTTGGCAGTCTTATTGGCACTTTATTGTTCAACTCTCTCTAAAAACAAAGTGCTCAGGAGTATTGTAGAGACAGAATTATTCCTAATGTTGTGTGACATGTCCTTGTTGTGAGTACATGTGACTGAGCATCAACGGGTTGTGTCCCATTTCAGAACCAAACTCATCTGAATGAGTTGGGTCATGCATGTAAAGTCTTTCTCAGTAGTTTTCAGTGTAATCCATTCCTGTTCTATTGGGTATTTCACGACGTGATGTAAGTAGAAGAATGTTCAGAAGGTATGTGATAGCAATCCCTTTACTTTGTTTTGTTCTGAAGACTTGATGGAAATCAAGACAAAAGTTGATTTTCAAAGCAACAAAGATGTTTTTTTATTTAGACCTTTTTGATGATAGAAAGTATTTTTCTTTTTAAAAAATATTGTGCAACCGCTGCATTTTGTAGATGATGTGGTCCTGTTTGCATCATCGGTCTGTGACCTGCAGCACTCACTGGTCCGGTTTGCAGCCGACTGTGAAGCGGCGGGAATGAGGATCAGCACCTCCATATCTGAAGCCACGGTCCTCAGTAGGAAGTTGGTGGACTGCCTTCTCCGAGTGGGGAATGAGATCCTTCAACAAGTGAAGGAGTTTAAATGTCTTGGGGTCCTGTTCACGAGTGAGGGAACAATGGAGCGTGAGATTGGACGGATAATTGGGGCATCAGGAGCGGTATTGCAGTCGCTTTGCTGCACTGTTGTCACAAAGAGGGAGCTAAGCCGAGAGGCAAAGCTCTCCATCTACCGTTCAATCTTCGTTCCGACCCTCACCTATGGTCATGAGCGAAGGGTCATGACCGAAAGAACAAAATCATTTGAGGTGGTTTGGGCATCTGGTGTGGATGCCTTCGGGGCGCCTCCCTGGGGGGTGTTTCTGGCACATCCAGCTGGGAGGAGACCTCGGGGCAGACCCAGGACCAGGTGGAGGGATTATATCTCAACACTGGCCTGGGAACGCCTCGGAATCCCCCAGTCAGAGCTGGTGAATGTAGCCAGGGAGAGGGAAGTTTGGGGCTCCCTGTTGAAGTTGCTGCCCCCACGACCCTACTGCAGATAAGCGATGAAAGATGGATGGAAAATTGTGCAACCGTGAACTTTGTACCTTGATGAGATCACCGAATGCTGCAAAACACAAAAGAGGATATAGGAGATTGGAGGAACCCCTACAAATAACTGGACAAACATAAACTGATTCAGTAAGTGAAGTTGGACAGCATTCAGTGATGTGTGTCTCCAACCACTGATTTGATTTAGTACTATACACTGCCCGGCCAAAAAAAAGTCACCGTTTGGGTTTCAATAAGCAAATTGCAGTGTTATGATCAGGGGTTGCTTCGGTTGGTCAAGTCTAGGTTCAGCAATATCATTCAGCGAAAAAATTAAGTCAGCTGAGTATCTGAATGTACTGAATGACCAGGCAATCCCATAAATGGATTTTTTCTCCCGGATGGCACGATCATATTCCAGGACAACAATGCCAAAATTTATCGGACTCTAATTGTGAAAGAGTGGTCCAGGGAGTGTGAGGAATCATTTTGACACATCAATTGGCCCCCACAGTCCTGAGCTTAACCCCATTCAAAGTCTATGGGATGTGCTGGAGAAGATCTTGCAGAGTGGTTTGACTCCTATCGTCAATACAAGAACTCGGCCAAAAATTAATGCAATTCTGGACAGAAATAAATGCTGTGACGTTGTACGAGGTTGTCGAAACAATGCCGCGGCAAATGTGCACCGTAATCAAAGCTACAGGCAGTCCCACGAAATATTAGAGTGTGTGACTTTTTTTTTGGGCCGGGCAGTGTATATTATTCTGAAAAGAGTTCTCAATGATACGGAAAAGGAGGTCAGAAATAATTAGGCTTGGTGAGGTAACTCTGTGCACTCTGCAGCAGCATTGCATTGAATGCATAGAAACATAATAAATAACAAGTGAATGAGACTCTATGGGGTACGTGTCTCGCCATTAGAGAAGGCAGACATGATGATTGTGGGGGGTTTGTCAGCAGATAGCATAGCATGAGGCACACTGTCCAGTCACAATCAGTGTATTTAAAAGCATGCTGGTAATGCATGCAGTAATGAGAACTACAGTATTCAGTGCATCACTAAGCTGCACAGACTCTGTCATTTTGTGTCCATGGTAATATTTAAAGACACTTTTTCTCCTCCAAATGGTATCTTAGACCATGGAAAACCTTATAATGCATACTGCATTGTGATGTTAACATAAATCACTCATACTATCTCCCTCAGAAGTGATTGTTTAAACAGAGATTCTAATGGATTCTGATTTTTTTTTTTTTTTTTTTTTACAAATCTAGTTTATAGAAAGAATATATTGTTTTCCTAGCTTACTTTGTAAGTGTTAGATATATTTTGCATCAAAAATATGGAGCCACTGAACATCCTAAAATATTTATTTCCAAAAGGTTTGGAGGTGGAGTTAAATAAATAAATATTTCAACATTGTTGCATTCTAGTCTGCAGGGAAACTATGAATCTGGAGCCAGCAGCTGCTTAGCAGCTGGTCTGGCCTTCTCCAGAAGTTATAAAATACACCTAACAAAACCCTAAAGTTAATTACCAACTACATTAATGTTGATAGTTTATTCAATGCAAACACAAGTTCCTCACAACCTCATTTGACAACAACACTACAGGAAGTTAACTTGCCAAAGAATAATCCTGCACAATTCTCCATTAAAATGAAACTAGCAACTTGCAGCCTATAGATGGGTTGTGGTGTCAGAGCCAGGCTGCATGTTTCCTCTTTATTTTTGTGCTTTATTAAACTAACCAGGAGCAGCTCTATATTCACCAAACAGACATGAGAGCAATACTTTTATTTTGTGGAACTAACAGTAAGAATGCAAATGAGCATATAGAGTGATGTATCATTCATTTAAGTTAACTGGAGACACAAAGGATGACTTATTTTAATTTCATGCTGCCGCCCATGTTTTGGAGAATGGTGAAATTATTTTGGTTCTATACCTCTCATGTGATATATCTGTATTTATTTAAGGAAATAATCCTGCAAGATTGAATGGTGTTTCAGCATTGTAAAATAGAGGGAATTATTTGAAATGAAGACAACAGGGGATTGTTAGAGGATGCTGGAGATGAACTGTGGACCTACATTAAACAAAGAGCCATGTCTAACCAGAGCAGACTAAGCTATGGTGTGCTTGTTCTGACCAGATCTAAAAGAGTCTAAAAACAGTTTAGGAAGTGATTGAAATATTAACTAAGCTACAAATGCAACCATTTGACAGGACATTGAGCTCCTGGCGGGAGATTCAGATGGAAATAGACGTTCACACAATTTAAAGAACTCTATCAGCTGGCCAACAGGTGGCACTATTTTTAACTGCAATGCCCAGTGTGTCGTAGTGCTGACTCCTCTGTATATAATAGTGCCATAAAAGTGCCAAATGACTCTGTAGGAGTGTTCTGTAATGTCCTGCAGAGAACTTTGTCTCACCACGCTGGAGACTGACCTTCAGCTGTATGTAGCCTTTCTGTGATATCTCTCCGCTTACCTTCACCATATCATAGAAACGTTTTCCCAGAACATATTGCCTATATGATATTTGTATATGGGTCTAGATATCAGTACTCTTTAGGGTGTATTAACTGTTAAAATGTAGGACTTTTCTACTAGTGAAGGTATCGTCTAATTTAGATTAATCTCTCTTTCCATCAGTGGCAAAGCTGATAACTGTTTGTTGCTTTGGTCCAAATGTAACAAAAAAACATAAAACTACTGTGCTTGAAATCAGTGGCACCAGTGTTAAGCTATAGACTGATATTGTCCAGTAGATCATGTTGACTGTAGAGGATCAGTCAGAGTTAACTGATATCAGTCCTGTACCTGTGCCAGGACAGTAAGCTCTACCCTGAGACTTCCCTATGGAAGGCTATGTTGTGCCATATCAACCTGTGCACTGTAACGTCTGACACTCACAAAGAAGAAGCCAACCTATTCTAGGCCTGTCTCATGCTCTGTCATGTGTGGCAGCGCTTGCTTGACCATGTCTTCACTTGCGGCAACAGGACTGTTTTGCCTTGTGATGAGAAAATACCTTTTGGAGCATAGATTTAACATCCTGTTTTTCTCATTACTCTCTTTTGATGACCTTGCCTTGTGATAACTGCAGGTTGGTTTTTATAGCAGATCATTAGTGATGGCAGAATGGACATATGAAGAGTTTACTGACCGAATGCAAGATTTTAAGGGCAAAAAAAGCTGTGACGTTTCAACATCAATGGACAGTTATCCCATATTTTCTTTTCTATTGATCATTTCTTATGGATAGGTACTTTTGTAAAAGATGGATGCTATTTTGGAAGCAAACTCTTCATATGTAGATAGCCAATCCTTTGGTTTGAGGCTTTAGGCAGCATGTTGACTTTAATATAAAACCTGGTGCTGACCATGTTAGTGATGGTTTTAGAGTGATGTCTTTGTTCACGTTGTGAGTGGTAATCAATGTGTGAATTTCATGGCTCTTGACTGCAAGGGGATCTTTGTGAAAAAAAAGCACTGAAATAGGAAAATATCACCTATATTTTCAAAGCATCTCTAAGGATTTTTAGATATGCTCTATCGCTTCTTTCATTTATTTTCTTCTTTCTTTAAATTATATGAAGTTATATTTAAAAGCTTTATGTTCTGTATATTTCTTGGAAAAGATTACATGATTGTATGATTATTGTAAATACATTAAATATACTATTTTTGTTTTTAAATATGGCCTTTTCTCTTTTATTGACAAACCGCTGATGTATCAGTTTCTTTGTTGGTTATGACAGAAATCACATCCACCAATACCTGCACCATCAAACATCCTGAAACATTTTTAACGATATAATGTTTATGGATGTAGTGAAAGAGGACATGAAGGTAGTTGGTGTGAGAGAAGAGGATGCAAAGGACAGGGTTAGATGGAGGCAATTGATTCGCTGTGGCGACCCCTGAAGGGAAAAGCCGAAAGGAAAAGAAGAAGAAGATAATGTTTGCATCAGATGATTGAGTCTGCAGCCATGCTAGCTACTCTTTGGGGTGTGTCTGTATGACAGTGGTTCTTTGTGCTAAATGCTAACATGAGGTAATATCCTGAATGGACACCGCCTCTCACCCAGCACCAGCCAGTATTGTTTCAGCCTTCCCACAGGACAAGAGGGTTTTATTTAGAGTTAAAAGGATATTTAATTTTATTCTATAAATTTAATATATTTGAAGGAGGGTACCTTTCTTCAGTTTTATAATATGTATTTTGTACTTAGGGTTTTTTGTTTTTGTTTTTTTACAGCGAAGAAGAAAATGCATTTTAA
Organism: Antennarius maculatus; assembly: GCA_013358685.1. Lineage (NCBI taxonomy): Eukaryota > Metazoa > Chordata > Actinopteri > Lophiiformes > Antennariidae > Antennarius > Antennarius maculatus. The sequence goes on from CM023606.1 coordinate 23,236,300, forward strand.
ATTCAGCATTTACTGTCCTCATATCTTTGCTTGCAACTCTTGAATCACTAAAAACTTTTGGTTTCCTCAAGAATTTTATCACAAAAGAAAAATATGACAACGGAGCCTTGTGCTTGCAGGACGCGGGTCTGCTGGAGCCTATCACAGATGGCTACTGGTAAAAGGAAGGATACACCCTGGACAAGATGCCAGCTCATCTTAAGACCACACAAAACGCACACACACGCACACACACACACCTAAAGACAATTTGGTGTGGTAAATTCACCTGAGCTGCATATTTTTAGAGGTGGGTAAAAGCCAGACAACCCAGCGAGAACCCACACAGACACAAGGAGAACATACACAATGAGCACAGAAAGGAATCAAACCCAGAACCTTCTATGTAGGTGATGTAATGTGGGATCATTGATAATAAAATGCTATCTGTAAGAGTCCAAGCTGATTTAGAAGATTCATACCATCAGTTTTGATGTGGAGAATGCAGAATACTTCATTTTGTTTACTTTGATATTTTTAATACACAATGGAGTTTGACATGTGGAGTCATTCTTGTGGTAAAGGACTGCATTCAGTCTATCAATGATTTGCCAGGTGAGATAAAAGGTCACATATTCTTATTTCATCAAAACGCACTGACAGAAGTTAAATCCTGGCATCAATTTAATCGAAATGTACTTGTACTTTGCCATGATCTAATTTCTTGTCTTCAAGCCCTCCGGTTATCCCCAGGTCTCTCTGCCTCACTGCAGCAGCCAGCAGAGATAATAGCCGGGGTTATGGATTGACCAGTGGATCACCTTGTACCACTGCTTTCAGAGACCAATGTATGTGTTCAGAGTCAGGCTGCAATGTTGCTTTTATGTGAGATCCGGGGCGGAGGGCTCGCCTATTTCTCGAGTGCACACAGGGTATTGCCAGGGCTGCGGTGCAGTGAAATGGAAAGCATGCCATTCCCTGTTCCACTTGATGGCAAGTGACTGTGAGAGGTTGTGTCATGTTCCTTGGCTATTGACTCTATGACTTGGGCCTTCATGACAAGCCTGAACCCGTGCCGGCTCTCGGCGTGCTGACAGAGAAATCTGTCTTCCACTTGTCTTCACATTGACCCAAGGAGTCTGCTGGACTGACGTGCCCACATCCCCAAAGTCTCACCTCCTGCACCACAAATAACCTTTAGACAACCTCGCCTGTCTTTCACGCTCTGTTAGCCGTGGGTCTGGCTGCTATCGAAACATTTCACTGAACCTGTGTTGTTGTTTTTTTACTGATACAGCCATGGATTACCTGTCTGTGGCAGACAACCTATTCAGCTTCCGCTACATGGATGACATGGCAGGGAATTCAGCCTTATGTGCAGCATATTATTCACTGTCACTGTGGGTTGAAAAGTCAAGGCACAGAGTAAGCACAAGCCATTAGCCGGTACTGAAATGACAGCATAAAGAGCTGACCTTCGTGGCTGCTGCTACCACCAGGTTCATCCAGAAGAGAAAATCACCATATAACCTTAATTTGTCTGAAAAAAATTGGAATATCTGGACTGGCCTTACTTCAGCTAAATGATGGTATACATCTTTACATTGTATGCAAAGGGATTCTTCTGCATATTTGACTAATGCTTTGTCCTGTGATATCACTCTGACAGCTGACCTGATTTATGGCAAGGTTCCCTGCATTGTTAAAAAAAAACAATCTTTGACTCAGTGACAACGGCCCAATTATCCCTTTCATGCAAAAAAGATCCTCATACAAAAGAGGCAGTGAATTGCAAATCCAGTTGCTGGCTGTCCTTGCTCTCTAATCTAATAATGTGATCCATCATTTCAGCGGCGACGGCTCCACACCCCAGCCATGGTAAGGAATCCCACTGAGGATTAGGTGTTTGCATATCCTTGTAGGCAGTCCTGAGAGGTTATTTTAGGAGGAAAAATCACAAAATATGTTTATCATGAATGGCAAATGCATTTCTTGATGACACCTTCTGAGACTAAACAGTTATTGGTTGCTAGCAATCGTCCAAACAGATATCCATAAGCAGCACACATGCCCACAGTAAAACGTAAAGCCCAGCTTCAGGAAGAACCTGCAAAACTCTGTTTCTTGTTCAGTAGTGGCACTGTTGGTTGAGGGATAGTCCTGTTGCAGAATCATCCATTACCCTGATGAGCCTGCAGCCCCTGAGGTACGACAGCGCAGCCACACGATGAGCGAGACAGGCGACTGCCACTATTTGCACCGCTAAAGCATTCATCACACTAATTACCCATGGTGCCAAGCAGCTCCTGCAACCCAGCGAAGCTCTGCTTGCTCATTTGGGGCAGAGGTGAGCTAGAGAAACCTCAGATGAGTCTAAACAGAGGTTGTCTTCTTTTTCAAGTTCTTCCACATAATTAACTCAGCACTCGGGCAACTTGACAAATTGGAATGATGAATTTGGCTTCAGAATAGATACAAATATATTATCAATCAAAATAGCGGACAGTGTTCTCAGTCTGAGGAAATGTGCTGTGTTGAAGGACAAAGAAAGTGTCTTTGCTTTGAATGACATTTGGTCTGGTAGAAGAAACCTATGAGAGACATCTATGGTATGTTTTGGTTTGCAGAAGTAGAAGGTATTTAAAACCAGTATTCTATAACATTTCACTGATAACTCATAATGCTTGTTTTCCAAGCCAGCAATTATATCCTGTTGGAAAATTATTCCCAATTCAAACAAATGCAAGGCTGCAGTCTTCCTGAATTATAAAAGCAGCAGAAATTTTAGTTTGGAAGCACACAACAGCAAAGTGTAAAACTGGTGCATTAGAATTTAATAGCACACATTCATTTTTACATAACCGGAAATGTGTGTCTGTAAAGGACATCTGTTGTTTACTCACGGTATACTTGACGAAAGTGACCAGTGAGCAGCACTCTATGATCACTTCTGTACAACAAAAAACAGACTCTCTTCCTCAATCCTTCCCTGACTTTATAATGTCCCTTATTTTATTTGTCCACCACAGACAATGAACAGATGTTAAAATGAAACAAAAGGAAAAATAGTAAATTTTTTAATCATTTGAAATTCATTACAAAAGTCTGACTTATTTCATTGTGAGATTTTTTTCAATTCAAACTGAAGTTGTATGTATGTTTTAACATTTACTCTGCTATGTGGGTTAATCTTGTGCCAGATAATGAGTTCTTGTCTGAGCGAGGTCAGAGGTTAAGTAGGGCTCTGTACAAGTCCTAATGAGGATCCCTACACATTGCCAGGATGGCTCTGTTTAAAACCGTTAGTGGTGCTTTGTCAGAGTGCACTGGCTTGTAGCACCATGTGCCTCTCAAGCATGAAATTTATCTTATGATGAGCTCTGCAGTGGCCCTGAAGGAGTCAGAGGTCGGCAGTCTGGGATTTATGAAAGCTGAAAACCGCTCCAGCGGCCTCAGGTGAAGCAGAAGCTGAGGTGTACTAATCTAACTAAAAAGTTATTGTTGGAATTACTGCCTTTGTTTCAGCATATGACAACGGAACAGCAGCAACGACACCATCTAGCTGCTGTGTCAATGAAACCCGCCAAAGAATCACCAACTAGAAGGGTGTCAAATCAATACCGGGGGAGGTCCAATTCACCAATTCACAAACTATAAATTGGTGAGGTCAGAGTCGCAACTTGTCTAGAAGAGGTTCCTTCTGGGCCCCTGCCTGGAGACAGACCAGGGGGTGGAGCTTATCAGACAGTATCTGGTTGCCAGACCTTGACCCACAAGACAACTAAAGTGAGAGCTATGTCAGGATTCTTAACACACAAGTAAAACGTGTTTAATTGGATATTGGGTGATGACACTGGATCTCATGGAGGAGGAAGAGGACAGTGTTAGAACCTCAGAAATGTGTCGCTGCCATTGCAAAAAGCGTGGTTCTTTTGGGATTATCAGATGGTGACATTGATAGTCACACTGACAGTTAGCAAAGACTATTCTGGATAAAAGTCAGCACTATCTGAGGCGGGGATTCTCTCCTGTTAGCTTCTCCTGGTTGGGAGGGAATTACTGCCCCATGCTAATGATTTTAAGTACCTTTGGATCTTGTTCACAACTGATGGTAGGATGACATAGACATGTGGATTGTTAGGGAATCAGATCATTTGGCAGAGAACCCTGAAGTCAAACGTCTTCCACCTGCTCCAGCTGCCTGCATCTGGCCAGCCTCCCAGAATGCATCTGAGCTCAGCTATCCCACAGTTTTCTGTCTGTCACTGCAGTGCTGGCTCTTCCGCGTGAATTCAGCTAGTTGTGTTTAGTTTGGTTGTTATTGATGGTCACTGGTGTTTGTGGTGTTTGACACATAATAGTTCATTCATTCATTTATTCATTCATTTTCTTATCCGCTTCTTCCACTTTTGCAGGCCACGAGGGTTGAGGAGGCGGGGGACACTTCGAGGACTTTGTGTGCACCAGAGCCACATGAAAGACAAACAACCGCTCACACGCTCACACACACACACACACACACACACACACACACACACACACACACACACACACACACACACACACACACACACACACACACACATTCACACCTAAGGGCAGTTTGGAATGAACAATTCACCTAAGCTGCATGTTTTTGGAATGTGGGAAGAAGCCAGAGAACCTGGAGAGAACCCATTCGGAGAGAACATATAAACTCCCCACAGAAAGGACTCGAACCTGGAACCTCCTATCTGTGAGGCAGCAGCTCTACCCACTGCACCACTGCGCTGAGATAGTTAATCTCTCTAATATAGAATGCAGATAATGTCGCTGTTTTCTAAATTTAACGCCTTAAAGTAGCTTAGGTTTCTTAATGATCACTTCATGTGGTAGCAACAGTTTTCTAGAGAATGTTTGAAATTCAGGGCGGCACGGTGGTGCAGTGGGTAGCGCTGTCACCGCACAACAAGGGTTCGAGTCCCGCTCTGTGCGGAGTTTGCATGTTCTCCCCGTGTCTGAGTGGGTTCTCTCCAGGTTCTCCGGCTTCCTCCTACCCCCAAAAACATGCGCTTCAGGTTAACTGGCCGTTCCAAAATGCCTGTAGGAGTGAGTGTGTGTTTGTGTGTATATGTGTAGCTCCGCATCTTACCCCATTGATCTGTTTGCTTTTTCCATATCACAGCACCAAGTGTTTATTAGAGATTAGAAGCTCCATATACTTTTATATCACATCCATTAATCTCATTAACGGTAAAAGTTCAAAACATGGGAAATGGGATATCAAAAAAGGCTGCTAAAAGAATCCCATTATAAAGTCTATTAACTTCACTTTGCTGTCAATGTACAAGCGGTCTTATCTGCAGCAGACCTGACTTCTGCTGTACATGTCCTAATAATAAACACTGTGGATTTAACAGATAACCATATGGTGGTTGAAGGTGGTAAAGAGCTTAGTGGGGAGCTAGAATTCAAGTACAGCAAATATGTTTATTAAGACAACTTGTAGCATAAAGAAATGCAGCTTGTCTGAGCAGCAGGTTAGCACGGCTCCTCATTGTGCTGCCAACAGCGTTCCATCCAGGGGGGGGTCACGTACAGGCAGTCGGTCCCTCCTCAGTTTGTCTTCCAGAATAGCAGATCAACATTAATGCTAACTGGACCTGCCACTAAATGGAGCACTGAGGGCTGAGGGCTGATTATTTAACTGTGGATGGATGCATCATTCCCATCCAGTGTAATAAACACTTTAGCCTTGACCTTCCACTGTGTTTAACATCAGGGTTTTTTTTTTTTTTTTTTTTTAAAATGCATCTTGTTTTCTGTGTGAGCAGGCAGCGAATGACTGCAAAGCAGGCTGTGTAGAAGAACATGATGGCACACTCAGACTCGGGACTCCTGGGGCAAGAATCAACAGTCATAGTTCATGCAGACATTTTGACATGGTGATGATTTGCTAACAAGAGCTCAAGCGACATAACTCACTCTCTGAATACACTAAAGAGCACATAGAACAGTTACACTATATATTAGCATTTATTATAAGCCATCAGATGGAGTGAGTGGGATTAATGCAACAACCAAGGCACATACTGTAAGTCTCTTTGATATATTATTGGTGGAGGTTAAAGTGGATTAGAACATATTAAGATATTAATATCATTTTTCTTCCTGGTAAAAAAATATTGTTTGTATATGACTCTAATAAAGGATTGTGGGAGCAATGAATCAAACATACTATTAATTGATGGATACTTTCAATTACTATGTTGAAGAAAATTCTTTGGAAATGTAGCAGATATAATTTCCTACAAGTTATTTTCTACGTAAATTACTGGTGACACTAGGTGGCATCAAGTTTCTGTGGTTGGGATTTACTGTTTTGGAGCTGAGACGGAGATAATGATTGGGCAGAATGGAAGAAAGTCAAGTAACCTGAGCAACGCACACATACTGTGTAATGCACTATACATAACCACACACTGACAGAAGGCAACCAGAAAATACCGGGGGGTGGGGGGGGGGGTGAAAACACACAATACTCAAAGCAGTGTGTATCAACAGAAATCCAGCTGAAGCCACTCGCTTCTGCTCTAACCCCGCCCCCAAACAGTGACGTCAGCGAGTCACAGCCCGTGACGTGCGCCACTCTCCTCCTCCGTCCCGGAGCAAAGCATCATAAAAATCATCATCCATCACTCTGTGTCTCTCTGCTTCTCTCCTCCGTTGTCTTTGTAACGCAACTTGTGAGTTATTTGGAGCGTCTGGACATCCAGCTCCTGAGACTCCGTCTGCGATGAAGGATCTGCGCGCACTGGGGTCTGATGAGAACTGAAAACACAGGAAAGAAAGGATCAGACTGTGTATTTATGGGACAACGGGGTTTTTTTTATTTATTTTTTTAATTTCTTTATCTCTCTGGATTTTGGCCCGGCGTTATCTGCGTCTTTCCCTCTTTCTGGATGTTACACTGAACCTTGAAGCTTTCTTTTTGGGTGTCCTCGGCGCCGATGCTGTTTCTGGGTGACTGCCTGTTATGTAGGTTGTGAAGTCGGGCGTTATAACTATATTATCGTTATTTCATGCGCTCCATTAGAATTTTGAGGCTTACCTTGTAATTAGTCGGACGATGTCTACGTCGCAGGTCCCTTGACTGTGTAGCCTGTGTGTGTGTGTGTGTGTGTGTGTGTGTGTGTGTGTGTGTGTGTGTGTGTGTGTGTGTGTGTGTGTGTGTGTGTGTGTGTGTGTGTGTGTGTGTGTGTGTGTGTGTGTGTGTGATTCAGGCAGATTGACCGTGTGCGTTAATTATAGCGTAAAAAGAGGAAAGTTGGGCGCGTAAAGTTTTGGAGACGATCGATATGGCGATGGTGGCGTGGAGAAACACCGACGGCGTCGGGGACGGTCAGGGCGCTCTCTCCTCGTCGGTGTCCCAGGTCGCACCTCTGTCTCTACCCAGGGAGCTGACGGGACACATGAACTCGGTGCCTTCTCTGGATTTACCCGTGGCGGCAGCATCTCAGGGCGCACCGCCGCCCAATCCGTCCAGCACCACCACGATCACCGCCACCAACAGTAACACCACCACGTCTTCCTCCTCCTCCTCTTCCTCTTCCATGGACAAACACCAGAGCCAGCAGATCGAATGCATCGTCTGCGGGGATAAATCCAGCGGGAAGCACTACGGACAGTTCACGTGTGAGGGATGTAAGAGCTTCTTCAAACGCAGCGTCCGAAGGAACCTGAACTACACCTGCAGGGCCAACAGGAACTGTCCCGTGGACCAGCACCACCGGAACCAGTGCCAGTACTGCCGCCTCAAGAAATGTCTCAAAGTCGGCATGAGGAGGGAAGGTACGGGCTGGCGTCCTCCTGTTGATGCTGTCGGCTTTATCACATCATGAAACCATCGGGCCGTGACATGGAGCGTCACACAGCGTTCTATATTTATCCAGGCCTGTTTGAACACATTTACATCATTTAAACTATAAATATTATTCATGCTTCATTAAGTGTAACATTTGAGTGGACGCCGACATTTATCTCTTCTTTGTCTGTTCCATCATATGACGTTAAGTATATCTTTTTTTTCTCAGCCTCCTCATATTCTATTCATATCAGACTGTAGGCGCGTCATCACTGTCCAGCCTGTGATATTCCAGATTAGTGATCCAGCTAGCATCCTGTAGCATGTTCAGTAGCCTATTGTGCTGCGTTACGTCCATTGTGTGGCCCCAACAGCCCGAAGCGCCATTAAATGTCACGTACTCAAGTTTGACATAATTCTCTTACATTTTAGATTAAATTGCAATTTTATTTATTTAAAATGTGGCATTTGTATTAATGATGCTTTTGCTAAATTGTGTCTTCTCGTGTGCGTGCGTCCACTCGTGTTTATTACGCGTACTTGAGGCCCGACGTCACCCGTACTGTGGCCTCCTCTGGCAGCCAACATCACTAACGTGAGAACACTTTTATTCTAATTATGAATAAAGTTGAAAGCACCGAAAATAACTGAGAAAAAAAAAAACAAAAACACTCATACTGTAAAGGTTAAAATCAGAGTGATTCACCAGAAAGAACTTGATAGACACCAAAGTTTATGTCCATTCATTTTAAAAGATTCAAATAAAAAAAACAAAAACATTTAATTCTTTAAAAAGTTTAATTGGACATTTTTCCGTTTTTCTTTAAGCATTTACTGTAAGCTTTTGATGACACCCTGTGTGTGTGTGTGTGTGTGTGTGTGTGTGTGTGTGTGTGTGTGTGTGTGTGTGTGTGTGTGTGTTGCAGCCGTCCAGAGAGGAAGACTACCTACCCACTCTTATCACGGCCAGTTCGCCCTGACCAACGGAGACCCCCTCCAGTGCCACTCCTACCTGTCCGGGTACATCTCTCTGCTGCTGCGGGCCGAGCCCTACCCGACCTCCAGGTTCGGCTCTCAGTGCCTGCAGAGCAACAACATCATGGGCATAGAGAACATCTGCGAGCTGGCGGCCCGGATGCTCTTCAGCGCCGTGGAGTGGGCCCGCAACATCCCCTTCTTCCCGGACCTGCAGGTCACGGACCAGGTGGCCCTGCTGCGCCTCACCTGGAGCGAACTGTTCGTCCTGAACGCCGCCCAGTGCTCCATGCCGGTCCACGTCGCCCCGCTGCTCGCCGCCGCCGGTCTCCACGCGTCTCCGATGTCCGCCGATCGGGTGGTGGCGTTCATGGACCACATCCGGGTCTTTCAGGAGCAGGTGGAGAAGCTCAAGGTGCTGCACGTGGACTCGGCGGAGTACAGCTGCATAAAGGCCATCGTCCTGTTCTCCACAGGTAAAATCTGTCCTCCAGTGAAGATACTACAATATAATTATTTTAATTTTCTTAACAAAAATAGAGTGCATCGGAAAACAAAAGATAAATGAACAGTTAACATTTAGATACAGAAACAAACAAATTGAGGCATTCTCTATTTATCCCAAGATATCCCAAGAACCGCCACTATGTAGGCCTGAAGAGACACCGAATAAACGGAGCGACAACATATCTGACACAAAATCCACACAGCCTATTTTTGAAGGGGAAAAAAAACCCGCACGTTTCTTTCATTACTTTGTATTTTCCTCAAAAAAATATGCACAACACTAAATTATATATTTTGGAGGTATTTGCCGCAAAGAATCAATAATATTCGTCTAATCACTTTAATTTCTAAAACAGAAAAACAGGTTTACTTATTGCTTATATTTAACAAAAGAAATAAAAAAAAATAACGACAAGATTTCACAACTGTGTTGTCAAAACCAAGAAAGAAGCAGAAAATCGTTTAATGACGAGGATGTGATAAGTTTGCATCGGAGCGTTAATCACTATTTATTGATAGTTTGCACAAACCACAAACAGCCAGCATCCTGTAGTCCCTAAAATATATAACACTCATAAATAAATCACACGTAAACAAGCAACGAGATGTTTGCTCAACGAGGTTTGAGCCTACATTTTACTCCAGGTAAAATTAAATTGGTAATTAAAACATGCAATACTGTATAAATATTTTAAGCTGATCCTTACCATTGATCTAAACATAAAATATAAATAATAACTTCAAATTATTGTATTTATTCATATTATATGTTAAATTAAAACACCTTTGAATTTAATATATAACTGTTTGAAACACGTTTTTGTTTTTTTGTTTTTTTTAAAAAAAGACAAAAAAAAAGTGCAACATTTCACATTGCCGGATGCACCTATTATTTTATAGTCTTTTAATGTGAAGTGGTGTGAGTAATTTACATATCTGGATGAACAAAACCAAAAAGACAATTATAGCTGGAGTAAATAGAAAACGTTCTCCTGTAGGTCTATTTTAGTCTCCATGAGTCCATCTGAACACGTGGCTTTAAACTGGGACACAAATCGTTCTTTAACCCTTGCTGCCATACGGCCTGCAGCGTACAGTTCAGATAGAGGGCTCTGTTGTATCTAGAAATACTGCACGTACAGTGTGTAGTGTTTCAGGATGAAGAAGTGCACATGTGTTTTCTATTGTATTAATAGTTTCATTATTTTTCATTATTTTTCGTTCTACAAAACTCATACTGACTCTGAATAAAATAACTTACAAGTTAGATTTTTCCACTTCTGGAATTGTATTATTTTATGATCATGTCTGTCTGACTCATTAATTTATTGGGAAATACTCCTCACATGGATTTTTGTACATATGTGCCTTAATTTTCTCTAACCACCATACTTTCATTGATAAGGTTATTTCAATACTGTATAATGAACAGTTTCACTAGTATGCAACCCAGCCTCAATCAGTAATGTACTTGACAAGTGAAAAGCTAATTTTTTTTTTTTAAGTATCATTTTTTATCTCCGGGTTTGAGTTTTTGTTTTGTTTGGGTTTTTTGGGGGAGATTATCATGTTTCACAACTGGGTTTCACATATAACACTACTGAAAAAGTCAGTGAAAGACGTCTAAAATGCTAAAATAAAAATAAAAATTAAAAATACTGTCAAAATACTGTTTTTATGATTCCCTATCTTGAATCACTGATATTAATCATTTCATTTCCCATCTACATCTTGTCTGGTTGTTGTTTTCTCTCCTAGATGCCTGTGGTCTGTCTGATGTTGCCCACGTAGAAGGTCTGCAGGAGAAATCCCAGTGTGCTTTGGAGGAGTACGTGAGGAGCCAGTATCCTAACCAGCCCAACAGGTTTGGGAAGCTGCTGCTCCGCTTACCTTCCCTCCGCACCGTCTCTTCTTCAGTCATTGAGCAGCTGTTCTTCATCCGTCTGGTGGGGAAGACCCCCATAGAAACTTTGATAAGGGACATGCTTCTGTCTGGAAGCAGCTTCAACTGGCCCTACATGCCTATTCAGTAGAAGTAGAAGCTACAGAGCTTCAGCTGAGATCAGGAAGAGTCCCACACCCCAAATCAAGTCATTGTAATGTTGTGTAAAATCAAAAACTGCCAATGGAATTAGATGCTAACATTTCCCATTTTAAAAGAAACAAAAAAAATTACTATTCTTTCAGTGACTCTCTCAAACCATGAGGGAACTTTTGCATTTGTTTGATCTTCTTTTTCTGACTCTGAAGATTCTAGAAATAAATCATTTTCTCAACATTAAGACATCTGATTCAACTGGCAGAATTTTTTTTTTTAAAGAGAAACAATATATAACTGAGTGACTTGGTAAAGGGGGACGTTTTTGGAGTGTAGTGACCGCTCACAGTCTATTGTTTATGGGATAACAAACAATATTTATTGGACCCTGTGTGTATATTTATCGTGCTTGTAAATTATGTTTTGACTCCTTCTTTTAATATTTTACGTATTTTTGCCCCAGACAGTAAGAAAAACTGCAGGGAACGTCTTGTGTTGGTATGTTTTTTGGTTTTAATTTGGTTGTTTTTGTTTCATACACCATCCATACATGGCACTTTGGACTAAACAAACAATTCAGAAAGTTTTAATACAGGTGTTTGAATCTTAATATTATCTGACTTTAACATATTGCTCAAATTTGTACAGCGATAATAGAGAGATTAATGGTCTGAGTTGGTGACTATATGGATCCTTATTTTATTTGCATTGTTTACGTACAAAGATTGAGATAAAATGGTGGCGGAAAACATCAAAAAAATTTTGATCGGAGATCATGATCAGAGTGAGGTTGTGCCAAGTAACGTGCTACTCCATTTAAACATTTATTTTTATTTTTTTACACACTTCAAACATTTTACTTAAATATGTGATGTTAAATTTTCCTAGCAGATGAAATCATTTCCTATTACCTCAATGCTTATTTTCTCCTCTGTTTTGACAATGCTTTAAAAAAAAAAATTAGCCATCAGAAATTCATGAAGATCATGATTATATCAAAGCAAATCAGTAAATTTTGCCAGTTAGAAAATAAAGATTGTGTTATTTTACATCCAAAGAGAGATTATGTCACGGACATCTGTATGACAAACTGATCTAGCCACACATTGGTCTTTTTTTCTTCATATTTTGTAGGTCAAGTTGTTGACAGGTAATTTGCTACAAGGAAAAGTAATAAGATTACTGCTTGAATGATCAATGCATTACCAACCACTTCTGATTTGTGAATTAAGTCTGTACACTGATTGTCTCAGAGAGATTTTAGGAGCGCTGGGCCTGTTGTTTACTGTTTCTTCATGGGATAAACAAACTGTACACAGAATCAAAGGTCAAGTCTTTGAATCTCCTCCATTATTCCATGCATTCATGAGCCCATGCTGCTTGATAGCACAACAGAACATTGCAGGGTATAGCGCTATTGAAAGTGTGTGTGCATGTGCGTGTGTATGCGTGCGTGTGTTTTGTTGTTTACTTCTTTTTGACAACCACTCTGATGTACTGTGAAGCATATTGGTTAACATATTGGTACCATATTAAATTATAACTCAAGATTTATAAATAAAGTGTTCTTGGCTTATTTTGCCATTTCAATTTTATGTTGTTTATGACTACCCCAAAACAAACATGAGCCCATGAATGAGCATACACTTAGTGAAACTGTCTGGAGCTGCTTTTGGTTATAGTTTGGTCACTAATCAGACATTTTGATCAAACTAATCTTCGGTGGACATGTTGCTTGTGTGTGTCTAGATGTATTCAGATTTTATTTGCAGACCTGCAGTAGAAACTATTCTCCATTTATGGGACAGGGCTAATTGTAAACAAGAAGACAAACATAATAAAAATGCCACCAACAGACAGGAAAAGACGGTAGACATATTTATAGCAATTACTGGACGAAATTAGTTATTTGTCCAATAATCAATAATTAAAGTTTGTAAAACAGTAAATGTTATCTTATTCTTCCAGTGAGTGTCCAGAGTAGCACAATTGGTGCTCCAAAATGTGATAAATCAGTTTCGTTCATTGTTTTTAACATTAGTGTAGTGTTTAGTGACGTTTTGTTTGGTGGGCGGTTGTTATTGAGGATTATATGAATTCAAAAAGGTGGTTAAACTTTATTAGACCAGAAAGCAGAAGGAAACTGGAGTTATAATCGTGTCTATGTTGCCAGATTGAGGAGGACGGAGAGGATTAAAGCAGCTTCTTTGCTTCTTAGTGGACAGAGAGCTAATGAGGGGCCCCTGAGTGCTCTGTCACAACAGTTTACCCTGAGGAGGGTGAAGCTGGGCGCTCGACGGCCCCTGGGTGTTCTGGGCCAAAGGGCCAACGTAAAACAATGGTGGATTTTCCCACACACGTACATGTCCATTAACGAAAATGCCAACGAAAATCTGTCCACTTCAGGCTGAGGCTGAACTTTAAGAAGGAGAAGCAGTAGAATGTCCCACTGCCTCTCCTCAGGTCCACGAGCAGCCCACGTCACAACAAGAGGCGAACAGAGTCCACGTCTGTGTCCCGATTCGTAGCCCGAGCAGGCATACTAGTATTAGTCCCGACCAATCAGCGTTCAGGAACGTGCGCGTGTAGCCAATCAGATTCTCCTTTAGATCATCGCGAACGCGTCGCTTACATACATTTATCACTCTAATTTATTCAACCTGAAGACCCGATGATTTGAGATGAGACTGACAGAGAATTTATAGGTAATAGAATTAATCTAAGAAGAAATAGTATTTATTGAATGAAATAATGTCCAGTGAATAAAAAAAATAACGTTTTATTGAATAAAATAACATCTGCATGAGATGTGTATAAAGACACACATCTCATGCAGATTTGTGTTTTTACAGGGTATTGAAATTTAGGTGGTTTCCGACAAAAAAATCAGATTTTTAAGGGGATTACAGACCTAAAGAGACGTGACTATATTTACCTTTAACATTTAAACAGATGCTTTTGGAGGCTTCAGGAAAATGACCAAAAACGGTGAGATGTGTTCGAAATAAAGACAGCTGGGTAAAAAACGACTTTCAGGAATTGAACGTGTGCCAATAGTTTTTAACATATACAGTATTAGACTTCGACAGAAAAATTGCACTTCAGGTGTTCAGGTCATAGGCATTACCTTTTTCTAGGGCCTGTTGTTATTCTGCCTTTCTCCGTTGATTATGAAGAATATTGAAGCACTTCAGATTTCTGGTAGTGTTTATAATTTTCTTTTTTGTGTGTGCAGGATTTATCTTTCAGAATAAAGTTGCCACACAAAGCCTGTTAAACAATTTCTGAGTGGAGTCGCTAATAAAATAAACACGCAGTTTATTCTGGTCCCTGGTGTCTGGAGTGGAAGCCGTTTCAGTGACACGTCTTAAACCAATAATTTTCACTGACTCTCAGTGAGCCTAAAAAGATAGTTTTATTTGTTACACGTTGGCTGTTTTTTATAAAACGAAATAAATTGACTCATGTAAAAATGGTTCTTAACCTATACAAATAAAAATAAATAAAATAAAACAGCTGTGGGGTCGGTGAACCTATAGGGGGAACGGGGCCACAAAGAGCCAATAAGTTTAACCTATATTGTTCAGTCATTGACTAAAAGTTAAATAAGTTATATAAAAACGTGTAAAGTTTTTATTTATTCCAAACTCGTTCAGGGGGACGTAAATCCATGAGGACGGAAAACGTCACTTTGCTGTTACCACTTCTTGGTGAAAGCAGCAATGAAAAGTGAAAAGTTTGAGTTTTATTTTTCTCCTTCGTTTTCAATGTTTTTATGAGTTTATGGTTTCGTTGAGTTAAATCTTTCTCTGGAGGATTCGTCTCTGTAAATAATCTGCACAGTGAAACAAACAAGCGCTGCGCCGGAATAAACACAATTCTCATGAGCTGAAAGTGTTTCACACTTGATGTTTACGTAGTTAAATGATTCAGACATGGTTTAAGTTATACTTTTATAAGACTTTTAAGACTGATGAAGTTACCATTTTTTCAGAACATATAATCCCCCATTATTCTTCAGTTGTTATGTAAAACCCTTTTCGTTCCCATTTCTGCGCTTTTCTTCAGCGTTTCTGTAAATATTAGTTCTCCAGAAAGTCAACATTTTAATATTTCTTGTTGCATTTTATTTTGATCTTGTGGTTGTTGTTTTTTTTTTTTTTGTTATTAATGAGTTTTTGTAGTTTTCTAAACGTGTATTTCTCATATTTATAGTGAAAAGATTGTCACAATAAAATACTTTTAAATCAATCTTAAGTCAGCAGGTTAGAGTTATCATTATGTTATTGCAAAACTGGAATTAAAAGAATTCTTTAAAAAAAGTTGATCATTAATTCATTCAGAGCGAGTTTCATGGGATGAAAAGGATTCTTTATTTATTCTGTCGGGAATCAATTAATTTTTAAAATCTATTTATTTATTTATTGGGCATAGGTGGCAATTGCAAATGTTTTAAAGCACAAACGTTGTGAATTCTATTCAGTGAATTATTATATGCTGAAGTATCTTGAACTCTCAGGGTAGAATCCTTTCTCAAAAATATATCAGGACATATTCTTCTGAAATCCTTTAACACCAGACTCTACACGTACAAATGCATTAAATTGTATAAATCAATAAAAATGCAGTTGCTCTAATGTCCCTAAGCAATTTTGTTGATTTGAATGTGATGTTATTGTGCACCCAGGAGAATAAAAAGCACTCTCACTGAAGACATGAAGCTCCATCTGTCTGGAAGCAAAAACATCTTGGAACCAGTTTAATATTTTCTCCAATTAACCTTTAAAAGCGATTATTCCTGAACAAATTTAACATGAAAACCTCAAGACAATAATCTCCTTAAGGTGATCTATTTATCTACATGTCTATCTATCTGTGTATCATCAACAGTATATATAGATTAATTATATGATTGTGCAAATATCTTAACAATGCCCTGATGTTTTCAAACTGATATGTGAATCAAGAGGTTTCTCTGGCTCCATCTACTGACCTTTGACCTCGGGTTGCCCTTTCCCTGACACTACTTTGAGAGACAAGGGATAAGGCAGTGTGTTCAGACTGGATCAACCACTGCCTCAAACCAAATCTTTTCTGTCTCTCAAATGTCATTTAAACAAACTTAAAAACCTAAAGACTGACAATCACCTACAACAAACTGGTCTGAGCAGATAACACACATTTGCCCTGCACAGAGGCTCTGCTACTGAGAGCCACGCCTAAAATTTCTCATCTGATGCTAAGGGAAAAAAATTCTATTAAGACTGGGAGGAGGTCTGTCTGCTGAGGAGCCCCCTCCCAAAACATTTCAGCAACCAAGAATGAAAAAAACCCACACCAATCAAAAAAGGACTGTACAAAGAGTGGTCTGCCGTTGCTAAGAGACAGATGCAGAATAACCTCCAAGAGAAACCTGACCATGACCCTTCCTCCTCCTCCTCCTCCTTCCAAGCAGTCTCTCCCTCTCGTACCCAATTACTAGAGAACATTAAAACCCACCTCTGTCACATTAGAGCTGAAAGGCAGGGTGGTGGAGGGGAAGAAGGGGGGAGGTGGAGGGATTTCTTCAGCGGTGGTAGGAAGCAGCGCAGAGAATTTCAGATTATTCCTTAAAACAAAAACAAGGTTGTTTTCTGCATGAGAATGAATCAGGCTGACGGTCTGATGTCAGTGTGTTTCACGAGAGCTGGAAGATGGGCGGAGCTTGGAGAAGAAGAAGGTGGGGGGTGGGCAGAGGGAATCCGTCAGCCGAATGTGAAGATGATGGTTTGACAGGGAGGTGACAGAGAGTTCAGCTTATATGAGGCCTGTCGATTAGTGCCTGTGCAGCTGACAGGTGGAATCCCAGGGGCACGTCTGTCACTATGTCTGTTGCCAGGCCCGGTCGCACCACCGCCACCACCAACACCACAGGAGACACCCATGGGCGGGGATATGCTAGAGACGCCAAGGCACGTTACTGGCCTGGCCCGGCGGCGCGGCCTCCCAGTCAGAGCCGAGATTAAAGCTTTATTGTGCGCAGAACGGAGGGTGAAATCATGTTAATCCCCCACTAACACACTGCTATCAGTGATCTGTTCATTAAAAATGATCAAAACAGGCCTCCAGGAATGGATGTTAATCTGACATGTTAAATAGTGTGTTTGTTTTAATGATTCACACTGCTGTAGGAGTACACACAGTGTAATGCTAATTTTTCTTTTAGAATGTTTTTAAAGCCAAATGAAAAATCTATGAGGAAAATCACATAAATCAGACATTATGTCTAAGTCTGATCAGAGTAGAGATAAAGAGGCTGCAGCAAAGTGTGTGTGTGTGTGTGTGTGTGTGTGGGGGGGGGGGGGGGGGGGGGCAGTAAAACAAATCTAATGAAGGTCCCAGAATATCAGCATCAGTGGAAATGGTTGGTGTTGACGTGTCCCTCATTTTGAAGACTATATATGTAAGTACAGTTTTGACTTTCTTATATCTTACTTGAACATGTCTATTTTATGGTACTGCATATATTACTCCATTACATTTCAAAATGTACTTTTCATATTGATCTGACAGCTCTAGTAATGAATCGGTGTTCAAGAGAAGCTTTTAGACAAATACATGAGTGATCTGTAAAGAATCGTCAGTTTTCTTCTTTACAAAAAGGTGGTAGATAATTCTTGCTATCGGTGATGTCAGTGACTTTTTTTCAATGTCTCCAAAGTATAATATTCCGGAAACCTGCTGGAGGTATTGGATATGTGGCAGAGAAGAACCTATTCAATTTTATTTCACTTTATCTTAGAAGCTTTTTTTCATTATTTTGTTTATTACACATAAACCTTGTGATAGTTTTTAATAAAACCTGGCAGAAGGGTTGACATTTATTTTTTTACCACCCTTTGGCAGCACACATGTACTGGTTGTTGGGCCTGAGCAGTGGCATACGTTCTACTGAGTGCATTTCTGGGTCAACAATTCTCATAATTAACGGAATTTAATGGAATGGAATCAAGCTAGACTAAAATTTATGGAGAGATGAAGCAATGAAGCAGGGAAGATTTAAATAATGGGTTGAGACCCAAAGAGCTGTAATTATCTAATATTTCACCAAAAAGGATTTGAAAAAAATCTTTCTCTCTTGACCCATCATGCATCTCATGATCCCTCAGGATGGTCTGGCAACCATTCAGATGAGGCAGACCGTTATACTGGGAACCAATGGACCAAACTGTCACTGCATGTTTCTTCAGCTAATCCTCCTGGACCAGCTGTAATAGTTTAATGGTTCCTTAAAAATATTGAGTTACAGAGACCATTTCTATGAGATGAATGGGGATATGGTATGGTCAGATTGTTGCCACCATGGGGATCAAATTTTCACCCATGTCCACAGAAAATTCAAAAGTTTCAAAACCTGGTAGGAGGGGACACAAATTACAAGTCGTGTTCAGGAATGTTTTGAATCACTTTCCTTAAATTAAAAAAATCAGCCTGCTGTTAAGTCTTGTTGGGGATAACTGACAGAATCACTCTATATTTTAAAAAGCCTTTAGAAATCTGGGCTATAGTGCCTTGTGAAAGTATTGGCCCCTAAAAAACTTTTTGACATTTTGCCATATTTTAGGCTTCAAACTTAAAGATCTTCTTCTTCTTCTTTTCCTTTCAGCTTTTCCCTTCAGGGGTCGCCACAGCGAATCAATTGCCTCCATCTAACCCTGTCCTTTGCATCCTCTTCTCTCACACCAACTATCTTCATGTCCTCTTTCACTACATCCATAAACCTCCTCTTTGGTCTTCCTCTAGGCCTCCTGCCTGGCAGTTCAAAACTCAGCATCCTTCTACCAATATATTCACTATCTCTCCTCTGGACATGTCCAAACCATCTCAGTCTGGCCTCTCTGACTTTATCTCCAAAACCTCTAACATGTGCTGTCCCTCTGATGTACTCATTCCTGATCCTATCCTTCCTGGTCACTCCCAAAGAGAACCTCAGCATCTTCATCTCTGCTACCTCCAGCTCTGCCTCCTGTCTTTTCCTCAGTGAAACTGTCTCTAGACCAAACAACATCGCTGGTCTCACCACAGTTTTGTACACCTTTCCTTTCATTTTAGCTGAAACTCTTCTATCACACATCACACCTGACACTTTTCTCCACCCATTCCATCCTGCCTGGACACGTTTCTTCACCTCTTTTCCCCACTCTCCATTGCTCTGGACTGTTGACCCTAAGTACTTAAAGTCCTCCACCTTCTTGATCTCTTCTCCCTGTAACCTCACTCTTCCACTTGGGTCCCTCTCATTCACACACATGTACTCTGTCTTACTGCGGCTAACCTTCATCCCTCTCCTTTCCAGGACAAACCTCCACCTCTCTAGCTTCTCCTCCACCTGTTCCCTGCTCTCACTGCAGATCACAATGTCATCTGCAAACATCATAGTCCATGGAGATTCCTGTCTAACCTCGTCTGTCAGCCTGTCCATCACCATAGCGAACAAGAAGGGGCTCAGAGCTGATCCCTGATGCAGTCCTGATGCAGGCTTCAAACTTAAAGATAATAAACTGAAAATGTTTTTCAAGAATCAACAACATGTGAGACACAATCGTGAAGTGGAACCAAATTTATTCAACATTTTATATTGTGTTTACAAATAAAAAACTGAAAAGTAGGATTTGCAAATGTGAGACCAAATGACACACAGGTGAACTCTGTTTGTCATTGCTGTCATTTAGGTCAACATTGGATCATTCAGAAGTCATCAGGGAACTTCTGGAGTCGGTTAGCTGAGCTGAGAGAACAGGGGGGCCAATACTTCTGTACATCCTACTTTTCAGTTTTTTATTTGTAAACACAATATAAAATGTTGAATAAATTTAGTTCCGCTTCACGATTGTGCCTCACATGTTGTTGATTCATGAAAAATATTTTCAGTTTGTTATCTTTAAGTTTGAAGCATGAAATGTGGCAAAATGTCAAAAAGTTCTTGTGGGGGGCCAATACTTTCGCAAGGCACTGTGTATGTGAAATATCTTACTATGAAAAGAAGTTACCAATGGCAAAAACACTGAATCACTTGTAATGTCGGCTAGCTGTCTGGATATGAGCTAACGTCTGTAGTGCATGGCGAACACAGAGGAATTCTGGGCTATACTATTCTCTTGTGTTTGTAGTTTCCCATAGTGTAGCTTTGTGTCTAACAAAGAGAAAGACTATGATTTCCTTCTTAGCACTTCTTAATCATCTGTGACGATTCACGGGTCACAGGAATATTGTCTGTGTGCTGTGACCTTTGATCTTTTGATCTCCTAAATAGTGGATGCTGGTAATCTTGCTGATCAAGGATATTTGATAACAATGGATCAAAGAATGATCAGGATTCCTCAAGTTTTACTTGTTTTATTTGAACGTTTTCAGTTT
The DNA here is from genome assembly GCA_013358685.1 of Antennarius maculatus. Lineage (NCBI taxonomy): Eukaryota > Metazoa > Chordata > Actinopteri > Lophiiformes > Antennariidae > Antennarius > Antennarius maculatus. The sequence goes on from CM023606.1 coordinate 23,257,038, forward strand.
TCAAACGTTCTCTTTTTTGAGGATGTGGTTTAGAGACCTGTAGTGGGGGTTGGGAGTGTGGGTTCAGGGTGTCCCTAGGAGCAATCTAAGATGGTGTCAAACAGAGCAACATCTAATATAGGGTTAAAACTGAATAAAAAATTATAATATTCTTGAGAAGTCGCCACCAGCCAAACGCAGTCATTGTGGTCATGGATTTCATTCTCATGTATACATTCACAGGATTCTGTTTGTCATTGTCATTGATTCACAAAGTTTTTCAATCACAGTGAGCACAAAGGCCTCAGTAGGGGCAGTCGGTCTCCTTGATGATCATTACAAACACCAAATAGGTTATCATTTCAGTCTTGGTGTTTCCAGCATTACAGTACTCTGGACAGTATAAATGGTTTCTGGTAAAATTTGGCTGAGGGAATATGGTTAGAGGGAAGAATCAGTTAGATCTTCCTGGTGAGCTTGATCTGAACTGAGAGGCATAGGTGGAGTTTTGGTATTCTCAGAGAGACGTCTACTTAAGTTTATTGTGAGAACATCTGACTCGGATTAAATGAACGAGGTGTGTAACATGTAAAATAAGCCACTTATAAGTAAAGACATTAATGCACAAAGTGTCCCTCATATCTGTGTTACCGTCATGTCTTTTGAACAAAGATGTCAGGGTAAGAATTCAATTTAAAACTAGTTTCCTACTTGGATTCATGAACACTTCATGAACTTATAGACCAAATACAACAAGAAACAAATGAATCAAAATTGCTTGTTTTTTTATGTTCCATGCCATGCAGAGTGGCTACTCCACTAGTGATCCCACTGATGTTAGATCATTTTATGTGGGTAAATTAAGAGAGTCTGCATTGTTTTATTGGAGACGGGACACACATCTCTTCTGTAACTACGTATTTATGAGCCTACAGAGGTAATGGCGGTGTAGTGCAGCCTCAACAAGTAAATAAAATGAAAGGATCTCTTTGGTGAGATGGTTAACTCAGCTTGAAAATCAACAAATATGTCTGAGAACAAACTCAGGCTTTCATCTTTTGAGATGACACTAACACTAATGACCGTGTGTATTTTACATAAAGCAAATATTATGTGACAAGTTTTAAAAATGTAGTAAAGTTAGGTGAATGTTCCTGTCTGTCTAAAGTACATTTCCTGTGTGCTTCTCTTTAATCTGTGCATTGATATTTAAAACACAGCATTTCCTTTAATAGCATAAACAAAATATATCCATGATATTATCAAAAGTGCTCAGGTTATGTCAAGCAAATGAAGTGAAATGAGTCATAAATCCAAACTGGCTGTTTTGCATTGGGTTGCGTGCAAACTGGGTCTCTCCCTTCCCATGTGTTATGTAATGGGAGGCTGTGCTGAGTTATGTAATAACAGAGTGAGTGAAATGTACCGCACTTCAATCAGTGGATCCAGTATTTATTTTTAGCTCAACACCAAATGTTCTTGTTCTCTTTGACATCTGTAATGAACAAAGATTCAAAAATGATAGCATTTTAATTAACCCTTGACAGACTGGGTTTAGCTTGCAGAGATATAGCAGAGAATATGGTGTAACATGTAGGTCACAAGGGTTGGACCAGAGGTTGGCCCAATTTTAGGTTAACATTAATCAACACATTAAAGCAAACACGTAAGCAGTGGGCAAAATAACACAAGATGAACTGGTTTAATAGGTGTTTTTATTTTTCTGACAACCTAAACTTTTGGACCCTATACAAGCAAATGTATTTCAGATTAATATTTGTAGGACATTTTTTAAAAATATCATTTAATTAAAATAAAAGTACAGTGAAACACAAACACCACACAGACACAATATAGTGCCCAAGGAAATTGATAACCAAATTGATCCATTCAACCAATCCAAATGATGACCATAATAGTATGTGAACAGCAAATAGAAATTGCTGTTCACATGCTGTTGACTCAGTTGCCGAGTTGAGTCAACAGCCTCATTCTTTGAGGCTGTTGACTCAACTGTAAGGCCGTTGATGTAAACTAAAAAGATGGATTTGAAGGACGAACCAAAATCATTTTCATTGGTGACCAACCTGCTGTAATGTTTTGGGTCAATAACATTTTAATCATAAATAAGTAAAAGAACTACTCATTATACTTCAAAAAATCCAAACCCAAAGGTGTTCAATTTAAGATAGAAGACCTTCATGACTGCAGGGGCTGCAGATCCCAGGAATTGAGTCCAGGGGGGCATTATTGGGAAGCATGTGCTCTACCAGCCCTTCATAGCCCTGGTGAATCAAAATTATTTAATTAATGATCTATCATCAAAATTATTGATAACATTTTATAAATGTGTTACACATGTGAAACAATTCAACAGCTACTGCTGTGGTCTTGATTTGCTAAATGAATATGAAGTCATCTGAAAAGATAGAAATTATTTTCTGCCTCACTTATGAGGAGGAAAAGAAGGTAACAGGAGAAGGAACAGAAGCTCTCACACCGGAGGTGGCCCGTCAGCTCCGTTCAAGCTACGCAAGCGTTTCTTCTTTAACCTGCATGAAGCTCTGATGACAAAATCTTGACTTTAAAAACTTCATGAATAAAGATTCTTTTTCACAGGAGTCGGTGAGGAGAGGTCACTCATCCTCATCAGACGGATTCACATTCTGTCATGAATGGTTTGAACTCTTTGGTTGTTCTTGCTGTTTCTCTGCACTGAGGATATTTTTGGCTCTCCTGTGTGGTAAACACAAAGATGCACAGACAGAGAGAGAGAGACTGATGGCTGTCAGAGGGCGAGAGAGGCTCACAGAACCTCCCCCGGCAGGCAGTGTGTGTGAGATCTGGAGCCCTGGGGCCCTTTGGATGGTTCACGCTGAATGGGTGCCCCGACGACGTGACCAGGCTTATTGAGACCAGGTTACGAGGGGAAGGGAATGCTTTTGCTCTGCGTTTGGCCCCCTGACCCACTATCCAATGTCTGCCTTGGCAGCTTTGAAACCCAACATATTTATTTGTAATGCTCTGAAGAGAGAGGGTGGAGTGGCTGTCAGAATAAAGTCCTCGTCCCGTTGACAGCTTCATCTGCTGTTGAAGGGCATGTATGACAGGCGTACAATGTCGCTGCATTGGCCAGCCCTCGGCGAAGGACTGTCATATGCGGACATGCTGGGAATCCAGTGACCGTCTCCCCTTTCTCCCTCCCCATCCTCTCCCAAGCTCCCTTCATATGCCACAATCATTTCTGTGGCCCTGCTAGAAATGTTTCTCATGGCCGTGTAGAAGAATGTCAACTGGGCAGCCTGTTGGAACTCTGCCTGGCATTAGAGCATCTGTGTCTGTCTGTCTGTCTGTCTGTCTGTCTGTCTGTCTGTCTGTCTGTCTGTCTGTCCCCCTTACTGAATCGTTGTACCTGAGGAATGCTCTTGACGTATTTGTTCTTATTTCTAGTTCAGTTATATTACTGTGAAGTTTGTTGGTATGAAGATATTACATTGTAATTTTGTCTTTGTCAAAATCTTAGCATTATCAGCACCAAATGTTGCTATTTTCTTCCCAAACATTTAGACACATCTTGTTACCAATAGGCCTACACTATTGCACCAGTAAGGACTGGTAATTATTCTATTGACACTTCATTCATGGCAAAAAATGAAGCTGTTAACTGTGGGCTGCTGCTGCTTGGCAAGACTCAGAGATATAAAAGGACAGCAAATGTACAGACCATGCACAGGTTATTGCATCATGACTGGGATGTGCGGTAAAGCTGTGGTACTGCGACCAGCTGGCTTTATGCTAATAAAAATGGGGCAGCATCCAGCATCTCTTTCCATCAATAAGTCATTATCTGAGCCACACTACTGATGGGCATCCTGCAGCCTCTCTGCTGCTCAGACAAAGAAGATGGAGCTGGTTTCAGCGCTGGAATGCTGCCCATGTGTGAGGCGTCAGTTCTGCTCAGGGAAGCAGAGACTATCAGGCAAAAATATAGGTTCTGTTTGGGATTGGGGACGTTTCAAAATTTTTAAGTGCTGACATTCACCTCGAGCTCTCCAAGTGTTCAGAATGCTAATTGGCTTTATTAGGTTTATATTCTGGAAACTATTAGTGATTAATGTATTAATACAGCAGTATAATTATAATACTATGTGGCATTCATTGATAATTCTTGAGCCAATGTTATCTTAATTTATTCCTTACAGGATAATCATAAATGTATAGAGTTGGGCAGTTAGTGTTTTATTTAAATTAAAAGAAACAATTTGGAACCAAACCCATGCCTTCAGTTTGGGACGTCAACCCCGTGAATATGTTTTATCCTCCACATTCACACTCATAAAACACATGGAAAAATTTATTGCTTTTGAAAGAATATGGCTTGCACATATGGAACATCGCAGTTCTTTGCAAAAAAAAAAAGTTAAGCCAAGGTCAATGTCTGCTCCTTGAACTCCACCACTTTTTTAGTAGAGGAGAGCAAATAAAATTAAAAAAATGAAAACAAAAGAAAAAAATAAATTGAACAATGGTCATTGATAGGCCACACGATGCTAAAAGAATATCTCTGCACTGCCTCCACCATCAGCTCTAATTACTACCCACCTCTCACTGATAGGAACAATAACAGAAGAAAGCTTGTTAATGGGAGACGTAATTGTCCCAGACAAAAGGCCAAATACAGCAAATCACACTTTACAGCAGGAGTGAGCAGAAGGCGACGTCTGGGCTGCAGCCAGTGAGTGAAGTGATATTTCACTGCAGATAACCATCTACAACCTGAATCATATTTCACTACTGGGTCACCCAGCATCAGAGCAATGGACTCTTGAAGCTCCACTGTTGCAGCCCAATGAGCTTGTATAACACAGGCAACATGGCGACTCTGTATTTGTTAATATTAAAGGAAGTGTCCTTGGGCGGAGAGACCAGCTAAACAAAAGCTGTTTACCCAATGAAATGCTTTCACATTCTGCACATAAGAAAATAAAGAATCACAAAGGTACTTAAACAAAAGAGATCCCATATTTTCCCAGAATATTCTTTCACTTCTGTTTCAGGAGCTCCTGTGAACCCTCTGCTGGTGTGTGTGATTGTGTTTTCCATCGAGTGGATTACATTTAGAACCACCCTGCTGGATACACAGAATGAGGTGGACGAGGCTGAAATCCTCCACTACGCCGATAACTGGCTCACCAATCTGTCTACCACACTGTTGTTGGGAGGAGGGTTAACTAACAGCTAGATGACTGAACACCAGCTTCCCCCTCAGGCTTTACTCCTCTCACCCACTCCACCCTCCCTCGTCAGCCCTCCCTCCCCTCCCAGCATCCCCCGCTGCTGTTGTTGGGGTGGTCTCTGCTTTTGCTGTCACCAAGCCGCTGGTCTTTCAGCCATCCTGCTCCCTTCCTCACTTTTTTTCTTTTCTCTTCTCTCTAAGGCGTCACAAGATTACTGAAGCAGTGCTGACATCTCTATCAGGCTGACCTAACACTCTGCCCTTTCCCTCCTCCCCTCCCTGCACTCCAGGATCCATCACACTCTGGCCTAGCTGCCCACTATTACACATTATAAGAAATAAAAGGAGTAAAATACACAGTCAACAAATAAAGAAAATAAACACATTTTTTCTCCAGTAAATTGAATGAAATAAACACTGCCCACAGCACTTTGTAGGAATTTAGATGAATCTGTTTTGTTGTGGTATCTCCATGGATCTCTCTGCTACAGCATGTGTTTAATTCATGTGTTTAATTCATGTGTTTAATTCAAACGGAATTAAACACATGATAACAAAAGAACGGCTGCTTTAGTCAAATTATGTTCAATTGAAAATATTTTACCAATGTGATCGTGATGAAATTAACATTCAAGAATGAACAGAGTTAGTTTGAAATATTTTTAAATGTGTATTTTAGTAAGCTGTTGCTCTCTGGATGCCTGTGTTGGACCGTCAATGGAACTGAAACATCTACACAGCTATTGGATGGTTACCCATCCAGGACTGATCACCTGACTTGTCATCTGCTACCACTGTCAGATTAGTTCATGATGTTCCTGCTGCAGTCCAATTTATTTTGAAGTTCTTTTTCTAAAAATAATTGAATAATCAAATAATCAAATGAATAATTATATAGACCGATAGATGGATGAGATAGATGGATGGATTCCTTCAATTCAGTCAAAAGTGACTTACAAATGTATTCATATTTTTTGCCCATAACTTACATGACAGACTATAATGGAGACATTCACATCTGAAACATCTGAATTTAAAAAAAAATATTTCATACCATATTACACAATTCAATGTGGTATGTATATATTTTCATTAAGTTTGATGAGTCATTAAAGAAAATCTTTTGTTAAATTATCATTTTATATTAAATGGTTTTTTTTTTTTATAAAACAACAACAACAACAACAACAACAAAAACCTCACCTCATCCGTTCGTCTGGACTTACATCAAAATTTTATGAGTCCGGCACAGCTCCATTCGCCAATCAAGTTTCATGGAAATCCATTTTAATTTTGTAGAATCATGCTAAGAAACAAATAAAAAAATAGACAAAAGCGAAAACACAACTACTTCACCATAATTGGCTATGGATGTAAAATTATTTAGGGTGGATATTTTTCTGCTTGGTGTGCAGACTGAACGAAAAAAACAGAAGCCATCATGCTTCGAGAGTTCATGCAAGAGTTGTCAGAAATATTATTATCTCAGAAAATTGAACTAAATTCTTTCATTCATTCATTTTCCTGACCGCTTCATCCGCTTGCACGGGTCACGGGGAGCTGGAGCCTATCTCAGCTGGCATAGGGCGTGAGGCGGGGCAAACTCCAGGCACAAAGCCAGTGCACCACGGTGAATTAAATTTTAAGTAACAAATACAAATTATTAGATACACATATACCGATGTGAATACCTGAAATACCAATTTTGAATGAACAAAATAAAAATGATGCCACATAGTCACCTTGCAGAAATGTTTTTTTTTTTTTTTCAGCACACAGCCCCTTGGTGTTAATAATAAACAGTATGAAAGGTACTCAAAGAACAGTACAGGCCGGACCACTGTGACTTCAATAGGTTTAAAAGTGCACTTGAACTGTGGGAGTTGTCATCCATATGAATAAAAAATAATATGAAATGGACATGTACAAATTCTCTGCCTATATGCTCACTAGGACACCATGTGATCTTCGTCTCTGGCTAGAACAGTGGCTGTCCAGGCTTCTAACATGAATGTTAAACTATATGCTGACCACCGTATTGTATAGCAATAAGAGTGAAAGGAGTCTTTGCTTCCTGACGACTTGGGTTGTTCTACGCCTCGTATGTCAGCATGTATAGCTCTATTATTACTGTCAGTATGTCTCTGTTCTGGCTTTGAAAAAAAAAAAAATGTCCATTTTATTGTTCTTGCCAGTTGAAGTGATTCTAATTCTGATCTGTTCAGACTTATGACCAGTTTTTCTTTTCATAAGTAATATTGAATTTCCCCCAAGCTGAAAGCTCTCTTTGCTCTCTGCAATCATCCAATCACCCCCCAGTGTTAACTTCTGGGATTTGTGAGGGGAATGATTTTCATCTGCAAACAAACTGCTGTTCTTGATAGAATTCCTTAGTCGATCCAGTCTGAGTGTCGTTATTAAGCGACCTAAAATGACACAGTCTGCAGAGGGGGGGCTGCTATTGGAAAGATGCTGTCCATTAGCTGTAAACAATGACCACTGGGTCTATCCTCCCATGGGACTGGCGAGGAAGGCATCGTCTCATCCTGAGTCTGGCTGAGAGATCACACAGGCACCATTGTCTCAAGCAGCCCAGGGTCTCATTGTAGCTGCATCTCTGGGAAAGGACGATCCTTCACGTTCGTGGTGTGTTAAAGAATGGGCTTTCTCCCAGTGAAGGCCATGAAAACTGTAAGGGATGAATTTAGGGGAACACAGAGAGGCTACCGAGTAGATTTGGAATAGGGGCACCCCTTCTTAGACGAGTTTGGAGTCCCTATCCAGACCTCCCTCTCCCAGCGCTGACCTCCCTTCTCCACCTCTGTTTAATAATGCCTGGGCCTTGGTCATTATTTTGGGCAGATGGAGACGGGGGCAGCAGTGAAAGGAGCTGGTGTCACTCCTGAGGAGAGGATGGTAGGGATGACAGAGAAGAAAAAGCAAATCAGAGAAAAGATCAAAAGCAGAAGCTCGCCTTTCACTCGCCTGAATGCGCTAAAGAGGATAAGGAACGATCAGGCCTGGGGTCTCCTGTCCTCTCTGGCAATTAGACTCAGCTGATGGAGAGAAAGGCGTGAATGGCAGGGTTCAAGGCCCTCTCTAGGACTCACACAACGGGAAGGGTTTTTTTCCCCCGACGCCTCCTTTATCTTCCTCTCCTTTCAGAGTGTCAGAAATGCAGCTGAAATATCTCTCCAAAAAGACAGCACAATCCCCAATGCCAAAACTTAATCACGGTGGCTGATGAGATTGAGGGGTGGGGTATGGGGGGGGTTGAGAGAAAACACACATTCTTTTCACAATTCATCTTTACACTTTATTTGAGGCCAGCATTCAAAGGAGATACACTAGGATTAGATTTTAAATTGTATTGAACAAATTTGCGTTCATATTTCACTTACACAAGGGGAACAGAGTTTAATACCAATAGATAATACCTGAGCTAATAAAACTTTCTTCGATTTACATAATTATCTTTTAAAACAAACCAGAAGTACTAATAAATAGATGAGTCCAATAAATGAAGGTGTATAAATCAGGAAACACATTTTACTGGCATATTTTCTAAGTGTCCCTGATGGACAGGGAAGCATAATGGTTTGAACAATGGCTTGGACTGTTTCATACAACTTAGTATTCATCTTTTCTTGCCGGAGAGTCATCTTGGGCACGGCCACAGCAACATGTCCCACAGGAACCTATTAACATCCCCTACATATGCAAGAGTTTCAATAGGCCGTCTATCATCCTCACAAAGGGACACACAGCTTCTACCACAACTTCAACAGCATGTCACCAAAGGCACATGGGATCTCAATTACGCAGGTCATCAGAGAAATGGAACAGTATTGAGGTCACAAAAATTTAATTTGTAACATGTATCTATGTTTGGTAAATTTTGTAAAAAGACCAGTTGGGGAAAAACAGATGACTGTGAATTTCGAACCCAAAGAACAGAGATCATGTTGAAGAAGCAGGTTTATCTGTGTAGTCCACCCTTTGTGGACACTCCGGACCCCCAACCCATAATCCTCCTACAGACACACCTGTAGAGGACAGTATAAAGACCCTGGACTGAACTGAGTCAAACATCAAGCTTCAAGGAGTCTCTCCACAGCAGCTCCAGACGGACCCTGAAGATGACTCTCTATACCAGCCTGCTGCTGCTGCTCCTGCTCGGCCTCTCTTAGGCTCAATATCTCCTGGAGGAAGGTGAGGAAAAAGAAGACACTGACCTTCTTGATGTCACTGCAAGGATTCTGGGTTTCAACAACGACACAAATGTTATTCGGCTGGAGAGGAGACCTGCTGGTTCCCACAACCAAAAATGCCATGATGTGCTGGCACGGAGGCTGCAGGTGGAGGAAATCTTCCAATGGCTTGGTGATGATCCCCTTCACTGTGAGCAGTGATTTCAGCAGCTTAGACAAGGAGACGATTGACAAAGGTGTACCATGACTCAACCTGCATCCGCTTCAATCCCCAACACTGTGAAAACAGTGAGTAAAAAACGCACAATAGTTAAACGGTTGAAACGGTGGGTAACTACAAGTTAATCGCCATATAAAGTTTGTCTGAACTGTTCTTAAGGGCTAGCCTGGTTGACCCCTGTTAGGAGGGGTCAACCAGGGTAATGTTTGGGGTCCCAAAAATAATTTGGGAAAGAGGGATACCCAGATAGCCACTAACAATGGCACATATACCACCTGCCAAACCCATAAAGCTCCAATGAAGCAAACCTGCAGATCACCAACTACCCCCCCTCCTCTTGATACCATATAACAGAAATATGGTTGGTTTTGGGACCTCCTAAAGACACAGCCAGAAGAAGGCAGTAATGGCCTTGTTTGTCCGGGACCTCCCAGGATGTAGGACCGCCACTGGGCTGGTGGGCACTAGAAATGTTTAAATGGGTGAAACAAGAACACTTCAGCCAGTGAAGACTGATTTTATTAAACCAGAGCAGACATTTTGGGTGAAAGCCAAAGTCAGTGCAGCACTTTATTATTTTCAAAAGAACACATTTAATGATTGCATCCATTCCATATCTGGAATGAGGAATTATCCAGGGCTGAAAGCACTCCACAACAAATGCATTGAATTTACTCCTATTTATCTTCCTCACATTGTTTAACTGTTATTAAGCATTTTATGTTTATCATAAAAATGCTAAACATCAGTTAACTCCATTGTCATGTTCCTGTCAGGGGTATACCTCTCAAATTATGCATTCTGGCTTCACCACATCAAACAAATGAATTAACCATAAAGAATGGTTGTGGCTTTTGACATCTTGATTTTTCATTTGCCTATGGAAAGATTATTTTAAGTTGACCCTGGATGATGGTCCAGCATGTATCCAGAATAACACACCCAGCTCAGGGCTCACCAATTGAACCAGAGGAAGTCTTGTTGTGTGAATATGTCATCTACAGAGGACTCTGGTGTTCGGAGCTGAATCGATACATGACACATCTGACTTGAGCCAAACACAGTCTCAAAAGTTTTTGACAATTTTGTTTATCTAGTTTTGAGGGATTTGTTAGCAATGAAAAAAAAAGACTTGCGTTCAAACTAGATTTCATGAGATAAAGCAAAAATTATGTATTTATTTTGAAATTGTACACATTATTAGAGTTAAAAACCAACGAAAGGCTAACTTATTATCAGTGTGATGTCAGTCAGAGATGTCGTCTGTTCATAGCCTGGGGCTCCTCTGGATCAAGTCTTTGATGCCAGCCTGCTCCAGGACAACAGTCACCACACAGCCTCTGGGCAGAAAGCTCGTAGAACACTGTCTGATTTACTTGGACCCAGACTCCCTGAAGGATTGTTGCACTATGAGGAGAGCTGGGTGGGCATGTAAACCATCCACGTGGTCAAGATTAGGCTCATTATTGAAATAATAGATGAACTATAAGAAAATGTATCCCTTTGGAGAAGTCAAATCAACACCGACTAAATAACTTGAAGACTCAAAAAGAATGATTAGACATTTATTAAATAAATTAGCAGTCTAACAGCAATGATTCTTATTATCAGACCAACTTAATCATGTTACAGTTAACGAGTGGTGAGGCTTGGAAATAGAAATGCATTGACATTGACAGAAATGATCCTGCCAACCATACCTACCATTTAGCAGCTGTTGAAAACATGACTGTGGCTCTTAAAGGGACTTGAACAGCGTTTATTTCCAAACCAATCAGCTCCCAGTATGACGGTTGACCATTTTTGTGCTCAACATCATGCAGGTTCATGAAAATTAATAGTTAGAAATCCACCTGCAGCCACAATTAGAAAGTGGTGCCACAAAAATAGAGATTAACTGAGGCAGAAAACAACCCACCAACCAACCCACCAACCAACCCACCAACCAACCAGGCCTGCTGTCAGTAAAACAGCATCCTGCTTCTCTACCACTCATTGCTCACTAGTAATGAATTATGTTGGGATCCAGTTAAACACTATGCCGTCCATTAGACCCCTCCATGCAGGACGTAATTAGCTCCAAGTTGGTTCCATTTTCAATAGGATTGTACAAAAATTACTGTACAGATTTCCAACAGTCTCGGTAGAAGGATGGACATGGGCTATTTCCCCTCATTACACAAAAATTACACAAGTGATTTCCACAAAACTGTGTGCAGGGGTGGGGCGTGGGTCAGACTCCCAGAACAAATGTGTTGGATTGTTTGACCTTGATGGAAATACACATGAGCGTTTTGTTTACTGCGTTAATAAAGACTGCTGATGGATAATAGACATTTACAACCTCAGCAGAGCGTCGCATGCTGCAGCTCTACACAACTTAACATGCTCAGGTCCAATATCGAGTTATAACAAGTCTTTTGAGACTGATCAGCCAAGATATTTGTGGATTATCAGAATGCATGTGCCACATCATATTAGTCCCCACATGTGAACCATGATTTTACTTGGTAATTTTCAAGCGCCTCACAGCCTATACATATTCATGCTGAGCCTATAAGTGTCAGATTGAGATGTCCTTCGAGTGTCCTTGACAGCAGGTTATTAATATTGATTCCTAAGTCAACATTATACCTAGATGAAAAGATATACAGGTCATCCTCTGCCACATACTCCACATCCCCTGTCCTCAAGAAAATTGAACAAATCATTAAATTGTTTTATACAGTGGCGAGTTACATAAGATATGTATATTGCACTGAGCAGTCTATTCCTCCAGAGGACGTATCATTGCATTACCCAAATAATACAATGTTAACAGACATCAGTTTTACTCATTAAACACGTTTATATTCAATGCATTTGTCAAGAACGTTATCCAATAATTGTAAGATTATTGCATTTCATGAAGTTTCACCCAATTTTCTTCATTTCTTAATTAAGAGATGGATGACTGAGAGCCCACGCGCTCCAACTTAAAAGCCACAAATCTCAGGGTATTACTCCGACCGCCAACATCTTAACTTCTTTGAGTATCCAATCCTTAAATTGGTGCCGCTGTTGTTGCTTGTGGCTGGTTTTAAAATCCTCCTCCTGCTCTTGAGCGGTGTGCAGCCTGGTACCGGAGGTCTGTTTGGCTGCTCTGCTTGATAGGATGCTGGCTGCAGGCGTCTCATCACAGCAGCCGAGAGAAGGTCACCAAGGTCCTCCTGCTCTTGGCAACGCCCAAGGGCCATCAACACAGCAGGGAGTCAGGGTGCCGAAGAGGTCTCGCATAGCCTCGCCTCAATTCATGAAAGCCTAATGAAGACAGGGGGCTTGAAAATCTCACTGTTAGACGCCCACAATCCTGCAGCAAAGAAAGGGCGAACACGGCGAGCAGGGGAATTCAAAGAGATGCAGCTCAGAGCCAATAGAGGTAGAGCATAAAACTGATTGTGTGCATTTATTGCTGTTAGAAATGAGAAAGTCTTCAACAGTGATCATCGTAAATAAATTAAGAGTACACTCTGGTTCAATTTAACTTGAAGGCTTATGGTTATAGCCAACATAAAGCACATCCTCCATGTATGATTAAAAAAAATCAGGCACTTATCTTTACATGTAAAAATAACTTCTAAATATGTTTAAGCAAAATAGTTATCATATGCACATAACCCTTTTTCCAATTTGAAAATGTGTAAGAAACAAATGAATATCACGTATAGAATTGCCTCTTAATATTAAATATGTTGCTGTATATGAATACGTAAAAGGCTCAATTTGTTACATTATATTCATTTTACAACACAAAAAGACAACAAATATTTCCAAAGAAAACACTGTTGGATGACTCATTCTTGTTACAATAAACCTTTTTTTTCCCAAAATGAAGGGGAATCCATTTTGGAATTGATATCATCACATCGGTCCACTCAGATCGTGTAAAGACATACATTTTAAATATGAATGCAAACATTCAGTACGACAAAAGAAAGACACTTCAGCTTTCGTCAAGTGAGTGGAGAAATATAAAATAAAGAAGCTTTTAACTGATCATCTTAAAAATTAAACTGTACATACATCTGTATAATTACATGAAATCTTTGGAAATAATATTACAAAATGTTCCTGAACTGCACAAACTAATGCATTTCTTACCACTCATGTTGTGAGCAATCTCAGCGGTGGCCTCTGCATGAACTTTGGTTGACAGGTTGACGGTCGACTAGCGTGGCTCAACTGAGCGCTGATGTAGCAAATTAGGATTAAATAAACCACACATGTCAAAACTAACAAAAGTCTGAAAGCAGGATTTTGAAAGAAAATCCAGAAAACAGCAGCATCAGCCCCAGTTTTCAGAGCATCCTTCGATATTTTAGGAGATTTTCTTTCTCTTGCTGTTTTTGATGTCACTGTATTGAACCTGTAGGAAATAAGAAAAAGATTCACTTGACACAGAAACTAGCATGAAGCTTAATTAAATCGGCTATTTTTATCACCGATGTATTACATCTTGTTCATCTCACAGGGCTTTTATTCAATTACTAATGGAAAGCACACATTTTCACTGAAGCATGTAAAAGTGTTGCCACTACTGATCATGACCGTAGTCATACAGACAGAATAACAGTGGTCAGCGAGGAAAGCAGCGTCATCGTCACTAAACCCGGAGGGCCCAAGGGCAAAGACGAGGAGGGAGAGGAGGCAAATGGGGTCAAATAGCTCAGAGAGAAAAGGAGAGGGTGAGGAGGAGAGAGAAAGACTGGATGAAAAGAAGAGGTTGGGAATAAAAGAAGAGGCCACGGCAGCAGAGATGGAGCAGGGAAAATAGATTTTCTATGAATTGTGCCTACTTTACTTCATAGAAAACGTTGAATTTTATTGTGCTTTAGTCCAAATCCGATGATTATTTTTACTTTAAAAAAAATCAGTAAACTCGGCTGAATTTATGAGGATGTTATTTGAAAATAGGAGACGTTGCGCATCGACCGATATTTGGCTCATGCTGACGCTGGTAAGTTCATACGGGAGACACCGGCAGCAGCGTCTCCTGTCTCAGCCTGGGAACAGCTTGCATTGCAAAGCAGCAGACCTCCCCCAGGGATGTATCATGACCAAAACACAACAGAAATTATACAGGGCTACATAATTATAGATATGAAGCTAATTATACAGACAACAGTGATGAATGCCTGGGAGTTGTTTTAGTAAAGTGCAAAGCTAGAGGGGTCTGGGATTTTGGGCTTCCTGGCTGGCTGATCCAGTGGGGTTTACCTTCTGCACATCTGAAGGCACCCTCGACAGGAAATCAAGCACTTCATTGTTGTCGATGCTGTACGGGTTCCGTAATTTCTTGGTGAATTTATTGATACCTAAAACAGAAATTCACACCAACATATTATTAACAGTAGTCCCTTACGGCTGTGCTCTTTGTTTACACACAAATACCTGCAGACGAGATGCGAGTTGACCATGAAATTTACTTCATGTACTATTATGTTTCACTTTCTCCTTTGTAGGCTCAAAGAGTTTTACACTATGGACATTAAGATAATCTTTTCCTGTAAATTCCAAAGCTTTTAAATCAATCCACTGAACTTTAAGAAAGTTTCTTGAAGACGTTTCGCCTCTTAGTGAAGAGATTTCTTCAGTTCAACTGTCTTCAAGAAACTTTCTTAAAGTCCAGTGAATTGATTTAAACAGCTTTGGATAATCATGACCTGAATAACTGAGAACCTACACAAACATTTTCCAGTAAAATAAAACATGCTTGGATCCATACGTCACAGATGAATAGTTGTTGGACAAAAACTTAACATGGCGATGAGCCATTCAGGTTAAACGGAAGCAACAAGACACAAGAGACTCACCCCATATCAAAACAATGTAGCGCAGAGGAATGAAGTATGTTATGATGGTTGCAGTGACAAAAACCAGTAAAGCCAGGCAAGACAGGAACGGCACCGACCAGTTGAAAGTGCTGAGACCCAAACAAACAAAGAAACGAAAAAAATCCAACTCAGTGTTGAAATCTTCATTTAGACAAAACTGTTTTAAAGAGAAATCAAACGTGTGCAGGTCTGGACAACTGAACATTTCAAGATACCTTAGTACCAACCCGTTCAGTACTTTGATACAGAGCTGAGGTTTTTACAACTTAATAAAACTGTTATTAATTAGTACTCAGCAGTAATTTTACAATGGATGTGTCATTCTTACTTTTTAATCCTCTCCCCCACAGAGGCGATCTCATCCAGCAGGTTTTGAAGAGTGATGATGATTTCTTGAACCATGTGGATTTTCTCCATCAGTCCTTTCCTCTCAGACTCCTAAAGCGGAGAATTAACAAACCTGAGACTTGGACGATAGAAAGAATTCATAGATCCCAGGAAGGGGTTCACTAGTTTGTTATTATGGGACGCAGATCACTATGAGCAGCTAACTGTGATGCAACTTCAGCAACAATACTACTTCAGGTAACAAAAGAGTCTCAGTAAATCTAATGAAAGTTCAGGACAAACAAAAGCCGTAATACCCAAAGATTAGTTCGACATTATTTATCTACCATCAGTATAAACTTGTGTATATTAATATACATACAGTCTATCATTTGATATGATCTGTCAGCCAATGGGGTTTGAGCAAGAGTACAAGGGTTCTGGACTTATTTCACTTTAATAAGATAAGACTGTGTCTGAACAAATCAGAGGTAAAAAAAAAAAAAAGCTCAATTCAAAGCAGATCTACAAAAAAAGCTGATTTGCAAGTTTTTCTGATGTAGGAAAGGGAATGACTGATTTGTGTCATTAAGCCTGAATGCATGTGTGGATACCATGGATTGAAGAGACTTTTTAATGCCATTTAAAGGCATTAAGAACATCACTATGCACAAAAGAAAGTCAGTTGTGATTCATGACATTCTTGTTCTTAATGAGAGACGAGGCGATACAGCTTCCCTGACCACTGACCTTACATTTCATCTTTAAGCTGTGCTTTTCCTGCTGCCACTTTGACTCAGACATTTAACTGCAGACATTTTAGTTAATAGAACTACACCCACATAACTCTGATAACACTCCTTAGAAACCAGGTTTATTCAGATACCCATTGAGGCCAAGTTGTGTTGATAAAAATGATTTTATTTTATATGGTCTTTCAAATTAGTTATTAAACTAGAAAATACTTCCTGACATTCGATTATACATGAATTGCAATTAATTAAACATTCAAACATAGAAATCATTACATTAATTCATTTTTCTCAATTAAATAGATTTTATACCATATAAAAACACGCAAAAAGAATTACAACAAAATAACTTGTTTTCATTGCTTTATCTAGTCAGACATAACCACTGAGAAAACAGGCTAGTTCCTATAAGACGACTGAAGAGTTTCTTCGGTGGCTCTGAGAGACACCAGGCAGACACCAAGAGAGAATTTGGGGGGTAGACTTAAGATTATGAATGAGATGGGGAACTGTTCTCACGCCAGTCCAAATCCCAGGAGGGACGAGTGGCTTTAAAGTAAACAGAGGAGACCAGAGTCTGTGAAGATCTCCAGAGGGGGAGCCAGACTTCAGACAGAGAATTGGCTACATGTCCACATCAAACACAGCGACTGAGGGAGGGTTAAAGTATGAAAGAGAGGGACTGGGTCAGGGAGGATGACTGGTGGGGTGGAAGCAGTGCTTATTGGGAAACTGTTTACTGGCTAATATCATGGTTTTTGTCACTATGTGATCTCTGTGATATATGTTTGCTTCTACTTGGAACTCCACAGTGCGACTGCTGGCTCAACGCCATCCAGACTGCGGATGATCATGGGAAAAGAGCCATGGAAAAGATCAAACCTGGGATATTCCAGTTATACAGAGACTATCAGTCTGCAAAAACACATGCAAGACAATTTATGTTCAGCTCAGTCCAACGCTCCATTTAAACCACTTCAACCCATTCAGGGTCATTTTCCCACTGGAACCAGTTTGAGAAATACATTACATTAGTTCCACTCAGACCACTGAAAATTTTTTCATGTAAATCTATTGCTGTCATTCTAATGAAATATTTCCTCGCCTAAAAGCACTTTAATGCTTCCAACTCAAATTTACAAAGTGAGCCTGGACAAGCAGTCTAAGCACCATCATTAGTTCCATAGTCATGGTATTATATGCTGTGTTAAGCTGAGGACCTTCACAAAATGCAGCACAACCCTTTTCCCCACCCAGTATTAGCATATGAATGTACTGTGACATGTGGAACCGAACTGGTGAAGTCTTCATTAAGCTCTCGATTTCTGGTCAGTTTGAAGAAAAATACATTGATAAACCATCGGGATTAAAATACAAATCAGAAGATTCAGCTTGGAATAAAGGGTATCATGACAACAGCAACAACCAAAATGTTCAATCAGCAAAGAATGAACAGCTACATACCTTTTCGTCGTCCTCATCTTCATCCCCAAAATCCATATTCTCCTGAAAAAAAAAAAAAGAACAGTGCAATAGAGGTAAAGATCCAGTGACTAAAAGGTTCTTGGTGGGATTCTGTATTAACGGTTTGCTCATGAGGTCTTCATCTGACGAACTGCAGGGATCAGCGGTGACCCTGAGGTTCTCCTGACTGACATGCTGGCTTTTTTCAGTCATCCACGGCAAATGAACGTCCAAATCAGATCATTTTCAAGTGTCAGTTATAAAAAATTTTCCATTAGTAAATATTTTTGATTCTTTGTGTGGTCTGATTGTCTCTAATCTTGAAGAGAATCATCTCTGTTGAGCTTTTAAGAACCTGTGCTATGTTTGCCGACTCTAGCCTTTCATCTTATCTCTTCCAAGCAGCTGGAAACAGCAAAACACCTCTAAACTTTTTATTGATGTCTATTTTATACTGTACATCTCTTATCGGTAAAATATTGTAATTTGTTTTTATCTGTAATGATCTAATGTGTGTCAAACTTTTTGTTGCCTTCTTGGCCCAGGTCCCTCTTGAAAAAGAGATTCTTAATCTCAATGAGGCAAACCTGGATAAAGGTTAAATAAAATAAAATAAATAAATAAATAAACTAACCAAACCTGTTTGAAGACTTGTGAGACTTCAGTGTACAAAAATAAGAAATTTGATTTTATTCCTGAAAAACAACTTTTATACATTCCTAGTAAAGACGACATTAAAGTGTTTTTTTATTGAATGCAGCTTTTGCGATTTCAACAAAACCTTTCCTGCTTCTGGTCTCATCTGTTGGCGGGCTGGAGTAAGAGCATGTGACAGCATCTGGGAAAATGAGGAAGGAGTCTTACCCTATAAAATACCCCACCTCTACAGAAAGGGTACTGTCTGCAGCGCAAACCACAGGAGGGTCAAGTTAAAGACAGGAGAGTCTGTTGTTCTCTGCTTAGGAAATAAAATGACTAATGGGATGATGTCAGATGAACCAATCAGCATTAAGCAATATTTCAATCAACAACTGATGACACTTGTGAGGATACATTAATCAAAATTGATTAACAATGCTGCCAACATGAGCAAACATTCCCCTTAAGGCCCTGATGAAGCCGATTAGCTGTGTATTCTAATAATTAATAGTTTTGAATGTGGCTTCCAGGATCAGAAGGATGCCTGACAGTTGAAAAACGCTGATGGAAAAAAATGCTGTCCAGATTACTTAGTTGTAAAAATATTTAGCTGCAGTCCTACATGGTTGCAATTCAGCACATATTTCACTTCATAATAAAGTACATTGTTGTGGAGAGTGTGCAGTGTATGTAATTTGCCATAACTTATAGTTTGTGTTGAACTGCCAATGTTGTATTCTGTAAATACAGCTGTTACTGCACACCGCACACAGACAACAGATACAGCACCACATTTTCTATGAAGCTCAGAGGAGTAGGGGAAAAAAACAATACATTTTTGCAAATTATGACCTTTTTTTTTTTTTTTTCCCCAGCAGTGGCCCTTTTCTAAACTTTTTCTAATTCACCCTGTCACAATAAAAAGAGGGCAACAGTCCAATTACAGGGAAGAAGTAGCAGGATCCAGGACAATAACTGGAGGCAGATTTAACAAAAAGGACAGTGGTGCTGGGAAGGGACAAGCACTGCAAATTAGCTTGGATCATAATGAAATGTTTCATTAGCCTATTCAGTCAGCTTTCTATACTTATTTATCATGTATTCTTTTATTATTATGTATCTCCTAGCGTGGTGCTGCCGGTTGCTATAGAAACAAACCAGCTTTTACTTGAGAGAACCAACTGTGGTAGAGAAAGCTGTTTTTTTTTTTTGTCCTGCAACAAAGAGAAAGGAGCGTAAAAACAGCAAGTCGTCGGGCTGCAGGAGAGGGAGCGGCCGAGGCTGTAGAAGCTGCTCTGGACTCACCGTGTCTGGACAAACGCAGCCGAACAAGATCTGGGAGTAGTTCCATGAAATGAGCAGGACCAGGAAGAACGGCAGCATGTAGAACTCCCAGTACCATACTGTCACCAGAAACACCTGCAGGCAGAGGGCAGCCGAGGTCAGATAGCAGTGGGGGAAGACACAAGAGGGGCATGAGGATAAAACAAACTGCTCTTCATTAAGACACATCTAACAGCATTTTCAATAGTTCAGAATCCCTGCTAGTTAAAGGTTGATCCAATCTGCTATTGATTGCATAAGCACCGGTCAAGCAGATGAAGGCTACTGTGTCATTATGAAAACCTGGTGCAGGGTGACCAATCCACTCAGCTGGACTGACCCTCCCTCCACCCTCTGCATACGCATTGACATTAACCACATAAGTCTAATTGCTCTGTCTCTCTCATCTTGTGCACATTAAAGTGGAACACAAGACTTAATCCATCAACGGGGAACCTGCATATATCATTAACATTCGGAATGGCACCAGTGATGTACGTTCCACCCGTGCATGCCTTAGGTAAAAAAAAAAAAAAAAAAAAAAGGATTAGAGGATAAATAAATATGTTTTGTTTTGTTGTGTCTCAGATGCATGGCTAAATGGAACAATAAAATAATCCTGTCAGACAGGCAGCACTCGCCAAAATGGCAGGCAGCCACGAGAAATGGGGAAAAGCTTTACACGCTTAAAAAATAGAAGGTAACATCTGGAAAAGACATCACTCCCCTGTGAAGCATTAAGCAACATAAAAGATGACAAACTGACCACCATAACCACAATCAGTGTGCAAAGCGTGCAAAAAAAAAAAAAAAAGTGTCATTTTTGTAATCATAAATTAAACCAAGGTCTGGTGAAGAAGATGGAACCAGTTCCTCACTGGAAGAATTGCGTTTTAATGACTGGGAGGGCAAATATGGGGGGAGAGAAAAGTCACGTTTGGTGGAAATGTATACTCAGGCCATAAAGATAGCCATAATTGCAACCCATTTCAACTTGAGAGGCATTACAGAGCTTCCAACAGGAGAACCGGTTCTAGAAATACAATCCAGATCAGAGGGGAGGAAAACAAAAAGGCTGTACGATGTGAGGAGAGCTACTGAACCAGAGGACTGCATGATGGCAGAATGCAGGCGCGTTTCAACAATAACACTCGGTTTGCAGAGGACAAACCAACAACTAAATATTTAAGATCATGCTAAATTTAAAATTAGTATATTACTGCAGTATATATAAAATAAACAGCCCTAGACAGTGAATGAGCATGAGTGAAAAAGCAAAAAGCATGGAAGCATAATGGACATGCAGTCATGACGCTCAGAGGTTGAATGTATAGTGAACTGAGCAGTGGATCTTTTTATTGCAAATGAATTCAATATTTTAGTGACCGATGAAAAAGAAGTGAAATAATATCGCTTTACTAGCAGTTGAGGCAAATATTTAGACAACAAGGTCAGAGACAAACTTTTACTCTGAAAGTAAATGTGGAGTTAAATTAAAATTAAAATAAACCTCCCTGCTCCGAGGAACTTTCTTGTAATTG
The DNA here is from genome assembly GCA_013358685.1 of Antennarius maculatus. Lineage (NCBI taxonomy): Eukaryota > Metazoa > Chordata > Actinopteri > Lophiiformes > Antennariidae > Antennarius > Antennarius maculatus. Next base: position 23,278,603 of record CM023606.1, read on the forward strand.
TTGTAATTATGTCTATGGCAGTTACCCAGTTTAGTTTTACATTTTTAATACTGGACCCCGCTCTCTTCTAATGGTAATGTGTATTCTTATTTAATGAAGCAATCTTTTTAAGGGCCAAAAACCACCCCCCAAAAATTCAGAAAATTCACTGCACATTAAGGGATGTCTTTTCCTCAAGCAAGGCACATTCTGTATTTTTCTTTAATATGTCAAAAGGAGGGGTTGAAATACAGTAACACATAAAGTAAAAGAAAAATTGCTGAATCACTACCTGACAGCTCACTATTCCTGCTAGTAGGGCCATAAAAAGAGGGGAGCACTAGTGTGAGCACGACTGGCTATGTCTATCAAACATGTAGCTGACGATGCGTGTTTGTTCACACTATTTAAGATTTGTATATCTAAATTATCAGGAAACACAAAACCATTAGCCATAATAATTAGGGCAATCTAAAAACCTAGGACAATCTTAAGAATTACATTATTTAGAGTTATTGGCCATAAAAATGTAGTTGTCAGCTTTGGATACTTCGTTTTAATATTGTCACTGTCAAGTTTTTGATAGAGGAGCACTGATTCCTTCCTCCAGGTCCAACTATCCTCAGTTTAAAAAACAATTAGTGCGTCTTCTATTCAGAAAGCATCTTTGTGCTGCTGCTCCCACTTCCCAGAAAGCTGAACAATACGTATGGCCATGACCATCTCTTCGGCTATCACATGAGAAATTGGCTTGCTGAACAAAACTATAGCGCCCTCTAAAGGAGACCTGCTGCAAAAACCAAAAGAACTCTGCATGACCTTGATTGCATGTGTAGTTAATGGAAAACCAGCCATAGGTAATGACCGTAGATTCTAAAGGTAATAACGTGGAAATGATCCACATTACAGTTTAAAGATGAATCTGAGAGGCTTCTCTGAGTTTTGTTGTCATGCTTGCTGTGAACACTTGTATTCAGCAATGCCAGAATGAGGAAGAAGCCTTATCCCTGTAGAGTCTTTTAATTGGACTTCTGTCTGCATAAGGGGTCTAAATCAACTGAACACAGATTGGACAGAGGGTTAATGAGTTGTCAGGGAAGTAGAACAAAAATAGACTATTTGGTGTCCACTGGGACTCTCCTCTGTCCAGCTGAGGCTTCGACTCTGCATTCAGCAGTAAAAGCGTCCCCTCCAACATAGAACTGAGGCCAAGCCTGCGTTTCAGCTAAGCCCACCGCCGCGTTGATTAAGATTCTCGCTGGGAGAGTTCAAGCAGGGGCTGGCTAGACTGTGCTCGTCTTTCACAGCTCGGAGGGAAAACAGAAGGAAAGGCAGCTAGCGTGTTGATAAGCAGTTAAAGTACTTCACCAAGAAGGCTAGCAGGCTCCTCTGAACGTTCTCCCACTGGAAGCAGCTTTTGATGTACTGCAGAGTCGACATGATGGCTCTGTACAGTGTCTGAACACGCAGCACGTTCCTGGCTAGAACCTGAAAGATACACATTACATGCAAAAAAACCCCACATAAATATTAGAGTGGATATGTTTAAAATATAGATCAGAATACTCTGATATTTTGGAAAGTTTACTGAAAGCAGGCACAAAATGTCAAGTCAACTCGTGAATAACTGAGCTGTGAACGAGCCGCTGTGGTCAGAAGCCCAAAACAAGTCCGTAAGCTGACCTGATTTTGTCAACCAACCTTTCACCTTTAAAAAACAAGGAAACCCTGCATGTTAGCATCTCATCGTCAATGTGGAAGCCAATTTTGATGGTATGGAACAACATATTGTCTGACAACAAAAGGGCTTTGTGGGAAGTACAGACAGCGAGGCACCCTGTCTTGTATACTGTATATCAAACTAATGTACCAGAACAAAACCCAGTCACAGTTGGGGTCAATTAAAGCTCAATTCAACTAATTCCAGCAAAGAAAAGTCTTTCTTTTGCACGTGTTTTTTTTTTTTCCACAGGAATTTTAAAAAGTACAAATAACTCCAATGAAATTTTGAGACATAACAGTGCTACAATCAAAAGTCCAGTGACCTCTGACCTTTACCCACTTTACTGGTGGTTGGGTTTGATATCCAGTGTTATTAAGTTTGGGTCTGGACCAAAGTGGCTGAAACAGACCAAATCTCCATTCCTCAAGGATGCAAATGAAAGGATATTTTGGACTCAAAATGATCAATAATACATTTAAAACAGCCACATTTTTACAATCAATATTTATTACAATCCAAGGTTGTAAAAAAAATTTGCTTTATCCTAACAAGGTAAAAAAAATTTTTAATTTTATGACAAAAAAAAATGTGATACATTTTTAATCCATTTTCTGCTAAATAAAGGATTATGAGTAATGAGTTCCACTGCAATGGAGGTTCAGGGCATTATATATAAACACAAAAACTGACCATACATTTATACATTTTGTTTATTTTGTGGAAAATAATGATGCTGAAATCCTGGATTATATGCAAAATAAATCAGCTATGTCAAACCTTCTTGGAAAATTTGGCATTATCCTCCATGAATTTTCTTTCCCTTGGCTGGAAGGTCCTTAAACCTGCTCTGACCTAATGAAAAAACCCAACAACAATATGAAACCATGAGAAGCAGACAGAATCACTCATGTATTACACATCTATTGGGCATTCATGTTCTCTTTGCTAACCAAATATTACTCACAGGGTTAAAAATAACCTCCAGCTCTAGAGTGATGCTCCCCTTTGTTGTCCTACCCAAGTTCTCTTTCTTCAGTGGGAAAGTGATCTGTTGTCCTGTGCGAATCTGCGAGACAGAAAGGGCATCAGGTGCTGAACTTGACCATCAGTCGTGCTGCATTACATCGTGGCCGATCTTCAGTCCAGTGGTGTTATCACTGAACTTTTGTTTAGACGCAGTGTAGATTAGTATATTGTCCATGTGACATTTTAGTGAGGTAGTGAGTACCGATAGCAAGGGGATGGCAATTCTTCCCAGAAAGTCTGGTGCCTTGTCTCCATCTTCATCAAAGATAGTCACCACCAGAACCTCGTGTATGTCTTTGACGGGGCTGCAGAGTCAAACAAACATCAAAAACACCAACACATATTACTGCATCTTCAATGACGTCATCAAACAATGACATGGTTCAAAAAAACAACGTAGAACCAAGTGAAAAAACAAACATTCAAACTCACAGTGTAAAAACTTTATTCCATTCCGGGTGGAGACTCTTGTAGACGGTGTGGGACTGCAGTCGATCGTTCCCCAGCTCTAACACACAGAAGGGATCACTCTTGCCTACAGAACACAACAACAACCTTTTTCACATTAGGCTCCATCTTTCAAAAGAAATGGGACTTGAATCCGTGTATGAAGCGTACCATTTAAATCAGCAGCGAGCAGATCTGCAGCCCTGATAACTTTGACTTGAAGGAAACCAATGTCACTGAGGTTTTTCAGGGAATTTTTCCAGCACTGTGGGGACAATAAGAAGTTGGGGTACACAACAAGAACACATGATGACTGTACAATCCTCAGAATAGGTTTAAATAGTATTTATTTATATTGTAGTATATTAGCATCAATGTTTGAGTGCATGAGTTTGACACTATTTTAAGTACAGCAGTGGAAAAGAGGCAAAAATGTTCAGTTGTCTTAAAAGTTACTGAGAAAAAAATTGTTTCTCAAAATCCAGAACAAATTACTTGACACACAGACTAATCCTGTGTTCACACACCAAATTCCCAATTAGATTTCATAATAATTAAATGTTCATTTTATTAAATCAAGTGTATGCACTGATGGGGTTAATATTAAATGCACTTAAGAAAATAAATCCACATAACCCAGTCAGTAACAAATACACTCCACACTTCCAAAAAAGTAATTCTATTGCAAAGGCAATGAAATACCATTTTGTGTAAGTGTGACATCTGGAATTTGACAAAACCACGGAAAGGAAGACCTTTTTTCAACAAGACAAAATAGACAAGAAGATTCACATGATAATAACTGTTCCATCTCACCAATGATCTCCCCTCATTTTATCTACCCGTCCGGTATGATTTCTGAGGACTCTTGACAGAAGGATACATTGACATGCAACCACCCAAACTGGTTAAATTACATGGAAGAGCTGAGGCACTAACATAGTTGTCGAGTTGGTTCTGCCGTTCGAGAGGTTCGTCAAGCGGTGCTGCACAGAGGTCAGAAACGGAGACGCCACTGCATGAGTTCACTGTCAGCAGGAAGACCAAGCATCCTGTCCCATGGACCAGTGTGTGTGTGTACAGCTGCCTCTGGTCTACAGGAACCCTGGACAGGTCCACTTCACACCTGCACACATACATGCAAATGAATTTACACACCATGTGCTGAAGCAATCATGAATGCACACACATCACAAATAATATGCACTCATACAGAAATAACAGCAAGTTTAGACACACATTAATCGACAACACAAGCCTACTTTTTTTTTTTTTTTTTGCACTGGACAGTGTTGAAGATGATGGTTCAACAGGTAACAAACTGAAGATTGTTCACCAGGAGTTGACTGACAAACACAACTAGTCATCTGCTGAAGTCTTTATCATTAATCAAAAATGGCCACAGCTCTGGAAATGTTGTGAGAGCGTAAAACTGCATTTAAAACACACAAACAGGATCTGAATCCAGACTCACACTCCCAAACACTCCTCAGACTTTCGCCCTTCCTTAGACCAGAGCTCCACCTCCAGGATGTCTGGACTATCCAAGAACTGGTTCAGAGTGAACCTCTCTCTCCACTGAGGGTTTGACACCCTGTTTTGATTCTGAATCAAAAGCACAAAATATTAATTAATCAACAGTCAAACCAGTCAAATCCCACAAAGCGCAGACATTTACAACAAGTTTGGTGTCACTTTGTGAGCCTTTGCAGCTAACATTTCTGAAATGTAACCAAAATTTGTGAATATCATTTTTCAACAGCCACCCATGAAGAGCAATTACTGTCACTTTGAACCTGCATATAGGAAAAGAGAAAGAAAAGGTGCAGTGCTTGTTGTTAGATTGCAGCTTTGTTGTGAATGATGTAGCAGAGGAGCGAGATGATCAGCAGTGAGGGTAGTGGCAAAATCAGCAGTGCAAGAAAGTAAGACTCACTGGAAGACAACACCCAGCTGCCAGGATGAGCAGCGCTGAGAGCTAAATCTTTTACTTCAGAATTTTATTTTTTACATATTTTCTTTATAAATGATCTGCAGTCACAGACATTAACAGGGATTTAAAGCAACACAGATTATTCTACTGCTGGATTAATTGGCACCAGTTGTCATTATGATACAGGTCAACCTAAAATTATCTGACATCTAAAGCACGCTCTATTTAATAATAATTACAAAATGAGCATACCATAAAAAATAAAAAACACCGGCTTTAAAATATGTCTGGTTTCAAAGAGTATTTTTCAATACACACGTGCGACAAGAGGAAGATTATAAAAACGTGGAAGGGATTGTGCAAGAAAAAAGACAGGAAGTCAGCTTTGAAGAGGAGTAGAGAAGGAAAGTGCAGTAAAAAAAAAAAAAAGTGTTCAGAACAACAAACATATTTCAGTGGAGGAGATGAACTGCCTGTGAACAGCATTAAGCCTCCACTGCACTACCTTGCTTCTGTACGTCTGCTCTCCCAGTCGGAAGCGAACAAAGAGCTGACCTCCCTGAACGTTGACGGGCAGCTCCACACCCTCGACCAGAGTCACCGACACAACCGACGTCCACAGCTGACTCTTCCTCTCAATCTCCGACAGACGGAAGAGCTGAGAAGCGCCTCCCGCCTGCAGGGATGTCCGAAAAAATAGAGAATTCACAATAAAATTTAGATTTTATACACACACATACAAACGCACGCATGTGCACACACGCACATGCACACACACACACACACACACACACACACACACACACACACACACACACACTTGAGTAGAACTACACAACAACTACTGGAGGGATATTGGTGAATTTTGTTGATGCATGGATCAGAAGATAACATCAAATTTGGTGTGAACTGAAATAGTGGAGAAAGGAGGATTGCCCCCGTCCCCCAATATCTTATGAAATATAATTCTTTTCCTAGATACATAATTATTATTATTATAAATATGGGACTAACATTTGACCTAATGACAAAAAAACCGACAAAATCATTTTCTGCAAAAATTAATGGAGAGGCAAGGAATAGATCAGAAAGGTTCTGATACATTTTGGTGCTGATAGCCTTTATCTTGACAGTTATCCTAACAGACTAAAGGATTATTTGGACTCTGAGGAGGGATTCCTTTTCTAACAATATACTATAAGCACTATTTAAAGCCTATGTAGATAACGAGATGTTTCTCATCAATGGTTTGGACATTACAACCTAAGACTACTGAATGAGATTACATCATCTTTCTTCTGCAGTGAACAAAGAACAAAACATTTTGTTTCAATAAGATTAGGTAAAGCCTCCAGTAGATACAAAGCAGTGCCTCTTCAATATAATAAGGAGACATATTCTAAGATAATTAGCTGAGCTTACATAAAAGCTCAGCACAACAGGGAGATACGTTTAACTCAGAATTAATCAACGCAGATCAAGCTGACAGTGACACACAATCTGAATGTGTTCTGCCAGAAACAATGGCTTCAAATTGTGTTTCAATTAACAGACAACACTTGGCAGCGTAAAACAGCTATCTGAAGCAGCAGGAGAACATGCTTGGCAAGATCCTGTTTAGTATAAAAAGTGAAAAGAAACCCCCCCAAAAAAACTCAAAAAACACACCACACACACTCAACGCATAAACGTGCAAACATGGTTAGATGTTTGTTTCTTTTTTTTTACTAAACTAAGCAAAGAGCAAAGATGCAAAATGTGGTGTTTCAAGCATCTCAGGAGCGGCCCACACACTTTCACAGATTCATGCATCAGAGAAGGGAACAAAGAGAACAGTAAATAAGAGCAGCCACTCAGCATCTGGACTGTGGGTATAAACGCTTCATGAAATCAGAACACGGTTACGTTCTCATGTTATGAATTCGCCTGGTAGTATTTTACTTTTTGTTATTGTCAACAAATCCCACAGAAAAATTAATCGAACGGTGATTCAGTCCGTCTATAGTTCAGTCTTTGGCCATTAGTTCCCACTGATGATATAAATCCTCAAAAACTAAATCACCCTTTCAGCATGATACAAAATAACTTACATGAAAAATTTGCTTTCGTATGACAACTTTCAACAACAGTGCAGCTTTACAATACAGAGGAATGAAGTACAGGATATCAGGCTATTAAAGCACAAACAGATAAGAGGACCAATTCATGCAGGATTTGGTCTTTTCAACAGGATTTATTGACAATAAGAAAAATATACAACCTCCATTCCAAATATGTTGAGAAGCTGTATAGAACATAATTTAAAAAAAGGGACTCAGTATTAGAAAGAGAAAGCATTTCATGCTTAACCATCATATTTCATCTAAATACTTGATTTTCTTGAATATACAGTACGTTTGTTCTGAAACTGAACTGAGAGAGCAGGAGCAACAAAAGAACAGGAACGAGGCTGAACACCGACGGTCACCTGCTCTGTTCCCCTGTCTGATACCGTGAATGGTAACATGGTCAGTTTGAACGGTTTAACTATGTAGAAATGAATGTTCACAGATATGTTAAATACAAAATTGTATTAAACAGTGAGTTTTAGTGTTTAATCTTATACACATTTGTCATCTTCAGGCTGAAGACGTTTAATGTGGTGATTTGCTGCCCTCTGCTGTGACTAAACAAAACTACCTAAACTTTATTTAAAGAGACTACAACCTAAGATGTGAAGCTTAATGTAGGGAAAGCTCTCCATGTTTATCTCCTTTGTGTAATCATGTAACATGCAGTGGATATCTGTACAATGCCATCCAAATCATCAGTCCAGCGCGTTCCCGCCATCATGCCTTACCCTAATACTGCGTTTAGGTTTTTGGGGCCACCTCTTCCAACAGGAGCATGCATGTTAGGTGCAAAACAAAATTACATTGTGGTTAGTATGACAGCCAAAATGTGGATAAAACAAATATTTGCATGTGATAAATGTAATGCATCAGCAGCCCCCCCTCTGCTAGATAACATGCAGCAGTTACATAGGGATTCCTGGCATACGTGATTGCTTTTGCTGTCTCTGTGGGACAAATTCATGTCCACCAACACAACCCCCATGTCCTCCTCCAAGCTGTTAGGATCATCCAAAGCCAAAGAAAGCTCGTTCACTCTGTAAAAAAAAATGATTTCAGCATCAGACAAGGAGACTCAACAGATCAGTGGTGACAGATTTTGCGATGTAGGGTGTGTCTTTATTCTCAGGGTTCATCAGATGATGAACTGGACAAATTTCCTATCTGTTGACCCAAAATTAGTTTTGTTTTTTTAATTTGTCAATACATTTAACCCTTCATTGTTGCCTGTGAGATACTACGTAATTTTGAAACTGAGGCCATTAACTCTTGACAGGAATACCAAAGGATCCCCAATGTATTTCATTAAGTTAAAAAACTGAAAATTCAAAAATGACCAGCGCCGATGTGGATCGACTCCAGGAACCCACCATAAGTGTAACACGCATTCTATTATTTAAATTTAAGAAATCCAATAGCAGTCTTATTGATCAAGACTTTGCTGTTCCAGATTACTCATCTTAATACTGCAGTATGATGTCCATGTTGCAGGCGACTGTTTGTAGTGAAACAAATGTGTCAGTAGATGGCAGTAGTTGCATTTCAACATTGAACAATGCTGTCCTCATTTAATTCAGGTGACTTCAACATAAACTCCACTGTATTACCAAAAGTATTCGCTCGCCTGCCTTCACACGAATATGTTGAATGGCATCCCGTTCTTAAACTACAGGATTTCATGTTAGTCCACTATTTGTTGAGACAATTACATGTTTTGTTTGGGAGTTTACCCTGTAAGTCATCCCAAGGCCATGTAAACCAATCGAATGAAGCTCTCCACACACTGTTCTTGAGCTAATCTGAAGATGACATGAAGTTTGGAGTTTTGTAGCAACTGACCTCCGAGACGTCATGTGGAGTAAAACTTTGTGACCGTGTTGTTATTGTTCACAATTGCTTCCACTTTGTTATAGAACCACTAACAGTTGATTGTGGAGTATCTAGTAATGACAAAATTTCACAACTGGACTACATGTAATAAAGGATACTCATTGCAGCACCCTTTCACTGTACCATCCTGGAATTCATTGAGCTGGGAGCGACCTGTTCCTTCACATGTTAGCAAAGAAAGTCTGCATGACAAGGTCCTTGATTTTATACAACTGTGATTATGGAAGTCATTAGAATACCTGAATTCAATGATTTGGATAGCTGAGGAAATATTTTGGCAAAAAAATGTAAGCGATGGGTGACCTTGACCAGCATGGCACTAAATTTGAGATTTAAATATTCTCTTGAGGGTCGGTCACCACTGCAGCTTAGAAAGACTCAAATCTACTCACTCAGTTTGGCAAAGCTTTGGGTTGTGGGTAAAGGAACCACAACAGTTTGGGGACCAGTGATTTAGTACAATCCTAAATTGTGTAATAGAACAAAACTGCAACTGCAGAATTCACAAATACAGAAAAAACAATTTCTCTGAGTTAGTCTAAAATAGATGTCAGGCACTAAGTAATACAACCTACAGGCAGCTATTAAAGTACACCATAACTAGTCAAATACTGTTCAGTATTCCCAACACACTCACTTGTCAATCTCCAGATCACTCAGGTTGACACTTGAGGCGCCCATGAAGTCATCAGTTGTAAGATCTCTGTCGTATACCTGTGTCATGAAACATGCAGAGAGAAGTAAACGTACAGGACATCGTAGACATAATAACTGAAAAAGGGACTGATGCTGTCATAAAAGAGCTGTAAAATCAAACATTAACTTTTTGTTTAAATTCATTATCCAACACCTTCAACACCACTGTAGGAAATTCTTCCTGACGAATTAAAATTTTAATCCCAGTGCTCTTATTACGCTTAACACAACAGATCAAGTTACCTTGATGTAGATTTTCTGGTTCAGGTCCTTAATGGGCAGGGAGAAGATCTCATTCCATGTGGGGTTGAGGTCTTTATAAACCACTTTGCTTTTGTAGAATGTTTTGCCTTCAAGTTTGAATTTCACATAAGGGTCACTGGTACCTGAAAATTAAAGATGATTAGTCAAATGTTATTTATGCAGCTACACATCGTGAAACAATGTATGAAAAGCTGCCCTTCAACAAACAGAAACCTTGCAGGAGACCCCAAGGAACAACAATGGAACAAGGTCAAAACATGGTTGGAAAAATGCCACTGCGGTAAGGGTATAATGTATAACAGGGTACAACAAAGCAGCATCCACTGCTAGTGCGACATATTGTGTGTTGGACAGTGCTTTGTAAGAAGGTAGCTGACGCTATCCTCACATCCAGCATCACCAGTAACACAACTGGCACTTGCAATCGTACGTCTACTGGAAATAATACAGCACATGATCATAACAGTATGGGTACCAACTTGATCCATGGCAGTAAGATCAACTCTGATCCATGGATATCTTTGAGATGAGAAAGCAAAAAGATTATGGCTTAAAAGCACAAGAAAGTAACACCCAACGTATATAGAGAGAAAGGGTTGGGAGAAAAGGGGCTCTGTGCATCATGGAAACGGGAGGAAGGTCCTCAGAAGATGAGCCTGATAAGAGAAGGCTCTGGCTTTCTTTCTCCTTGTTCTGATTTTAAGGACCAAATGTAACACTCCCTCTACTATCAATAATAAAAACTGACACTACAACTGCGATCTGCTCTTTAATATACTGCACGTTTGAGTCTAAGCCTCAAGAGCTCTGCATGCAAGACAGATTTTAAAATCAATTTCATCCATATCCTGAATCTTAGACAGAATCAGTTAATAAAATCTAGATCTGATCCCAGCAGCATTTTGGACCAGTGGCTGCAATTACCCAATAAATGCATGGTCATAATTTTCAGCATCCTTCTGTGACAGACTGTCCAATTTTATCAAACATGACACCTGTGGAACAATGCAGTCCTTGATATTAGTTTACATGTGAAAGAAGATCGGACTGACATCTGAAATGTATAACTCCACCTTTCAAGAGCAATTTAACGTATTGGCTTCCAGTAAGACCGATGACCAGCAAGTTCACAGAACATCTTGTGTCTAAGTGGAGGATGGGTTTTTTTTGCTTCCCCGAACTGAGAAGTCCACAACGTCTTGAGTTAAGGGCCAATCTGACTTCATTTTCCACTTTGAAAAAGGATAGTGGTTGAAAACAGCTGTGTGTTTATTTACTTCTGACTACTCTTACACGTAGCCATTCAGCCATTTTTATGCTTGGTTTCCCATTAATGCATCTATCTGACTTTTCACTACCAAGCTGAGGACAGCAGGTAGTAATTTATCAGCTCCTACACTAATAAATGTCAGGTTCTGGCTTTAGTGTAAAAATATAAGATTGGAAACATATGACCCAAGAAACAAGAGTTGCCCATCAGCTGTTAGCTTATGCTACGCATGATGTGTTTCAATAATGATAAGTTGTTCATACACGGCTTTTAATGGATCATATGGGCTCAACAATGACACAGTGAAAACAAATACTCCTGAACTTTGCTCTCTGCCTTGTCTCTACCCTGATCCTGGTTGTGTAAATATGAAGCCACTTGAATGAAAAATGTGATCCTAAAACATGCCCCATGTGAAAGGCCTGTTGTAATGAATACTAGGTGCGGCTCAAACAGGTTCGAATATGCTGTGTGGAATCCTGCCCAGGCTGTTACAGGAGCTTAGCTGTCTTAGCAACCTAGGCCTTATAGATAGACAGATGCTAGTATACATGAAAACACACCCAGCAGAAGACTCATCTATTGTAGTAAAATTGATTATAAAAAACAAAAAAACAACAGTGGTCACAAGTGACTCTCAAAAAAGAAACATGTCCAACTTGTTAATAAATGCCATCCTCCTGTCAGATCACAGTCTCTTCCATGGCTCGATAAAGAAAAGTGTTCAACAAAGAATTCCACAGAAACAGTCGCAGACAGTTTGGTTTAATGTTGGTGTACTTTCTGTCACCAGAGGACTTATTTATTATTATTATTATTATTATTTAGTTGACCAATTAATTAATTAATTCTCTGGCTTGGTTAAAGAATACCTCAGTTTTATAAAATTTGCCCAAGCTCTACTTTTAAGAGTGGAATTAATTCCGGAATGTTTCAAGAAAAACTAATAATATTACGACAATGACTTCAAATCATACAATTACAAAAGACAAACCATAATATTACAAGTAGTGGAGGATATTTATCAGAAGAGTGATTGCAGTGACACCCGGAGGAATGTTTGGTTCTTCCTTCACCACCTGGAGCTTTTATGTGAACAACTCATGGTTACATGAGTTTTATCCCTGTTGTTTAGGAAGTAACGCCGGAGAAAAAGCCCAGTAATACGGCCTGCTGGGATAGTCTGAGCTCAAGAAAATACTCAACAAAAGCCTCCTAAGCGGTTTTAATGCCTTTGTGGATTGTTGTAACACCTCCCTCTACTATCAACAATAAAACTGATACTACAACTGCATCCAAGTGTTTTCTATGACTTATCATTCCATTCCTTTATAACCCTGACTGGTTAGTTTGTGGGCAATATTACTGAAAGAAATAAATACAATAGGAGTGATTTTAAAACATAGTTTATGGATTGGGCATGAAAGAAATAATCCATTAAATTTAATATGCATTCCATTATCATGTTTTAATACTGCTGCATAAGGAATTTTTTGCTCTTGTTAAGGAAAAATTACTTTGAGCCAGTGATACATGACATAAATACTCAGCTTCAAAAAAGAATCAAAATTAAGCATCTGCATGTATGAGACCCTAAGTGTCAGAAGAACTGATAACAAATAGTAACACTCACTCAGTGGGACAGAGATGCATTGTCACCTCTTTAATAAAGAGGTAAGTGAAAAACTGAGCCCATGTGTCAGAAGTAACAAGAAGAGGAGACCAGTTTGTTCACTGCTGCTGCAAGATGTACATAGAATGTGAAGAATGTAGCAGAGATCAATGCAAAGGTATTATAGCTGCAGCAGTCACTCACACCCAAGCACAGAATTTATACAGACATTTACAGCAGACAGGTTAAGTTAATTTAATTCTGCTACATTTAAATGCTTCTTGTTGTGTTTCTTAACATGCTTAAAGAATTAGCTGCTCCCCCTTCTACATAAAGTTATAAGAATCAAGCAAATCCAGTCTTTTGAAAATGCAGGAAAACTTGTCCACCCATTTGTAACTTCAAGACTTGATCATTTTGCTTCCACATTACGAGGCTGCTCAGCCAGTCTCCAGATGATCCATCACGCCACAGCATGTATACGGATGAGAACGGCGCCTTAGGCAGGAACATGCCTACAGCTCACGCTTTATGACTCAGGAAGGCATATTTATCTCCTTAGCTGTAGAACAAGTTGGAACTCCACACGGCGGTATAAGTCTTCTATTAATCACACTCATAAATCTTCATTTAATATATAGAAATGTTTTCTTAGAACTCTTAAATATTTAACTGTATTTTGTAATTTTTATTGATACAGCACTGCTTTATGTCCATCAAGTTGTCTCTCTTTTTGGTTTTAATCATCTCTAATTTTAAGTTCCCTATGCTAGACTCTTTTATTGTAAATTGCTGTATACTTCACTAATATATTTATTGTAAGCAGCTTGTCATGTTACATAGGTGCTATGTACAAAAACCTTAAATAACTTAGTAGTATAACATATGTCAACATGTCCCATATTCAGCTCTTTGCACTGTCTCACTGGAAATTGTAGAGAATAGTATTTAAAACCCTGTGACTTACAGAGGAGGCTCTGACTGGTCAGCAGTTATCACAAAGAGCTCACGGTGCTCCATTAACTCTTTCTTCCATCTGTCTGCAGTGGCAGTCAACATGGGTCTAAATATTTTTACTATTAATAATACAAAGGATTTACAATAATCATAAGTGATGTGTCTTTTCCTCCTACTGTTATGCACTGCCCAGCGTCCTGAGGTGCGTCTGCTTAGCAGCGGTGACATGAGGTTCTTACCACAGCGGTCCCTGATGACCAGGTTCCGTCCTTCCTTCAGATTGATGGTGAGCAGGTACGATCTTGGACTGGGTGACCTAATGTTATCTGGGACACCCTGGGTCACGTCTAGGTCACCCTGGGAGGGCAGAGAGAGAGACACAGAGACGGAGACAATTACATCTTTTGTTTGGGAGTTTCAGTGCAGATACTAAACTGTACAACGTTATTTTTTTAAGAAACCCTCACAATGACAACCTAGCTGACTAGAAGACAATTCATTTTCAGAGAAATGGAAAATACTGTTAAAGCAGGTGCAGGAAATCTGACTAAAACCTCACGATGTGACCACAGATTAACATGTTTGACTCTCGGTTTCTATACTTGCCAGTAATTCAAATTGTGGGTCCTGAGACATCCAGCCAATAAGAACTGGTTCTCCGTTTTTTTTTTTTCTGTTGTTTTGTACACCAAGTTCGATTCTATTAACTTCCTGGGAGCCATACCACATTTTTCTATGCATTTCTTTATTCTTTTATGAGTAATTTTAAAATTTACAATAGGCTGTGAAAAGGGATTTGAGAAGAATATTGTGCTTGTGTATTATTTATAATGATGAGAATATCCATAATCACAGAATTAAGTGAGACTGTCTCTTATTTATATTTTTTATTAAATTTTTGAATTTCACTGTTGAATTTCTTCAATATTTTTGATACCACATAAAACACACTCGAAAGCCTGTTTTTAATGCAATGGATTATTTTATCAAGATTGAGCCTCTTCAGAAAACCAAGCATTTTCAGGGACTAAATCCAGCAAATCTAAGATCATCCTTAGAGTCAAAAACCTGACTGACTGGACACAAAGACAGGACGACTGGTGGATCACATGCTGCCTACTGTCCCATCATGCCCTGAAAACACAGTATCAACAACACTAAACTGACAAGTGTAAAAACACAATGATGCATGATTTATAAAAAAAAACACACTCACAGCTACTTCAACTGAAACATTCCATTTTTAACCAGATATAAATTCACAAAACCTTTTTAATTGTGGAAATAAGTGGAAAATACAGTACACATTAGTTAGTTTAGTTTACAGAGGTGACTGTTGAACTCATTATCAGACAGTAGAGGAAAAATTAAAATCAAATTTAATAAAAATCTAAGACACAATAATTAATGAGGACAGCTCCTGATAATTAAAGAGGAATGTTCCACTCTTCCTTTCAGTTAAAGATTTAGGAACTGATTTCTCTGGCATTTCTACCACAACAAATCCTCTGAGTAGTTATTAAACATTCCTGTATCCTGGGGACTGGAAAACTTTAAACCGGGAAACAAACAATAGCACTGGAATCTGCTGGGTTTCTGCCTTGTTTTTCAGTCCAAACTGTTCAAACTAAGTCTTTATGTATTCCTAAACATTCAGCCCCGAGCACTGTCACGTATATTTTACACTATTTATTATACTGCTTTGGAAGCTACTGAAAAATATGCAAGTGTGATAACAGAATTTGTATGAGTTTAATGGACAAATAAATTTTCATTTACAAACTATCAGTGTTACCAGAATAAAGAAAAGAATGGCAGCCGTCTGTTTTGTTGTGTGTTAATAAAAAGGGCACAGAGTTCAAGGCTGAAGCTGGATCAACCTGCTCTGGGGAACAGAAGGGAACAGAGTAAAAAATGACCCTATTAAATCCCTTGTTTTGCAGTATGTGCAGCACATCATTACTTTGTAGAGTAAAACCGCTTCACACCGGTCGGTGTGTCCCTGACTTACGAGCAGCACTCTTATGGTACAAAAGCAGAAATTGCGCTTAATTGCTTAAAGATGAAATTCAGGAATATACCTCATGGAAAAAATTAATTCTCAATCATTTAAGCGTGCTTTAAATTAAAAAACATGAAATCCAAAGTAGAGCAGTTTATTTGTGTTAACATCTAAAGCATTGAAAAACATTATAGACCAACCAAATGTAGTTGTAAAATTCAGTCTGCACTAACACCAAATCAGGAATTGAGACAGACGGAAGTGTTCTCCCACCGGGCTGCAATGATGCTGCAAGACCGCAACACACACATCAGATTCAACCATTCTGACCTGAAACAGTCAAAATAGAATGTACTGTTTCAATCTGGATCAGACTCAGTTGTTTTCGTTAGAAACAGTTGAAATGGACCCAACGTCAGGCTGCAGTGACCAATCACATAATCAGACCAGCTTGTCAAAAATGGTTGCTTGCATAATTTATACCTCGCTCCAAATTTTTGTTGTGCTGTTTGCCTCAAACAAAACTGCATCCGATATACCTGATCTGTTACTAATGAGAAAAACTGGATGAGTTGTTACTCCTGGGCTGGAGGTGGAAACAGGGTAATATCCAGGTGGGAATTTCAGACCAAACTGATACTCTCCTTGCTGCATCCACGCTTCTGGCTGCACAGACCTGCACGAAATGCTACAACACCTAATGAGGTCAGCAACCTAAAGAAAAAATATATTCTGTATAAATGTTAGTTGGAATTATTCTATAAAAATTCAAACTTTCTGAAGATGAAATCCTTGAATGGTTCAAGAATGATGTGTGTTGATTTTGCGAGGACGTTTTAAAAACAGTGATGTCACGATGATGTTGTGTTGACTCAACAGCTTTCTGTGCTGAATGACATTGTGACGACCTGTCAAGGGTGTGGTACAAAGTCATTCAGCAACATTCTCTATTTGCAGTCAACTCACAAACAGAAATCAGCTGTAAACCCAAGTAAGGCAAAAAAAAAAATTGAGGGATTTAAAAACCCTAGAGAAAACAGAGTCTGACACAGATTATGGAGATTGTAATAAAAGTGGAGATGGACAACCTTTGTTCTATCAACAAAGCAGGCATTTAGTAAACAACTTGACAAAAACTCTGCCTAAAAAATGTTTTTACTCCCTGCAAGTAAATAATGGCAATTTTAGATCAGGTATGCAGGTATGCATGTATTAAAACCCATTTCTTATTTAAGATGACTTTTAAGTGACTGAGTGTGTGTGTGTGTGTGTGTGTGTGTGTGTGTGCGCGCAATACATCTGCGGGAATAACACCAAAGGCTAGAATCTAACAGGGCTATAAACAGTAGCTGCTCGCTGAGCCAACAATGATCAAATCACAGATATGTACAAAAGTCTGATAGCAGCAAAATCTATCAAGGAAAAATCATTTACTTTGAATCTTTTGCGAGACAAATGACTGAAGGTCTGCTAGGTGTGTGATGGAGGGTGTGGTTTGTTATCTATGACAAAGTAAATACATTGTGCCAGACACTAAGCCCCAGAGACGAGAAGGCAATTCAACGTAATCCTGTGACCAACTTAAAACAAGTCAGGGATTAATTTTATTTATTTGGAGTCACATAATGCTCACTCACAGGTAGCCCCTTATCCAACTCTTGTCTGTGAGCAATCTAACTTATTAAAACCTATTGAAACATCCCATCATGGCACAGTGGACTGACAATTAAATACATGCATTGACGAGGAGTTAACAAAATGTTGTAGGAAATGTCATATCATACACAACGTTTATATGTAACAGACATTTTTGTGATGTTTTAAGTATATTATGAAATATTGTCTTTTGCCAGAATGTGTCCATTTCTTTTTTAAATCCTGTTATATTAATTAAAAATTATCAGCGACTAAGAGGATAATAAAATTTAGTGACTGAAATATTAATAGGTGTAAATTAATCTGATGTGCCTGACAGATTGTACAACAAAGGATCAACTGTTAATGGCTAAATGGAACCCAGAGCTCAATGAGGCCAGTGGACCCTTGTTTCTGTTCAAAGAGTCAAATCGCTGCAAAGATGAAAGTCATTATTAATCCCATGCCTTTCCAGCACAAATCAACAAACACCATTTTTTACAGTCCTTCTGTATAATATTGATTTTGGATGGCTCTCCAATTTCACTCCTCCTTTGTAAGTCCAGTGTAAATACACTTGATACGTCACACCCACCAATGTAAAACAGACATGCCAAGCCTTTGGAAGTATGATCTATTTTCCTATATACCATAGGGAAACAAAATACACGTTCTGATATTGTGCTTGATCAATTTAGCAAAAGTATTTTAACTTTTATCATAAATATTATATTCCACCGTATCAACTCACGAAATAGGCAACACTTGTAGACAAAAACTTGAAAACATCACATTGTATCAGGATCTTCGCTAATGTTTTATTTACAATAGTGATTCGACCGTGTACCTGTAAGCTGTCCCCGGAAACATCCACAGACGGAGGGTCTGGGGTGATGGTCATCATCTCCGGCAGGGCTGGGTCCTCAGGCTCCAAGCCCCTGGAAGATCTATAGTTTGTGTCCTGCTCAGAGAGACTGTTGATTGACTCCTGGGATAAAGTCCAAGTTGTGCTGTCTGCTGGGACACCTAGTCCGTGTTCAGTTCCTGCAGCTCCTCCAGGAACAGATCCCATCTTCAGGCCACTCCCATCTCTTTCCAGACCTCTTGTAGGCTGAGCAAATGTTGAGGAGGGGCTGCTGTACTTGGGTGCGTTGTACTGATGGAGAAGGCTGGAGGAGACATGATCGTATTCGTCTCTCATTAGCCTTATGTCAGGAACAGAGGCGCTAATCCGATGGTCCATGGTCTGTTCAAGATGGACGGGCATCTTGTTGTGGCTCGTCTTGCCTCGACGAAGATGTGGAAGCATCTTGAGGCGGAGATGTCGCAGCACGCCCGGTTTCTTGGAGTCCATGATCGGAGAGAGGAATGGCCTGAGTCTAAGCTCGAGACATCACTGACAGCTGGAAAAAAAGACAAGGACAGGAGTCAAGGAAAGATGGTCATCCACTATCTACAGCCTGGACTGACTTTGACTTCATTCATCAGTATCTGTGTCACATTCTTAGAATTGCAGTATTTCTGTAGCAAATCAAGAAAGGGCAGTTCTAAACTGAACAGAAGGAGTCTTGGATGAGAGGTGAAATTTCTTCAACCAGCTGACGGACAAAACTACAGAGACATCTCTGAACTAACAGTATGTCTGACATAATAGGCAGAAAAGACATCAGTTCACAAGTAAATTATGATAATGTTTCTTTACTTGTATTTCACCCTTAGCACATACTCTTAAGAACATAGTGTCTCTCATAACCGCATGCTTTATGAGATATAGGATATCGTTGTTATTATTATTATTATTATTATTATTATTGTTGTCTGAAATGTCCCAAACATTTTATTACATTTCACACATTATAAATTAAGCATATATGACATGGCACAGTGACATAGCTGAAAGAACTCTGGAATGAAACATGGATTTGGACAACCATAGCACCTTTTTTTTTAAACTAACCTAGAAAAAACAATATTTGGAGCAAACCTGGAGGGTTAATTATTGCTATGCAATGAAAAATACATTTAGGTGTTAATTTGTAAATTTATAAAGCTTGCTATTGATCAAGTCAGTACTGTACAAGTATTCTGTGGTGACTGGTGCACACGCGGTGTGTAACTAAGATCTATCCTCATTTTTAAAGTACACCCACCATAAAATCACTCATTCATCTCACGAGAGCAAACATCAGGTAGTCAAAGCAGCTGCTGAATATCATAATGCACCACTAATTAATGCTTTAAAAGCTGTCATCCACCAAATCTCCCTGATCTCAGCAATACTAAACCTGCACCGAGGTGCTGCTGCAGCTTCAGACAAGAACAGATTTTTTTTTTTTTTTAAGCCATTGTCCTGTAAGCCTCTCACAGCTGGTCTTTGTATTATATTACAACTCATGACCTGCTGTCTTATCAGCTGGTGAAAGGAAGTGGAGGGCCACAAGAGGAGGTGCCTGATCACCGAACAAGACAGGAAATAGTGTTTACAAAACCTGCAGAAGTGTTAACAGAGGAAAGAAAGTGAAAAAACAGATAGACATTAGAGTTCAAGCATTTCAATTCAAATGTTGAAAAGAAAGCCTCTGAACTAAAAGCATTCAGTGATTCTACCGATAAAACAATTCTCAAACGGCTCACAGGGTCTTAGAAGAGCTAATAAGCACTCCCACAATTTAGTTTACAACCACATAACTTATACAGTACATGATTCACAACAGTAACCTGGATTCAGAATTCTCTAGCCTGACCCAAATCCAAGGATTAGATGGTGGATGACTGAACGGATGACAGACAGCAGGCAGAGGAAAAGGATGACGGCCACTGAAACACAAAACTGCTCATCTGTCTATTATTCAAGCGATGATTGCATGAAAAGAGTAGTTTATCTGAAGCATTCTATCGTGACCCGGTAGTGTGACGGTCCCAGCAGATGCATCGTGTTGAAAGCTGTAGTGACATTAAACTTCATTGTTCTACTTCTTACTGTACATGCGTTCAGTGTGAAGGGAGCACACTATTCACTGCGGCTTCAGATTCATCAACTGTAGAAATATTTTCTTTCATGCAGTGATTATTGAATCTTTGAAATTATTCTCATTTCATATGATTTTGTTTAAAATAAGGGGCGGCAGTGGCTCAGTGGTAGAGCGCGCGGTAGAACGGGTCGTCCAATGTTTCAAAGTTCTGCGGTTCAATTCCCGCCCCCCAAAAAAAAAAAAAAAAAAAAAAAAGGTGCCCTTGAGCAAGTTGCTCATTTGGGGCGCACCAATAAAGGAGCTGCCCGCCACTCTACCTCCTCTGCATGCATACAGGCCCCATGTGTGTGTTTGTGTTCAGGGCCTGTACACACACATACACATGCATGATTTGATTTGAACCAACTAGAGTGTGCTACTAATTTCCCTGCAGGGATTATAATCAGTATATAAAATAAAATAAAAAATAAATAAGTGAGCTCAGAGAATCTTAATCTAAATAGCTGCAAGAATAAATTTTTTTTTATGTGAATAGATGTTTAAATGACGGAGAAAAATTATTAATAATTACTGACTCTAGAGAAATGCCAAAATAAATAAATGTCAACACTTTAAACAAGCACTAGATTTCAACATTTTTCACAGCAGACTTTTTTTTTTTAAACCAAAAATCAAACCAATCCTTTGACAGACAGGCAAGGAGAGATTGCATCTAGAGGAGATATCAAGGCTTCATAAACCTTTTGAACTCATTCAGAAACATTTAAACAAGGATGTTTCTGTTGATCATAATGAGCGTTTGAGTTCAGTTTCAGCAGTTTATCCATGGTAAACCCTGGGGGAAATGCAAGACTCCAAAAAGTCTACACCGCAAGCTTCATTCTTTAGATATATTTATATCCAGCACCTGTATTTAGACTGCTTCATCAGGAGAACATGCATCAAGAACTTTATTCCATCCAAAACTTTTAGCAGCAGCTGTTCCAGAAGCATTTCCTGCTCCTCTGTAACCGTTCTCATCCTTGCTGTTTAATAAAGATAGAAGTCTAATATAAATTCTTCTCGAAGCTTTTGAAGTTGATGCCTGCCCGAAGGTGTTTAGCAATGCTAAGAAAGTGAATAAGAAGGCTAAAAAATATTAATTAAATCGTAGATCCATTCTCTCCTGGATCTTCTCCCATTTTATGTTTCACAATTTGTTACATGAGCAATCATTCCACCAAAGCTCAACATAAGTCAGGGAGTTTTCACTCCGACCAGCACACAAACAATCTAAAGTGACCACTTCACTCTTTATGAGGAGGCAATTCCAAGTGGCACATAAAGTCTTTGACCTCGGAAAGACAGTGTAAACAGCAGAAATGTTATGTAGCCTTATAAGGCTCCTTAAGAAACAGAACCTCTAACTGGATAGATGTAACCCAAGGCATCACTGGCTTACCAGTACATGGATGTCACATGTAGAAACAAAAATAACTGCTTTGAATAAAGAAAAAAAGACTTTCAGTGTTTCAAAAAGACATTTCTTTTGTGACTGGTTACCAGAAATGATGGGGGATTGGTGCAAAGATGATTAAGAAGAACCTCAGACAAGCAGAAGAAACCAAATGTCGTCTGAATTGTGAAATATAATGGTGAACCAGTTTGTTTTAATCTGTGACTTGAAATCATTCTCAGTCTTGTAAGGTGTGAAGCCAAAACATCCATCTATCCATCCATCTTCCACCGCTTATCCAGAATCGGGTCGCGGGGGCAGCAGCTACAACAGGGAGCCCCAAACTTCCCTTTCCCCGGCCACATCTACCAGCTCTGACTGGGGGATCCCAAGGCGTTCCCAGGCCAGTGTTGAGATATAATCCCTCCACCTGGTCCTGGGTCTGCCCCGAGGTCTCCTCCCAGCTGGTCATGCCAGAAACACCTCCCTAGGGAGGCGTCCCGGAGGCATCCGCATCAGATGCCCAAACCACCTCAGCTGACGCCTTTTGATGCAAATGAGCAGCGGCTCTACTCTGAGCCCCTCGCGAACAGCAGTGTTTCTCACCCTATCTCTCAGGGAGACACCAGCTATCCGCCTGACGAAGCCCATTTCCGCCGCTTGTATCTGTGATCTTGTTCTTTCGGTCATGACCCATCGCTCATGACCATAGGTGAGGGTAGGAACAAAGATTGAACGGTAGATGGAGAGCTTTGCCTCTTGGCTTAGCTCCCTCTTTGTGACAATAATAGGTCTGAATAGTGCCAATATAAAAGTCCCAGGTACAAACTTTTAAAAACATCCAGGAAGGTTTACAAAGCTCATCATGTGAGCACACAATGACCACATTAATCAAGAGTACACAGCTCAACGAAGACCCATTGAGCAAAACAGAGAGCTTTGACTTAACTGTACAATGGCTGAATTGATGCGGACAAAAAATTGCAAAATGCTTAATGCACAGCAAGGCCAGCCTTGGTGTCAACATCTGAACAGGGAGAACTACACCTTCATCAAGGCTTGGGTTGAAATATCAGCCTGTTCTTGTTTGAATTAAGCGTCATGTCCTTTACATCCTCAATGCCAGCAGTCTGTGGACACGCGAGGGCTGACCAGGTCAAGGAGATGAAGCCATCCTTTCTGCAACTAACCTTGTTCAAAAAACAACCTCAGTGATCTCTCTTTCATCACATAAAGGATTTATCCGGCTTTCGTATGTAGACATGTTTAATGAGATTTCTCTGAAGATAAGAAAGTAAATAACTTTTACTGAGGACTAGAGTATCTGCAGTACGAAAAAAATAAACTATTTCTTTGGACAATTTAGACTAACTTTATGACAGAAGAATAAGAGTCTCCTAGGATCAATGACAGAATATTGAGAAAAGAACATGCATGTATGACTTACACCAACTATAATTCTGCAAGTGTTTTTTTCCTTTATTACCTCCTGGTGAACTGATGGCATACAGACATTGCTCTTGGTGCTTGAGCAGGCTGAAACTTGTACTGCCAACCATCCATGTACAGAATATTTACTTTGATTCCCAAATGACGCCAGCAATAAAAATACCAAAAAACAGAAGCAGATGTTTTGTGTTGCAATGCATACAACAAACATTCAGACATCTGAAACAGATTCTGGATTAATCAGTTGTTAGACATCAAAGTACTTCTGTAGGTCGACTCCACTTATTTTCAAAGATCTGAAAGACGAATCAACAATACTTTATCTGGAACTGGACATTTAACTGAGTGGACTCAAGCCTTTTTCCTTTGGAGATTTGAAATTTAAACTTGATGATGGGCTGTGTGTTGAATATAATATTTTCTAAAACTATTATACTTTTAAAGTGGACACAGGTCATTTCCCCCGTTCTCATTTCTTGGATAACAAATTGCATAGTGACTGTGAAGTTTATCGGCAATCAGTCTGACGTTAATTATGTCCCAATTCTACTGGGCATTGGCAAATTTCCTCAAAATACAACAGCAAAAAGTCAATAGCACAAATGCAGATCTGTCTATTATGTATTAATTCACTTAAAAAATAAGGGTTCCTAAATATCAACCAAGACAGTTAGTCTTAAAGCACACAGATGCCCCCAATATGGGAAAGTACAACCTCCGTTATAGGTGAGAAAACTAACATGAAAATCAAATGTGCCTAAAAATGTAAAAATAACTTAAAGATGCCAACTTTGAGTCTCAGCACATGCTTAACATAACTACAGATTCTGTCTAGTGGAGCATTGACCTGTAACCCAACAACAGCCCAATAGACTGTACCCCTCTTTTGTGGGGCCATTCCACGCATTTAGATTTCATTTTTATCAATTTTAATTTTTTTTTTTTTACATGAGACGGAGGAATAAATCGTCATGGAGGGTGAACTTTGGACCACTTCCATTAAAGGCAGCACTGACAGAAACACTCAACCTTAACAATGTTTTAATTATGTGGACAGCAAATACTAATTTTAAAAGCTCAAACTGCCTCCTGGACCCCCCCCCCACCCCCAGTTCTCTCCGACTGACTGCTGCCAGACGGTGGGCCGCGTTATGCAACCACATAGCAAATCTGCCCGGACAAGAAGAGGCTGTTTCCTGAAAGTATTTCACAGTGATGTGGGGCAAGACGCGCTGCAGAAATCACACAAGGAAAATAAAATCCTGCATGCATGAATTAAAAAATAAACAACTGCATTTCCAGAAGGCTTCAACCTTCTGCAGATTTTAGAAGTTTGGTGGTTTTCACGTTACGATATCATCTACAAACTCATCCGGGTGTGCAACATGCTGAAAATAAATAACTCTATTTCCAGAATGGAGTGTGACTTTAAAGGGGTTCTAGTTTGCAGGCAGAGCACAGGGACATCTAATCTGAAGTAAACTTAGGTCATGTTACTTTAAGTTCACATTTAATTATTATTTAAAAATAGCCTAAAGATCACTTTCATTTAATTTATACCGCACTGACAACACGGTTTTAGTTCAGCCCCTTATTGGATGGATTTCCGTGATTTTATTTTAATTTCCCACAGCTGAGCTGCTGTGATCCGTCCTCCGGAGGAAGTGAGAGGCTCACCTGAGCGGCCCCACCTTAACGACCCCCGCAGGTAAACCAGCGCGACTGATCCACGGACGGGCAAAAGCGAGAGAAGTCTTACCTTAATCCACTGAAGAGAAACCACAACCGAGTCGCTCCAATTTACGCTATGGATGCTCCACACATAGGAGGAGGGCAGAAAGATAAACAGACCGGAGCTCAGGTTACCGACATTAGAACGCGTCTGTGGGACTTCCTCCTCCTCTGTGTTCCGCTGTCATCGAACCAGACTCAACACGGCGTCCTTAAAGCAGGACCTTCAAAATAAAAGCACCGCAAGGACGGCGTCTAACAATGGAAACTATTACGCGGCCTCATTTGTATTCACACGTACAAATACAGCAGGGGGCATTTTAGAATCTGACCTTTAGGGTTGGGAGTGGACGTGTGACAGGCAAACTGATGAAGTGTCAATGTCACAAAATGTTTTTTTCTATATTGAAAAAGAATGAAATTCATACAACATCTTATGAAGATTATCCTAATGCACATGGATCCACATTCAAAGCAACCTCAGTGAGCGGTGCAGCAAGTCTGCTTTCTCTTGCAAAGGTGTAAATTGCAAAATAAATGGTGTTGATAAGTGGTGTTGTGTAATTAGCAGTCAGTAGCGAGGTGAGTAATTGTGGCGTCAGTGGGCGCGAGCGGTTGTTCGTGTTCCGCGTGGCTCCCCGATGTGCTGCTGGGTTAGGCTCCGACCACCCCATGACCCGCGAAAGTGGAGGAAACGGTACAGAAAATGAAAGTATAACATCATTGTAACCAAAATGGTCCCTAAGACTAAAATAAAAGTTGGAGGAACTATCTCTTACCTTGTGTTTGATAAAGTCATCTGATAATCACAGCTATTCTTCTCTGCAGCTAGACTGTGTGACACAAGTTCTAACATTGTGTCAGTGTCTATTTTTTTCTCTTTTTTACTATTGACATTATATACGCCTGTTTTTACACCCACTTATCCCAGTTAATGTATACTGTACTTACAAATCTTACCGACTTGGAGATTTATCACAGTTTGATCTTCACAGATTTATGGATATTGCACCCTTCATTCTATCAGAAGTCATTAGATACAATAGTTGAATGAAAAGTTAATGGTAATGATTTGACCAAACAATTGAAAAATAATTGGTTCACGTGAGCTTTGAAAGACTGTTCCAGAAATAACTATGGAAAACAAATAAAGCTTTTTACTTTAGTTAGAACAGCTATAAATCTGTTTAGATAATGCTCCAGAAAAACACAAAGAAAGTAACAAAACCTGATTCCTTTTAAAGGAGTCAGCTGCACCAACATGTAACTCTATGCTGGCGGTATTTGGACCCTCAAATTTGTAATTGTAAACCATGAAATCAGCTGTCCATCCTAAGAACACCAGAAATACAAAAACGCTTGATTTGTTTGCCACAGTTATTTCTGGAAGTCTTTCAAAGCTCTCATGAACCAATCCTTTTTCAGTTGTTTGCTCAAATCATTCCCATTAACCTTGGAGCATTCAATCCCTCCTATTCCCACCAGCATATCTGGGGGCAGGGAGGCCTTGAGCTGTTGTATTCTCTTTATTAAAACATGAAATCTTGTTGGTTCTTTAAGTTGACTTTCATACAGTTACCCTGACTACATTGTGTGTTTTTGTTTCACATATTAATATTCATAGGGTTATTCTAGACCCGATCATTTCTCTTCAATCTGAGTTTGTAATTTAATACCAAAAACACTTGAATATTGATCTACTATGAAAACAGGTTTTTGTCATTAACATTTTAAACGTAGAACATGAGATGTTATACAACAATACATGACTATCAGTTTTGCTGCTTTATGTCAGTCATGTTACTTTTTGTCCTTCAAGGTCACTGTACTTCTACACTTTTGTATTTTTATACAACAGACGATTGGATGCCTATTCTGAAGCCTTGACTAAACAGTGGTCTTTTACCTGTTGAGGAGCTGAACTAAAAATGTTTGTCTGTTCTCATCTTGTGTCCTCATGAGTCGAGAACCATATCTGTCCGTTTATTAAAACAGACGACGGCTGTTTCATGCCTTACTTCCTATCCACGCTACCATTGAATGGAAGTGCTGTGGTTACTCTTGCAGCCTTTGCAGCCCTCACCACATGATATCTCGTACTTGCCCTCTCACTACATTTCCTCAATGTTAAATCCTCTTACTTCTCAGTTATGCAGTCAGTTAAATTATATCTCCCCGAAAATCCCGTTATTTTGATTAAGTTCAACCCTCCATATTTCCCTTAATTTATCAGTGCTGAAACTATCAGATAAAATCTTTTTTTTTTCTTTTCATTAAAATGTTTGCCAGACTGCATTTGATTTTCAGTATATTTCAGAGACCTGGTTTGAACAAGAAATAGATTAGTCCAGCAGACACTTGATGGGAAAGGCCAAAGCTTTGAGTACAGCCATCATTCACAAAAATATACTGTACTGCTGTAACATCTGGAGGTGTCGTATTTCACATATAACACATATATCATTACACCGGATTATGTATATTAAACATAATATATACAGAACAACAATAACATATTTGGGTAGTACATACAGAGCAACAGTTCCATGGCTTTCAGTTTTAAATCTGAATGAACTATAATGGCATTGTGTGCATAAAATAAAACAAGTAACATAAAAACAGCATACTGCTTTGGTTGCTACAAATTTGTGTGTCTTTATAGAAGAGTAACAGGTGGAGTATTGCATTCACGTCTGACTCTTTCAGTATTTCTAGCCCTGAGAAGATCAGAAATGAACTGAGTGGGAAACATCCAGAAGCAGATCACTGCTGTACTTTCGTCTTCACAAAAGATGAAACCAAAAGACCAACAGAAATTACTAGTCGGACCTGTTTCGATTCTTCTCTGCACTAGACTGCATCCCATTGCATGAGACAATGACAGATTGTACTACAGTTATACTCACACTCATTGTGTTTCATATTTTAATAAGTTATCCTGGTGAGTTAGAAGTACCATTGAAGATTTTGATGAAAAGAAGATGAGATGATTCTAACAGAGCCCAATGTTCTGATGATTTGGCTCAACTCAGTCTTATTTAAAAAATAATGCATCAATAAAAGTCCATTACTTCATTTTCATAATTGTCCTTTGCGTTTGCCCTGGTGTAGAGTGGTCACGTGACTCCACACTTTAGGTCACCCAGCTGTCCGTTCTCATCCGTTTGACCGTCGGACTCTCTGATCGGCTCACAGGGAGAGGCTGGAAGTCTGACCTCTGCTGCTCCTCCCGGTCGCTGCCGCCCTCATGGGAGCTGCAGGAGGAGCTGATGCTGTCTGCAGGAGACCTTCCCAGCTCTGTTCTGGTGGATGGGGAGCTGGAGGAGTGACGATGAGGAGGTGGATGAGCCTGGGTCATGTACCCTGTTTGAATGAGGTGATCACGGGGTGGAGAAATCGGCTCCGCTTTGATGCTGACAGGGTTGGTGTTGATGGAGAGTGTGGAACTTGCTGAACTACAACGGGAGAGAGAAAGTATAGAACATCTTATGTCTGTGCTTGCAGTGTGACGGCGCCATCTAGCGGTGATTAGCCAACAGGATGGTTGTAAAATGTGACCTGTGGTTTAATGGAAGCACATTTACATAGGTACTGCTCTGAAGCACTGATCTGGAATACTTGTTCATGAGCATTTTCCTTGATTATTCAACCTATTCACAATCAAGATGCAAATATTGTCCCTCTGTACTGATTTTTGTTTCAGGAGTTATAAGTAAGACGTAAAGAAATATGACGGGAATTTAAAAAAAAAAAACACTTTTAGAAATGCAATATTTCAAAGACAAGATAAAAAAGTTCTTGGTTTCAATTTGATACAACAAAAAAACACAACTTACAAATGACACACAGATAAAAACAGTCTCATAACACATTGCTTTAAAACATAACATCGAGAGGCCTTTTTAGCTTGTAATTGATAGAGACACTTAATGAACATGTTATATATACATACTTTTATTTCTTTTTTTCAATTTTATTTTATATACTCTGATAATCCCCGAAGGGAAATTAGTAGCACACTCTGTCACACAGTTAGTTAATCACATGCATATGTGGTGTGTACGGGTGGGGTTAGAGTGGTGGGCAGCTCCTGGCGTAGTGCGCCCTTATTGAGCAGCTTGTAAAGGGGACGGCGTCTTGCTCAAGGGAGCCTCGGCAGTGCTCGCTTTGGAGTGTGAGTTGACACCTCCCACTGTCAGCTCAGACTCCGAAGTTAATTAGACAGGATCGGGAATCGAACCAATCTTGTGATCATTGGACGACCTACTCTACCAACTACCTCATGCATAAGAATTAAAATATACCTTTTCTTAGTTCAAAGTCACTTGGTTTTCCTGCACTCTGTAAAAATTACCACTGAAGTCTCTTGCACACGTTTTTTCATATATTTTTAAAAATACATCTCAGCTATGGCTATTGTGCTAACAATAGCCATAGCTGACAAATGGACTCGGTTACGTACCCCAGTGATCCCAGCTGGTGCTGCTGCCATGCTGTCATGGAGCCTGCAGGGGAGCTGAAGCTTGACAGCTCTGCACTGTTCAAAGAGTAATCTGGTGAAGACAAGAGGGATCTGTGTATCATTGTGTTGTTTTGCATTTATGTTTAAAATCTTTTATAGTGTTAATGTAACCTCTGTTAAAAGATGCAAAAACAGGAATGACGTCTGTTTTTAAGGTATATTGTGTCCCTTTTGAAAGCTCAGGGTCAACACTTTTCACAGCAACACAGTACAAGGTACCATTATTGTAAGCGGAGCTGATGCTGGAGTAGACCAGGCCCTGGTGAGGCAGACTGGGTGTGGTGATGGAGACCACTGGGGTGGACAGAAGCTGGCTGGACTGACTACAGCTCAGCCTCTGGTTATTCTGTAAATAAATAAAAACATTGACTAAGTTCATGCATTGCTCTTTGACAAGTCCACAAACTGTCTTCTCTCTGTCTATTGCTGCTCTGTCCTTAATTCAACAAACAGCTGAGCACATCTTGCAATGACCAATTCCTGCCACATGATGTCAGCAATGACCCTTTTACCAATTTGTTTTCAAGAATGAAGGAACTGAAGGAAAAATCCAAATTAAACTCTTTTGATAGATTATTTGTTTCACATTTTAAACTAGAAGCTGTGTTACAAAGGAATTTTAGGAAGGTTAACAGCTAGAAACTGTGCTGTTTTATTTAACACTTTTATTTAAGTGTTTTAACAATGGTTGACAATAATGTTTTAAAAAATCACTAAATATCAACAGACAATTCATTCTTTTGGTGGGTTTGGCAGATGTTATGTGTGGTGCTTTAGTAAAGCTGTTCGTAATCAAACTGATTGCTCTTGAACTCAACACTTTTCCAGCAGTAATTAGAAGCTTGATGTTGTTCTCTGGGTGCTGGCATTCCAGCTTGATAATGTCAGCAATGACATCAGCCTTAATGAAGTCATTAACTGCTCAAAACATGAACAGTGAGTTAACAAACTGATGCAAGCCTAAACAAACATGTCATCAAAGCTCAGCTAATGTCATTGCTTGGAGCAAAGCTTGTTTTTTCTTCCTCTCCCACTCTGTGTCATCTGTAGTGTTCATGTCACCACATCATCAAAAAAATTCAGGTTCAAGTTGGTCCTGTAAGTTTGAATCAGAAGTATGTGGACTTCTGTCAAGAGCAGAGGTCCACATACTTCAGATTGCTTCAGATTTAATTTTCAGGGATTACCGTAACCTGGATGAATGACAATCTTCACCACCAATCTTCACGCTAGTTCAAGCTAGCGTATAGTGACACAATTTAAGAAATGTGTGCTGCAAAGAATGGGAGGCCTGCTCAGTCTCACACACACTGACTCAAAGCAATATTGACAACTTAAAATCAGTTTAAATCATCTAATGAAGTTAACAGTTTTGTGTAAAATACGCAGTTTATACAGTCACGTGCGTATAGTGGTACCAAACTGAAAGACACTTGATCAAATAGAAAATATATTAAAAGCACAAAGAAACATCATATCATATAAGAAGCGGCCAGCCTGCATGTTTAAACACTGTTGAGATATTAACATATCATTACCTGTTTACCGCTGTTTTGTATGTTTCAGCTTCACACTCATAACAGCTGGTATGTAACTCTGACCAATCAAAGTATGACATTTGTTATATTATACAATACTGTAGTATCTGTTCAATGTTCAGTAGTTATTAATAACAAAAGCCATCAACACAAACAAACACAAGAATCATTTACCACGAAAGTGAAATGGAGCAGAAACATAAAGGACCAAAAAAAAAAAAAATTCAGCTAAATTGCAAGAAGTTCAAAATTCTTCTTTCCCTTTCGGCTTTTCCCTTCAGGGGTCACCACAGCGAATCAGTTGCCTAGGGGTAAGGGGAGACAATGACACCTGAAGTGTGTTCCGGACGTCCGGTCTACTCCACAGTTTGGTTTTCTTTATGGTCACTGCAGAAAATCCCGCTTCATAGAGACAGGAAGTTGGAAATGGAAGCAGGGTTTTCGATACTTTTTGGGCAATCTCTGCCTTGACTTTGATCCAGAACGTTGGCGCAGGTGTGGACGCCTAATTTAGGAGTAACGGCTGGTCACTTGACCAAGACCTGTCAAGAGGCACAGACGTATGCATTCGTCTGTGCGTCATTCCGCACAGACGTCACTTTTCAAAATAAAATATCTTTAGACTGTAAATCAATAATTAAAAAAAAAAAAGTCAAACATTCTGTGCCGCCCGATAACCTAATGTCCTGGGTCGCGACCCGGTGGTTGGACACCACTGCCATAGACGGATATAACAGAGAATTCGGTAATTTTTCAAAATAAAACATCTTTCAGACTCCAAAACAAATAACACGGAGGTAAATTATTTTTTCTTTTTGTGCGACCCGGTACCAAATGACCCATGGACCGGTACCGGTCCGTGGCCTGGGGGTTGGGGATCCCTGCTCATAACAGACAGTCTTCACGTTCTGTGATTTGCAAGTCACACACAGTACCTACAGAGACTACAGCCAGAGCAGAGCTGCCTGTTGCTGACCCACTCTCGCACACACACACAGACATTGACTGATCTCTGTGTGTGGCTTCACTGTAGCTCACGTTGCTTTCCTTAGGTTTTCTTCCGCTTGCCTCTATTTCGGTCTATATAAGGTTACTTGGTGAAATTGTTTCTTGTTTTGTTTTTTTCACACGTACGCGGTGCATTTCACCAGACAAAGCTGAAAACTGTGTCGCATTGGTTACAGCCTCCACTCCAGTGTTTTTTTTTTCTGTTAATAGTTTTTATAATAAACAATATAGCAACTTCTGATAAATCCATATCAATTTCAGACTTAAAAGTCCCGTCCATTCCGAGTACAGATACAGATAAAGATAATTTAGATGGTTGAACAGATACAGATAGTGGTGTACTCCCTCATCCCTATTAACTACACACACAAACATACCAGTGTTTGCATCATTTCTTTGGAGTGAGGGATGACCACTCGGAGGTCCGTCTTGCGGATGGAAGGGACCACGCTGTTCCCAGGAGGTGGAAGTGGTGGTGGAGATTTGGATGGTATGATCTTCCCCAAGCTGCCTCCACCAGAAGAACCAACAAAGCCATTGACTGAACACAGGTACAAGGTCATTTAGAAGGCGAAAATGAGGAATTTCCCCCAAAATTGAAGGGTTGATTGCTGGCTGATGACAATAATCTAAATGGACCAACAGGTCCACATGTGATGAATGTTAAAAAAAATTCAGTAAATAAACTGTTTATAGTTCTGGACATATAGATGGAGTTGTATTTTAAACATTATGCAGCTGCATGTAGAAATATATAAAAGGATTAAAATGCATACTAAAAACAGGGAAGGCCACGAGGTCAGGAGAAAGTACAGCAATATATTATACAAAGGATAATAACAATTTATTTATAGTTTTGCTCTTGACCTGACATAACAGTAGAGCTGATTAACACAGATGAGACTCGTTGTTTGAGGAGGAAGAGTGTGAAGAAGCAAGACAGCTTGTAGAAGACCCAGCAGTTAAGCTAACTGAACCAACATAAACTAGCATTTGAGCATAAACCTTTAAACAATCTGTCTTCCCTGTCCAAGGGAAGCTTTCCGCAACAGAAGCAGAGGGACTAAGGCTAAAGGTAACAGCAGCCCTCTCTGAATCTAAGGTGCCCTCTTCCAACCTCAGTGCTGTCACTGCCTTTCTTCCCAGGAACAGAAGCCAGAACGGCACTGAGTAAGGACCAGAACATCACCATCGTTCCAGCAGACAAAAGAAGATGCACGGCAATCCTGAACACAACAGATAACCACAAAAACGTAATGTCTCTACTTCAGCGACACAGGTATAAGACCCTGAAACACGACCCAACCAGCAGCTAAAAGAAACGTTACCCAACCAGCAGCTAGAAGAAAAAGGTTGTGGACTGCCTACAGAAGCTATAGAAGGAGGAAACCATTTGCTATACTATTGCCTGTACCCTGGAGAAGCCATACCATGCATATATGGCCTCCACAAAATTCATAAAGAAGGAGCCTGCCTCAGACCCATTGTCAGCAGCATCAACCCTGACCAGATTTGCCATCTTTTAGACCTCTGCCTAAACCCCACCTATTTCCAGTACAGAGGGAGCTTCTATAGGCAGAAACACGGATGTGCCATGGGCTCGCCGGTGTCTCCTATTGTGGCTAATCTGTACATGGAAGAAGTGGAACACAGGGGTCTGACCTTGTTCAACAGAACAACACCAGTACCTGCTTTTTGACTCTCACCATCCACTGGTGCACAAGCTTAGCGTCGTCAGGACCCTGCAAAACAGGGCTGACAAGCTACCAACCATTACCCAAGACCGGGTAAAAGAACACCAACACCAGAAAGGGGCACTGAAAACTTGTGGATATCCTGACTCGACTTTTGTTAAGGCTCACACAAGATCCAGAAAGGAGAATAACCCAGTGAGGACTGAAGAGAAGGAGAGCAAGCGTAACGCTATAGTGATCCCATGTGTCTGGAGTGTCTGAAAAACTGAAGAGGATCTTCAACAAACAGCAGGTTCCTGTGTATTTTAAGCCAGGCAATACCCTCAGACAAAGACTGGTCCACCCGAAAGACCCCACACCACAGTCAGAAGAGCAACCTGGTGTATGCAGTTAATTGCAACGAGGAATGCTTAGATGTCTACATAGGGGAAACCAAGCAACCACCACACAGATGCATGGCTCAACACAGAAGAGACAACTCATCAGGACAGGACTCAGCAGTCTTCCTTCACCTCAAGGAAGAAGGACACTTATTTCAGGATACCAATGTTCAGATCTTGGACAGGGAAGACAGATGGTTTGAGAGAAGAGTGAAAGCAGCCATCCATGTGAAAGTGGAGAAGCCATCTCTGAACAGGGCGGTGGTCTGCGACATCACCTTTCGCCCATTTACAATCAGGTCCTTTTCAAAACTCCCAAAAAGAATGTCTCAGCAGATTAACCCAGGTGATGTGTCTCGTGCCAATGACCCTCATTAGTATACAAAGGCTCGAGGAAACAACCCCCCTTTGACACCCCCATCAACAATCGTTGAGGAGCCAGACGGGTTTCACTCTACTCTCGTTGAAATGTGAATAGCACTGACCACACCCACAAGGACAATATGCTAGGATAAGACCAGCCACCTTTAGAACTGAAGAAGCCTCTTGGATGAGAGGCGAAACGTTTTCAAGAAACTTTTCTGAAGTCCAATGGATTGATTTAAACAGCTTTGGAGAGAGAGAGGGGGAGAGAGAAAGAGAAAGAAAGCAAAGGAGGGGGAGAGACAGAGATACATACCAACAGATCCAGACCCATTTTGCAGAACCAGGTCAGTACCCTGGAGGCCACCTATGGATAGACAAACACACACACACACAAACATACATATATGTGTGCATTTCTTTGTCTTCCGTAATATTTTGCTCTTTGTGTTTACTCACTCTCTAAATTTAGGACCCATTCATTCCAGGGTCATCCTCTACGTTTGTAAATACACACAGTGAGTTACCCATGGATTATCAAGCACACCCATGTACATACCTGCGCTTCCAGTGCTGGGGGGTCTCTGTGGAGAGTGTCTGTGAAGGTGTGTGTGAGGTGGGGGCAGAATCCCACTATCAGCCAGAGCTGCCGTTGCAGCAGCTAGAGCTTGAGAGGTCGCACCTCCTCCTCCCCCTTCTTCTCCTCCACCACTATATGACATGTTGCCTGGTGCTGCACGCATGAAGTTCTGCTGTTGAAGACCTGTGGACTGGACAGGAAGTGACAGATAGAGACATATTTGAATGACCTTGATTGATATCAGACGACAATATCTGCTGTTTTAGCCCACATATGTCAAACTCAAGGCACACGGGCGAGATCTGGCCCGTGGCGAATTATTTATGGCCCGCTGGATGATTTTTAATTACTATCAGAACTGGCCCGCAGGCCACATCGGCCCGCTGGTGTTTTGCATGCACCAAAACTACATTCCCCACAATGCAACTGTAGCGGAAGTCACTGCAGAGCATCAAGCGGGATTTGGATTTAATCGTTTATTAGCAGGGCGGCATGGTGGTGCAGTGGGTAGCGCTGTCGCCATACAGCAAGGCGGTTCCAGGTTTGCGTCCCACTCTGTGCGGTGCTTGCATGTTCGCCCCATGCCTGCGTGGGTTCTCTCCAGGTTCTCTGGCTTCCTCCCACCTCCAAAAACATGCGCTTCAGGTTAATCGACCGTTCCCAAATAGGAATGAGTGTGTGCGTGGTTGTTTGTCTCTGTGTGGCTCCACGGTGCACTGGCCCGGAGTTTCCCCCGCCTCACGCCCTAAGCCACCTGGGATATGCTCAAGCTTCCCATGACCCGTGACAGCGGATGAAGTGGTCTTGACAATGGATGGACGGATGTTTATCAGCAGTCAGAGAAGAGGTTGACTTTAGCCACTCCCCTCCTCAAAAGGAAGGTGGACGCTGAGAGCAGAGGGTTTCAAGCCAGT
Source organism: Antennarius maculatus (assembly GCA_013358685.1). Classification (NCBI taxonomy): domain Eukaryota; kingdom Metazoa; phylum Chordata; class Actinopteri; order Lophiiformes; family Antennariidae; genus Antennarius; species Antennarius maculatus. Next base: position 23,314,734 of record CM023606.1, read on the forward strand.
TGGTAGTCAGTGTGTATGTTCAAAGAGGTAAAAGGTAAACCTGTGTGTCTTCTGCTGAGTTTGCACGTTTCATCCCCGACACAATGCCCCAACGATGCATCAAAGCTGCACAGACGCTCTCTGTTTCGTAACACAGACCTGTGTGAACAATTGTTCTCTCTGATGAAGCTGAACAAAACATCACACAGGAGCCGTCTGACTGATAAACACCTTCACTAAATCCTGAGGATTTCCTCAGCTCAGAATCAGACCCTGAACATTCATGAACTTGTACGAAAGATGAGACAACATGAAATATCAGGGTCAGCCTCATACAAGTGAACATCACAGAGCAGTAATGTATTTTTAGTTTTAAATTCAGTTAAATTTTTACATTTGTTTCTACAAGACATGATGTCACTTTGAAGGAAGTATTGTTTTGTCTGTGTGCCATAGATTTTTGTATTTTATTTATTCATATTTATTTCAGTTGAATGGACTCTGGGAAAATTGCAGATAAGAACCATGACAAAGGATACGACTGATTTTATTTTATTTATTTTACTATTTGAAAGCAGTGATTGGTAGGATTGTAGAGCAGCACAATAATTTTTAAAGATGTTATAATTTTTTTGCACAGTACTGCATTATTATTGTGTATTCACAATATTATTATTGCTCATGCAATAATGCATGCACAATAATGTGTTATCAGTTTAGAATGCATGCAATTTCATTTATGAATTTATCTTGATATTAAGGAACATATTTTGTTTTTGAAGGACATTTACCTTTTTGCTGTTTTTTCTTGTTGAAAAGGTTTCCCCTTGAAATTACTGACAGAGCCACAACAAAATATTGCTTAATTTATTAAATCATTAAATAATTTACAATGTGTTAGCTCTTGGTTCAATAGGCTATGTTTTAAAAAACATTGAACCAGTCCGGCCCTCGGTTTGTAGCGAACATATAAATACTGCATATTAAGGCAGACACAATTCATTGTTTACTACACTGTAACTGTAACAATACAACTGATGTGAACAAATGCAACTTACAATTTTATGACCCTTCATCATGTTGTCAAAATCCTCATTAATCTTTTTGTATTTCTCCTCGGTGCTGGGGGTGAGGACATAAGAGCCATCAGCATCAGGGCTGTCACAGCTTCTGTGCTCCTTCTTGTTCAGGGCCTGTGGGTGAAACAAATGTAAGGGGACAAAATTGGGTAAATAAAAACATGAAAATGTTGCTAAAAAGCACAAAATAAATAAATAAATAAAAAGGATTAAGTGCTTCATCAGGCACAATAAGCCATTTTCTTGTAGATCACCTGAATAGACAGTACAAATAATACACGTTCAAAATTGACAGGATAAAAACTTGAGTTTCAAAGTAATTAATACTGTTTATCTATGTCAAAGTGAGGTACTGCAGAATACATGTTGTGTGTGGTTCTGGTTCTTTCTCATTTAATATATGGTTAAGTAGCAGGAAGGAAGACCCACTAACATGGATAGAAATCAGATTTCATTCTCTAGAGATTCGTGGTATACAGACGCTTCCTGAACACTGGAGCCATATATTCATTTTTGAAAGCCTGTAAATAAAAAGCACTGATGGCATTAATCTGTGCAATAACATTTTTGTGGGCAAACATTTTTTTTTAATGAGTTCAGAGTTGCTCAACAACATTGCAGTTACCTGTCTCCCTGATCACATTAGCTGTAGTTGTCCAATCATCTGGGAGCACCTCCTGACCATCCAGAGCCTGTCTTAACTCCTTCCTAAAAGTCCTGCAACACTCTTCCTTTTTAAGCTTCCACCATTTTGTCCTCTGCTCTGCCTCCACCCTCTCTCCCCCCTTTTCATCTTCATCACCACCAGAGTCATCCTACACACAACCATCCTACGCTGTTTGGCTACACTCTTGCCTACCACGACTTTGCAGTCACTGATCTCCTTCAGATTACACCTTCTACACAAGATGTAGTCTACCAGTGTAGACCTACCTCCACTCTTATAGGTCACCTTATGTTCCTGCCTCTTCTGGAAAAAAGTATTCACTATAGCTATTTCCATCCTTTTTGCAAAGTCACCCACCATCTGTCCTTCTGCATTCCTCTCCTGGATGCCAAACCTGCCCATCACTTCCTCATCACCTCTGTTTCCTGCACCAACATGTCCATTGAAGTCTGCACCAATGATAACTCTCTGTCACTTCTAGGTATGCTCTGCATCACTTCATCGAAGTCCAACCATAATTTCTCCTTCACCTCCAGCTCACATCGTACCTGTGGAGCATACCCAATAACAACATTGACCATCACACCTTCGATTTCTAGCTTCAGACTCATCACTCTATCCGACACTCTTTTTACCTCCAGGACATTCCTAACAAACTCTTCCTTTATGATAATTCCTACTCTATTTCTCTTCATATCTACACCATGGTAGAACAACTTAAATCCTGCTCCTAAACTTCTACCTTTCCACCTGGTCTCCTGGACACACAGTATGTCTACCTTCCTCCTCTGCATCATGTCAACCAACTCTCTACCTTTTCCTGTCATAGTTCCAACATTCAACGTCCCTACTCTCAGTCCTATACTACTGGCGTTCCTCTTCTCTCTCTTCCTACAAACACATTTTCCTGTTCTCCTTCTTCGACCAACAGTAGTCCAATTTCCACCGGTACCCTGTAGGTGAACAGCACCGATGACGGTGCTGTTCACCTACAGGGTGAACAGCACTTCCTGACACAACCCTCTGTATTTACCTGTATACGGGCTTCGGACCGGCACAATAAGACACTGGCTTGTGCCCTCTGCAGCTACATTATATATCTAACCCTGTCTACATATTCAAAACAATGAATTGCATATTCCAACAATCTCTCAATGACATAATGAAATAAATAACATAACACGTAATTAAAAAGAGATTAAAATGGATGAACAAAACTAAAAATGAAAATAAACCCAGAATACTGCCACTCAAAATCACCCCTGTATCCAGTAAAAATGACATATTTAACAGCTGAATGTGAAATCCAATTAACTATGCTCACTGAACTTGGGCAGGTGACAGCTCCAAATGCTAAATGTCAAAGTATACCAGAACAAATGCCTGAACAGCGAGGGAGTAAAAGGCTCCCAGCGTGTAGCCACCAGTTTTTTGCTAGAGTAAGATCCAGTCAGTGGTCTGTCTTTCATCCAGTGTCAGACCAAGACAAATCATTTTGAGTAAGGAAAGTGGGTGAGCAAGGGAGAACAATCCAAAACATGTTGAAAGGGTTAGCCACAACTGTTTTTTAAACTGCAATGTAATGTATACAAAGAGGAAACAAGGTCATCAATCATCAATCAGTTTTTTCGGTACATAATATGTGCAATGTCTTTACTTCTGGTTTGGGCTTCAGGAATTTGAACCTATGTTAATCCAAATTTTGTTCCAGTCCCACACAAAGAGACAGACACACATTTTCTGAACTATGTGTAACTTTCTACCGATGCTTGTATATATGGCCTGAAACATATTATTAGGCTATTTGTGTGTTTTCATTTTTATATACAGTATTTACTGTTTTTTTTAGAGCTCTGAAAAAAGTACTGTATAATAACGAGAACAAAACCATAAGGCAACACAACAAAAAAACTATTGACCCTTATACACATCTTACAAATTCTGCGCAGACATGCAAATACTTTATAAATCATAATGATAATGGCCTCCACTGACTGATTTATGTGCAATTGTTTATTCTGTAAAACACTTTAATATATTGCTTAAACAGGAACAGCTGCTCAAGTGATGCCTGATCAAAATAACATTTCCATGTACAGCGTGCATTATTGTTCTTAGAGTCTGTTGGACTTCATGATCTTTGAAAATGTGTAACAGACAGAAGCTGGTCTGAGAAGAACAGATATTAACAGTTGAACTTCTCTACAGACACGCTGCTCCACATCCTGCTTTACCCGTCTGTATTTAAGCCAGCCTTTTATAACACTGTGGACTGAAGTAAGCAGATATTTTTATTGCAGACTAGAGACAATGTTTGGTTTGGCTAGATGTTAATGATGGTGTAGGGTGGATAGACAGGGAAATAAAAGGCAGTTTGCTAATGCATCCCTGAACGCCTTCCATCTACAGAGAGTCGTACCACGATCAACAGAGCAGCTTAGACCAATAAACAGCAGTACAAAAAGGATGTCCTCAACACCTGAGCTTAATGTCAGCCCAGGTTGAGTTAGATGGAGGCTGGGGTTATACAAGGTTAAGGCCTATCAAATTATCCATGACTGCTCCATGTTTTGGACTGTATGTATAAAGCAAATTTATTTTGTGATGATGCATTTTAAAATGTTAAAACTCTGTAACATTTATTGTAATCCATCTAAAGCACAATTTCCACTGTAATGAAATTAAATCAAGTGAAGAACTGGCATTGTTTAGGAAGATGAAGCTTCCATCATTTGTTAACTTTAGAGCTTGGATACATGAAGCGATGGATTAATGTTTACAGCACCCATGAGGAGATTATGGACCAATCAAATCAGACTGACATCAAGTCTGAATGATGACATAATTTCTCTGCTAACCATCAGCTCATCTATGCTCCTCCTTAAATTACAAAGTCACAGCGTGAAAACGGACACATGGACACTCACAGCAGCTGACTGTCCACCACATGTTGCCTGCATTCCCAGACATTAGTAGTTACTACAAGTTCTAAACAAGCTTGTGAGAATATTTTCACCACAGACTTGAAGCTACAGTTTAACAACCAGTGACCGCTCAATTAATGCCTGAACACAAATTTAGCCAGCAAACGTCACTTGGGCCACTTTAAATTTCCAGTTTACTGGTGGATCCATTATGTGGCAATTATGCTATTTTGTGCAGTTATAGGATAGTGAAAAGTGTAACAGCAGTTTTACAGCTGTCATAATATCCAACTTTAAAACTCTGACCTTATACATGCATTAATTAAAATTATACTTCTTATTTTTTTGATAGGAAACTGAAGTAAAAGCATCAGTCGAACAAATATTTTTCTTAAATGAACACCTTATACATAGAAAAAATATTTTAAACAATTCGTAAAAAAGAGCTTGTCAATTGATTGGCTGTGTACTGGTAGGAATCTTTTTACAGTGTAACAAAATTAATACATTGTTTCTGACTTTTTGTTAAGTAATTGCTTCTTCTGTCTCTGTTGATGTGGTAATGCATAATAATGCCATCTACTTTTGTGACTTAGGACGTAACATAAAATGAACAATTGCCACAAACAATTAAATGTATTAACTAGGGCTGTCACTTTAACGCGTTAATTAGATTAATTAATTACGCTGCAAATTAACGCAATTAATCGCGAGTGGCAAGTCAATGCGCAAGCATTTTAAATTTGGCCCATTGAGGGACCCGTAGGCTGCAGTGACTTCACTTCCTACCTGCGCCACTAGTCAAATGCAGAGTGACTGACAACAAACATGGACGCTACACAGGAGAGCGAGGCAAGCCCACTCGGACCTTTGGGCGTAAAGTTTATTTATAAATAGAACAAAGACGGGACTATCAACAAAAACGCAGTGATTCTGCGCTGCCAATCTGCGCTGTAGACCCTCCGTCAGTCTGTCCCAGGGCAGCTGTGGCTACACACGTAGCCCTGGGCTACACACGTAGCCCTGGGCTACGTGTGTAGCCCAGGGCTACATCACCAAGTATGAATGGTGATGTAGCGCTCCTCATTCATCACCAAGTATGAATGAGGAGCGAATGAATAATGGATCCGATGTAAAGCGTCTTTGAGTGTCCAGAAAAGCGCTATATAAATCTAATCCATTATCATTATTATTATTATTGTTGTTATTATAATTATACCTTTTGTAAAAGAGAATTTTCACATCACCGAAGCAGCTCCAGCCTAACGTATCATTTACATGCAAAACATGTCAAGGACACAGAGTTGAACGTTAGCTTACCCTTTAGCCTTATTTAGAGGCATGTTATACTATTGATTTTGAATTGCTTTATTGAGTCAACTTTACTATTCATTTTGATTGAGAGTTTGCTTATATGCCTATTTGAGACTGTTGACATGTGATCTCATACGTAAGACGCGGTGTTTTATATGTAATGGGCGTGTGTGAATAAATGAGTGTGGTTATTGTTCCGTTCAAGGTGACTGGTGCGAGTGAAGTGTGCTTCCTTTGGTAAAATATTAAATATAGCAAAGTAGAGTCCACCGACGATGACTGCGCCAACAGGTTATGGGCCCAGACGAGAGGTCGGCAGCCGGTGGCAAAGACTGTGCTTTGACAGAGATGAAAAGAATTACGATTTGTGGGAAATGAAACTGTTGGGGCATCTGCGGCTAATGGGGCTAAAAGAGACAATGCTAACAGAGCCCGACGAGGACAACGTGGAGGAGGACACCACGAAAAATGAAGGAGCATACGCTGAGCTGATACAGTTTCTGGATGATAAAAGCTTGTCTCTGATTATGAGAGACGCAGCCGACAATGGAAGAAAAGCTCTTCAGATATTACGAGACCATTATGCGGGTAAGGGAAAACCTTGTGTAATTAGCCTGTATACTGAGCTAACATCCCTGCAGAAAACAAAAAGTGAGAGTGTGACTGACTATGTTATTTGGGCCGAGTCGGCGATTACAGCACTGAGATGGACGGACTTTTGATTGCGATGGTTTTGAAAGGCTTACCAGAGGCATACAAGCCATTTACCATACACATCACTCAAGGAGATGATAAAATGACTTTTCCGGAGTTCAAAACCAAGTTAAGGAGTTTTGAAGACACAAAAGTTTTGTGCGGGTTGTGAGGACAACGTAATGAAAGTGGTCGCTCCTGCTTCAGCTTGGAGAGGTAGAGAGAAAAAAGCGTCTCCCGACATGACATGTTATACTTGTGGCGGGAAGGGACATAAAGCATGGGCATGTCCAAAGGACCGCCAGCATAGAAGATGGTGTGGCTACTGCAAGGGCTCAACACACAACGATGCATCATGTTGACGCAAGAAAAGGGACAACGTGAAACAAGCAGCAGATGAAGAATGTGATGAACAATCTTATGCATTCAAAGTCAGTGAATGTCGGCTTGTTGGCCTGAAGCATAAAGGACTCATGGTCGACACTGGAGCAACTTCACACATAGTCACAGATATTAAAAAGGTTCAAAAGATTTGATAACACTTTCCAGCCTGAAAAGCACACGGTTGAATTGGCTGATGGCACAAGAGCAAGCGGCGTGGCGCAGAGGAGAGGTGACGCTGAAGTGATGCTGGTGGATCGTGAGGGTAAACAAGCCAAGGCTACACTGAAGAAAGCGCTGTATGTCCCGACGTACCCTCAGGACATCTTCTCTGTAAAGGCTGCAACAAGCAATGGAGCTAAAGTTAACTTCAGTCAAGGTTGCAACGAACTCATTCACAAAAGTGGAAAAAGGTTTGATATTAAAGAGTACAACAGACTTTATTATTTGAACACCATATGTGATGAGACTAATGATAATTGTAACAGTTGTCATGATATTCAGACTTGGCATAAGATCCTTGGACACTGCAATTATGATGATGTTTCCAAGTTGCAGGATGTTGTAGAGGGAATGCAGATTAAGGGTAAGTTGGATAAGTCCAAACTGAGTTGTGAAATCTGCACACAGGGAAAATTTGTTCAAACTAGAAATAAGGAACAAGATGCACGAGCAAAAGCAGTACTTGAACTAGTGCACACAGATTTAGCAGGTCCTATTACTCCAGTCGCTAAAGACGGATTCAAATATGCTTTAGCATTTACTGATGACTACTCAGGTACAGTATTTGTGTACTTCCTTAAAGCTAAAAGTTACACTGCGACAGCTACTGAAAGGTTTCTGGCTGATGTAGCCCCTCATGGGAGTGTGAAATGCATTAGATCAGATAATGGAACGGAGCTCACAGGGAAAGAATTCCAGTCACTGCTTAACAGAAACGGCATAAGACATGAATCCTCAGCACTAGGGATGAGCGAGTACACCACTATCTGTATCTGTTCAACCAACTAGATTATCTGTATCCGTATCTGTATTTGAAATGGGCGGGGCTTAACCCAGAAGTGGGTGTGGTTTGACCAGAAATGGGTGCGTCTTAAATCACCACATTGTTTTAAGTCTAAAATTGATATGGATTGATCACAAGTTGCTGTATTTTTGCTTATTTTCAAACTATTTACAGAACAGCCTCAAAATTGAAATTCAAATAAATGTTTTTGATCACAAAAGTAAGAACTATTTAGAGAACAAGTTTTTTATGGAACTGAGTCAGAACATGAATATTCTTAAGTCTATGAATGAATATTTACCGAAGAGCCTCAGAATTGAGATTCAACGCTTTTGATCACAATAGTAAAGGAACTATATACAGTATAGAACGAGTAAACACAAAGTACATGAATGAAGTGCATGCAATAAAAAAAAGTAATTAACTACAAAGTATGCATGAACAAGAATTGTCATACTCAACAAAACTTTTTAATTTTTTAAATTCTTTTTCACTTAAATTTTTTTCTAGTACTTTTTTTTCAATTATTTATTTTTAGTACCTAATGCTATTGCCATTTTTTTTTCACGTAAAGTTAAACAATATTGATTATGGTGTGTGTGTGTGTGTGTGCGCACGCGCGCGTGCTATGTCTCAGTTAAAATATTAAGTATAGACATTGTTATTTTGAGTTTAGAACAGGTAAAAAAAAAATAAAAAAAGACTTTAACCACTGAGGCGGTGGTTAAATGCACACGTACGTGCAACAACAAAAAAACAAAGTTCACCACATGACCAAACACCAAAATAGAGGCAAGCTGAAGAAAATCTAATAAGGACGTGAGCAACAGTGAAGCCACGAACAGAGAGATCAGTAACTGCGTGTACCGGAGACAGGGAGTGGGACAGGGAAACTCTGCTCTAACTGCAGTCTGTAGGGAGGGGCGGGAACTACGTGTGACTGGCCAATCACAGAGCGTGAAAACAGTCCGGCTGATTTTCCTTCAGTCCGATCACCAGTAATAATGGGCTTTATTCGTATTCATACTCGTCAAAATGCATTATCAGTACCGGATACTCGTATGAAACGAGTATTCGGCTCAGCCCTACTCAGCACTGTATTCGCCACATCAAAACGGCACGGCTGAGAGAAATTGGCGAACCTTATTTGACATGGCAAGGTGCATGCTCATTGAAAGTGGCCTACCAAAAGAGTTGTGGACGTACGCTGTAATGACTGCTGCGGCTATCCGCAACAGATGTTTTAATGGCAGGACAAAGCAAACTCCATTTTACATGTTAACTGGGAAGAAACCTAACTTATCTAGGATGAGAGTTTTTGGGTCTACGTGCTATACATACAGACATGACAAGAAGAAATTGGACTCACAGTGTGATAAAGGAATTTTTGTGGGATATGACAAAAACAGTCCATCATATCTGGTTTATTACCCAGATACAAAGAAGGTCCTAAAACACAGACTTATTAAGTGTGTCACAAAGAATGTTACTGAACATGAAACCCAGACAGAACGGACAATGACGTGATGATATTGACAGAAAGACAGACGAAGTCCTCCATGTCAGGTGCCGATGTAACTGACCAGAGTAAAGAAATAGAAGGAGTATCTCAGACAGGAACTGATAGCCAGACTATTCAGATTGAGGGAGAAGGTCATGAGCCTCGCTACCCTAGAAGAGATAGGAAAACTCCTGGGTACCTCTCTGATTATGTATCTGAACTGAATGACCAGATGTTGACAAATATTGACTATTGCTGTAGAATGTACGATGTACCACAGACTTACCAAGAAGCTATAAATTCACCAAAGGCAGATATTTGGGCTAATGCTATGAAAGAGGAAATGGATTCTCTCAGGGAGAACGACACTTTTACACTGACTCATCTACCAGAGGGCAAACATGCAGTGGGGGGTAGGTGGGTCTATGCGATCAAGGATAATGCTGATATGACAAAGACCTACAAAGCCAGATATGTTGCCAAAGGTTATAACCGAGTAATGGGAGTAGACTACAAGGAGACTTTTTCTCCAACTGCAAGTCTAACATCAATTCGTGCTTTAATGCAAGTGGCAGCACACAACGACCTTAACTTGCATCAAATGGATGTTAAGACTGACTGCATATCTACATGCTCCTATTGACTGTGAAGTATACATGAAACAACCAGAGGGATTTGAACAACCCTCAGACACAGGTGAAGAACAAGTCTGCAAACTGAACAAGTCATTGAATGGATTAAAGCAATCCGGTAGAAATTGGAACCAAATGTTGAGTGACTATTTAAATGAAAATGGTTTTGTGCAAAATTCAGCTGACCACTGTGTATAAGGTAACTGGAAAAGAAAGGGCAATACTGATCATATGGGTTGATGACTTCATTGTTTCTGCAACGAATGATGGTTGACGGCAAATGACGGCAATGATGGTTGACGGCAAAATTCAAGATGAAAGACCTTGGGAAACTAAGACATTTCTTAGGTATTGACTTTGAACAAAGGGATTGTGACAATGAGCCAAAGCAAATACATCTTGAAAGTACTGGACAGGTTTGGTATGATGGAATGTAAATCAAGGTCAACGCCATGTGAGCAGAAACTAGATCATTACGGTGATGCTGAGCCTGTTGATGCAAAAATGTATCGTGAGATGGTGGGAAGCCTCATTTACATAATGACATGTACAAGGCCTGATTTAAGTTGGATAGTAAGCAAGTTATCACAGCATTTATCTGAGCCAAATGAGAAACACTGGTTAACAGCTAAGCATGTGATAAGGTACTTAAAGGGGACAATTGATCACAAACTATGATACAAAAAAAGTGATTCAAATTTGAAACTTGTTGCATATAACGATTCTGATTGGGCAGCTGATTTGGGTGACAGGCGAAGCACCACCGGATATTGTGTCAGCTTAACTGACAATGGTCCGCCTATTTCATGGAAATCAAAGAAACAGATCACTGTTGCCTTATCTACATGTGAAGCTGAATACATGGCATTGGCTGCAACCACACAAGAGAGTCTGTATCTTATACAGTTAATGAATGGGTTGGAAAATGACTGTCAGTCGGTAGTGACAATTTTTGAGGATAATCAAGGGGCAATCGCTCTTTCCAAAGATCCAGTGAACCAACAAAGGAGTAAACATATCGACATACGATATCACTTTGTTCGTTCAGCTCTCAATGATGGGAAAATAAAAAAAGAATATTGTCCCACTGAGAACATGGTTGCAGATGTTGTGACTAAACCAATAACAAAGTTCAAAATAGAAAAAATTGTAACTTACCTGTTTGGTATGTAAAGGTCTATAGACATGTAAGCATTTGGAAATTGTTGTTTATAGAAAAATGTTGTAAGATGATGTACAGCATGAGATCAAGTGGGGGTGTTGACATGTGATCTCATACGTCATACGTAAGACGCAGTGTTTTATATGTAATGGGTGTGTGTGAATAAATGAGCGTGGTTATTGTTCCGGTCAAGGTGACTGATGCGAGTGAAGTGTGTTTCCTTTGGTAAAATATTAAATATAACAAAGTAGAGTCCACCGACGATGACTGATAATGACGATAATGATCTCTCACTTTAGAAACGGTGGGGAGAATAATAGTAACAATATAAAAATGACAATAATATTTTAAGTCAAAATGGTCACCGAGCGAGCCGACTACAGATGAGTGATGAACAGCAGTTATTACTATGTAACAAATAGGCCTATTTAACCAACTGTAACAGTTATTAAAAATGGTAACAAATATGCTACTCCGCCACAAAGAATCAAAATAACATAGGCCCAAGTTCAACATCATGTTTTCTCTTTCGAGTACAAGTCTCATTGTGTTCTTTACCCCCTTCTCCCGATGAAGTGAGTTTTCTGTGTTCTGCGCTCCTCATTTTCTGTTTCCCCTGTCTCGTCATCATCACTATCTTTTTCCTGCTCAATTTCTTCAGCCTGGTAGACTGCACAGCTCTCAGTTGTGGCCAATGTATCCTGTCCTCTTTCATTTCTCCCAGATTTAATACCGGACAGACTGCCCGTTTTAATATTATTCATATTATTGTTGCTCCTATCACAACAAGCTAGCACGTAGCTAGGAGAAAGCCAAGTGCATTTTGCATATTTTTTTTTTATTTAAAATTTTCCCAAAACGTTTTTTAATTGAAAATTACAAATGATTTCCGTGAATGAATTTAAATATTTAGACTGTTAATCCTCCATTAAAAAGTGTTTAAATTACTTATTTAATTATTTATGTATTTCAAGATGCTTTGGGAGTATGGGGTACCGAACCCCTTGATAAGGGCTGTTCGGTCCCTGTACGACAGATGTCAGAGTTTGGTCCGCATTGCCGGCAGTAAGTCGGATTCGTTTACAGTGAGGGTTGACATTCGCCAAGGCTGCCCTTTGTCACCGATTCTGTTCATAACTTTTATGGACAGAATTTCTAGGCGCAGCCAAGGCGTTGAGGGTGTCCGGTTTGGTGGCCTCAGTATTGCGTCTCTGCTTTTTGCAGATGACGTGGTGCTGTTGGCTTCATCAAGCCGTGATCTCCAACTCTCACTGGAGCGGTTTGCAGCCGAGTGTGAAGCGGCTGGGATGAGAATCAGCACCTCCAAATCTGAACCATGGTCCTCAGTCGGAAAAGGGTGGAGGGGTGAACAACCTCCCCATATCTCTTATGGGAAGAAAAGCAACTGTTAAAATGAAAATATTACCTCAAATTAACTACCTTTTTTCGATGATCCCATTTAAACCGACATCAAAGTGGTTCCAATCATTAGATTCTGCCATTGGTAAATTCTATTCAAAAAACAAGAAAGCTAAAATTAGCCTGACAACACTCCAGAAAAAGAAATCTTAAGGTGGTTTGGATGCACCCAACTTTATGCATTACTACTTAGCAAACCAACTACAGTGTCTGATCAAGTGGATCCATCCACATGAGGACTACAACTCCTGGCTGCAGCTAGAGCAGAGAGACTGTAATCACATCAATCTCTCTGATCTTCCTTTTATAACCACAACCCTTAAACAACATCCTTGCTTCAAGAATCCTTTGATTGCCTCCACCTTGTCTGCTTCGTGGAAAGCTCTAGATTTTACAGGATCTCAGTTACACCCTGGCATACTCTCCCCAATTTGGCATAACCCAGACTTTATTAACAATAAAAAACCTCTTTATTTTAGCACATGGGCAAAGAAAGGGATCACCCACCTCCATCACCTTCTTCAAGATAATATACTAATGACATGTACAAAACTATTCGAAACATTTGAAATAAAAAATGGAAACTTTCTCCAATATCTGCAAATAAAGAAGACAATCATAAAAAGTATTCCAAAGCTTCAACCACCGTCATCACCACCTGATTTACAGCTACCTGAATTCACCAAATATATTACAAAGTTGTCCCCAAAACTTAGGAAAAATCTTTCAAAGATATATAGTTCACTCTCAAAAACTGGCTCGATACATCTACCAACCGCAAAATGGGAAACGGATTTAAACATATCATTAGACTATGACTCTTGGACCGAGATTTGTGGAAATACATTTAAGATGACAAAGAACTCTAACTTACAACTAATTCAATTTAAAGTACTTCATAGAGCCCATATAACACAACATAGATTATTTAAAATGGGTTTCTGTAAAACAGCTATATGCACCCAATGCACACAAAACACAATCGACACTTACTTTCATGCCCTTTGGCTATGTTCACCCGTCAATCAATTTTGGGTATCAGTTACTCAGAAACTGTCCTCTATGTTAGACTGCAGGATTCCACAATCTCCAAACATCCGCCTACTTGGCGATCTAACAGAAACGGCCTTACCTCACGCTCAGTTACAGCCCACACTTGTAGCTCTTGCCATTGCCAAGAAAACCATTTTGGTCAATTGTAAAGATAAAAAAAACCCTAAACATCATCCATTGGTTGAATCTCCTCATTGATCACATTTCGCTCGAGAAAATATCTGCTGCTCGAAAAAAACAATTGGCATCATTTACAGAAAAATGGTCTCCATTTATTAGATCTTTAAATATAAATTTTTAGCTTTCTCTTGCCTGTCAGCGTATGCTTCCATTCTCACACAACTGATATGTTTCTGAACATGCTATCTGCGCTCATGATCTGATCTGATGACTAACCTATGTCTCTTCTGCCACCTTATAGTGCAATGATGAATCTGGGACACCATGGATATGTACATGCACTAGGGGACCCCTCTCCATCTTACGCCTGGGTTTGCTCTCTGGACCTCTGGGGCCTGCCTGGCCCTGACTCCTCGCCCTGGCAGCTGTTGTATCAGTTGTCTCGCTCTTTGGGCCCTGGGGGTGCTGAGTTCCTGGGGTCTCTGGGGATTTGGGGGTGGCTGGGCCTGTCTCCTCTGGGGCGCTCTGGGTTGGCCTGTGGGGTGTGTGGTGGGTGGCCCATCCTGTTGCTCCTTTCTCCCGTCTCTGCTCCGCTTCATCCTCGTCTCTCCTCTCCTTTCTGCCCGCCTCTTCCCGTCCCTCTCCTGCCTCGTAGGGGTTGGGGGCCCTCCGCGTCCTTGGGGTTGGCTGGGGAGCTGGGTGTTCCCTCTCGGGGTGGTGGGCGGGGTTAGGGTGGGGTTGGGCGGAGGGATGACACACCCTATCACACGGTATCCGGGTGCGGCGGGGATTCCGGGTGGGCTGTGGGTTCAGTCTCCGTGTCGCTGTTTGCGGTGGGGGGTCTGCTGGGTGCTGCTGGGGCTGTTGCGCTGCGGGCTGGTGTGGCTGGCTGGAGATCGGGCTTTGTTGGTGGAGTGCCGTCTGCTGTCCGTTCATGGGCCCTGTTTTGTTGGGCCTGCGCTTGACCTTTGGTCTGGCTGGTGGACCAGTGGTGGCACTGGAAAATGCCTCAGTGCGTCGGGGGTGGGCTGGCTGCTGGCGGTTGGCCGGTGGTGTATGGCTGGCGGTGGTTGGTGGGCATATGTTGCGATGCCGGGGCACCTGGCCTGGTGTGTGTGGCTGGATCGTGGGCGGTGTGGCACCATTGGTTTGTTCAGTGGTTAGACGTGAGGGGGAGGGGGTGGGGTTGGTGGGGGGGGGGCTGGCTGTTCGGCAGCTACCTCCCCTGGGCGGTGTGGTGGCTTTTGGGCTACTCGCTGGCCTCGGTCCTGCGGGACTGGCCCTCTGTAGTCCGGTGGCCTTGCCTGGTGGGGCGGTGCATGCATCGCCTTCATTCCCCTCTGTGGTGCCGTGGTGGTGCATCTCTGGGTTGTTACTGTTGCGGGGCGGGTTGGTGGCCTGGGCCAGTTGCCAGTAGGTCATCGGTAGCTTTGGGGGACGCCAGGCGCCTGTGGCCTTGCCGGCGCCCTGGTGGTCTTGGCCGGGCCGTGTTGCGGGCTCGGGGTGGTTGACCAGCTGCGATCCTGGTCCTCCTCATGGCCCTGTTCATGTGGGCCGGGCCCGCACCAGATTGCCTCCTAATGTTCACTTCACATATCTCACACTGCACTATACATACAACTTTTAGGCACATGCAGGGCACAGTTAGGGCTTTGGGAATGGACGGGGGTGAGGGCAGTGGGCATGGTTGTGGGGCGGATTGCAGTGCTCTAGGGCGCTGTATCCTCCCCATATACGCCTCACTTGTCTCCCCCCATCCTCCAATTTTAATGCAACGTACACACACACACACTTTGGAGGGGGCCCTGCGATGATTGGAGTAGTCTGGACAGCGCTTGACTTCCCCTTCAAATTTTTAATGCACCACATCCAACACTAGGTAGCACAGGAACACAGGGTTGGGAGCTTCCTCGTCAGGGATCGAGGAAGCATAATAACAGGGAGGGTAGCGTAGACTCCACACAACATGGCGCTTCTGGTGGGGCGCGGCCCTCTGGGGCCTATGGCTGGGGAGGGGCTGTATGACCTGGGCCTGCGGCTCGGCTTGGGCTTGGGCTGCTGGGGGGTTGGGCTTGGTTGCGGGCGTTCTATGGCGGCCGAATTGTTGTTGGTGGCTGCTGGTTGTCGGTCGTGGCAGTTGATTCGCCACACGGCGGTGGGGACCAGGGATGTGGCGCTGTGGCTCTGATGTGGGGGTGGGGCGGTGTGTGGGCTGTCTGGCCTGGCCTGGGGGTCGGGCTGCGGGGGGATGGCCCGTGGATGCGGGGATGGTTGGGTGGTACGAAGTCGTCGCTGCGCTTGGGGGCGGGATGGTTGCTGGGCGGCTTGACTTCTCCCCCGCGGACCCTGTCTCCCATCTACCTGTGGGTGCTGCACGGCTCACCTGCTGGCCTATCGGGCGTGGCGCGTTAGGTTGGCTTTGTGGCATGTGCCTTGCCGCCGCTGTTGGCCGGGGATTTGCGGTTGGTGGCCGGCAGTTGGTTTACATTGCTGGGTGCTGGGGCGTGGGATGGCGTTGCCGTCGGTTTCCCGATGGACCTGGGCCATGGGCGGGGCTCGGCGTGGGGGCACCTGTGGGCGGGTTGGCTGCGGTGGGCCTCTGATAGGGCCTGGCATGGGCTGCCTCGGACGACCGGCGGTGTGCGGGGGCTGGCTGCCTCTGGTCGGCTTTCCAATTGTGGGCGGCGGCGCAGGGGGGCTTGCGGCCCGCTGGGGATCTCTGCCGTATCTGGAGGGTTGGTGTGGGCCCTATCTCTGGTCTGCCCGCGCTTGCGGGAGGCTTGACGGGCATGTGGGGTTGCAATACCCCATGTCCGGTCTAGGGGGGCTATGTAGGGGGGTGAGTCACATGTCGCCCGGTCACTGCGGCTGGCCCCTGGGGCTGCGGGGGGCATTCCTGTCCCCTGGGGTTGGGGGATTGGGCGGGGTGTGGGTGTGGTGGATGGGGGTAGGGGGTTGGGGGATGTGGCGGGGCGGGATGGGGGGGCCTCCTTGCCTCGTGCCGCTTGGGCCTGGCTGGTGCGCCCTGGCGGCCGCTGCCTCCTCTGGGTCCCCGGGTCTACGTGGTTCTCGGTATCCCCGGTGGCTCTTTGGGTGGTGGCTTCTTGATGCTCCTGGCTGCCGGGGTTGGGAGTGCTCACTTGGCATCGCCCTGTTGAGTTCTGGTAGCCTATCTGGGTGTTGGTTTCATCACACATGCATGTTGGGTCAGGGCTTACCAGCTCCTGTCGAGTCCAATAATTGAGAACCATTGGGTCCCGTCAGAACGTGATGAGTCTCACTTCAGTCATCACAATCTTATGCCCTCTATCTTCCTCCTACACTGGTTTCCTCTGGTGGCCTATTCTATACTATCAGGACCTCCACTAACCTGATGTTTTGTAACATTGATGTTGAGATATCCGTTCCAAGATAGAATAAAACATCCTAAACCTTTTTCACCCCAACAGCACTGCCTGTCTATCCACTACCTTGTTTATGTTCTCTCTCCTTGTCTCCTTTTTTCCTTCCCCCTTAACTCACAGGGGTGCAGCACCCCCCTCTCTGGCTCACAATAGGAAATTCTAATAAAGACTGACAATTTAGTTACCAGAGAGGATTGGTGACGGTCACATGCACGCATTAAAATATATAAAAGATTTTGCTGCAAGACTAAAATAAGCATTGATCTCATAAAAGGTTAACCCCCTTTTATGGGGTTAAACTATGAGAATACATGCAGACAAGACAAAAAAAAAAGGGTGGAGTGCCCTCTCCGGGTTGGGGATGAGATCCTGCCCCAAGTGGAGGAGTTCAAGTATCTCGGGGTCTCGTTCACGAGTGAGGGTACGCTGTAACGGGAGATTGACAGGCGGATCGGTGCAGCGTCTGCAGTGATGCGGACTCTGTATTGGTCCGTCGTGGTGAAGAAGGAGCTGAGCCGAAAGGCAAAGCTCTCGATTTACCAGTCGATCTACGTTCCTGCCCTCACCTATGGTCACGAGCTGTGGGTCGTGACCGAAAGAACGAGATCCCGGATACAAGCGGCCGAAATGAGTTTCCTCCGCAGGGTGTCCAGGCTCTCCCTTAGAGATAAGGTGAGAAGTTCGGTCATCCGCTGCTCCTCTGCATCGAGAGGAGCCAGATGAGGTGGCTCGGGCATCTGGTCAGGATGCTTCCTGGACGCCTCCCTGGTGAGGTGTTCCGGGCATGTCCTACCGGGAGGAGGCCCCGGAGACGACCCAGGACATGCTGGAGAGACTATGTCTCCCGGCTGGCCTGGGAACGCCTTGGGATTCTCCCGGAGGAGCTGGACGAAGTGGCTAGGGAGAAGGAAGTCTGGGCTTCCCTGCTTAAGCTGCTGCCCCTGCGACCCGACCCCGGATAAGCGGAAGAAAATGGATGGATGGATGGAAGATGCTCAGCTGCCATTACACTCGCGCACCCACTAGAGGCAGCTCGCGCACCACAGGGGGTGCGCGCACCACACTTTGGGAATCCCTGTCCTAGAATTCAAATTCTTTATTAGGGGGCCTTTAGCAGGTATGAGATTAAAATGCGATTAATTAGATTAATGAATTACAAATCCTGTAATTAATTAATTTTTTTAATCGCCTGACAGCACTAGTATTAACTAAAAAAACAATAGCATTTTTGAGAACACTACTATATCACAATCACAGATCCCAAACAGTGTGGTGCTGATCATGCTTATGGAGCCATCTGTGTGAAACTATATTATTTGAAGAAAAAAAATGACACTTTGCAAAAGAATGGCCTGACGCTAATATAGCATTTGTGTAAAGTACAGATAAAATGGTCTTAATATAATCTGACATATATGGTAAAGAAAAAAGGATTCCTGTGTTTTTTACAGTGTAAAATGAACAATTAAACAAGTCACATTTACACATTCATAATGCGTATGCTCAGAAAATATTGGCCTATCATCAGCAGTCACTGTCGAGTCAAATCAGCCATTAAATACCAATGGCAGATAAGTAGAGACACAAATGTTTGACTTTTCAATCTTTGTTTGGACTATCCACGACATTCACTTCTTTTTCATTAGAACAGTCTGATGAAATTGACCGATCTGTTCTGCTGCTGCACTGAAACAGTGCAGCAGAACTGTTCTGCTGCACTGAAACAGTTTAATCAGAGCATGCATCCCAAAGCCAAGTACTGCAATAGATAATCTGTATTTAGATTAGCATCACAGTGTTTTCAGTCTGTGAAAGCCTTTAAAATACTCACATGAGATTATTTTTAACTCTGGTGGTACTGTATATCTTAATGAGATGACATGAGCTTGGAGACAAACGACACTATGTAAAGTACAGCAATCGGCAATCATTGCAAATGATGTGACGTTAAATGAGCCAAATAATAACATATGGGAAGTTTTGTTTCTACATCAGGAGTTTGTTACTCTTTGAATTAGGTGTAAACTCTGCGTGACCTTCCTGTCATCTGTTACCAATCATGAGATCATCACTTCTGTAAAGGTTGTATACTATTGTCAGGGAATTTAAAATTTTGTCTTAAATATGAAGGAGTTTCAGCTCCTTTGAAAGCAGCTGTTTTCTTTAGGGGCCAGACAGGGGATAGACTAAGGGTACAGAGAGACATGGAGCAGACCTAGGAAAGAAGGGTCTTGTGGGATTTGGTCCAAGACCAACCATTCTACTGTATATGTGGCTCCACAGACGCTGGCTTAAAACACTACATCATGTACGAGCACTGAAAACTATCTTAAAGTGTGTGTTTATGGATCTGAGGTTGTGTATCTCCTTATCATTTCAAATGTCAAAGTGGGATTTGGTGGATCTCCAGAGGCATGTAGATCATTACCACCATGAGGCAAGGGCTGAAATGTTAAGCATCATAACATGAGGCCTATGTCGTTTCTGTTGGGACTGCATCAAAGACAAAATAAATCCTGCTCTTTCTCTGGGGTGAATCTTTTCCAGTTGGGTGTTTGTCCTACAGACTAGGAATAAGACAGACATGTGACTGTTTGTGTGATCTGATGCATCTTTGACAGATCGGCTCAGCACACAGACTTTCGAAGGCCGGTCCATGCGGTCCCAGAAACACATTGGATTGTTACAAGGCCCTGAATCACATCGGACCACATAACCCCTTCTGCTGTATGCCCCCCCACCCCCCCACACACACGTCAGTCAGCACTGTTCACTCTCTGTTCTTGTTCATCTCTGGGTCCATTGCACATCTTGGACAGTTGGACAGTTGTTTTTTTTAATTAAATTCTTCAACACACAAACCTGTTCCATTATTATGACAAAGGTAATCTGTCAGTGGGATTATCTGACCACTTAAGTCTTGGTAGATGTTTTAACTGGCAGAGAATTACCATGATAAGGAAATGTTCCTGGCTTCCATCTTTGTCTGAGCTGACATAACACTTTTATTTTCTCTATATGGAAACAATGTCATGTAGTGTCTTGAAAAAGACTTTCTTTGGTTTAAAGTTTACAATTTATCTAAAAGTTTGTTTTACTTAGAAATCAGTAACAATGAATATTACTCATTTAGACATTAAGTCTAACAACTAAAAACAAGGTTGAGGTTATATGACCGCTTGTTGCTGTGAATCCATGCACATGTAATGCTAGCTAAAATCTTTACTTAGGATATTACTCTGAAGCTAAACATAGTAATATGAACAAGAAGTACCTACTGGTGAAAATCAATACCGACAAAGAAAACTATAACCGAAGCTGCAATTCTACTATGAAAATACTATACTATATATCTATGAGAGGAAGAGGAACTAAACATTAATGTGCAGCTGCACTCACTGACAAAAAAAAACACATTGTCAATTTTACCTAAGGTCCAGAAAACCATATCATACACTAAACAAATCTTAACAATGTTACATCTACAGTAAATATGAAAGTAATACAAGATTTATTGGAAAGTTAACTTTCACCAAATTGTTTCAGATGTGTGTAGTCTCTCATGGATATCAGCTGGAGCAGTACGCAACTGTACATTTCTAGTACATCACAACCAAACACATGAAAGCTCTGACCACTTAGCACTGAGTTAACTGGCTGTCCAGGGAGTCCCCTTAATTAGCAACATGCTGCTCGCACAATCCAACCAGTACAGCTAGTTAAACTGGGATGCACAAAAGTAAACTCATGTGCCACTGATATCCTGAATTGCAGCATAACTGTTAACTGATATCTTATTCTACAGCTCTTTGTACAGAGGTTCCGAAAAAAAGACAAGGACGACCTTTTTTTTTTTTTTTTAATCCTAACCCTTTCTAACACAATTATTTATTCTGAGTAAACGGACACCTCAGTGGATGGATTCAGGAACAACAGAACAATACCATTTTGAAAGTGACATTTGACATTTGGTTTGTGTAGCTTTTTTTTTGTAGCATCATTTACCTTCCCTGCTTGAGCCCTTTTGTTTGAAGGTTAGGGACCCATCAGACCTCACACACTGAACATACTCTTAGTATAGTTTCCTTTTTTATGAGTAAGTTAGTAACTACTACCAACTGCTTTACAAATCTCAAAATACCCCATCAAAATGGGAACTCCCATTCTTCATAACTGCATTATAGACTTGGACCTTTTTTACAGATGTTGATTCAAAACTGTTGCCATGTCCACTGTTGGCTCAGGAGTGGGATAGCAATGACTGTCATTCTCTCTTTGAAAGTTTTTCATAGTACAGGGCTAGTGAGGACGTGTTAAAAAATAGGTGGGTGGGGTACTTTGTATTTTCATACTACACAATATGACACAATAATTCCACACAACAGCCAAAAAGCTAAAAGAGTGTCTGCTAGTCATAAGCTCTATGGGAACAGTCCATCAAATGGTTCCAGCGATAGCGGCATGGAGAAAGGCCCGTTTATTTATTTTTGGCAAAGATTATTGGCAAACTAGTTACACAAGAAACAACAATGAATCAAAAGGAGCTTTTAGCAAAGCTCTTCCAACTTCGGAAATCTGATGCAACCAGTTGAGTATCACTATACACAATCAAATTTCATGTTTAATGTTGCAAATGGACTGATCAACATGTGTAAGAGCAATATCTTACCACCCAGACTGTGTTGTATTAACTTGTCCAGCTGAATCACATTAGTGGGAAAAAACAAATACAGAGGCAAATTAAGGCTGGCTAGACCAGTAGTCTGCAAAGATGACACAGGTGCATTCTCATGGTTTACAGCAGGAGAGGAAACAATGATTGTCCTATTTCAAATTATCATGGACAATACCAATAATGTATGTAAACATCCTCCATCACTCCATCTGTGACGATGTTTTATGCATTCAGGGGTTGTGGTCCCGAGAGAGGCTCTCCTGGTTCACATGCAACCTCTTGTTCATCGTTAAGTCTGAATGCAATTTACAGTCCAGCAAGACCTTCACAGACCCTTCAGGTTTTAACTTCCATAAAGAAAACAATGATTTACCAGAGAGGTACAGTGTAATTTCATTTTGCTATCGGACACTGAGACAAAGCACGGTGCAGCTGGACTGGAGTCTCATGAAACAAACTAGAATACGGATTTGATTTTTATTTTCTGAAAGGGAGACTCGGCATTTAAAAACAATCAAAACGCGAAGTTCAGCTCATTTTACATTTGACAAGTTTATATTTGGTAGAGAACAGCTGTGTGTGTTTGACTACATAAACACTACGAACATGACTCATGATGACTGCTCACAATGAGTATGTACTGTGAGAGACAGGATAGTGGTGCTCACAGATCATGGAGTGTCATCATCCCGATGACACAGCAAAGGTGTACAGGAAGAGACACATGAGATGGGGTTAGCCATTTTAATTACATCAAACAGTCACTTACCTCTACAATGTCAGAATTGGTTCTGCTCTCGTGGGGTTCATTGTACTCTGTGTATTTCAGTAGGACTTTGTCCATGTCGGTGCTTGCATACTGGAACAGCTTGTTGGAGCTGTTGAAGATGATGAGGGCAATTTCACAATCACACAGAACACTGAGCTCATAGGCCTTCTTCATCAGACCAAATTTCCTCTTCATGAAAGTCACCTAAAAGACAAAGATCAGTCTAGCTTTATTCAAATATCCACAACTATAAACAGGCATCAAAGACTAAGAGAAGACTTATGAGGAGTCCCTCTCTTTGTCAGTTTGTTACGATACACATTTTGGATGGATCAAGAGCCAGTTCGCTTGCATGCAGAACAGAACCAGCTGTATGCCTATGTAACTGAAAAACACTTGAATAACTGTGAAGGGACAATTTATGTTTAAGGACATAAATGGACCCCTACATACGGACTCTACACTGCAGACTTCTTCACCACCTGCGGAAGTTCTCTGACAACTCTGCGATCGTCAGCCTCATCACAGATGGGGACGACCGGGAGTACAGAGAACTGACCGAGGACTTTGTGAACTCTTGCCAGTGGAATCGCCTCCAGATACAGAAGGGCTATACAAATAAAGATTGATTGATTATCACCCTGCCTCCGAAAAAGATGCAAACGTTGGAGAAAAAGCAAGTGACAATGAGTGCTTTCTTGCATAAAAAACTATAGAAAGAAAATGAAGAAATGAAGAAAAAGAAACAGATATTACTGTCAGATATTATTGAAATTTGTTTGGAAAAGGCTGTCAGCTTGGTGCCGGTTCCACAGGAGAATTCAGTATATGAACTGAAGGCAAAAAAAA
Source organism: Antennarius maculatus (assembly GCA_013358685.1). Lineage (NCBI taxonomy): Eukaryota > Metazoa > Chordata > Actinopteri > Lophiiformes > Antennariidae > Antennarius > Antennarius maculatus. The sequence continues at coordinate 23,338,361 of CM023606.1, forward strand.
ATATTGAGTTAAAAGCAAAAGTGAAAAAAAAAACTGTTTTACTGTACATCTTTCTTTATTTCTAAAATGTTGTTTTTAAATGACTACCATGCTTTAACATTTTGATAAAATTAATATTTAATTTTACTATTTTTTTTCTTTGTACTGAAACAGTTATGATGTTATTAATAAAAAACATTAAAATTAACAGTTTATTTAGTTTTTATATTGTACTATTGGCAAAACTCAATCCTTGCGTATGCTTCTACCATATATTCTCTTATTACTTTTGGGATGCATAAATGTCATGTTGGGATGCACAAATTTTTGTTCAAGCACATCCCAGGAATGCACTAGGAATTAGGAAAAGCAGAAGCTCCAAACTCTTTTGGCCATGCTCTTCTGTGATGTTTCAAGCAAGCGTGTGCGCATTTCACATTTCTCAACCATTTAATCCGTTCAAAACATTAAGAGCTTTCTGAATTATTTATTTTTAATTTTTTTATTTTATTTATTTTCATTTTGTATACTGGTCTGATCCCCGAAAAGAAATGAAGAGAACACTCTAGCAGCAATTCTAAATCTGCATACATAATATGCCTGCATACATATTAGTGAGTACAGGCCCCTGTAGCACACGCACACACACAAGGGGGCTTGAAGGCCTGCAATGGGGGTAGAGTGGTGGGCAGCTTCTTCCTGGTGCGCCTCAAATGAAAATAAATTACCGATTTCCATCTCTGGGAATTGTGTACTGCCAAATATCTACACATAAACTGTTGCTTCCTCTGCTTAAACACTGTTATTTTTATTTGATGTCTGCCCCAAAGAAACTTAATTAATGGACATATAGAAATAAGCCTCCAAGAGTCAAACAGTGACACTTCCTGATTAAATGTGTTGAGCAGCTAAGAGTACCACAGTATGTGTGATAGAGCTGCAAGAGCTGCAAATTTCCTTTTCTTTTTTTTAATTTATGTTCTATTTTGTAATTCAAGTATTTTTTTAATTTATTACTTTCTCATTGGAATATTCAGCCAACTTCAGCATCATACTTTACTGAATACTCTGAGAATGTTCGAAAATTTCATAATTTCATTTTTAATAAGTTTAGGGAGAAACAGAAATCTAATGACAATTGAAATATACGTATAGCAGGCTATAATGATAAATGGTAGGGCGCCAAAGCAGTGTCGTTTTAAAAAAGCTATGGCCAAGACAACCAAACATCAAATCATTCCAGATATTTATTTTCCAGCCACATCCCTATTTTGAGACCTTGTGCCTTCTGTCCAGACAGGCTAGTATTTGTTGTGTTGTTGGGGGTGATATATATAGAGGAGACAGATGGAGAGGGATTCCAGTGGGGAGCAGTGTGCTGCACAAAGAGGTGGTGAGCAGAGAAGGCCAGTGTGTGTCCTTAACACTGACCCACCCTGCTAAAGACAGGGTGCAGTTTGGCCTGTATCCCTGTCTCACCACGAGCTATGACCACTATACTCCAAAAGTAAAACAGCTTGTAGAAACCTTAAGGAGTTTTTAGACTGGGACAAAGGGGATTCACAAGAGGCTCCCCCTTTGCTAAATATTTGTGAACGTGGTGCACATCCCCAATGTATTTGGTCCTCCATAACGCAACTTAAGGATCATAAAGTCCAACTGTTTGTAGTTACTTTGGATCTGGAAATGAAAACTAAAAATAAGTGGTTGTTACAGTGGCCCAGTTTCAGGAGCCACACATCAATATAGAAATGATGGAACAGCTTTACACTTACTATAAGTGATATGCATAACATATCTGCTTTTGTAGGGATGCTGGTTATGATAGAGAACAGAAGGGGAAAGGAGCTTGTATAGTACACAAGCTTGTGCTCAAATGTATATTTAATCCAAGGGATTTTGTGTAGAAAACATATTAGGCACAATTCTTCATCACATGAGATATAATAATAATCCATGGATATGGGACGGCACTCTGAGTCCAAGAACATTTCGGTTTCTTCTGGAGGCAATATTTACGGAAAATGTTTGGAATTTCACAAAAACACTCAAAAAAAAAAATTTCATCCCTTAGATTTTGGTGGTGATCTGGATCATCATCTTGATAAAGAAATTTAATCAACAATTCTTTACCATTACATTTATGATTTTTGTCTTTCATGGGTGATGCATACAACACTACAAATGCCTACATCAATCACCCTAAGATCTATCACACATCTGGATTACAGTAATTTTTTTGTTATGATGATCCAGAATGTTTAGACTCGTAGAAAATCAGTTACTGAGATATTACAGCTGAAAATGCTAAAGGACTACAGACTAATATTGCATTGTCAAATAGGACACATCTTCTGGGCTACAGCCCAAAGAAAACCACTAGTAATTAAATATTGTTGAAAATAATATCAACCAATAATGATCAATGATTCTAAAGATATGTTTTCATTGACAATGAGTCAGGTGAGTTGGGTGAAAATTACATAATGGGTCAAAAAGGTACTTCAGAAAGTTTGTGCTCTCTCTCCGTAATGTCTAACTATTCTACTTAAATGTCAAATAAGATGAAAGTGGAGGAGGACACTGACCTGACGGTTCCTCTCATCTACGATCCGGGTGATCTGGATCTTCTTCCTCCCCATTGCCAAAAGAAGTTCTACAAAAGTCAAATAAGATTATCAGACGCTCCAGGAAGAGATGAAATTTCAACAGACAATCCTTAACACATAGTTCCTCTTTTGGCTCCTGGTATGGTTTATTGAAAAAAACCAAGATAGAAAAGCTCATGTAAGAATGAACAGTGAAATAATCAGTTATGTTTACCAAATGAATTCAGATACTTGAATAAATCACGACCATCACTTCCAAAAGGTCTTACATCCATTGTTTCAACAACTCCTATTCAGACCTTGGACAGAACATTTTTACAATCCAGGGTGAACTAAATGCAATATAGTCCTTGGTGAATGAACGAGATAGTGTAAATAAGTACAATTTAATGAGCAGTTTGCTGAATACACTTAAAGCACTATTTCAAATGAATCAGTGCTATGTAACCAACCACAGTTTCTTTCTGTGTCAGTTTAACAGTACTCGGTGTATCATTCCTGAATTGGATTTTCAGATTCTCTTCTCACTCTTTTACATGTACCTTTACTCCTCCATTACATCCTTTCTTTCTGTCACACTGCAGTCTTTGTCACAGCTTATTCCATGCTATGGTATCATTCTATCTGACAGCCAGGAGTGTCAGGAAGTGAGCATATAGTGTACCATAGTTCACAGAACACCCAGACTGACTTCTTAATCCAGTACAAAGATATGATCTCTCCCAAGTTTCCCAAACACACACACAAGTGGTTTTCTCTTTCGATGTCCACAGCGTTCTCCAAAGGCTCAATTACCTAGTTTTTTTAATTGAATCCTTTGCCATTGGAATTCCGTTCAACACACATCAAGGAACTCAAGAGCAAACTATCTAAAAAAGAATACAGCTACCTCATTACACAGCTCATCTGTCTTCAACTTTCTTGCAACAATCCTTTCTATGCACTAGCATTTAGCAACGTAGTGCTGAGTAGCTTTCCAGCTTCCTCCTCCTCCAGGGATGTCCACCTGCTTTGCGGCATCCCTCCACTCCTCAGTACATGTGGGCACTGCCATCTCTTGGAAACCCTTAGCTCTTTCCTAATCTCATCAGGTCTGGGAGGAGACAGAGTTAGGCGAAGCCTGGCTTCATCCTAAACCTCCCTGGATTGTTGTAGCATGAAAATACCAAACCTGAGCTAGGTTTTTGTAAATGCATCAAACACACATATTGGCTTAAAACACTTCCTGATACGATCCAAATTTGATTTTAAATGTATTTAAAATCACCATGTTTTTCAGCACTGTGTTCTACTCTATAAGAGCTTCCCATTGAAATTAAACTGTTATGATCAATTTCAGAGCTGGGTTTTTTTTTGGGGTTTTTAAACATCTGAGAGCTAATTTTTATGTAAGAGTGCATGTTATGCTCTAACCAGTTCCAGTTCGGATTCCAGCTGACCCTGCATAGGGTCAATTAAGATTCCTTATGTAAGATTCCTTATGTTTGGGATTTAAATCTTCTTGCACACAAGATGATTGTAACAATCTTGTTTACAGCCACTTATCTGCCTCGCAGGTCAGAGGTCTGCCGGAGCCCAACCCAGCTTGCTACGGGCATGAGGTGGTTACACCTCAAATGAGACACCAGCTCATCTCAGGGCCCTACAAAAGACAAACAACCATGTATGCTCATACTCACACCTACAAACAATTCAGTGTGACCAATTCACCTCAGCTGCATGTTTTTGGTTTTCGATTGGGAAAAGGAAGCAATTATGAAGAACACAATGCAGTATATATAACTCATATGCAACAAAGGCACTTTGGTAAAAGTTACGGGAAGTCTGTGGTTCTAGTGAAATGCTGATGATCTGTTGATGCATTTGGTTTAAGGTTTTCTGCTTCAGTATGTCAAAATTAAGCCAAGACCTGGATCTTCCCTTACCAACTAATTAACATGTTTAATTTGCGGTAGTTGGCACCAATGATACTATATGATCTGATATGTCAGTAAATACATTTTACATTACAATCACTGTCATCCAAAAAATAAAAGATGACAGTACAATTCTCTCAAATGCATTTGCTGCTATGAATTCATAGCAAAATAAATGTCTTTTCTAGGCTGCACATTTGTCCAAGGAAATTATTTTTCTGTTTGTGATAAACCATCATCATTTATACTGTCACCATGCTAATTTGCTGAGCTGATGCTCTTTATTTATTGCAATTGACAGACTATATTTATTGAATATTAATTACAAATTACAATAATGTGTCTCAGGCTACCCAGTTTGTAGTGCAACCAAAAAGCCTTCTCTAGTAGATGTGCTTGTCAGACAAGTTGTCCTGATCAATGCAGATGGAATATACAGGTATTAGAACGGTAGAAACTCTATATGGCTAATGTAAAAATCAATGCACCCACAGGATGAACCAACAGGCTGCAGGACTTTCACAAAAATGTGAAAGGCAAAGCTATGAAGTGTTATTTCATTACATTCAAAATTAAAGTCCCATCTAACCTCATAAAATAAGCAGCAAGATTCAAAAACATTTTTATGGTAATTCAGGAATCTCTTGTGTCTCTTTACATTATTGAGTAGTTAACCTCTGGCAGTTTTAATCCATCTTCACATGACTTATTAAAATGGATACGTAGCGCTCTTTAAACACAGTTTCACACTAAATTCAAAAGCCTGAAGCACAATCTTCATGAGTCACAAACTGCATGACTCTAAATGAGTCTTAATATGATTTCCCTTTGATGGCACTGCTATTTCAAATGTGTGGTCCTCAGATTGTGAAAAAATAATTTGGTATTTACATGTTATTTATTTTCCAGATATAAAATAAATACTATCTATATTCTAGTCTAAAGGCATGAAAATATATCAAACATCATTGAAACAGCTCAGTAGTTTTCTAATCTATATATACACATTTGCGTATACATTTCTGAATACACACCCACACACACTGGATACTTTCTTAACAATAAGTCCTAAGCCCCCGAGCAAACCTCACAACCAAATGCTCTTCTCTTTATCTCAGCCATGAAATCCAATTCCAGTGGATCGTCGGAAGTGTGACCAAGCTTTGAGAGGCTGTGAAGCACTTTTCCAAGGTTAGATTGCATGGGGTTTTATATCTGCTATGCCTGTAAAGCAGCAGAGTGTCACTTATTACAGTTTTGTTAAATAGAGCCTAAAGGTTTCCATGTAAAAATCCAACATTTTCAACACATTATGAATGTTGAACTTTGTACCCAACTGCATGACAAATAGAAAAAATACATGATTTCTTCACGGGTAGCTAAAAACCTTTGTCTGATGGCTGTGGCTGTTAACACTACGTACTACGACTTTATCTTGTCTTTGTTCACTTTCTGTGATTGTAACTCCGCATGGTTATGGATGGCTTGAATTAACAGTGGAAATCTTTTTCTTTTCCTTTCAGCTTTTCCCTTCAGGGGTCGCCACAGCGAATTAATTGCCTCCATCTAACACTGTCTTCTGCGTCCTCTCACACCAACTACCTTCATGTCCTCTTTCATTACATCCATAAACCTCCTCTTTGGTCTTCCTCTAAGCCTCGTGCCTGGCAGTTCAAAATCCTTCTACCAATATATTTACTATTTCTCTGGACATGTCCAAACCATCTCAGTCTGGCCTCTCTGACTTTATCTCCAAAACCTCTAACATGTACTGTCCCTCTGATGTACTCATTCCTGATCCTATCCATCCTGGTCACTCCCAAAGAGAACCTCTGCATCTTCATCTCTGCTACCTCCAGCTCTGTCTCCTGTCTTTTCCTCAAACAACATTGCTGGTCTCACCAGTTTTGTACACCATTCCTTTCATTTTAGCTGAAACTCTTCTATCACACATCACACCTGACACTTTTCTCCACCCATTCCATCCTGCCTGTACACGCTTCTTCACCTCTTTTCCACACTCTCAATGCTCTGCACTTGACCCTAAGTACTTAAAATCCTCCACCTTCTTGATCTCTTCTCCTTGTAACCTCACTCTTCCACTTGGGTCCCTCTCATTCACACACATGTACTCTGTCTTGCTGCGGCTATCCTTCATTCCTCTCTTTTCCAGGACAAACCTCCACCTCTCTAGCTTCTCCTCCACGTGTTCCCTGCTCTCACTGCAGATCACAATGTCATCTGCAAACATCATAGTCCAATGGAGAGTCCTGTCTAACCTCGTCTGTCAGCCTGTCCATCACCATAGCGAACAAGAAGGGGCTCAGAGCTGATCCCTGATGCAGTCCCACCTCCACCTTGAACTCCTCTGTCACACCCACAGCACACCTCACGACTGTTTTACAGTTCTCCTACATGTCAATCAATCAATCAAGTTTTATTTATATAGCGCTTAATTATGGCAACAGACATTTCAAAGCACTTTAACAGACAGAGAAACCCAAATGAACCCTCCAGAGCAAACATAAGCTACAGTGACGGGGAAAAACTCCCTTGATGAGGAAGAAACTCCGGGCAGGACCCAGACTCTTTTGGGTGGCCATCCGCCTTGACCGGTTGGGTGGAAAAGAAATCAAAGAAAGATAAGAACAGGGTCAGAGAGAGAGAGACAGAGAGAGAGTGGCAGATAGGCCAGATAAAGACAGTGTCAATATGGTTAAGGTTATGTTTCCCATTGCTAAAGTCAAGGCACAATTGCAGCTGCGTGGATGACTGTATGGCGGTACGGAGGAAGAAAGGAAGCAGGACCCCAGCCGATGGATAGGTGAGGGGTGGTACTGGTGGGCTTGGAGGAGAAGGTCCACAGCACATGGAGAGATGGGGGTGATACTGGTGGGCTTGAAGGTGCAGGTCCACAGACGAAGGTCCACAGCAGATGGGCGGATGAGGGGTGGAACAGTATGATGACACGAAGGAAGAGAGGCAGCAGGACCCCAGCCGATGGTTAGGTGAGGGGTGATACTGGTGGATGGGAGGTGCAGGTCCACAGCAGATGGTCCACAGTGGATGGGTGGATGAGGGGTGGAACAGTATGGTGGCGCAGAGGAAAAAGGAAGCCGGACCCCAGCCGATGATTAGGTTAGGGGTGGTACTGGTGGGATGGGAAGAGCAGGTCCATAGCAGATGGGTGGATGAGGGGTGAAGGAGACGGTGCGCACAGCTCCAAAACTTATATAGTGTAATGGGTGCACGGTAGTGGCAAAGATCAAAAAATCAGTTAACCGGCACTCACAGATAAATACTTTAATAATTTATTATGGGCAAATCACGGACGCGTTTCAGCAAACAGCCTTCATCAGCATGGATGAAGGGGGAACCTGAGAAAAACCTGTGAGGACATAGAGTACAGAGACTCCAGGGAAGAAGTTGAGTGAGTAGGGTGTGATTGGAGACTTGGAGAGTGAGATCAGAGAGGAGGAAGAGTAACAGAGATGGTTGGAGAGAAGGAGGAGGAGTGAGGAACTCAGTGAGTCTGGATGTTGAGTCTCCAGCAGTATAGGTCTATAAGAAAAGAAAAACAAAAAAACAAAACAAAAACGTAGTAACCTAAGTTGCCTTAATTGTAAAATTTATGAAAAAGAAAAGTTTTAAGTCTAGTCTTAAATAATGAGATGGTGTCTGCCGCCCGAACTGAGGTAGGGAGGTGGTTCCACAATAGAGGGGCTTGATAGCAAAAGGCTCTAGCCCCCGTCCTACTATTGTAAATTCTAGGAACCACCAGTAGGCCAGTATGTTGAGAGCGTAATGCTCTAGATGGATTATAAAGAACTAAAAGTTCCTTCAGGTATGTCGGTGCCTGGCCACGAAGGGCTTTGTAAGTGAGGAGAAGTATTTTAAAATCTATCCTAGCTTTCACAAGAAGCCAGTGCAGAGAAGCCAGCACAGGAGAAATATGGTCTCTGGTACTGGTCCTGGTCAGAACACAGGCGGCAGCATTCTGAATTAGTTGAAGAATGTCCTGCACCGCTCTAACATACTTCTCTGCCACTCCAGACTTCCTCATACAATACCACAATTCCTCTCTGGGCACCCTGTCATAAACTTTCTCCAGATCTACAAAAACACAATGCAGCCTTCTCTGTACTTCTCTATCAACATCCCCAAAGCAAATACTGCATCTGTAGTACTCTTCTTTTGGCATGAAAACATACTGCTGCTCACAAATGCTCACTTCTGCCATTAGTCTAGCTTCAACTACTCTTTCCCATAACTTCAGTGTATGGCTCATCAACTTACAGTGATGTAACCTTGAAATACAGTATATTTATTCAATTTCTCGATCAGAGTTAGATTAAATCAATACCAATTCCATATCTGTACTTTTTTCTTATGTAATCTCCACAGGAACTTGGAAGAAGAAAGTTACCTTAGCATAATGGCTGGAATATGATGAGGAAACATCAATTCTACTGTGCAGAAGACACAAATTTTACCGTTTTACCGTCACTGAGAGTTTGCCAGGAAATTAGTATTCAAAAGTACTGGGAGGTGGATTTTGTTAACTTTGGACAGATTAGCTGATTTCTCCACTTCCTAGTCTTTGTGATAAGATAACCACTTGTTGGTTGTAGCGTCACATTTACCAAACAGACAATAAAAAAAATTTTCTCATGAAACCTTCTACAAAAAGGCAGCACAGTGGCACAGTGTGTAGCACTGTCGGCGCACAGCAAGGCGGTTCCTGGTTTGTGTCCTGTATATATATATATTTATAATATATATATAGTCAACCCTCGGTTTTTGAATGCTTCTGTTCTCGACCAAATCGGTTTTCGACCAGAAAATCAGAGAATTTTACATCTCTGAACTCGACCAAAATTCGGCTCTCGACCAAACCGAAAGAAGCCGAGCGTACCTGAACACGACTCACTCGGGAGCCGAGCGAACTCGAATGCCCAGGATGCTTCCTCCGTAGCGCATTTGTGTTCAAAGTTCGATAGGATATCTTTCATTAAAATAAAACACAGTGTCTATTTCTACCCCTTTTTATTTATGGTAAACATTATACAGTTAAGTTTATGGTGTAAAATAGTAAAAAAAAAAACTTTTACAAAGTTGTTTTTTAGACTTGGAATGGATTAAACTTATTTACATTAATTATAATGGGAAAAATAGTTTCGGATTTCGAACAACTCACTTTTCGAACAGCCTTCTGGAACGGATTATGTTCGAAAACCAAGGGTTGACTGTATATTATACAGTATATGATATATATAATATAGACAGTATATATTATATATATGATATATATTATATATCATATATATATATATTCACACACACACACACAGAGTGGTACCTCTACTTACGAATATCTCTACATACGAAATTTTCCACTTACGAAACGCCTAAACAGGAAAATATTGCCTCTAGTTGCGAAAGAAATTTTGAGTTACGAAAGGTAAAAATACAGTATGGGCTGCTACTCGCAGCTCCCAAAGTCCTGAACACAACATTCTTACAACTGCTCTGCCATTGGCTATTACCTAGCATCTTTCTGGCATCCCATTGGCTAAGACGGACCTCTGTGTATAGCTAGATAGGTGTCTATGCAGCGTCCTCGTCATTCGGCCCTCGACCCATGAGGTGTTCTGATAGTTTTACGCAAATAGATTAACTTTTTGAGTATTCACTATGGACCCCAAGAAAGTGACGGAGAAAAGAGGAAAAGAAGAGGTTTTTTTGTCCATACAAACAGAGATGGACAGAGTACTTGACCCCAGTACTTGAGTAAGAGTACAAATACTTCTGGTCAAAATTTACTCCGCTACAAGTAAGAGTATCCCAGTCAATACATTACTTGAGTAAGAGTAAAAAAGTACTTGCTTTTAAATGTACTTTAGTATTTAAGAGTAAATGCTTTTAAATGGAACCCCTAAAGGACACACTGGAGAATCACTGCTTTACAACAAACTAAATCTCTGCTTTTCAATGTTTACAGGAAGGACATATCCCAGTACCACAATATTTGTCTCCCCCAGACTGTCTGTCTCCCCCCCCCCAATCTGTGTGTCTCCCCCTGCCCCCCAGTCTGTGTGTTTCTGTGGCCCTGTGTCCGCCAGTCTCTGTTAGTCTGTAGTACTGTAAAATTAAGTGACAAGAGGTCTCTAGGTGTGACTTTTGTCAGTTTTTCTTTGGCAAACACAACAAGCATTTGAAAATGTACTTTTTCTTGTCTGAGTCCGCGTTGTCCTTTTTCACTTCTACAAACTCGAACATATCTTTACGATAAGGCCATGGGTTTTCTTCCTACGCCTCATAAAACTCCGGCTCATCATGTTCATCAGATTCAACAGAGGGTCTTCGGTAGTCGCCATTGCCACCGAGGTCTTGTTTTGAGCTGATTCGGTAGGGGATGACGTATTTCCGTTTTTACGTAAATCCCAGTTGAGAACGTGTACTGTGATAGGTTTCCTTCTTTGACGAACACTGCGTGTGGCCAATTGCATTTTGGGGGGGGGGACAAAAAAACAACAACAGGCAAACCTAAAAGTAACGAGTATTCATGAGCCTTCTCAGAAATTAACTCGAGTAAGAGTAAAAATCTTTGCCTTGGAAATGTATTCGAGTAGGAGTAATAAGTATGAAAGAATTGTAGTATTTGAGTAAAGTAAAAATCCTCAGAATCTGTTCTTAAGTACAGTACTTAAGTAAATTTACTCCGTTACTGTCCACCCCTGCATACAAACAAAGCAAGAGATAATAGAAAAGCATGAAAAAGGGATGCGTTTGGTTGATCTCGCCAAAGAATATGACCGTAATGCATCTATAATCACCACGTTACAAAAACAAAAGGAAGTTTAAGAAGTTTAAGGCATCACGTGGGTGGTTGGAGAAGTTCAAAAGGAAGACTGGAATTCACTGTTGTTCGGCATAGTGAGGAAAGAGCGCATGAACCAAAGAGCAAAAAACAATGAGGACAGCAGTTAAAAGGTAAATTACTATCATTTTTATTCTTTACTCCATTCTTTGTTTTTTACATTATGCACAATTCTCATTTATTGTGTAATAATCTAATTGTAACATGTATTTGTTACATGTTTTGATGCATTTTTATGCTTTATAAAACATTTACGTCTGAATTTTAGGGGGCTTGGAACAGATTAGGGTATTTGCATGGAAAACGCGTCACTCCTTACGAAATTTTATACTTACGAAATTTCTTTCAGAACCAATTAATTTCGTAAGTAGAGGTACCACTGTATATATGTACATATATATATTAGTGCTGTCAGGCGATTAAAAAAATAATCTAATTAATTACAGGATTTGTAATTAATTAATATAATTAATCGCATTTTAATCTCATGCCTGCTAAAGGCCCCCAAATAGTTGAATCCTAGGACATTAAAAAATTGTAGTGCATGACTAATCAATAGAATGCACCAAGAAGAGAAGATTTGAAATCCACATTTTTATTGGTTAAGTGTGCTTTATAAATGAAATTCAAAAGAAAAAAGGAAGAAAAAAGGCCAAGCGCATCAGCAAACCAATTAGGCCAGGTGCATTTCTCAAAAATGCAATACAAATACAGTTAAATAAAATAAATAAAATTCAGAAATAAGGCTGAGTCTCAAATAGGCATGTAAGCAGACTCTCAATCAAAATGAATAGTAAAGCTGACTCAATACAGCAATCAAAAATGAATAGTATAACATGCCTCTAAATAAGGCAACTTAATAGCAAGATGCCAACATCCTCTAAAAGGGTAAGCTAACGTTCAACTCTGTGTCCTTGACATGTTTTGCATGTAAATGATACGTTAGGCTGGAGCTGCTTCGGTGATGTGAAAATTCTCTCTTACAAAAGGTACAAATAATAATAATAACAATGATAATAATAATGGATTAGATTTATATAGCGCTTTTCTGGACACTCAAAGATGCTTTGGTGATCGTAAGCTACGTGTGTAGCCACAGCTGCCCTGGGGCAGACTGACGGAGGCGTCTGCAGCGCAGAATCACTGCGTTTTTGTTGATAGTCCCATCTTTGTTCTTTTTATAAATAAACTTTCTGCCCAAAGGTCCGAGTGGGCTTGACTCGCTCTCCTGTGTCGCGTCCATCTCTGTTGTCAGTCACTCTGCTTTTGACTAGTGGCACAGGTAGGAAGTGACGTCACTGCAGCCTACGGGTCACTCAATGGGCCAAATTTAAAATGCTTGTGCATTGACTTACCACTCGCGATTAATTGCGTTAATTTTTATAGCGCATTAATTTGCAGCGTAATTAATTAATCTGATTAACGTGTTAAAGTGACAGCCCTAATAATATATATATATATATATATATATATATATATATATATATACACACTGTATATTATGTTACATACATGCATGTGACTAACTGTGTGCTAGAGTGGAAAAATAATTTCCCTGCAAGGGATTAATGGATTAATAAAGTTCATTTAATTTAATTTCAGTATAATGGTTTAGAAACTATTGCAGACACACACATTACCATTCGCTTCATCTTTTATCCAGTCTACAAGAAGACATGACAAGGCCCTTCTATGCAGTCCATTAACCCAAATAAATCTAAGTAAACTAGATTGGCAACAAGCGTAGAAACAATCAAGAACATCTGACCTCTTGAGTACAAATCAACCCCCTAACGTCTTCTCACATAAAGAATAAACAAAGTCAGAGCAAAAGAAGGTTAATCATGCTGAGTCTTAATAACACAAGGTTGTTTTCAATACAGAGCAGCTCAGAGTAAGTGGCAAGGCTTTCATGCCTCCTCCCCGTCAAAGACCAGGGGTTTGTTTCTAATTGCGTTGACCCAACGTGACCTCTGCTCCAGTCATTCTGCCAGTCAAACAAGACTTCAAGCTGCTGCCACCCAGTACGCACCATAACGTCCCCTTCCTGCTCTTCTGCTACCAATAGATTAAAATGATCATGATCATGTCATTTCATGTAAATGATCAATATGTTCAAGACTGACCATTTTGCTTTTTCTGGTTGTTGAGCTAATCATGTTTGTCAGCATAGAAATGCTCATGGTGACATTTTTGTTAATTAACTGGAAGAGGAAAATGTTTGACTGTTTTCAAAAATGCTGAGAATTGACAACACAGGTTACATGTTTATTCATTTTTTATGATCAGTCACTTTTCCCTGCCTGCATCTTTGCAAAATTGCCTTGTTCTTCTCTATTCCCCTTTTTCTCTAAATCTTGCCCTTGTTCCTCCTGCACTTATTTGCATCGTATCCATCAGCATGGAGAGTATGGGGGGAGGGATTTTTGCACAGGGCATAACGGAGCAGACTGATATAAGAGCCCCCCCCACCCCACACAGAAAAAAAGGCCCGAACTTCCTTTGAAGTTTTCATAAATGCAGTTTTCATAAATGTTCTTCGGGAAACTTATGCATAGTTAACAGTCGGGGTATACAGTGGACCTGCTCCCTGAGGGAGGTGGGATGCGATCTGCAGGCTTGTTTACTGGCTGAAATGTTTAACATTTCTCTCTTAGAGTAGTTCTCACTATGTTGAGCCTCCCCACATGCCCAGCTGTGATTACCAGTTTTCTTTGATGTGGAGAAAATAAATGACAATTTATGTAAAATCATGACAGAGCTGCAGCTACTTAAAAGAATGGACACGTGAAATCAGCATATTTTGTATGCAAATCATGCTCTGACACAATGCTAAATTTTCTGATACGCAGAAGTTAATAGACATGTTACGAGCAGCAACAACAGCTGCAGAGGACTCTCCTTGTCAGGCTGCTCAATGACAAAAGTTTAGATTCAATGGGCCCGTTTCACAAAGGCAGGGTTAACTAACCCTGAGGTAAACCTGTGGTTCTGGCACTTCTGGCTCTAAACGCTTCTCAAGTTTAGTTTTGTTAACGAAGAGTAAGTTGACCCGCAGATTAACAGGCGCAACAACTCTAAAAAAAGCCATTATCATTGGAGCCCCGATTCAATGATTCCCCATGATGATGGACGAGATGCGCACTGCAGCGCTTTACGGCGGTCGGTGTACAGATTTTAATTTATGCATAAGGAGACTTCGAGGACATTTTCCTGAAAAAAAAAGCAACAGTGCTGCAGCTGCAAAGAAGAGGGAGCTGACGTGGGAGGAAATTGTTGCTCGAGTCAATACATAAGTTTAAACGTAGTCAGTTACAATCACGGTAAAATTATGGAGGTAAACGGCTTGAATAAAACTCTATTATTTTATTTAGGTGCAATCCAGCGGGGGAGAAGTGCACATGTCAGCAGCTGAGAATGAAGTATAAAAACATAATTCACACAGGTCAGACTTCTGCATCATATCATTAGGGATCCTCCTTATCCTCATTATGTTTGATATTGTACAGTAAAAATAGTGGATGTTCAACGGTTCAGTTTTTTTATCACCAACATAATGCTCTTGTCACACACATAAACGTACTCTCATCTATATCAAGTTCTGTTACATACGTAAATCTATTTAAACATTTTTATTTTGTGTAAATAAAACAATAAATCGGCATATACACTTTACAAAAACAATTGAGAAGAAGAACATTCATACCATTGCGTGTACCTATATTATCTAAGAATTGAAATCAAGAGCTGACATTTAGCTCGTTTGCAGGATTTCCTTGATACAGTAATTGCCAAAACTGCTTTAGCTCTTACATCAATAGCTGTGGCATTGTACGGACTATAACTGCTTTAAGGTATTCCAGGTTTTATTTTCTGCCTGTTTTAGTCACATGACACACACAGGAGTTACTAATTGATAAAAAGAAAAAAAAATTAACAAGAAATTGAAGAAAACAAGTGTGGTCTAATATTTTATGTTACTGATTGTTTTCTTCCAATTTCTTAACATTCTGGTGCAATACAGAATAATATTTATCCTCCACTGAAGTATTAACACATTCTCATCCTTTTGTAATCCTTTTTTAACAGAGCATAGACAGAGTTAGACAGTGCAGCTTGTCTAACTCTTAAGTCTTCTCAGAGAGTGTCGGTGGGAAAATTGAGACACGAAAGCATTCTTTTTAAAGCTAATCCATAAAATCCATAACGTTAATCCATGACGTTTGGTACCACATTAGCATTGTAGCTAACATTAGCCAACTGGCAAACTACCACCACTGCTAGGAGAAGCCTAATAACTACACCAATGCCTACTACTGAGTCTCAACACCTGGTTGGTCAACCTGTTCCTTTCACAACGCGGTTTTAATTGACAATTTTAACCTCTTCTGGAACCGCGGGTCATTTTTTAGCGGAGATGGAATTCACCCCAGTCCACTTGGTTCCCGTGCCATGGCAGCAAATATCTTCCATGCTGTGACCATTAACTGTCAAAACAGTAGCACATGACAAATCATTCCAGACGTAAACTTGGACACCAAAACAGTAACTGGACACAACTCTTCCACTCTGCCCCCATCATGCACCCCTCTGCTGACCAGCATCCCTAATCGGAAGTACTTGGACACCTCTAGCTCATCCATCCCTGTTTTAATCACCACTAGACACACCATCAAACGGACTTCTAGAAGACATCGTTATAATCTCAAGACTGTACACAGACATAGACCACCAACAATGAATCCACCCCTCAAAACCACCCTGCACATGGCACTTCTTAATGTCCGTTCCCTTTTAAACAAATAATTTCTTATTAATGACCTGATTTTAGATAACACCGTCCAATGCATGTTTTTAACTGAGACATGGCTCAGCTCAGATGGTCCAGCAACACTTGTGGAAGCATCCCCACCCAACTATAAATTTTTATACACTTCCAGATCTGACAGAAAAGGTGGGGGAACAGCAACCATCCTCTCAACAGCAATAGATTTTAAAGACTGTACATTTGACAAATATCCATCTTTTGAATATCATGCATTTGTTTTTAACAGCCCTCCCATTTTATGTATGACTGTGTACAGGCCTCCTAAACAATGTTCTTCTTTTATCTCTGATTTTTCTGAAGTAGTCTCAATCATCCACACCAACTACAGCAAGAGTATTATCGTAGGCAATTTTAACATTCATGTAGACAATCAATCAGACTGTTTTACCTCAGATTTTGTAAACATGTTGAACTGTATGAATTTTAACCAACACATCACCCTGCCAACCCACAACAGAGGCCATACATTAGACCTTATAATAACCTATGGCCTATCTATCAGTGTCTCCTCTGTTGTGGACTCTGGCATATCTGATCATTACTGTATATATTTTGTGATAAATTGTCTTACAAAACAAGCTATTCCACAACAAACTGTGAGGAAGCGCTATATTACCTCGGAAGTGGCTGCAAATTTTATTCACCTTTTACAAGACATTCCAGCAGATATTTTACCCTCCTCTTGTGATTTTTTGGTTGACATTTTAAACAGTAAACTAAAGTCCATTCTTGATTCAGTTGCCCCTTTAAAATAAACAAAAAAAATAGTTTCTAATCCAACACCTCCCTGGATAAATGGAGAAATCAAAAAATTAAAGAGAAACGGTAGGATTGCTGAGAGACGATGGAGGAAAAACAAATTAACCATTGACTACCACATTTACCGTGAACAGCTGATTATCTATAATAAGGCAATAAAGCAATCAAGACAAGTACATTTTTCAAAACTCATCAGTGACAACTGTGACAATCCAAATTTTTTTTCAACAATTGATCGTTTAATCAATCCCGTTTTTAATAACACAAATGCTTTGTCATCCTACTCAAAGTGTGAGGAATTTGCAGTCCATTTTTATACTAAAATTGATACCATAAGGTCAAACCTCTCCCACTGTCAAACCTTGGATTGTAATACCAATGAACCTCTCATTACAGGTGAAGAAACACTAGAGAAATTTGTCCTGGTTGATGCTGAGATGCTGATAAAGGTCATTTTTTCAACTTAAATCCACAACCTGCATTTTAGATCTCATCCCCATATCCTTCTTTAAATCAGTTTATGGCTTCTTGGATCATGATTTGCTCAACAATATTAATTGTTCGCTTCAGACGGGAATTTTCCCATCCTCTCTCAAAACCGCAATAGTCAAACCCATTATGAAGAGAAACAATTTAGATCCATCAGTCCTCAGTAATCACAGACCTGTATCCAATCTGCCATTTTTAAGTAAGATTTTAGAAAAAGTTGTTTTTAATCAGCTGAATGATTTTTTAAACTCTCGTAATGTTTTTGAAAAATAGCAATCTGGTTTTCGGGCCAAACACAGTACAGAGATGGCATTAACAAAAGTTGTCAATGATTTAAGGTGCAATGTGGACATAAAGAAACTTTCTGTTCTTGTATTGCTTGACCTCAGTGCAGCGTTCGATACAGTTGACCACGCAATTCTCCTGGACAGACTTTATACCCTGATTGGCATCTCTGGTACTGTTTTAAACTGGTTCAAGTCATATCTTACTGGAAGAGAATTTTTTATTAGCATGGACGAATATTCCTCTAAGACCTAAGAACTGAAGTGTGGTGTCCTCCAAGGTTCAATTTTAGGTCTAACTCTTTTTAATCTTTATATGTTACCGCTAGAGGATGACATCAGGAGGCATGGCATTAATTTCCATAGTTATGCTGATGACACACAGCTTTACATGGCCTTGTCCCCTGATGACACTGGGCCAATAGATGCTCTTTTAAAATGCATTTTAGATATTAAGTTATGGATGGCGGGTAACTTCTTACAGCTCAACCAGGACAAAACAGAAGTACTTGTCATCGGTCCTGAAGCACACAGAGAAAAACTTAATTTAAAATTCAAATCCCTGGCTTTTAAGACATCTGGGCAGGTAAAAAACCTTGGTGTTATTCTAGATTCTAAATTGAATTTTAATGTTCATGTCAAAAGTACGGTTAAGAGAGTTTATCATCTAAAGAACATTGCCAGGGTAAGACCATTTTTATCTCGAACCAACAGAGACACTAATACATGCTTTTATTAATTGTAGAATTGATTACTGCCAACACTCTTCTTTCTGGTCTCTCCAAAAAAAGCACGACTCCATTACAACATCTCCAAAACTCAGCTGCACGAGTTCTGAAGAGGACCAGAAAGAGAGCTCACATTACACCAATTTTAAAGTCTCTGCACTGGTTACCTGTATGCTTCAGCATCGATTTTAAGATCCTTTTAATGGTTTTTAAATCTCTTAATGGTCTTGGTCCTAATTATTTATCTGATTTGCTTTTAACATATACACCCTCTAGATCTCTCAGTTCTTCAGGCACTGCCCTTTTAATTACACCAAAAGCTTTAACCAAAACATATGGCGAGGCCTCTTTTTACCACTACAGCCCACGTTTGTGGAACAGTTTGCCTGAGTACCTGAGGAAAACAGAGTCTGGACATTTTTAAAAGCAAACTCAAGACCCATCTTTTTAACTTGGCTTTTAACTGAAAATGTATTTATCTATTTATTTATTTACTTTTTTTCTTTAAAGTATTACTTTTAACCTTTTAGTCTAGCTTGTGTGTGTGTTGGGGATGGGGGGGGGGATTTCTCCTGTGTAAACTTTTTATATTGTTTTTATGTAAAACACTTCGGGCTACTCACTTTGTATGAAAAGCGCTTTATAAATAAAGTTTGATTGATTGACAGTAGCTGAAGAGAGCGTCATATCCACTGCATGGTGAGATAGACGCTCAGTAAACACGAGTGGTTCACTTTGTGGAATTCATATGCAACTGTATGTTTTAATGTCCTCCTCATGTATTCCACCTATCTGTAAAAGAAGTTTAATAGAATTCACTTTCTAAAAAATACATAAAACAGATAAAGAAATGGTTTACTTAGACCTCCAGATTAGGGGGGCAGATCTGGACATATAAGTACTGGAGCACAAGTTAGAGGTGGGTAATGGTCAGAACTGAATCATGTTAACTACTGGAAGAATGCAAAAACTTACTTTGCATTTGTAAGAAATAAAGAAGACCAAAAGAAATGTGTATTGTGTATTTTTATTGCCCGCTGTGGTGATGGTGACAGACTCTGAAATGATTCTGGCAGATGGTGTCTGTCACTGCTTAGCAGTCCTGGATAGCTGGAATCATCTTGAGGTGACGTAGGCAGTGGAAACGGGCTTTCAACAGGCCTATGATCATCTCCACCCAGACTCTCATCCTGCAGTGAACCCCGTTGAGGTTCTGTTGAGGGCTTGGGTCAATGTCAGGGTCAGCAGCCTCGGTTGTCATGGGTAACCCCTGTCCCCCAGCAAAAAACAAACAAACTCTCTTGTGATGTATCGTGGATTCATTAGAGTGGATTAAAAGATGGAGACAAGTGAACTACTGAGCAAATCTTTAGGTTACTGACCACATTACAGTCTGCTGCTCAGGTAAGAGTGAGTCAGGAACCCACCCAGAACACCTTACCTCTATATCAGAAATATAATCTGCAGCATCACACACGATTTGGACAGATGTTAGTTTATCTGTGATGCAGTCTTTAACATGATGAAACAGTAGTTAGTCTGTATGTACCTTGATGGGTATGATGGAAATGTGGGTAACATCTATGCAGCCAATTACATTGGGAAATCCGAAAAGAAATTAAAGATACCAATCCAATTCTGAGGTGGCAGTACTATGTCATTAAGAGAATATAATTTCAAATTAATTTATCAGATTTCTATATCATTCACCTGCAATCCTGTGGAACTCCTCGATGATTCTGATGGGTTTATCTCCAGGGAAATAGGAAAACTGGGGTAAAAGTTTCAAGGCTCACTGAGCATCTCCGACATTGTATAGAAACCTCGCAGACAAACCTCAGGGTTTCTGTCGGAGTTTCTGGAACAGCTCAATGTTGTCGCTATCTAACTCATACCCATACTGACTCTCACTGACTCTGCAAAATGACGAGAGGAAGAGGAAAATCGGAGGGTACTCTACACCAGATGGTCTCTTCTATGAAAGAGTTAAAGAACGAGTTACAGAGCGACTTTGATAACTTAAGGAGTGACTTTGATAAGTTAAGGAGTGACTGATAAAGAGTTGGAAGAAAAGCTAAAACGAGTGCTAGACGGAAGAAACGAAGGACAAAATGAAGAAAATGCAGAAAGACGTGGATGAAAGAGACAGACGAATTGTTGTCTTAGAACAGGGACTACAAAGAATGGATGATTTAGAACAAAGCATTCGTATGAATGATGTGATAATCACTGGCATCAAAATCAAGTCGAAGAATTACGCACATGCTGTGGCCAGTGGAGATGGAACTGAGCACAGCGCTGACGCCGACACTGTGGAGCAACAAGTGAGTTCTCAACTGAGGGATCTGGAGATAACTATAGATCCGAACCAGATTAAGACATGTTACCCATTACCATCTGGATATAGGAGACCACCTGCAGCGCTGATAAAATTCCAGAATCGTAAACACAAAATTGCTATTCTGAAACATGTCTTCAAATTGAAAGGAAAAAATGTCTACACTAATGAGAATCTCACTAAAACGAATGCTGATGTTGCTAAAAAAGCTCTTCAGCTGAAGAAGAATGGACTGATCGACAACACCTGGACAAACAACTGCAGGATCTTTTTCAAAACAAAGGGGTTTTCTCCAGAGCAGATGAAAACAATGGTGACCAGGGGTGCAGAGGAGTTGGTGAATTACGAGCAATAAAGATGGACATGAGTTATAGTGGGAGCTCTACACTAATTTTGGACACATCAAGTATTACATGGAACAGCTGAAAAACCATTCAACATCATCAACGTCAGAAACATGGATTAATGAACAAAAAAACATGGATTTCTGCTTGGAGGGATAACACTAAGTTTTAGACTTTAAAGAGCAAGTTGATATCTTTTGCCAATATGATAGCGTGTGAAACTAATGTCTGTAAATAAACTGGTTAATTCTTTGATAAACACTGTTTGCTGAGGGAGGTTAATATGATCATTACATTCTTGTGGAGAACACTGGCAAAGTCAGCTTCTTGCTTTGACTATCTATGATGTTAACAAATCTTGCTGTTCCCAGGAAGAATGTAAACATGGTAATGCTCTCGGTTGTATCTGGGATGGCTTCAAAGGCTAATATCTGGAAGTGGATAAGGGTATGAACGTCTGTCAAAATTCAATGGATGAACTGGTTGAAAACATTTAATGTCTGAGTTTGTTGATAATATATTGTAATGAGATGTTTGTTGATTCTGGGGGACAGGAATTTCACAAGCCTAACGGTTTCTACCCGTCAACCCTTTTTTTTGGATGTTGTTGTTGATATTGTAAATGTGCTGAACGTGTGAAGTCTGTTATATTAACATGTCCGGAAAAAAAAAAAAAAAAAATTTAAATAAATAAATAAAACTACCATTTGTAAAATAAAAAATAAAAAACTGACCGGAGCGCTACACGCAGCGCTGCTTTAGATGTGAAGATGGATTAGGTCGTGGATGTGTGATGGATCGGGACGTGAACCGGTACCGATCATAAAGAGAACTGTCTGGATATGACGGGACATCTGAATGGGATACAAAAATATACAATCCTCTGTGAATTAACGCTGAAACTCCATCTATGGGATCCTCGTCAAACAGACAAGCCATGTTTGCTTGTAAAATACCTCTAAAATACAGAGTTATTTATAAAACCAACCTTCGGTACAATTCTCCGTCCGACAGAACCAGGAAATGAAACGGCAAGAGCGGTGGTGAAAGGGGGCGGAGTCGGAAGAAACCCTGGGTTTGTGGAATAAAACCTGCTCCTGACCAGGTTAGCCTAAGAGAGTCTGTTACTGTGGTAACAAACCCAAAGGTTTAGTTAACCTCGCTTCATGAAACTAGCCGGGGTTACTCCTCTGACTCTGCGTTAAGTTACCTCCCTTTGTGAAGCCGAAAACCTTGATTTCAAGGTTAACTTACCCAGGTTTTCCACTAAACCTGCTTTGTGAAACGGGCCCACTGTCATAATTAGACCCTTCACCTTAATAGCTGGGACATGACTCTCAAGAAAACCATGTTCATCTGCTGTCGGCACATAGAGAGTGTGGACCTCCACTCATCCATCACCAACATCCACACAGACTAGCCACTGTTATCATGTAGCCTGAGTAATGTTGGTCTTCACTGTCTGGCCATCACTGAGCTACTGTGTTTTTGCCAGAAATGTAATATTTAAATTCATTTCCTTCCACCAGCAGCTCAGCTACATGCCAGGCCTGACGGTTGGCAAGATTAGATGATTTAAATTGTAATCTGTAATACATACAAACTCGCATCGTAATACCATTTGTTATAAATGAAAGAAGTTACAGAAAAATCTGTGTGTGGATATCAACATCTGTCCATCACAGCACAATACTCAATACGTTTTTACAAAAACCATCATACTAAATGAGTGAATTTCCCACTCAACAAGCCCATAGCTTCTGGGCTGCAGTCACAGACTTCCTATTCTCCAGCATACTGCACTGTTACTCACAATCTCCCAGCCTTGTAAAACTCCCAAGGCAGCAGTCTGCTCATTTAATTACAGTACTGGTCTTCTGTGATGTCATTTCATTATTGTGTTGCTTTTATGACAGTGGGAGTTGGATAAGATTTTCCTGTCTCAACACTGAGACACTGATGTCATGCCTGCAACACAGATTGAAACACAAGCTGCCCTGTAAAATATGGCTGTTTCCATAGTCGCTGTTTTTGTCATAAAAAAACACTCATTGGTCTTCAACTTCACTTTAAATACTGATAAATGCTCTCTACCATAGTTGTGGTTCACTACAAGTCTCTCAGCTGTGATACGAAGGAGAACCACCTACGAAGGTAGGCAACCACTGTCTTGGTTGCCTACCTTATTTCTAAGGGGTACTCAGGCAGAATGTGCAGCACAATATTTATATGACGCAAAATAGTTTACAACTCCGCCAAGCCAATAAAATAATGAAACCGACCGCAAGTGAGTCCAAATAAAGAGCCCCCCAAAACCACTCACTTATAGTAGGAACAATACTTTAACTAGAGTACACGACATCAGCTCAAGACACTGATACCTACCAAACACAAGGATTCTGAGAATTGAGAGCATATTTTTTAGCAGAAATCAGAAAAGACTAAGTAAAGAATGTTCCCTTTATCACATGAAGAATTAAGTAAACAACTTTAAACAATCAAGTTTTTTCTTCTTGGCAAAAAACATGACGATGTAGCAAGATTCATTTACATCATTAGATTCTTATTAATTGCTATTTCGGGGCCGCCTCGTTCAGAAAGTTAGTCTTCTACACATTTTTTTACTATTACATTTAGGTCCACTAAATAATGTATGTCCAAATAATGTTGTTGCTGTAAATAAAATGTTCAATTTTTAACTTACGTAAAGGACTGTAATCAGGAAAAACTGGTTTTTCTTGACAGATCACACAACAGGAAATGCATAACAGCCTTGATTATTTAAAAAGTGAAGCTAAAAACTGCTGATGTTAACTGAAGTTAAACTGCATTGCTGTGTGCAGGGACACTTAGAAGATGTTATTGAGTTAACATCATTATAAATTAAATTTGGCCTCTACAGCTTGGAGACTTGGCGGAGTATTAATTCAATAACTTCTAAAATTGGCCTTGCTATACTCAGGGGGGGAACGTGGGGGTCTGCTCAAACTGAGCAGGATCAGTATTACAACTGTAGACCTGATGCTACTCTAATGTAGCCGCAAGAGGGCACAAGCCAGTGTCTTATTGTACCGGTCCCAAGCCCGGATAAATACAGAGGGTTGCGTCAGGAAGGGCATCCGGCGTAAAACTTTAGCCAAATCAAAGATGCGAATCAAACCTATGACTTCCATACCGGGTCGGTCGAGGCCCAGGTTAACAACGACCGCCATTGGCGCTGTTGACCTACCAACAGGGCACCGGTGAAAATTGGATTACTGTTGGTCGAAGAAGGAGAGAAGGAAAGTGCGTTCGCACGAAGAAAGAGAAGAAGAGCACCTAGAGTATAGGACTGAGAGTGGGGACGTTGAATGTTGGAACTATGACAGGAAAAGGTAGAGAGTTGGTTGACATGATGCAGAGGAGGAAGGTAGACACACTGTGTGTCCAGGAGACCAGGTGGAAAGGTAGCAAGGCTAGAAGATTAGGAGCAGGGTTCAAGTTGTTCTATCATGGTGTAGATGGGAAGAGAAATGGAGTAGGAGTTATCTTGAAGGAGGAGTTTGTTAGGAATGTCCTGGAGGTAAAAAGAGTGTCGGATAGAGTGATGAGTCTGAAGCTAGAAATAGACAGTGTGATGGTCAATGTTGTTAGTGGGTATGCCCCACAGGTAGGATGTGAGCTGGAGGAGAAGGAGAAATTCTGGTTGGACTTTGATGAAGTGATGCAGAGCATGCCTAGAAGTGAGAGAGTTGTCATTGGTGCAGACTTCAATGGACATGTTGGTGCAGGTAACAGAGGTGATGAGGAAGTGATGGGCAGGTTTGGTATCCAGGAGAGGAACGCAGAAGGACAGATGGTAGTTGACTTTTCAAAAAGGATGGAAATGGCTGTAGTGAATACTTTCTTCCAGAAGAGGCAGGAACATAGGGTGACCAGTAAGAGTGATGGTAGGAGCACACAGGTAGACTACATCTTGTGTAGACGGTGTAACCTGAAGGAGATCAGTGACTGTAAAGTAGTGGTAGGTGAGAGTGTAGCCAAACAGCATAGGATGGTGGTGTGTAGGATGACTCTGGTGGTGAGGAAGATGAAGAGGGCAAAGGCAGAGCAGAAGACAAAATGGTGGAAGCTAAAAAAGGAAGAGTGTTGCATGACTTTTAGGAAGGAGTTAAGACAGGCTCTGGGTGGTCGGGAGGTGCTTCCTCTGGACAACTACAGCTAATGTGATCAGGGAGACAGGTAGGAGAGTGTTTGGTGTGTCATCTGGAAGGAAAGTAGATAAGGAGACTTGGTGGTGGAATGAGGAGGTACAAGAGTGTATACAGAGAAAGAAGTTAGCTAAGAAGAAGTGGGACACTGAGAGGACTGAGGAGAGTAGACAGGAGTACAGGGAGATACAGCGTAAAGTGAAGGTAGAGGTAGCAAAGGCCAAACAAGAAGCTTATGATGACTTGTATGCTAGGTTGGACAGTAAGGAGGGAGAGACTGATCTATACAGGCTGGCAAGACAGAGAGATAGAGATGGGAGGGACGTGCAGCAGGTTAGGGTGATTAAGGATAGGGACGGAAGTCTATTGACAGGAGCCAGTAGTGTGATGGGAAGATGGAAAGAATACTTTGAAAAGTTGATGAATGTGGAAAATGAGAGAGAACCAAGACTAGAAGAGGTGACTGTTGTGGACCAGGAAGTAGCAAAGATTAGTCAGGATGAAGTGAGGAGGGGATTGAAGAGGATGAAGAGTGGGAAGGCAGTCGGTCCTGATGATATACCTGTAGAGGTTTGGAAATGTCTAGGAGAGGTGGCAGTAGAGTTTCTGACTGGGTTGTTCAACAGGATCTTAGATAGTGAGAAGATGCCTGAGGAGTGGAGGAGAAGTGTGCTGGTGCCCATTTTTAAGAACAAGGGAGATGTGCAGAGTTGTGGCAACTACAGAGGAATAAAGCTGATGAGCCATACAATGAAGTTATGGGAAAGAGTAGTGGAAGCTAGACTAAGGGCAGAAGTGAACATTTGTGAGCAGCAGTATGGTTTCATGCCAAAAAAAGAGTACTACAGATGCAGTATTTGCTTTGAGGATGTTGATACAGAAGTACAGAGAAGGCCAGAGGGAGCTGCATTGTGTTTTTGTAGATCTGGAGAAAGCTTATGACAGGGTGCCCAGTGAGGAATTGTGGTATTGTATGAAGAAGTCTGGAGTGCCAGAGAAGTATGTTAGAGTGGTGCAGGACATGTATGAGGACTGTAAGACAGTGGTGAGGTGTGCTGTAGGTGTGACAGAGGAGATCAAGGTGGTCAAGGTGGAGGTGGGACTGCATCAGGGATCAGCTGCGAGCCCCTTCTTGTTCGCTATGGTGTTGGACAGGCAGACAGACGAGGTTAGACAGGAATCTCCATGGACTATGATGTTTGCTGATGACATTGTGATCTGCAGTGAGAGTAGGGAAGAGGTGGAGGAGAAGCTAGAGAGGTGGAGGTTTGTCCTGGAAAGGAGAGGGATGAAGGTTAGCCGCAGTAAGACAGAGTACATGTGTGTGAATGAGAGGGACCCAAGTGGAAGAGTGAGGTTACAGGGAGAAGAGATCAAGAAGGTGGAGGATTTTAAGTACTTAGGGTCAACAGTCCAGAGCAGGGGAGAGTGTGGAAAAGAGGTGAAGAAGCATGTACAGGCAGGATGGAACGGGTGGAGAAAAGTGTAAGGTGTGATGTGTGATAGAAGAGTTTCAGCTAAAATTAAATGAAAGGTGTACAAAACTGTGGTGAGACCAGAGATGTTGTTTGGTCTAGAGACAGTGTCACTGAGGAAAAGACAGGAGGCAGAGCTGGAGGTAGCAGAGATGAAGATGCTGAGGTTCTCTTTGGGAGTGACCAGGAAGGATAGGATCAGGAATGAGAGGTTTTGGAGATAAAGTCAGAGAGGCCAGACTGAGCTGGCTTGGACATTTCCAGAGGAGAGATAGTGAATATATTGGTAGAGGGATGCCGAGTTTTCAACTGCCAGGCAGGAGGCCTAGAGGAAGACCAAAGAGGAGGTTTATGGATGTAGTGAAAGAGGACATGAAGGTAGTTGGTGTGAGACAAGAGGATGCAAAGGACAGGGCTAGATGGAGGCAATTGATTCGCTGTGGCGACCCCTGAAGGGAAAAGCTGAAAGGAAAAGGAGACCTGATGCTACTCTACAATGTGATGGTTTACCAGTAAAGTAAGGCTTTGAAGAACACTGGATCCACTGCTAACAAATAAAAGAATAGGTGGATGCCCCTTGAAGCGTCCGTCCGAGAATTAATAAACCTCCACCACGTTTCTTTCAAACTGCTGTTATCAATGCTGCAATATCACGTCCGTGCAACATAAGACAGCAATCTGTGTTTTGTTCCACTCTTTAAGTCTTCACTACAAGATGATGTTTACACAGGTTTGGTTCACTGCATCGGCCAATGACTTCAAGTAATCGATGAAGATCTGTGTGCAAACCGAACACTTGAAAATCTCTCAAAGTTGCCATTGTGCTGGGAGAGTAGCTCTTACAGGGTAGGAGTCAGGGTCCCCAGGGAAAAGGTCTGTTAGAATAGTGTCATTATCAGCTGCTTCCTGTTCTAAACATCACTGCCCACCCTCTCGTGAGCACCAGACCAGCTTGGCAAAGCTAATGACTAGCTGATAAATATGATGGTGTGCTTAACAACTAAGACGTGCATCCGATTGGAGCAGGTAGGAACAAAACCAAAGCTAAAAGACAGACAGCAAACTACACTTCATAAATTGCACATGAACTCCAAAAGAACTATAAAATACCCACCAACTATAAGATGAGCAGAGCAATAAGAAAGTGTGAAGCATCTTACGTGATTATACTTTATGTTGATTTTTTTTGTATTTGTAACCTGCTATTGCTTTCAAAAATTTGCTGCAGCAACCCAGCAACAACACCAGCTTGTATTTGTGTCCTACATTTATTTCTCCAAAGCCATA
Organism: Antennarius maculatus; assembly: GCA_013358685.1. Taxonomy (NCBI): domain Eukaryota; kingdom Metazoa; phylum Chordata; class Actinopteri; order Lophiiformes; family Antennariidae; genus Antennarius; species Antennarius maculatus. The sequence continues at coordinate 23,366,467 of CM023606.1, forward strand.
TTGTATTGAAGTCATTGGTCGCACTCGGGCAAGCAGATGGAAAAGAATAATTAAAACTACAGGGTTGTCACAGGATCCGGAAGACTTCTCTATTCAATGGTGAGTAACACTGAAATGAGTTGAAAAAATTTTTTTTCCTCAAACAGAAAATTCACCTTTTAAGTACACTGCTAATTTTCAAGTATTCTTGTTGAATGAGTGTCAGGGGAAAAAAAGGAGATTTATTCAGCTTAAATTTTTCACATACAGTATTTATTCAACGCCAGTCTCTAACATTGAGAAGCACAACAGAAAAATTCTTTGCTAACCGCAGATGATTTTCCAAAGCCATAAACAGTTAACCACAGAGAAGTATCTCTATCCTGTGCTCAGGCTTTTAATCTACTAAATGATATTTTAATGAATTCTTTAACATTTTTGTTTGCTCATGGTCTCATTGAAATTCTGTGCTTTCAGCAAAGTAATATCATCCTTTTTATGTTGTGAAAAGATGGTAAGTGTATCTGAGGCCACTATCCTGAGGGGCTTTCATGTAATCTCCTACCCCCCCCCCCCCCCCCCCCACCAACACACACACACAGCACCACTTTTTCTCAGATTACTGGATAAACAGTAGTGCTTTCATCTAGTTAATGAATGTACGGGACATGTACAGTTCAGTTTGAACTATTATACAAGACTTTCAATATATTCATTCTTTCAGTGTGTATTTCATCAAAGTTGTGCGCAGACAAGTATTACAAATGTGTCTTTTCAAGTTGAATTTCCAGCAAGTCCCCAAACACATGGACGCACATCTCTACAGGTGCAATAACTTCAAAAACATTTCTGAAAAGCAGGTTGGGGAAAACAGGTACAGGGCTCGAAATTGCGACCATTTTGCACTCGAATGCACTCAAATTTTATTTATTTTTATTTATTTTTAAATTTGGGAGCACCGGTGCGACTAGGGAAAAAAATCTGGTACGCCTTTTTTTCCCTCTTCTCTCTCGCTCTTTCTCTCTATAGAGCAGGGGTCACCAAATGGCGGAGCGACCCGTGACTACTCCATGATAAATTCACGAGAGTAGATTTTCTTGGCGCATTTTTACTTGCAGTTCGCGGCTACAGACGGCGGGCACTGCTAGTCCAGTTAATCCGGTAATAGCGCCACTCAGTTCCGCCAATCAGATCGTTTGTCTACCCTGCTCTGTCAGTGCACCAGGAAGTGAGACAGTTCGCTGCCGCTACCGCTGTGAGTTTACTAGTGATGGGTAGATGAAGCCCCATGAAGCATTGAAGCTTTTCATCCCAATCGGTTCACGCTGGTTCAAAGCTTCATGAGGCTTCATTTGCTCTAGTACGACATCTGCTGGATGGTAAAATATCAGGTGGCATGAGTTTGAAGTGTGTGGCATTTTGCAGAAAGCCTGTGAATAAAACTGTCAGCAAAATAAAGAAGTATGCAAAACATGTATATTTTATATATATACTGTATATATATATATATATATATATATATATATATATACTTATAGTACATATAAGTATATATAAAATTATATTTAAAAAAAATTAAGAACAATTTCCCCACTGTGGCAGGTTGTATTTCCTGATTTTCTCCTAAACCAACTCTCTCCACACTATCTATACCTCTCTCCAAAATATGTCTGACTCTATCCAAATTCCAAACTGTCTCCACACCAGCTAACCACAACTCTCCACCAAAAAAACACATTCTGAATGGAGTGTGATCGCTTTATATCGGTGTTAATGCACATATCACGAGCCAAATCAGTCACGTGGTATCAGCCGCGTAGCGGGGCATTCCCGTGATGGAAGCGTCGATACGGAAGTCACGCCCAAAGCCTCACTGCCCAGCGATGCTGCGGACGTCATCCTTTTCAGCTCCTCCCATGGATGAAGCAAGCATCGATACATGCTTCGCGGGAACTCCCGTCCCCTACTCAGCACACACTTCGGAGCTTTGATCCCCAGCATCACATCACTAGAGTTTACCACTACAGCGGAGCACAGAAGAAGGGAGACAGCATAGCTCCAAACAAAGGGAGGTTAATGAGGAAAACCGCTGGTTAACAATGAGTGGACCAAATTTATGTTTATTTCTCCGTCAGGCAGTTCAACACCATTTTACCTCATATGGTCTGAACACGTAGCATGAATTAAAAGTGGTAACATGAAGCGCCACTATGAAACAAAGCACAGATCTTTTGCTCAGAATTATCCCCTGAAGTCCGAGCTGAGGGCAAAATGACCGCGAAAAATGCAAACGAATGTTCACTAAAGGCATGGTGGAGTTTGAGGCAACATAAAATATGTTTTAGTAATGTTTTAAAATACAAAACAATCCAATAATAACCAAAATGGTTCAGTCCAGTCTGAGCAGAAGCGCGCTCCTGCCAGGAAACAATGAGCGCAGCTGCGGCTGCTCTCCTGGGCGAAGGAGAGAGGTGCGCCAAACGGAGAGGGATGGAGCGATACAAAATTAGTGACGGTACAAAAGTAAAGTACCGTCACTGCCTTGCTTTTGGGTAGGTGCTCCTAAAGTCTTTGCTGGTGCACCAGTGCTACCAAGAAAAAAAGTTAATGTCGAGCCCTGAGTTGCATAGAAGGATGCATGTGAACTGGGGAGTCGACATTGGTTAAGGGGAAAAAAGGATGTGCCTCTTGAATCTTGAGATAAATTGGCGTATATTTTTACTGGAATACATGTTAAAAACATTGTTGATAACCCAAGGGGACGCATATGCATATTATTGGTTATCTGGCAGTCATACACATTAAGCAGGTTTCTAGAACGGCCTTTTTCAATCTCCGAAACATTGCTAAAATCAGGCATATTTTAAAACGGAGTGATGCAGAGAAATTAATCCACGCTTTCATCACTTCCAGATTAGATTACTGTAACGCACTTTTTTCAGGCTGCCCCAAAAAGTTGCTGAAGACTCTTCAACTAATTCAGAATGCCGCCGCCCGTGTTCTGACCAGGACCAGTGCCAGAGACCATATTTCTCCTGTGCTGGCTTCTCTGCACTGGCTTCCTGTGAAAGCTAGGATAGATTTTAAAATACTCCTCCTCACTTACAAAGCCCTTCATGGCCAGGCACCGACCTATCTGAAGGAACTTTTAGTTCCTTATAATCCATCTAGAGCATTACGCTCTCAACATACTGGCCTACTGGTGGTTCCTAGAATTTACAAAAGTAGGACGGGAGCTAGAGCCTTTTTGCTATCAAGCCCCTCTATTGTGGAACCACCTCCCTACCTCAGTTCGGGGGGCTGACACCATCTCATTATTTAAGACTAGACTTAAAACTTTTCTTTTTCAGAAATTTTACAATTAATGGCAACTTAGGTTACTACGTTTATTTTCATAGAGACCTACACTGCTGGAGACTCAACATCCAGACTCACTGAGTTCCTCTCTCCTCCTCCTCTCCAACCATCTCTGTTACTCCTCCTCTTCTCTGATCTCACTCTCCAAGTCTCCAATCACACCCTACTAACTAAACTTCTTCCCTGGAGTCTGTGCTCTATGTCCTCACAGGTTTTTTTTCAGATTCACCCCTCATCCACCCATCTGCTATGGACCTGCTCTTCCCATCCCACCAGTACCACCCCTAACCTAATCATCGGCTGGGGTCCGGCTTCCTTTTTCCTCCGCGCCCCCATACTGTTCCACCCCTCATCCGCCCATCCGCTATGGACCTTCCTCTGTGGACCTGCACCTCCGACCCCACCAGTATTACCCCCATCTCTCCATGTGCTGTGGACCTTCTCCTCCAAGCCCACCAGTACCACCCCTCAACTATCCATTGGCTGGGGTCCTGCTTCCTTTTTTCCTCCGTGCCGCCATACAGTCATCCACGCAGCTGTAATTGTGCCTTGACTTTAACAACCTTAACCATATTGACACTGTCTCTATCTGGCCTATCTGTCACTCTCTCTCTGTCTCTCTCTCTCCGACCCTGTTCTTATCTTCCTTTGATTTCTTTTCCACCAAACCGGTCGAGGCGGATGGCCGCCCAAAAGAGTCTGGGTCCTGCCCGGAGTTTCTTCCTCATCGAGGGAGTTTTTCCCCGCCACTGTCGCTTATGCTTCGTCTGGAGGGTTCAGTTGGGTTTCTCTGTCTGTTAAAGCGCTTTGAAATGTCTGCTGCCATGATTAAGCGCTATATAAATAAAACTTGATTGATTGATGGATGAAGTATTGCAAATGAATACATCTAAATCCACTCACTGACATAGCGGGTGAAAAGATATTCCACCAAACATGGAAAGAAAAGGTAAACAATACAAAAGTAGAAAGAAGAAGACGAAATAATCCCCTTGGGGAAATGATCTTTTCATTCTTGCTATATCTTGAACATGCATAAATATGTGTGTACAGGGCACTGAAACACACACACACACACACACACACACACACACACACACACACACACACACACACACAGCCTGTAAGCAATTTATACAGCGGGAGGCAGGGTGACAATCAGCTACTTCATGGTGCATCCCAAATGAGCAGCTTGTAGGGGTGCAGTGCCTTGCTCAAGGGCACCGCGGCAGTTCTCTGGAGGAGAACTGACACCTCCCACACTCCAAATGTTTTTGGTCCATATCGGGTCTTGAACCAGCGACCCTCCACTTCCCAGTCCAACACCTAGTGGACTGTGCTAATGCCGCCCCAAAAATTAGTAGAAGAGCAACACAAATGGCGCACAGCACATGAAGAGAGCCATGGAGTAAAAACTAGATGATATTGTCATCTGTGTGTGTTTTTACAAAAGGAGAAAGCAGTCCTTTTGTAAAAACACACACAGTTCATAAATTATTAGAGGATGGAAAGAGTGTGAAGAAAGAAAATAAAAACATACAAAAAAATATTGTGACAGCAATGGAACATTAAACTAATTTTGCTCAATGCAATCTTTTCATGTTCAAGTATATAAAATAAAAAAATGTGACATTATCAGTTATTTTATTGGTATCTGGCAGAAAAGTCTGAAATTATCAATTACCAATTATAAATAGATTTTTTTCCTAATTGGTTTCTTTTTATTATTCACTTCATGAAGACTCGCTGACCTAAAGTATAATCAGGAGTTTTCTAAATGAAAAATACTATTAAACAGCTTGTGGAAGGCACAGGTATAACCTAGATGTCAACTTAGGAAGGAGACAGAGCTTCTTCATGTACAGCCAACATTAATGAGGTGTTGGCACTATTAAGAACAGTGTCAGTACTCTGGGCAGACTCAAACCACTCTCTGGTCTGGACCCTGTCTCTGCAAATCAACACTGAGTTTAATTAAGCCAAGCCACACTGCCATTGACCTAACATTACTGTTTAGCTTGGCAAGGCTAAAGGAAAACTATTTACTGAGAGAACAAAAGCAGTTTTTATATGACTGCAGGAACGTAGATTGTAAGGATAATATTTGGAATTGGTTGTATTTGATTTTTGCATTTATTGAGTGCAATTTCTGAGCTCCTTTACGGCATTTTTAGCATCAAATGTGTGGGTGTGTGGCCCTGGCGGTCAGACAGTAGGCAGCCAGATGTTTGACTGGTTTGGAAGGACAAGCTTTGGCCTAATTACTCGGGCGATCCCGCTGGAAAAGGCCTCAAATCGAACGGATTAGAAGGTCTTCCATAAATCAGGAGAGTAGGAAGAGGAAAGGAGGAGAGGAGAGGAGAGGAGAGGAGAGGAGAGGAGAGGAGAGGAGAGGAGAGGAGAGGAGAGGAGAGGAGAGGAATTTTGTTACTACTAGACAGCTTTGATGAAATTGTAAAAATGATTTCAATCTCACTTCCTTATATAGACACATAAAACACACTGTAAATTTCCCCTGACCCCTCAGTGCTGTCTGAAAGTAATCTGAATCAGGACAACCAGTGTTGCATAAAGCAGCTGTGAACATTTTAATAGAAGTTCTGAGAAGGACTGGACTGATGAGAACTGGGCTCACTGTGGCTCAGTTCAGATATCTCAGAATGGGGTTTTATGATATTACAATATTATAGCTTTAACAGCTTAAAAACTAAACTGTTATGATTATTAGCCACATTTGTCCAAAGACCAAAAGATATGGCAGAGATATAGCCTGAAAAGAAAAAAAAACTAAACTTTTGTTGACACCAAGGCTGCATTTAACCTTGTGGCGAAAAGTAAAAAAAAAAAAAAAGATTTTATTAAGTCAAACTGTACCTGAAATCAGGCTTTTTTTTTTCTGGAATGAATGAGCATGGGGTTGGGATGCAGAGGTTTTGAAAGTACAAGGTGGAAATGAACCTTCTGAATGGAGGAGTAACTTCCCTTCCTATAACTTACAGGAGACAATATAACAGTGCTATTTGACAGCAATTCCCCCTCTACAAGTTTGCAAAAGAAAAAGTCTTGGTATGTAAATGTCCATCCATCCATCTTCTTCCGTTTGTCTGGGGTTGGGTCGCGGGGGCAGCAGCTTTAGCAGGGAAGCCCAGACTTCCCTCTCCCTAGCCACTTCGTCCAGCTCCTCCGGGAGAATCCCAAGGCATTCCCAGGCCAGCCGGGAGACATAGTCTCTCCAGCATGTCCTGGGTCATCCCCGCGGCCTCCTCCCGGTAGGAAGTGCCCGGAACACCTCACCAGGGAGGCGTCCAGGAGGCATCCTAACCAGATGCCCGAGCCACCTCATCTGGATCCTCTCGATGCGGAGGAGCAGCGGCTTGACTCTGAGCCCCTCCTGGATGACCGAACTTCTCACCCTATCTCTAAGGGAGAGCCCGGACACCCTGCGGAGGAAACTCGTTTTTTCAGTCACGACTCACAGCTCGTGACCATAGGTGAGGGCAGGAACGTAGATCGGCTGGTAAATCGAGAGCTGTGCCTTTCGGCTCAGCTCCTTCTTCACCACGACAGACCGATACAGAGTCCCCATCACTGCAGACGCTGCACCAATCCGCCTGTCGATCTCCCGTTCCATCGTACCCTCACTCGTGAACGAGACCCCAAGATACTTGAACTCCTCCACTTGGGGCAGGATCTCATCCCCAACCCGGAGAGGGCACTCCACCCTGTATGTAAATGTCTTGATTTCAAATAAAAGAGGAAAGTGGCTGTTGAAAAGAATGTGAGGCAGCAGTTCTGCTGTTCTGAAGATTAAATCAGAGCAGCAATTGCCCCAGTGTAAGCCTCGTCTTCAGTTTGCATTGGATGCACACCGGCTTTCCTTTCAAGTCAATCATTACATGTCAACACAAGTGAGCACACAATTGTTTGTGTGAACACTGTTAAATAATGGCACTATCGGTGAAAATACAAGTGTAATTTTTAACAAAGCAGAATTGATGTTGGTATGATCAACAGAAAAGGGATATTCCATAAGAGGCTTAAAAACTTGTGGGTGAGTCATGAAAGTCTTCAGTACCTTAAACCAATTAAAATGAGCTAAAATTGTGATGTTCTGTAATCACATTGGCCTGGATGTTACAATCATAAGAGATAGGTAGCAATCATACTACAGAGCTCCATGGCAATGAATCTGCCAAGCCTCTGCTCTCCTTTACTGTGTGATACTAAAGGTCATTGATTTAGCCATGCATCACAACAAATGGATTTAAAGTGCAATATTCCACAATGGAACCCTGGCCTGCATTAGTTTGGACTAAAGCAGGACATGAAATCGAAAAAAACCTAAATTAGTCAGTTCGTCAGAGGACTTGAAATAGTCTCTCAACACACACACACACACACACACACACACACACACACACACACACACACACACACACACACACACACACACACACACACACACACACAGTGAAACCTCTATTTCTTCAGTATGTGGTGCAAAAAGAGAAGCCTGTCCTTCAAAAGTGTTGCTATTTCTGTTTACCACAAGGCTCCGAAAATTCTATCATTAGGAAAACTAGGAGGCAATGAAAATACCACTGGGAACACATGGACTCCATACAGCCACAAAAAAGAAACCTAACTGACACGGTATACTGTCATGCTACCAGTTACCGGTAACAACCTCTATGATGTGTTCATCAACATTCAAGTGTAACAAAAGTGATGTTTTCCCTCCTCTAGTAATCACCAGTCTTTTTAGACTCTTTATCACTGGCTCATTCAATGAATATCCCAAATTTAGAAGTAAATTACAAGTTGGCATGATGTGTAGTGACCAAACTTATAGTGTTGCAAAGACATCTGAGAGAGAATAAGAGAGTATAGAAGGCTGGGCTTGCGCTAGGCATTCACCACGTCGCCATAGCCAAAGTAAATTCCGGATTGGCTACAAGGTTTTTAACCTGTGTAGCCACAGTGGCGTTTGTATTTTTAGGAAAAAAGGCTAAAACTTACAACTTTTTTGGACTCGCGAAAATCCCCGAGCGATAACAAACTTTCTCTCTGCCCACCCACGCCCCCTCGCAACAAGCATTGGACGTCCGCGCACTGCACCACTGTCTTGGACACAGAATGTGGCTTTTTGTGGCTTGTTCAATTCTTTTACAATGAGCCACAGTGGCTTCGTCATACTAGCTCCTCGTGCAAGCCCAGGAAGGCGCTACATGGATGTGATTGAACCATAGTATATTGTAAAAAAACTTGTGGCATGCAGGCTGTGGAAAAGTGAATCCAGATCAACCCCACACCCCAGAATGACGGTTTTGTTTTTCTACCCTTAATTCGCTTATTTTATGATGTCTGAATCTTTTCTCTCCTTTTATCTGATCTCTGCTCAAACAATGTCAAACCTGTATCACCCTCCAACCACATTAGCATTAACTGCCATGAATAACGTCTGTAAACAAACTCACATGGTAAAGGCAGATCTCCAGAGTGATGTCATCAACTGTCAGATCTGTCAGTACCAGTAATGCCAAATAATTAAAAACACACTCACCACAGCAACAAATGGACCCACCTTAAATTTTTACTCATGCTGTCTGATTTTTCTACCAACAAAACCAAATGGATTTGATTCATCCACATTACATTGTAAACATTTGAATGTCATCCAAATAAAAGACTATCAATCATCCACCAACCATTGCAGAGCATGTACAGTAAAACAGTTCTTGAGAGGTATTCTCTTTCATTTTAGGAAACAAAATAAATTCTCTCTCAATACACACATCAAATAGCAAGTATTCCATCAACATACCTAACTGCTTTAGTTGATGATTTTCCATTCAGAATGATTCAGGGCTGACTGAGATTAGAGTCCCTTTGTGTCACATTCTTTGTCTGTCATTGGTAGAGGAAAATTCAATAAATTAAAGCACTTAAATACAATAATCAAAGAGAAGTCTTAAAATGCATAGTGTACCTTTGAACTTTTAGAGTACCGCAAAGACAAAGACTCGATTTGTGTAAATTTTAAGTTTCATTAATTCTCAAACTTAACACAAATTGTTGTGTTTCACTCTTCATCCAAGATTACTTTGTGACCTGGACCAGGGTTTTGCTTCGTTTGAAACTGGTAACATCCCAAAACTTCTGAGAGAGAAGCATTTGCAATAAACTTGTATTTGTTTTTGGTCATTATGGGACAACAGAAACATGTTCTATAAACTTTTAGAAAATGTGCCCATTTAAAAACATGTCTCTGGCAATATGTTAAAGGGGGGTAACTTATTAGGGTTTGTATTGTCATTTCCAGTCCCTGCAAAATCAATAATCTTTGCATATAGGTAATATAATTTTACAGTGATTTTGAAAAGTCACATTATACAATCATGTAATACAAACATGTATGAGTATCTTACACCAGTGGCAGCAAGTCTTTATGTCAAGTTGCATTTCTGTCAACTCGCTAAATCCTTTAGTTCTAGTATATTTAAAATGTCCCCACTAGGCACCACAGTGCTTAGAGGGAAATACTCATGTCAATATACTTGCACTCTCAACATTATAGAGATAAAAAAAAAATTAAAAAATAATCTGCAGTGACACATTTTAAGACACAGACAGTTCTTATATGTAACAGCAAAGGACCGTTTGTGCTAACTCGAGGTACTATCAAGTCATAAGAACACCATACCTTCCCATTTACAAGCTAATCTGACTAAACTATATCTAAAAAAAATGAATGGAAAATTAACGCTCTGATCTTCATCTAAATAAAGGGGCAGAATATGTTGTCCAGACGAGACAGTATTCAAGACATCTAAGCCTGCTGAAAAGCATATAACCGGCTGGAGATGGGAGACCTCTTTCTCATCCCATACACTGCCTGTGGTCTCAGCAATCTGACAGTGTAACCATGACCTGATTACCTGTCCCCTGAAGCCTGTAATCACTAAAGCCAGCAGACAGGCACAGTCAGTCTGCTGACAGGGAGAATAATTGAAGGTGATGCAACATGCTGCTAGCCTCACTAATGAAATATGAAAACAAAGAGCAGAGATGAGGCTGCAGGGCAACTAAGAGGAGCAGACTGGAGGGCAGGACAACTCCTTCTAGTCACCAGCCACAATCACGTTGACCTGACTATCAGATATTTTAAATTCTGATGTCTAGAGATGTTCTAACCCTAATCATCCCCTCAAAGTCGCACAACTATTACATCAACTGCCTTTTTCCAATCATTTCGTATTTCTTTCCTGTTACTCGTGTTCATCAAAGGTGAAAAGGTGCTGTATTTAAATTTCAAGCTGGAGCTGTGGAACCAATAACAGTGTTCTAGATGTTATCACCAAACAACTAAGGAATATTAGTCCAGCATTAGTGATGTCACCCATAGCATTCTGATTGGACTCTTCAAAATGTGGGTTTTTTGTTAAAGGGACAGTTAATTTTAAGTGACATATATGTTATTCATCATTATGAAAAATAGAAGAAAAAATAAATTTTATGTATGTAGCATCGTCCGTTTGGTCGAAAAAGCTTAAAATCCACGCAGCAGCAGCTTCCGCATTCCGTGGGCGTCATACGTCATTGTCGCCCAACAGAGCTGAGCAGCCAATCGCAATGGCTGCTCAGCCTGTAAAATTATATTATCTAACAATTCGTTGAGCATTATTACATTTTTTACAATTAACATTACATACAGTTACAATTATTTGTTTAGTAACAGTTGAATACAGCATTTTTCATTCAATTTAATTAAAAGGATGAGGTTGGTAAAAACTTTCAAACCCGAAAAATGTAAGAACAAGCTTGTGACGACACTACTTCAGCCAGACCATGAAATAGTGAACAAACAAAGCCATTTATTCCGGATCTAGCTATCAGCTTTTAGAGAATTTCCCCAAACCACGGCACATTTAGAGGGCAACTTGAATAATGATCACACTGCCTTTACATAGGACACTTTCACAGTACTAGAAGCACTCTTGGAACCATAAATTTAATGAATAATAGCAGAGAATATGTTTCAGGAAAGCTACATGTATATTTGGCTTGCATTAATTGTTCTGAATTCTTTACTCATTAATGTTCCTGACCTCCGAGCTTATCACCTATCTTAAAGTCCATAGTAAAGGTGAAAGAAGAGTCTAATTTCCCTTCGCATATGTGGATGTGACATTTTTTCCTCCATCTGTCTCACAAGAGTTTTGCCTCTGTCTGACCACTTTAAAAGACTAGCGGCATGTCGTGAGAACAGATTATGACAGATTCTTTCATCCCTTAGCCAAAAAGTAAATATAGAAGCCCATCTGTTACAGGCCACATATCTTTCTAACATTCTGACACTGATATTTTTCAGATTAATGTATCGGAAGAGCTTTAAATATGTTTGAGATCTTGCTTAGTCTCTGCGACACACTCTCATGACATGTAGAGATCTAACACATTAAGCTAACAAATACAAGCGAAAAAATAAAATATAAAAACATTTTCTGGCAATATCTAGTGATTCTTTCGTGTGGATTAGCCATAATGAGTCATTGTTAAAATGTCTGTATTTTTTTCAATCCCCAAACATCCACATATACCTGTGGACAGTTTGGGAGCTGGAGCTAGTTTTCATTTAGAAGATAACATTTTTTTAATTGGACTTGCAGCTGAAAAAGGGTTGTTGTTGTTTTCATCGATTCCAGCATTAGTCAGTCAGTCAGTCAGTCAGTCATTTTCTTAACCGCTTAATCCGCTTGCGCGGGTCACGGGGGAGCCGGTGCCTATCCCGGCAGTCTCAGGGCGTGAGGCAGGGGACACTCCGGGCACGACGCCAGTGTACCGCGGAGCCACACAGAGACAAACAACCACTCACATACACATTCACTCCTACGGTCAATTTGGGACCGGCCAATCAACCTAAAGCGCATGCTTTTGGAGGTGGGAGGAAGCCGGAGAGAACCCACGCAGACACGGGGAGAGCATGCGAACTCCGCACAGAGCGGGACTCGAACCCGGATCCGCCGTGTTGTGAGGCGACAGCGCTACCCACTGCGCCACTGTGCCCCCCGATTCCAGCATTATTTACAGAGAAATTTGAATAAAATATTGATTAAAAAAAAGAAAAATCCCTAATGATCACAATAAGGTTTGCAAAACACAGCCTTCAAACTCATTACTTTTCCATATTTTCTTAACATTATTTTGAGACACTAACATCTGACAAATACTGTATTGTCATTATTGAAACACAAATTGTAGTTTGACCTAGCATAACCTGACCCCAAATTTGCATTGCACTCTTTCCAAAGTTGAATAGATTGCAGGGCAGTTTGAATCACTGGTGTTCATCCTGAGATTTAAGACAAAACTTATTGAATTACAATGAATTTTTTGATATCACAGTCCAAGTCAAACTTTTTCAATTTAGGTTTTTTGGCAAACTACTATTTATCAGCCATTTGTAATATCCAAACTCACAAGAGTAGTTCAAATAGGTAAGATTAACAAACACTTCTGTAGTCCAAACACTTCAACCCATGACCAGCATCCCTCAAACACTGTGCAAACCTTTGTAGATAACTTAAGGATCCACAGTTGTTTTGTGTTAAGACCAACTTTATATCAGAGTTTCATGTCGAACAAGACATCCACCATTACTGTCCCAAATGTCGAAGATGTTCCAGTAATTCAAAATAAACTCGGAAGTTTAGGGATGCTGCTCTAGAATGGATCATCGGTATTTCTGGGAGAAGAAGAGTGAAGCATATGCTGAAGAGAACATTCTTCCTATGGCGAAACATGGTAGTGTCTCAGCGATGTTCTGGAGCTGCTTTGCTTCCCCGATCACTGGAAAACTTCAGTATGTCAAGGTTGAGATAGATTCCATCAACGATCGGGACACAAAAAATATCTTGCAATCTGTGTGGACTCTAAAGCTTTGTCATCACTCGACATTCCAAAAAACAAACGATCCTAAATTAACATCCTAGTCCACCAAGACCCTGAGCATTCTGAAGTAGCCGTCACAGTCACCTGATTTCAATCCTAGTGAAAATCTCTGGTCAAATTTGGATCAAGTTGCAGCAGCACACAAACCAGGAATACTAGAAACAATAGTACTGCAGCTGCATTTTGTTATAGAGCCACCAGCTTCCATACCAACCAGACAGCGTGTTAGCATCAGGAGACAACAAACTAGCTAACCAGCTAAAGACAGTGAACTCAAGTGCTCTGACAGAGCTGTTGAAAGTTTTATGAAGCTGCCGATTGAGACACCTTGTGTTCAGTACACGTACTCACATGTAAAACCAGGTGGCAACACAATTACAGCCAAACAAATAACACGTCACTCGGCGGCTGTACAGTTCCAGAGCAGTTTCTATTATTGTTTTCGTTTTCAAGGACCCAGCAGGAAATGTTACAGAGTGAAGACGAATATCACAACCCTAGGACGGGCAAAGTTGACGGTACTGTCTCCCTCTCAGAAGAGGCTGTCAGCAGCCGACACAGACTTTCCCTCACACAACAGTTTTCTACACTTACCCACTCCAAATGCTTCTGTAATTACGCTCGGCTCTCTATCCGACGGTCTACTACCCACCGACAAATCTGAGTTCTTCACGTGAGGCAAACCAAAGAAGTCAGAGCTAAGAGGCTTTACTCCTCCCACCAGAGCGTGCGCGCGCGTATTCGGATCGTCCCGCGTGCGGTCCGGGCAGAGCCGGCTCGAGCCGCTACGACTCCCGATTCAAAAGGGATTTGGGGCTCGTGACATAAATGCGACTGAGCAGCCACTCTCAATTTTTGATCATTTATTTTCCCACTGACACCATTCACAAGACACTCCGAAGCGTTTCCCCCCTGCTGTGATCCGGACCAGTTCTGTCAGACTTTCACAGATTGACCCCGTAGAAAATACACATGCAAAAACATTTCATTAACTACAATGGCAGAAACAAAAATAATATTTAAATTATCTAACAGTAAACCCTACCACAAGAATTGAACACAGACCACCTATATGAATTAAAATAAACTTGTATTTACTTCCACATTTCTTATATTCTACCACAAGAAATCCACTGTGTCCATCCATCCATCCATCTTCAACTTCTTATCCGGGGCCAGGATGCGGGGGCAACAGTCTCAGGAGGGATGCCCATACTTCCCTCTCCCCAGACACTTCTTCCCAGACCCTCCTCCGGAGGGATCCGGAGGCGTTCCCAGGCCAAGTGAGAGACAGTCTCTCCAGCATGTCCTTGGTCTTTCCCAAGGTATCTTCACAGTAGAACATGCATGGAACACCTCCCCAGGGAGGCGTCAAGAAGGCATCCAGAACAGATGCCCGAGCCACTGGAGCTGGTTCCAGTGGCTCGGGCATTGGATCCTCTCTCCTCCGAGCTCCTGCTGGTGACTGAGCTCCTCACCCTATCTCTAAGGGTGCACCCAACCACTCTACGGAGGAAACTCATTTCAGCCTCTTGTATCCAGGATCTTGTCCTTTCAGTCATGACCCAAAGCTCATGACCATAGGTGATAGTAGGAACATAGACTGACCGGTAAATCGTCTTATAATTCAGCTCGTTCATTATCATGACAGACCTATATAGCGACCGCATCACTGCGGAGACTGCGCCGATCCGTCTGCCAATCTCACACTCCATCCTTCCCTCACTCGTGAACAAGACCCCATGATAAACTCCTCAATTTGGGGCAAAGACTCTCCACTAACCTAAAAAGGGCACACCGCCATTTTCCAGTCAAGAACCATGGTGTCGTATTTAGAGGTGCTGATCCTCATCCCACTCGCGTCACACTCGGCTGAAAACCGTCCCACTGCATGCTGAAGGTCCAGCTTTAATGAGGCCAACAGGACAACATCATCTGCAAAAAGCAGAGATGAAATCATTTGTTCCCCAAACTGGACTCCCTCCAGATCCCGGATGCACCTAGAAATTCTGTCCATAAAGATTATGAACAGAACTGGTGAATGAGGTCAGCCCTGCCGAAGTCCAACGATATATTTATCAAAAATCCATTGGACTCACATACATTATACCCTTGACATGTATGTAATGATTTCTCTACGAGCTGTGGTTAAAATACACAATAATGTAAAAAGTTCTAGAGCCTGACTTACTGAACATAAAGTACAGCAAAGTAACCAAATAAACCTGTGGCCAATGTGATGTGTGCAGGTTCTCATTCATCCAGGTTATGGTTATCCAAGATTGTCTAAATAAATCCACTGGATTTTAAGTAAGTTCCATGAAGATTTTTCACCTTTCATCCAAGAAACTTCTGTCAGTTCTGGTGGTTTTGGTGTTGTCTCAGCTGTTAATCTCTGTGAGGTTTGAGGTGGCCCTTCAACAATAGTTGAAGAGACACAATAGTTCCCTGGGAGTGCCACGGAAGGTCAATGGAGATCCTTGAAATGCCATGCATTTACAGTAAACAATTAAAAACAAGAGATATTAAAACATGAAGGGTCTGTGAAGGTCTTCCTGGACTGTAAATTGCATTCAGACTTAACACTGAACTGGAGGTTGCATGTGAACCAGGAGATCCTCTCTCAGGACTGAAACCACCATCATTCTCGCAGATGTATTGATAGAGGATGTTTACATACATCATTAAAAAATACAGGTCTTTAAAATTTGCTTTACATCAAAAAATTTACAATGTGTAAAAGTGTGGAAGAACTACAGTATCAGTTACAAACAAGGCAGTCAGACACTGCAACATACCGCAAAGGGTAGGTCATGGTACCCTGAAAGTAGTACCTGACAAGTGCATAGCTTTGACATTTCAGGCTAGGTCAAAGCTATGCAATGGCTTTGAACATAGATCAAAGCTAGTGCTTTGATCCATAGATCAAAGCACTAGCTTTGATCTATGGTCTTACTGATACTGGCCTTCTCCCTCGTCTTTTTATTTTATCCGGTTCCTGAGTGTACAAAAGTTGAAATTTGACCTTGACCTAGTTTTCTCAAGGTCAAGGTCATCATTTTCATCCCCTTTGCCTCAATTTAGTAATGTCCTTTTTGTTTCATCTTTCTATCTGCAACGGTCACAAAGATATTTGGTGGACATAGTAGAAGTAAAGATTGTGTTGGCTAGGCAGGCAGGCGGTGAAGAAAGCTGGCACAGGAATTACTGAAGCACAAAGGAAGAAGCAATTAGTAAACAGGATCCAAAATTGCTAATAGCAAAAACTCACGGGAAACCTGGCCTGAGTCTTGATAATACCAGTGTGGGTGTTGGATCAGTCTGACAAAGACTGAGATGTGAGTCAGGCTAGATAAGGTGAAGAGATGATGAGACATTGGGGAGCAGTGGTGCAGCAGCAGAGGACGTGTAGGTGAGGAGGAGGAGGAGGGAAAGGAGGAGTAACCACGCCCAGACACAAAGAACAGAGAGAGACAGGGGAAAAAAACACAACACTGCATGTTTTGAATGTCTCTAGTATTTCAGTTGAAACTTCAGCCTCATGACATACTCATGACTGGACAACATAAACCTGGGTCATTTGAAAAAGTGTTGACATCAGACTTTGCAGCTGGCAAGCCCATATTAAATCCCATCGTAGTAATAGATTCATGATATTTTATTTAGTTCTGCCCTGACGTAAGTAGAAGAATGCTTCTGACGAAAGGTCGCATATTCAAGTTTACGTAACCAGATGAAATGATTTGTTTGGAGGACTCACTCCTCTCTCCATCATCAAAACTGTATGATGCTTTGGGCAAAAGTCACAGCCAGCCTGTTTGAATTTCAAATGTTATCTTAGAAAAATGTGTTGCTGTAAAACATTTAAACTTTGGTTCATTGAGTCATTCAGCAGTTAAAATGAGCATTGAAATGTATATAGAACTCACTGTCTTCTACATGGGACTGCTCCAAAAATAAGTCTGCTAAATAACACTACATAAAAAAACATACATAAGAAAGGCAGTGCAACATTCAAATATGGAATGGGGGTTTGGGGTTGTTACCACTGTATAGTGTCATCATGAGCTTGAGTGAGGGAGGTTACAGTTGATATTGTCTAGTGATTCAATATAATGATGATGATTGTTGTTATTATTATTATTATTATTATTATTATTATTATTATTATTATTATTATTGTTGTTGTTGTATGGAAAAAACATCTTGGACGCACATGTGACATTAAAAAACACCCCCTCCATGTGGCTATGAAAGGTAAAATATTCATTAGTGTACCATGTTTTTGTATTGCAGTGTCACTGTTAAACTTATAATAATGGGTTATCTAAATGTAATTTTTTAATTTTATCCAGAGATCAGAATGGGATTATTTGAGGCTGTGTCTCACCTGAACAAACCAAAATAAATGAAGAATACCTTCACATCTGTAATGTGCACATAACATAATCTTGATGTCTTTAGATAGCTAAGACCTGAAAGAATTCCATCAAGAGCACCATTAAGAGCAAATTTGTAGCTTTTTATTATGCCTTAGTAAACACTGATTAAACACTACACACTGCACTGTATCAAGAAGGTCATTAGTTCAATTCCACCTGAAGCCATTCTATGTCAGGAGCGGGTTGGGTTAACCCAACCTGCTCCTCTCCCTTTTTGCATGTTCTCCCTTTGTCTGCATGGGTTGTCTATGGGTTCTCCAGCTTCCTTTCACCTACAATGATGTGCAAAAGGCGGATTGGCCATCCTAAATTGACTGTGTTTGTGAATGGGTGTTTTTCTTTTTGCTGTAAGTTCAGGTCACCGTTGCAAATGAGAACTGGTTCTCAATTTGGTTAAATAAACAAGAGTCTTTTTTTTCTATCTTTTTTTCTTTATTTAAATAGGCTACAAAATCCTCATAATAATAATAATCCCATGGACAGTATCCAATGAACCAACTCAACATCTCCTTTAAAACAACTGTTAATAGCCTCTCAGAAATAATTTATAGTTCATACAATTACAAAGGTTTTAGTGACGCATACTCTGCATTCATCTGATTTGAAATGGTACATTTTATACTCACATACACTTCAAAAAAGGCAGGAAATACTGCAATTCTCCACTGGAGAGAGCTCTCTAAACACAATTGAACCATGTCGGTATCCCATGGTCATGCTTTGTCATTCAACGATTGACAAACGCAGTGTGAAAAATAGCAGTGTGTTTGCTGAGGAGCCCAGTGGACCTAGTGCCATAGGTTGTCAGATATAGTGTATTAATGAAGGTGAAGACATAAAAGTATTAATAAATACAATACAAGGCATGTCTGACCTTATTCCTGTGATGCTTTAGGAATGAAAGTGCAGCTGCTCTCAGTGTTTCTCTGGACTTTACTTTCTTTGTCATGGATTTAACGGTCTTACATGGTTGTAAATTAAATAATGAAGGGAGTTCATTTACCCATGAAGGTCACAACTCAGCAAAACCTGTAAACCAGTGGCATAAATGTCAATCAAACACTAGCATTTGAGTAGTTTTCCTTTTTCGTTCTGGATTTCCCCAACATACACTTGGTGTAAACACCGGTGCACAATTTATCAAAATGTACACAGGAATGCTGGCATTTACAAAAAAGAAAAAAAAAATTGATTTGAATAATAGTTAGTTGTTAGTTTGTTGTTATTTGAATGTATCAAAAGTTTTTAAGTAATACAGATGAATGTAATTGTTCCTTCCATGTTTATTTTCACAAGGATCTTAATCCTTTATCAGGCAAGTGATTATTTTTTGTGATTTGATTTTCTACATGACACTGAAAAATTTTGTAAAATGTTACAACTGAAATCAAGTTTTGGCATGTCCTGCATTATCACTGTAACCTATCACAATTGTCTATCATAATTGATACAGTTGGCCTTTCAGGATTTTGAGATTTTTAAATTCATTCTTTCATTCATGTATTTTCTTGAGATGGAATTTTTTGAATTTGAAAGTAATTCATTGAGTTCTTTATAAAAAATTAAATGAAAGAAACAAAGATGAGTAAAATGTTACCGTGTGGTTTAGACTTTTTATTTTATTTCTCAGCTACACTACAAACCACACATGACAGAAATAGAACATTTGAAAAAATTGTGACATCAAGCTGAAATACCAACCTCATAAATGAATTTCACAATTGTTGCATTGCCTTGCAACAAAAAATCATTTTTATAGCGCATGTTTAAAATGAAACTGTAAACCTTTTGCCAAGTAGTTGTAGTATGTTACATAATTCTCTGATACGCATTTCAAAATTACACATTTCAAATTGTCATTCAATATCTGGCCTTTCATGAAGCCCAGGGAGCAAATAAAAAGTGCTTTATTGCCTCATCCAAATGATAGCTTGAGCAATCTGAATGAGTCCAAACTCCAGGTTTTACTTTCACAAGGCTAGAGCATTGTTTTACAACACACAGACACACAGGCAGACACACATGCACGCGCACACACACACGTGCGCGCACACATGCACACAGTTACGCACAGACATGCGCGCGCGCACACACACACACACACACGCACACACACACACACACACACACACACACACACACACACACAATTTTTGTCTAAACCAACCCCTTCATCCCTTGGTGAAAGATTTTCTCAATTTAATCCAATTCACCTCTTTTGTCTAAATAATTGGCGGTAAACATGGTCATGTCAGTCTCTAGTGCCCTGTATTGAGCTGTGCCAATACAGGGCGCATACAGGAAAATCTTCAACTAAGTAATGAAAGATCAAACTTTTTTTTACCTTCTTCTAAAATTAAATCCCATGACAACAAAAGGTAGCCTTGGGTGAAGTACTCACCAGATTAGCTCTTAACAACATTTTTGTCAACCAAGTCATCCATTTATATCTTTATAGGCTGATATAGTTTAGTATATAAAATGGCGTTTTTATCCTGAGCAGTAGGTGAAAGGATGGAGCAAGGAAAGATAAAGGAGGGATTCAAAGGGCAGGCTAGGGACACAATCTCACCACACTATAACATGATATCCACAACTGAATAGAATGTCACACCTTAACAAGATTGCACAACAAACATTGGATTTGATGCGCACATATGACATTCTCATTTGAAGTAGCGAGAGGTGTAATTGCAAAGTTGCTGTAGGAACTAATCCTCTGGCAAATTTAATGACTATGTAAAATAGACAGCTGTGGCTTAGCCAGTAAGACTGTCACCCACTTATTGGTGGTTTGAGCCCCAGTTCCCCAGTCTACCTGCAATATCCCTGAGCATGATAGTTAACCCAACCCGCTCCTCAGATGTCTTAAGCGCTGCTCACAGTTCCTCAGGGATTGATCAAATCCAAAGAAGAATCCCCCTCACCCTCCTCCCACCCCATCATTAAAGTACTCAGAATAAAAGCGAAACACTCCATTCACTGAATGGAAGGCGGTGGATGGCTAGTCAGTAAAGAAAAGGTCAGTGCAACACTCTGGGCTGTAATAAGAGCAAGTAACTAATTATTCATTAGCATCCAATCCAAGATTTTAAAACTTAAGATTGTTTCCATTATATCCCATAGGCCCTCTCATTTTCTGTTTCTGGACAAAGACACGATCAGCATAATCTTAACATTACTGCAAAAACTAACACTTTTAAGGAATTGGAAATGTTTCTCAAGCAAGCTAGTGTAAATATTTAATTTACAATACAAAGCAAACTATGCATTTGTCAATTTCAGTCATAACATCCCTCACAATTGATTGCGGACAAAGACATAAAAATCAATAAATAGTATTTAGATAGAGTATAAACAATAGGTCATACCCATACTTTGATTTACCAATGTTGAATTTCATTAAGCAAGCAGAAGTAACAAACAATCATTATTTATCAGCATCAGTCATATCCTTGCATGAAAACCCAACTCCCAGTTAGACCAGATATGTTTTTTTAAATCAATACAGTAACTAGTTTCCTTCTATAAAAATTACTGTTTAAAGATGCTGGAGTATCACAGTTCAGGTGGTCATATTGTTTGCAGCAGCAAGGAGTGAATAGAAGTGAGAATCTGGTCTTTGTCTCAGCACCTCTGGACTGTCCAGCTCTACCACCTGTCAGAGAGAACATGTACTGTAAGTCTAGGTTCAGGATTAAAAAAAGTTAAGGGGTTCTGTTTTTTACCTCTCCGCTGTCCATGACCAGAATTCGATCTGAGTTTATCACAGTGTTGATACGATGGGCGATGGTGAGCATGGTGCAGTCCTGGAAGGCTTCTTTGATGGTGTTTTGGATCAAGGCATCTGTCTCTGCATCAATAGATGCTGTTGCCTCATCTAAAAGAATGATCTGTTGGACGACATAAGAGACAGTTGGTGCAGATGGCAACAGAGAAGGGGAAGAATTAACCTTTATTCCTTCTTTCAGAAAGACTAATGGCATAACATGGACATATATATGTATATATATATATATATATATATATATATATATATATATATATATATATATATATATATATATATATATATATATATGTATATATATATATATATATATATATATATATATATATATATATATATATATATATATACACACATATATATTGTTTATGAAAAAATAATTCAGGATGTCTGGCATCATCCCTGGTGTCAGGAAAGCTTAAAATCTGCACTGCAGCAGCACCGTTACGTGGGGTCATGCATCATCGACGACACCCATCACTTCATCATTCAGGGCAGCCATTATAGCACAATATAATCATGAAGCGATAAATCTAATAAAATCATGGTTACCTGTGAGGTGAATGGATGTTCCAACACCACAGGAGTTAGACACAAAGATAACAACCTATCTTTCTTCCAAATATCTTCTGGAAAGATTTGAGAGCAATGGAAAGCAAGGATAAACAGGGTAAAAATGACTAAAGATCCAAGAATCTGCCATGAGCACATCACCCCGGATGATTTTGAAAGAGATTTGAAGGTAAGATCATTTTCGGACGACCCGTAGTATTTATTCTGAATTCCCAAGGTTTAGTGGATAATTAATTCACGTCTGGAGCTACTGGAGGTATTGCATAAATGTTTTTATGGCCAGATAATCATGCGATTACAATATAAACAATATCAAAAGTGATAGAGAGATCAACTGATTAAGTTTGTTTCCCCCGAGGCTTTGTTACTAATTTACACCAATTACCTCAGATTTTGGGGGTTATCTCCTTGATTGGTATCATAAAGGGGCTTGTATAGTTTGCAGTTATTATGCAGTTATAACGTCGGGTCGTAATTATAGGGGACAATTACACCCCCAGCTGGGTTCACAGGGAATTACTCTTCCATATCTGATGATGATGACATGATTTGAGATGATTTTGTGATAAATAAATGTGATAATGTTGGCTTGTTATGTTGTCGCTTGCTGTATATTTACATCCCGCGAAGCAGTGATGTAATTGTCAGTGTCTGTGTGTTTGTCTGTCCATCTATCAAATATCTTCACAACCATTGCAGGTAGAAAGATGAAAGAAAAAGCACATTACACCTTGACCTTAAGAAAACTTGGTCAAGGGCAAAGTTTAAGTTTTGTACATTTTTTTGCACATATCTCAGGAACCGGATAAGATAGAAAGGCGTGATCTACATCATTTAATCTGTTGTTCATTTTCCTTGTGCACAAGGTGACATTCTTTGTTGTTCAGCTAGTGCTTTGATCTAAACCTTGAAAAAACTAGGTAAAGGTCAAATTTCAACTTGTACATTTTTTTGCACATATCTCAGGAACGGATAAGATAGAAAAACAAAACAAAAGACGTTATATTCATGGAGGCAAGGGGATAAATATTAGATCACAACCTTGACCTTGAAAAACTTGGTCAATGTAATTTTTCTTCCGTCCGTGCGGGCCGGACCAACACCAAATTGCCTCCTAAGGTTCACCTCACATATCTCACACTGCACTGTAGATAGAAACTTATAGGCACATATAGGGACACCATAGTTATGGCTTTGGGAACGGGTGGGGTGAGGGCAGTGGGCTCTATTGTGGGGCGGATTGCAGTGCTCTAGGGTGCAGCGTTCTCCCCCCAATTTTAATGCAACACACTCATACTTTGGAGGGGGCCCTGCGATGTCTGGAGGAGTCTGGACAGCACTGGGCTTCCCTCCAGACTTTTAATGCACCACATTCCATACGGGGTACCACTCAAGCACAGGGTAGGGAGAATGCTTCCTTGTCGGGGATTGGGGAAACATTAACAGGGAGGATAGTGGTGACTCCACATGTGGTGGCACTGCTGGTGGGGCCCTTTGGGGCTGGGTGCCTGTCGCTGGGGGCTGGTGTTGGGGACTGGCTACTTGGTCTAGGCTCGTGGCTCGGCCCGGGTGGGTTATTGGGGTCCTGGGCTTGGTTGCGGGCGTGTGGTGGTTATTGATGGTTGTTGGCAGCTGCCGGTTGGTGGTCACTGGTTTTCGGTCGTGGCAGTTGACTTGCCCCTTGACAGTAGTGACCGGGGTGCAGCTCTGCCGTGCTGCTGTGGGGTTGGGGTAATGTGTGGGCCATGTGGCCTGGCCCGGGGGTTGGGCTACAGGGGGCCAGGGGAGATCCGGTGGTGTGGAGTCGTTGCTGCGTTTGGGAGGTTGGTTGCTGAATGACTTGGCTTCTCTACCATGGATCTTGCCTCCTGATTGGCTTTGGGATCTGCGCTGCTCATCTTCTGGCCTGTTGGGCTTGGTGGTGCCGGTCAACTCAGTGGCGTGCGTTGGCCCGCCACCGTTGACCGGGGACCGGTGGTTGGTGGCTGGTAGTCTGTTTATTACCCCGCGCCCCCTGGGCCTGTCCTGGGCACCCTGGTGGTGGCAGCCGCTGCTTCCTCTGGTCTCTGGGTCTACGTGGTTCTCGGCTCCCCCAGTGGCTCTTCAGGTGATGGCTTCTGGATGCTCCTGGCTGCCGGGGTTTGGGGTACTCAGCTAGCGTGGCCCTGCTGGGTTCTGGTAGCCTCTGGGCATTGGTTTCATCATACATGCATGTTAGTTCAGGGCCTACCAGCTTCTGTCGAGTCCAATTGTAGAGAACCGTTGGGTCCCGTCAGTACGTGATGACTCTCTCTTCAGACATCACACCTATTGCAGGCCCTCTATCTTCCTTCTGTACTGTTTTCCTCTAGTGGCCTATTCCATACTCCCAGGACCTCCACTAATCTGGTGTTCTATAACATTGGTATTAAGGTATCAGTTGTGAGAAATGATAAAACAGCTTAAATCTCTTCTACTCTAACAGCACTGCCTGTCTATCCACTACCCTGTTTGTGTTTTCTCTCTCTGTCTCGTTTCCTTACTAACACACAAAGGTGCAGCACTTCCATCTCTGGCTCACAATAGGAAATTCTAATAAAGACTAAAAACTTAGTTCCCAGAGAAGACCGGTGATGGTCGAATGCACGCATTAAAATGTATAAAAGAGTTTGCGGCAAGACTAAAATAAGCCTTGATCTCATAAAAAGTTGACCCCCTTTTATGGGGTTAAACTATGAGAATACATGCAGACAAAAAAAAAGAAAAAAAAACTAGGTCAAGGGCAAATTTGCACTTTTATACCTTTATAGGTACACATCTCTTAAACCTGATGAGATATAATCACAAACCAAAAAGCAACCTTTTCAGGAAGCCAGAGGAACAAAAATGTGTAGGTCACGGTAAAATTATGAATTTAGGGGCGTCGCTGGATGTTGCAGTCTCTGACTGCCTTGTCATATAATGGCGCTGATATGGATTCACCCCGATGTCTGAGATTGCGTCACTTCCGCTGTGAGGGAGCGCATTGTAACTTATGATATATTTTGTTTGGCCAAGGTCCCCATTGATCATAAAAAAATGAGATATAAAAAATCTATTTTAAACCATAGTCATCAAATTATGTTTCAGCTTAAATCAGTCCTGTTAATGACAATCAAATACTGTAAATATATATTGTCAACTGCATGCATTTTTCTCTAAATCATTAGGAATGGCATCATGTGCTAGTAAAAGCCTTCAATTTCTAAGTAATGATAACAAAGTGCAAAAGCATTATCTGAACAGTAAATTATCCCCTCATTTTGGTTGAAATGACAAAAATCTTCAACCCCCCCAAAAAACCGAAAACCCCCCCAAAAAACAGGTACATTCTTGAAGAACACACACACACACACACACACACACACACACACACACACACACACACACACACACACACACACACACACACACACACCTACACACACACACACACACACACACACACACACTCACACATTAATGAAAGAAGAAATTTGTCCCCAAAGAGGGGCATGGGTTGAGATGTGCAGAGTAGAACAGAGAAAGTATATTCAACTGATATGTGAAACTAAATGAATAAAAATGACAGGGAGTTTTATTTAGTGTAGTGCAAAACAGACATTCGGCAGGATTAATCCAGTAGCTGTTCAGCAGCAGCAAGGCATGCAAATCAAAATATATCAGGAGGGACAAACACATGTACAAACCTTGGAGTTGCGGAGCAATGCTCTAGCCATACACATCAGCTGCCTTTCTCCTACAGAGAAGTTCTCACCATTTTCCAGCACCTGTGCATCCAGTTGCCCATCTAGTCTGGTGATCTGGGGAATATAAAAACCATTTCAGTCAGTGTTGATACTATGTTGTGAACACTTTGAGGACTAACCTGGACTGTCAATTTGAAAAGCAACACTTTTTTACATTCTTGTTGAAAGCTAGGAGTGAAAGGTTAGATTGCATGTGGACTTATTTACTTAAGTATTGTGTTAACAATTTTATTTCTTTCATTGTTTATTTAATTGGTTATTTGTTGTATTCATGTTGCATATTCTTATTCTACTACATAAAATGATACATATGAAAAGACTGGAAACAGAATATATGATGCAGTACTCTGCATTTAATCTGCAAACAGACTTATTATCCCCAGCTGCATAAATTGTACCATTGCTTCAGAGAGCAATAGTCCCATAATGGTCCTACCTCAAACATCTGGACTACCATTGGCATCATCATTAGTTTTGCCAATTAAAATTTTTTAAATTATAACACAATAAGACATCATATACCGAGAATTTACTTGGACCTAATATTTGATGTGTGGGAGATCTTATGGGGCTCTAATTTTCATTAGTCATTGGCATACCCCAGTGCTGGTCCCCCTTTTCAAGAAAAGAGACCGGAAGGTGCACTCCAACTATAGGGGGGATCACATTCCTCAGCCCACCGGGGAAAGTCTATTCCTAAGTACTGGATTCAAGAGGAACAATGCAGTTTTCGTCCTGGTCACAGAATAATGGACCAGATCTACACGCTCCATTGAGTGCTCAAGGGTTCATGGGAATTTGCCCAACCTGCCCATATGTGCTTTGTGGATCTGGAGAAGACATTCAACCGCGTTTTTGTCATATTTTGTGGGGAGTTCTCTGGGAGTATGGTGTTCAAGGCCCTTTGCTAGGGGCTCTTTGATACGTATATGACCAAAGTCAGAGCTTGGTTCACATTGCCGGCAGTAAGTCAGACCTATTCCAGGGGCATGTTGGACTTTGGAAGGGCTGCCCTTTATCACCGGTACTGTTAATAACCTTATGGATAGATTTTCTCGACTGTAGTGAAAGAGGACATGAAGGTAGCTGGTGTGAGAGAAGAGGATGCAGAAAAAAAAGCCTCAGGTGAGACAAAAGTGTGGAGATGAGATACTGGTGTGGAGACGAGGTTCTACCCACAAGTTCAGCCCCGTCTCCTGCTACACTCCGGCACTGCAGAGCAACATGACAGAAACACAGAACCATGACAGATGTTGTCTTGTTGACCTCATCAAACTTGGACCTTCAATGTGTACTGGGACAGTTTGCAGCTGAGTGTGACGCGAGTGGGATGAGGATCAGCACCTCCAAATCCAAGACCATGGTTCTCGTCTGGAAATAGGTGGTCTGCTCTCTCCAGGTCAGTGAGGAGTCTTTGCTCCAAGTGGAGGAGTTCAAGTGTCTTGGGGTCTTGTTCACAAGTGGAGGAAGGATGGAATGTGAGATTGACAGATGGATCAGCACAGTGGCTGTAGTGATACAGTTGTGATGCAATGGTATGGGTCTGTCATGGTGAAGACATGTCTAGCAAACACACTCAGAATACACACACGTAAGCCAATTAAGGGTGACACACAACAGAACAACATGGGTAATTACAGACTGTTTAAAACACTTTTGTAATAAAGAAAAGTTGCAGGAGGAACCGTGAATCTCGAAAAGCATCGCACACACGGATGCTGTCAGCCAATAGCATGCGTGTACCGTATCACATTAGTACCTACTAAAAATCCGAGATGTATTGAAGCTGCACATCTTGAAGAGCAAATAAGAGAGGGATTACCTTACAGTCAACCCTCAGTTTTCGAACGCTTCTGTTCTCGAGCAATTTGGTTTTCGACCAGAAAATCAGAGAATTTTACGTCTCTGAACTCAACCAAAATTCGACTCT
Source organism: Antennarius maculatus (assembly GCA_013358685.1). Taxonomy (NCBI): domain Eukaryota; kingdom Metazoa; phylum Chordata; class Actinopteri; order Lophiiformes; family Antennariidae; genus Antennarius; species Antennarius maculatus. The sequence goes on from CM023606.1 coordinate 23,394,256, forward strand.
CGACCAAACCGAAAGAAGCCGAGTGTACCTGAACGCGACTCACTCGGGAGCCGAACGAACTCGAATAGCCAGGATGCTTCCTCCGTTGTGCATTCGTGTTCAAAGTTCGATAGGATATCTTTAATTAAATTAAAATAAAACACAGTGTCTATTTCTACCCTTTTTTATTCATGGTAAACAGTATACAGTGCAGTTTATGGTGTAAAACAGTAAAAAAAAAACTTAGAAAAAGTTGTGTTTGGAACAGATTAAAATTATTTACATTAATTATAATGGGAAAAATAGTTTCGGATTTCAAACAACTCGCTTTTCGAACAGCCTTCTGGAACGGATTATGTTCGAAAACCGAGGGTTGACTGTATATTAAAAAATGTTTGGATCCAGATGATGATCAAAACAATAACTTATTACCAGGGCCATCTTTCAAATAAATGTCACCAAAATCCCTTTCCAGAGGAGAGATAGTGAATATATTGGTAGAAGGATGCTGAGTTTTGAACTGCCAGGCAGGAGGCCTAGAGGAAGACCAAAGAGGAGGTTTATGGATGTAGTGAAAGAGGACATGAAGGTAGTTGATGTGAGAGAAGAGGATGTAGAAGACAGGGTTAGATTGAGGCAACTGATTCGCTGTGGCGACCCCTGAAGGGAAAAGCCAAAAGGAGAAGAAGAAGTAATTAAAATCCCTTTTTATGTAATTGTAACAGTAAAGCAGAGCTATGATTAAAACAAACAAACAAACAAACAAACAAACAAACAAACAAATAAAACAACAACTGTCTCCAAGCCTTGAGGTGAAATGAGTGCAAATTTACAGTTCTTGGGAGATAATGTATAAAAAATAGCAAACGTTGTATTCTGGCTGATAAGGTTTGGTATATAAATGACCATGAATACATCCTGAGACTACTAATGTAGAGTACTGTTAAAGTGAACATACTGAGTCCTTCATGTACGTCTTGTCCAGTGCCTCCCAAATCTCCTCATCGGTGTAGTTACTGAAAGGGTCCAGGTTGTATCTGTAGGTACATAACAACAGATAAATTGGCAGTATATTAAATATTTACTAACAACGCAGTTAAAACACTACGTGTGTACATAAACATTAGACACTAGTTACCGGACAGTTCCAGTGAATAGCACAGGGTCCTGGGGGATGATAGATAGCTTGCTGCGTAGATCTGTCAGTCCAATAGACATGATGTCAACTCCATCTATCAGGATGGTTCCTGCTGCCGGCTCTACCAACCTGAACAGAGCCACTCCCAATGAGGACTTCCCTACAAACACACAGAATAAAAATAATGGCCAGAACGGATTAAATTATATAAAATGTTGTCATGATTGTTAAAAAAATTATACTCAAATTCTTTCCCGTACACTAAAGATGGTGTGGTTAAAGAGGGCTTTCAAAATTTGCATATGACCACGATAATCAGTAGAGATAATGGGCAGACTGTGCTGCATGTATATTTATTACGTAATATATAACGTGACTCATTGTTTTGTGACTGAAAAATGCAATGCAACTTGTCAGGATTGGCAGTTGCTCCTTCTCTCTCTCTCCTCTCCAGTGTCACACCTGGGTCCCACCTACCTGGGCGTGGCCACCCCCGGCAGCAGAGCAGCACACCTGTATTCCATTTTCCAATTTCCAGACCTTCATGAGGACCAGCTTCCCACCATTCATCGCCAGTTCGTTTGTACTGCTAGTCAGTGTCATCACCGTGGCTCTCATGACTCAAACCTTGACTTGTGGTAACTCTGTTCTCTCCATGTTTCTAGTTCCGGTCTGCTACCTGTTGCCTGATCATTTTCCAGCCCACCTGCCTGCTTCAACTACTTACCTTCTGCCGACTCACCCGCTCAGCCTGGTCATCTGGTCCACCATCTCTCCACATTTTTGTTAAATAAATTTCTTTTTTTCACTTACCTCACGTGCTTCGCATTTGGGTCCTACAGTAAACCATGACACAACTGTTGTCACCATATTTTGAAGTTCTTTGTGTTTACAGGACTGCGCACACCTCAACCGTATGGTATTAGGGTTATTAAACCTTTCAGAACACAATTAAAGGGACATTGTTGTGCCTTCCCTCCTTAATCAACAAACAGTATGTTGGCATAGACTTTCCCAGACAGAATGAGAAGTATGATCCCCAATAGTTGCAATGCACCTGTCATTTAAAGGGGAAACATCACCCCAGTTCTGCAATGATTTTTATACACTCAACAGAAATGTAAACGCAACACTTTTGGTTTTGCTCCTATTTTTCATGAGATGGACTTAAAGATCTATAATTCATTCCAGATACACAATATTACCATTTCTCTCTAACATTGTTCACAAATCTGTCTAAATGTGTGATAGTGAGCACTTCTGCTTTGCGGAGATAATCCATCCCACCTCACAGGTGTGCCACATCAAGATGCTGATCTGACATCATGATTAGTGCACAGGTGTACCTTATACTGCCCACAATAAAAGGCCACTCTGAAATGTGAAGTTTTGTCTCACAGCAAAATGCCGCAAGCATTGAGGGAGCGTGCAATTGGCATGCTGACAGCAGGAATGTCAACCAGATCTGTTGCTCGTGCATTGAATGTTCATTTCTCCACCATAAGCCGTCTCCAAAGGCGTTTCAGAGAATATGGCAGTACATCCAACCAGCCTCACAACCGCAGACCACGTGTAACCACACCAGCCCAGGACCTCCACATCCAGTAGGTTCACCTCCGAGATCGTCTGAGACAAGCCACTCGGACAGCTGCTGCAACAATTTCTGCACAAACTGTCAGAAACCGTCTCAGGGAAGCTCAACTGCATGGTCATCGTCCTCATCGGAGTCTTAACCTGTCACCGTAACAATCTAGAGTGGGCAAATGCTCACATTCGATGGTGTCTGGCATGTTGGGGAGGTGTTCTTTTCATGGATGAATCTCTGTTTACATTGTTCAGATGGCAGACAGCGTGTGTGGCGTCGTGTGGGTGAGCGCTTTGCCGATGTCAGTGTTGTGGATTGAGTGGCCCATGGTGGTGGTGGGGTTATGGTATGGGCAGGCTCTGTTATGGTCGAAGAACACGGGTGCATTTTATTGATGGCATTGTGAATGCACAGAGATACCGTGATGAGATCCTGAGGCCCATTGTTGTGCCATACATCCATGAACATCACCTCATGTTTCAGCAAGATAATGCACGGCTCCATGTTGCAAGGATCTGTACACAATTCTTGGAAGCTGAAAATGTCCCAGTTCTCGCATGGCCAGCATACTCACAGGCCATGTCACCCATTGAGCACGTTTGGGATGTGGTTGACCGGCGTATACGACAGCGTGTACCAGTTCCCGCTAATATCCAGCAACTTCGCACAGCCATTGAAGAGGAGTGGACCAACATTCCACAGGCCACAATTGACAATCTGATAAACTCTATGCGAAGATGTGTTGCACTGCATGGGGCAAATGGTGGTCACACCAGATACTGACTGGTTCTGAGTCCCCAGACCCCCAATAAAGCAAAAAAAGACCCTGCACATTTCAGGGTGGCCTCTTACTGTGAGCAGTAAAAGGTACACTTGTGCACTAATCATGATGTCAGATCAGCATCTTGATGTGGCACACCTGTGAGGTGGGATGGATTATCTCAGCAAAGCAGAAGTGCTCACTATCACACATTTAGACAGATTTGTGAGCCATGTTTGAGAGAAATGGTATTATTGTGTATCTGGAATGAATTATAGATCTTTAAGTCCATCTCATGAAAAATGGGAGCAAAAACAAAAGTGTTGTGTTTATATTTTTGTTGAGTATATGTCTACATTTACTTGATATTTTTGAAACCTGCCTTACCAGAGCCTGTTCTTCCCACGATGCCCAGTTTTTCTCCACCCTGGATGTGGAAATTGAGCTCATTCAGGACAATGGGTGAATTCTTCCTGTACCTCATGCTATAGCCTTGGAAGGTGATGGCACCACTCTTGGGCCAGTCCTCTGGGATTTCAGCACCAACTATGTGTCTGGGAGCTTCAGACTTACAACCCTGTACACAATAATGATTTATTGTGAATGAGTGGACAGTAATTTCAGATGGTAATAAATAGCATAATTGCATTCACTGGCCTCTTTGGTTAAAAAAGAAAAAGTTAAAACAACAAAAGCATTTGTGGAGTGGCTTCATTGAGTTACAGGACAGTGTCATTGGAACCAGTGTAGATGGAAACAAGGGGGTAGTAGAGACAAAACCTATATTATTTTTCTAAGGCAAAGGAGAATTGAGTCTCACTGTGATGTACTCCAGCAGTCGCTCCACTGAGTTGAACCTGGCCTCCACCTCAGTAGATTGCCGCACTACATACTGAAGCATACCTGTCAACTAGACAATAAACAAGTTTGTAAATACATGTTGTACTTCTTTTTTGTAAAAATGAACCAAATGCAAATTTCTCCACTGTGGGACCAATAAAGGTATATCTTATATCATTTATTTGCCGTACACTTTTACCTGTATAGTGTAGGACATGGCCAGGCCTTTCAATGCTGGATTGATAACTTCATTATCACTGAGTACTACAAATAGAGACACCACCAGTGTCATGATTGCAGCCATGAAGTCCAGCCAGAAGGAGAGCCAACGTGTTCCAGAGTGAAACAATAAGTAGTTGTTGGAGTTGATGTCATTCAGTGTCTTGAATCTGCAACATGACAAAGGACAGGACAAGGTTTGCTCACATACTGCCCATAATAACAGCATCTACAATACAGACCAGAATGAGAGAAACTGCAAGTGAAAGATTCTCCTCTGCATGAATGCACAGCTGAACGAAGATATTTTGTCAACATCAGAAAGCACATAAAGCCCAAACAGAACATGATTCAGTGAGGATTGCTGTTATCTTACTTTTCTATGAGGCTTTCTCTTATATTGTAGGCATGGATGGTGCTGAGGCCCTGCAGGGTGGATGTGGTGAGAGAGATGCAGGGAGAGTGACTGACGTTCTCCATCCTCTTCATCTGACGGATACTCCTCTGAAATATACTGCAGTGGAATCACATGTGATATTCAATATACTTTATTATGATACGTATATACTTATATTATGTGTATTTTGTTATGTTACTACTACTAAGCAAATTAACCATACTAGATAACAAATTTCTATGATCCTATTCTCCAACAATTCCTGTAGATACATTTGTTATCATGTTAGACCAAAAGGATAAATGTAAAGAATTTGAGCATTACAGCATGTTATCTAGTCATAATGAATGTTGCAAATTCACCAGTAACGGGTATCAACTCACAAGAGAATGAGTGTGAAAAAAGCTCCCAAAACAACCACAACAACCAGTATAAGGGGGAAAACACCAGAGATAATGATAATGGTGCAGGAGACCATGAGGCAAAAATTCAAGAAAGGGTCCATATGGAGAGGAAGTACAATGTCCACCTCTTCCTGATCTTTAGAGAAGCGGTTGAGAATGCGTCCAGCTGGAGTTGTGTCAAAGAAACTCATGGGACTGGACATAATCTGAGAAATGAAAATGAAAACAAGCTCATTCAATACCAACATGATAGCATAACCTTATTAGCAGATGGTTATACTTCTTTAAAAGATGATTGAAAATGTTCCCCCATTCACACCACTCATTAACAGTAAACATGAGTACGAGTACTTGAGTACCATTTGGGGCGGCAGTGGTTCAGTCGATTCCCACTCCTGCCCAATCACTTCGGAATGTGAGCTGACATTGGGAGCACTGCCGAGGCACCCTTGAGCAAGGCAATATGGTCTTTTAAAAGCTGCTCATTTGGGTGCACCAGGAAGGAGCTGCCCACTCTACTCCTCATTGCATGCCTACAGGTCCCCCTGTGTGTGTGTGTGTGTGTGTGTGTGTGTGTGTGTGTGTGCGTGTTGGTGTGTGTGTGTGTGTGTGTGTGTCTGTCTGTGTGTGTGTGTATGTGTGTGTGCGACAGGGCCTGTACACTCTTATATGTATACAAAATTTAAAAAAAATATATATATATAATTGAAATTTTGCAATGTGTAAATATTTATTTATATATGTTTAAAGATGCATGAATTTCACACACACACACACACACACACACACACACACACACACACACACACACACACACAAGCACACACACACACATACACACATACACACACACACATATATAAAATGATGAAGGTTGAGATTACATTCTTGAATATGAGGTTGTGCAGATGGCAGGCGGCACTCAAGGTGACTCCGGTGTAAAAAAAGCATTTGATGATGGCAAGTGTCACCGTGACAACAATCCCCACGCCATAAATCATTTGGTAAAATCCCAGGTGTTGGTTTTCTAAGATGCTACCCCCATTAGTAGCATTTTTGGACTGAAGGGAAAAAGAGAAAGATTTTTATGGTTACAAATACTTGGATCTTACAGTTTAGTGTGGATCAATGTATGTGTGAGAGAAAAAGGGGATATGATTCTCACTCCATCACCCTGCCCCAACCAGAAACTGAGAAACCAGTTGCTGAAGGCTGTGGATCCAATCATCAGAACGAAGTTAAGCACAGCAAGAAAGATGATGAAGTAGCCTGAGGCAACACAGTCACACCAGACACAGTTGGTTGGTCATGTTTCATTTGTATAGAATCATTCCAGTTTATACATGTGGATATCTGCTGTATCAGACCTCCTGCTGCCTGGCAGTATTGGCGATAGATTCTCCAGGAGACAGCGCCTTCTTCAGAGGACTCCTTACTTACCAGCTGATCACCAGGAGCGGCTGAAAACAAAGAAAAGAATTTGTTGAAATCAAAGCATTTCTGATTGGGTTGATAAAGATGTACAGTTGGAAGCAAAAATATTTGCAAAACAATTTCATTATGCAAGGTTTTTGTGTTTTCTCTCTTGCACATGCTAAAGTGTGCTGGACCTAGATGCTTCTCTCAGGAGTTGATGTGAGATGTGTGGTATATGTTGATGCTGAGAGGCTTGTTAAGTATTTGTTTTAAAAGTTTCTTTAAAGTTGCTTTAAACAGTCCAGTCTGGGGCACCTATTGGGTCCTGGGCAGATGTATTCATATACTGAAAACACAGTGGCAACTGTATGAAAACAGATTTTGAGAGTTAAGTTAAACTAAATATACAGTAAATGGTTATTCTGGTACTTCAACAAACCTAGCCAGCCTGTCTTGGAGACTGCTGGAGCTTCCTGCTCCTCTTCTTCCCGACCATTCTCCTCACATCCTCCTGCTCAGTTTTCAACCAGCACTGGCCTGCCTTTTTCCCGCCACTGCTCTCGACTCTCCCCATGCCTTCAAGTCAGCTATGAGTCTCCTCATTCTGGCACACACCTACTGCTTGTTTTTGATTTACCTGGCTATTCAAGCCATCCTGTTGGCACATTATCTCTACCAGATTGTCGTTTGAGCTCTCGTCTGCTTCATATCCCACCTTACATCTCTGTACTTCTGCCTATCTCTGATCATTTGTTGTTGAACTCTGGAACAAACTAAACTTTGCTAATTTTGAATTAAACCCTCCATTTTTCCTGAAACCTTGCCTCTGCACTCTGATTCTGCATGTGGGTCTTCTGGTTGCATGACACAACCATGATGCTCAGTATATATGAATGTCAATGTTTTCAGTATGGAAATAAACAGTCAGACACACCTGACACAAATATCATGTCCAGAGGGTGTGGAAGTAGATTACTTCAAGAACTATCAGGTAATACATCAGAGCCTTCTTTTATATCATTCATTTCCTGAATTAATATCAAACCACTTAACCCTTTTGCAGAATTTGGATATACCAGTACAATTGAAATGCATCAACAAGACTTACTCTTTTGTTCTGTTGTTTGGATTGTTCCATCATCCTTTTCGTCTAACATGTCAAATGCTGAAAGGAAGCACACACAGACAAGAGAACTGTAGCTACAATGACAATAACATCAATAATCCTGTTAGTATGGAGGCTCCAAAAAAGGCATACAAATGTTAAAAAAAACCCCAATCAACTCAGTTTCCTGACAGTCAGAGCTTTTCGTGGTGCCTTTCTGCACTGCACGCACAGAATCCATATTTGAATCTTATTACACAGCATACTGCATTAACTATTTAATTATTTAAAAATGTATAATTCTGCAGCAAAGCATTCTCTACTATGTCATATGTTGTGATTTGGATCATTACTATCATCACTACTGAACAGTTTTTGCTTATTTCCATACTATGTCCATACCTGGGTTCACCAAACCACCATCTGTGAGATTTGTGATCTCATCCTCTTCCAGCTCTGCATTTTCTTGGGGTGAATCTTCCTCTGTTTGAGTCTAAATGATGAAAAAAGGAAGTCAGCATAAAATCATCTGCTGTACCTCCACTGCAGTTGATGATAAACAATGAACTTTCTTTTCATAATACATGACCCTGTTCCCACAATTGAATTGTAGCCAACTACTTGAAAAAGTTTTTTGTGCTTATAAAAGAAGACATTTACAGCAAAGGAGGTAATAAAATGTTTGCTAGGGTGAGAATGGCAGGGCTACACCTAAGATTTGAATTGTATGTGTGGTTTTACTTTTGACTGTTCCAGCTGATAGTTGCTGATGAGCTGAGCGTAGCGTCCGTTGGCCTTCATCAGGGCCTTGTGGTCTCCAGTCTCAAGCACTTTTCCATCCTCCAGGACCAAAATGCCATCACAGAACTCCAGATACTGACAAAAATGAGGACCTCATCAGTGAAACCATTCCCAGCATTGTGGCCATGGATGTAAAACAAAAAACAAACAAACAAAAAAACATAGCAGCAAGACAACACTTTGTGGCCAGGGTTTACTTTTACTTTCCTGTACAATATCATCCATCCATCCATTCATCCATCCATCCATTTTCCTTCACCACTGTATCCGCCATCGCGGGAGCTGAAGCCTATCCCAGCTGACTGAGGGTGTGAGGCGGGGGAAACTCCAGGCACGACGTCACAAACAATAGACACATAGACACAAACAAGCATGTATGCTCACACTCACACCTACGGGCAATTTGGGACTGGCCAATTAACCTGAAGTGCAGGTTTTTGGAGGTTGGAGGAAGCTGGAGAACCTGGAGAGAACCCACGCAGACACAGGGAGAAAATGCAGACTTCACACAAACCAGGACATGAACCCGGAACCTCCTTGCTGTGTGGCGACAGCCCGACCCACTCCGCCACCGTGCCACCCTGTACAATATCATTTGATATAAACTACAGTGCACCCTCGCGCATTTGCGCATCAACGCTCGCGACTCCACCTCATCGCGGATTTTTGCTAGGCAGTTACATGATACCGTATATGCATTCTATTGGCTGATGGCATCCAAAAGTGTGCTCCGTTCCATCAGTCTCGGACTTTTGTGAGACACAAAAGTGATATAAACAGTTGTTAAGAGTGTGGGAAAAGGTAATACAGATAGAAGGTGGTTTAATATCAGTATTGGGAGGGTCATAAATATTTAATTCAGGGCCTGTAGACACATATATATGCATGATTCAAACTAACTAGAGTGTGTCACTAATTTCCCTGCGTGGATCAAAATCAGTATATAAAAAAAAATATATATTTTTTTAAATTACCGTAAACAATAAAATAAATAGATCACGATCTTGATCGCGGATTCCTTAACCGCGTGGAGTTCCTGGAACGCATTAACAGCAAAGAACGAGGACGCACTGTACATTATAAATATATCATAATGAAAACTGTTACATGAGTTTACACATTGTATAAAAATATCCAGGCTCACTGAAAAGATGTTTAAGATTTGCTTCCTGCTGAAGGGCGTCTTCTCACCTGCAGCTGGTGCGTAACCAGGATGACTGATTTTCCCTGTAGTTCCTTCTTAATACATTCTTCAAAAATGTGTTTTCCCACATGAGCATCAACAGCAGATAGCGGGTCATCAAGGAGGAAGATGTCTTTATTAGAGTACACAGCTCTGGCCAGGCTAATCCTCTGCTTCTGTCCCCCTGAGAGATTCAGCCCTCGCTCTCCAATCTGCCAACAAAATAGCAGAAATCTACAAACAACGCTGGCTACAGAGTCTGCATTTTAAAATGTTCTTTTTTACTTTCTCAAAAGTCCAACAATACAGAAACCAAATCAGTGGACATGGGATTCTACTTATTGTTAATGAGGGTTTTTTAAGATACTTTTTTATTTGATAGTGACAGATGAGGAGGTAAAAGGGGATCTGAGAGACAGAGTGGGGGGCAGGACATGCAAGCAAATGACTACAGGTGGAGTCAAGGTCACACTGACTAGAGGACATAATGGAGGATATTTTAAGTCTTTGGATATGCCAGTTTGAACATCCAAGTATTTGGAGGCTCTCACAAAGTAGTTCATCATTAAATGCTAAAATTATGGAGGATTTGCTATTCCTTATATCCTTTTATCTTGTTTCATACGTACATTTTAAAACATTTACAGTGTTCTTGTTAGCGTGCGTCCTTGCGTCTCTGACACATATTTTTGACAGGGACGCACAGTCATCAGACAACATTCAACATTTCATAAGACATATTTAAACATGCTGCAGTGTGAAAGTGATGAGTTGAGACAATGAGCGTTGTATTGGGTAGAAGAAACAATCAAAAGGTGATGAAAAAAACGAGACAGATATTACTTTATCCATACTGTGGACAGTATGGATAAAGATGCAGAAGAAGCTAAGCGAAAACTAGCAAGAATCCAAACATTTGTACCACAATGGATGCAATTGCTCTATGGCTGAGGCAGGGCTAAATTTCAGCACCAAAGACAAAATAATGAGGGTGCAGCTTACAAAAATTTGTGTGGATGAAGCTCTCTTAGCTTGGTGCAGTGTCCACAGGAGAATATATGAATTAAAGGTGAAGAAAGCTATTGAGTGGAAAGCAAAAGTGAAAAAAGAAACTGTCTTACATCTTTTATTATTTCTAAAACTGTTTTTCTTAAGAATGACTACGAGGCTTGAACATTTTGATAAAAATAATATATAATTTTACTCTTTATTTTTCTTTTTACTTAAACAGTCATCCATCCATCCATCCATCCATCCATCCATCCATCCATCCATCCATCCATCCATCCATCCATCCGTCCATCCATCCATCCATCATCTACCACTTATCCGGGGCCGGGTCGCGGGGGCAACAGTCTCAGCAGGGATGCCCATACTTCCCTCTCCCCAGACACCTCCTCCAGTTCCTCGGGGGGGGGGGGAGACATAGTCCTTCCAGCGTGTCCTAGGTCTTCCTCGGGTAGGACATGCCTGGACCGGTACACCTCCCCAGGGAGGTGTCCAGGAAGCATCCGGAACAGATGCCCGAGCCACCTCAGCTGGCTCCGCTTGAGGCGGAGGAACAGCGACTCTACTCCAAGCTCCTCCCTGGTGACTGAGCTCCTCACCCTATCTCTAAGGGTGCGCCCAGCCACTCTACGGAGGAAACTCATTTCAGCCTCTTGTATCTGGGATCTTGTTCTTTCGGTCATGACTCAAAGCTCATGGCCATAGGTGAGAGTAAGAACATACTGTAGATTGACCAGTAAATCGAGACCTTCGTCTTGGGACTCAGCTCCTTCTTCACCACGACATACCTATGCAGCGACTGCATCACTGCAGAAGCTGCACCGATCCGTCTGTCTATCTCATGTTCCATCCTTCCCTCACTCGTGAACAAGACCCCGAGATACTTAAACTCCTCCACTTGGGGCAAAGACTCTCCACCGACCTGAAGAGGGCACACCACACTTTTCCAGTCAAGAACCATGGCCTCGGATTTAGAGGTGCTGATCCTCATCCCACTCGCGTCACACTCAGCTGCAAACCGTCCCAGTGCACGCTGAAGGTCCAGGTTTGATGAGGCCAACAGGACAACATCGTCTGCAAAAAGCAGAGATGAAATCCTTTGGTCCCCAACCAGACTCCCTCTGGACCCTGGCTGCACCTAGAAATTCTGTCCATAAAGATTATGAACAGAACCGGTGATAGAGGACAGCCCTGGCAGAATCCAACATGCACCTGGAACAGGTCTGACTTACTGCCAGCAATGCGAACCAAGCTTTGGCTTCGGTCATACAGGGACCGGACAGTCCTCAGCAAAGGGCCCTGGACCCCATACTCCCAAAGCACCCCCCACAAGACACCACGAGGGACACGATCAAATGCCTTCTCCAGATCCACAAAATACATGTGAACAGGTTGGGCAAACTCCCATGAATCCTCGAGCACTCGACGGACAGTGTAGAGCTGGTCCAGTGTTCCATGACCGGGAAGAAAACCGCATTGTTCCTCCTGAATGCACGGTTTGACTATCGGTCTAATCTTCCTCTCCAGTACTCTGGAGTAGACTTTCCCCGGGAGGCTGAGGAGTGTGATCCCCCTATAGTTGGAACACACCATCCGATCCCTCTTTTTGAAAAGAGAGACCATCGCCCCCGGTCTGCGGTCTTCAAAGCTGACTGATAGTCTTCCTCCATGGCCTCGCCGAACTCTTCCAAGACCCAAGTTTTTGCCTCTGCGACCACTCAAGCTGCAGTACGCCTGTACCTGTCAGCTACCTCCGAAGTCCCTCAATTCAACAAGATTTGATAGGACTCCTTCTTCAGCTTGACGGCATCCCTTATTTCTGTTGTCCACCACCGGGTCGGGGGTTACCGCAGCGACAGGCACCAGAGACCTTTCAACCACAGCTACGAGCAGCCACTTCGACAATGGAGGTGGAGAACATGGTCCACTCTGACTCAGTTTCCCCAGCCTCCTGCGGGATCTGGGAGAAGCTCTCCAGTAGGTGGTAGTTGAAGACCTGACTGACAGAGGGTTCTGCCAGACGTTCCCAACAGACTCTCAAAACACGTTTGGGCCTGCCAAGTCTGTCTGGCCCCCTGCTCTTCCAGCGGATCCAGCTCACTACCAGGTGGTGATCGGTTGACAGCTCTGCCCCTCTCTTTATCCGAGTGTCCAACACATACGGTTGGAGGTCTGATGATACGGCAACAAAGTCGATCATCGACCTCCAGCCTAGGGTGTCCAGGTGCCATGTGCACTTATGGACATCCCTGTGGTTGAACAAGGTGTTCGTTATGGACAAACTGTGAGTAGCACAGAAGTCCAATAACAGAACACCACTTGTGTTCAGATCGGGGAGGCCCTTTTTCCCAATCACCCCTTTCCAGGTCTCACTGTCATTGCCCACGTGAACGTTGAAGTCCCCAAGGAGAACAATGGAGTCCCCAGTCGGAGCACTATTCAGTACCCCTCCCAGGGACTCCAAGACGGCCGGGTATTCCGCACTGCCATTTGGCCCGAAGGCCGAAATGACAGTGAGACACCTGTCCCCAACCTGAAGGCGAAGGAAGGCGACCCTCTCGTTCACCGGGGTGAACTCCAACATATGACGACTGAGCTGCGGAGCCGCAAACAAGCCCACACCAGCCCTCCGCCTCTCACCTTGGACAACACTAGAAAAGTGGAGAGTCCAGCCCCTCTCAAGGGTTTGGGTTCCACAGCCCAAGCTGTGGGTGGAGGTGAGCCGACTATATCCTTTCAACCTCCCTCACAAGCTCTGGCTCCTTTCCCCCCAGTGAGGTGACATTCCATGTCCCTAAAGCTAGACTCTTTGTCTGGGGATTGGGTCATCGGGCCCCATGCTGACGACTGCCACCCAATCTACACTGCACCTGTCCCCTACAGTTTCCTCAGTGGGTGGTGAGTCCACCGGAGGTTGGGCCCACGTCATCCTTTCAGGCTAAGCCCAGCCAGGCCCCGTGGGCTTAAACAGTCATGACATCGTTATTAATAAAACCATTAAAAAAGTTTGTTAAGTTTTTATATTGCACTACAGTAATCCCTCAGTTATTCACACTTCAAGATACACGGCTTCACTATATCGTGGATATTTAGTAGGTAGTCATGTGATATCGTACACACATGCTATTGGCTGACAGCAACTGTGTGTGCACTGTGTTCCGAGACTCACGGAACGCATCGCACTTCCAGGTATTAAATAAACACTTTTCTTTAATACAAAAGTGTTTTAAAGCATGGGAAAATGTAATACAGATGATGGTTTAATATCAGTGTGGGGAGGGTAATAAATGTTTATATTACCGTAAATAATAAAATAAATAGTTCGTCACTATATCGAATTTTGTTTTTCACGGGTGGTCCTGGAATGCATTAACGACTCCACTTCTTCTTTTTCTCCTTTGGGCTTTTCCCTTCTGGGGTTGCCACAGCCAATCAGTTGCCTCCCGACTCCCACTAGGTAAAAACATCTGAAACTCACTTCCAGCCAATCAGCACTGAAGAAGCCTCTTGGATGAGAGGTAAAAGGTTATCAAGATTTTCCTGGTTGTTCAGTTGAGTTGATTCAACCAGGACCTGGACTAAGACTCTTCACTTGCGTGTAACAGGTTGAATCAAAAATTCTGTAGACCAGGAAATGTAGTCGCGAGCAATTAAGTTTTACAAATAGTGAATCCACAAGAGGAGCACTTGGCATAACAGGATATTGTGATTTTAAGTAAAAATGTCAACAGTAAATCATACAGCAGAGTCCTACCTCAGTCTTATCACCATATGGGAGTATTTTGAGGTCAGGTCTGAGGCTGCAGACATTGAGAACTCTGTTATATCTGTGATGTAAAACAAGACTTTGTATAAGGGGTCATTTTAAAGACATTACTCTTTAAAACATATTATTTCATTGGAAGAAACAATAAAATTGGGACTCACCATTTCAGACAAAAATCAGTTAAATAAAACATGAGACATTTGAAAAAATATTTGTCCGAACACAGACAACTTAACTTTTCATACTTAGTATGTGATGGAAACTACATGCATAGTTGGTGCACCCCATAAGGTAAATAAAGTTTCTTGAATTATCTGCAGTGATTTGTAGTGTAACAGAATGTTGCTTGGGTCTAGTTCATCTTACATTTCTCCTATCCTTATTTACTTCAAGCACTGTGCTCATAACATACCTAAGTTGATTCATTGATATGAAGTGAATCATCAAAATACTTTACACTGGTAAGCAGCCTCATGTCTTTTTTAATAGGCAGCCATATCCCAGTGGTAAATCTGTTATATAATACAATGACTTTTGCTGTTGTTTGACAACCATGCCAGTCACAAACTCACTAAAAGGAACCTTTTTTGATATGTCATTTGTCATGTGACATGGTCAAAGTCAACAGTGAACTGACACTAACCCTTGTTTAAACAGTTAAATATCATATATGTTACCCCGTTTTTAAATACTTCACTGATTGTTCCCATATGCAAATTGATCTGTAGGGTGTGTTCATGTGTTCATTAATAATTACCTGTCCTGGTCAAAGGGTTTTCCCAGTAGGATGTTTTCTTGGACAGTTCCATGAAATATCCAGGCCTGTTGTGAAACATAAGCGAATGTCCCATTGGCTGTGACGGAGCCTTGCAGAAGATACATCTATAAAATAAATGACAATAGGAATACAGCGTGTCACACACCATCAGTTAGCTCTGGTTTAAACAAATTTAAAATAGAATGACACTTGAGCACTTTTCCAGATTTCTTTATATACATTTAAGATAGACTGGCAATCAATTAACAACTTCTGCAGCATAAAATACACCAGCTAACAATTAAAGATGAAGTTGAAGATTTAATCTGCATAGCGGAGATAAGTAGGGATAGTCATTTGAGTAACCTGAAAGAGTAGTGGACAATTAAATTAACTAGAAAATTATCAAACTTACAGCTAATTAGAATGCCACATAGACTGTAAAAGATGGTAAAAGATTTGAAATAGAGTTAACCTGCTCTAAAATGCTGGATATCAGTGATGTCTTTCCACTCCCCACGTTCCCACAGACACCAAGCAAGTTGCCCTTAAGGAAACAATGCGCAGAGTAACTTTAAATTTACCACTATCTCATAATGAAATTTTCCCACAACATGCTGGAGGCGTACCTTTGGCAGTGTGATGGAGATGTTTCTCAGAGCTGGAAACATTGCAATCTTCTCTGTTTGGGACATTTCATCTACTATGTGTGCATCCACCCCATTGGCAAAGCTGGGCTGGGAGTCCAGCATGCTCTCTGGTTTGGTCCAGGAAAATGTTGCATTTTTCATCACAATGGCTGAGCCACTATCATTATCCTGTCTCAGGTAGGACTCTGGGTTCTGGATTAGCAATAATTTCTAAACACAGACACATATAATATTTTATCTTACACCCATTGTTTTCCATATCTTTAAAGCTGCTTGTAACTGCAACTGAAATCCACAATAGTGCTAAACATAATAACTGCTGCATTCAGAGCTCAGAGCAGAGTTTACCCTCAGCCGTTTTATCGATACAGCAGCTTCAGCCAGGGCCTTCACAGACAAGGGCATTAGAGCCAAGCAGAACCGCATAGAGTTGAAGATGGCAATGGTGGTAAAAGCCTGGTAATAACAAAGAACACCACCATAATGCTGATAAGTTCTTAAGTTTCTTTCTTGATGTACATATTAACTGTGAGCAAATTGCCAAATCCATTATGGTTTGTGCACTCTACTGCTTTGGTACTCACATCAGTCGTGTTGAGATCAAACTTTAACAGTGTGTGTACTATGAAGGTGACAACTGTGGCAAGTATGGGGATGATGCTGGTTATGCTGACATTCATATTCTGGACATAACTGACTATTTCCAGTTTTGTTCTCTCATTTTTCCTTATACCTAAAAGGAACACAGAAACACATTTTTGGAGAAGGGTACTCTGTGGCATTAGTATTTCAGGTAGATCTATAGATCACTGACATACAGTGCGTACATGTATTAACTCATGACAATGCAATGAGCACAGAGAGATACTTGCTAGCTTGAAAGCACATAGCCTATATTTATTCATTTAATCATTTATCTTCTTTATGAATCATGGCCACTTTGAATCTGGGTCATGGGTTATGCTACTGAAGGCGAGAAATACGATACGCCCTGGTCGAGTCACCAGTCATACGGCCACACAGAAAATCCAGAACCCGTCCTTCATTAGGGATTTCTTTTGGGACCTCCCTGAACATCCTAGAGGAGGTGTGGGGGTGTAGTTTATTCCTACACTGTGTGCCTCTCTGCTCCTCGTTCTGTCTGCTCTCCTCTGTTACTCCCCCTCCTCTCCGACCTCTCTCTCTCCTAATCTCCATTCACACCTTATTAACTCAGCTTCTTCCCCGGAGTTTTTGTGATCTATGCCCTCGCAGGTTTTCTCAGGTTCACCCCTCATCTGTCCATCCTCTGTGAACCTGCTTCTTTTCTCACTACCAGTATCACCCCCCATCTGTCCATTGGCTGGGGTCCTGCTTCCTTTCTTCCTCCTTCACTATCATTTGTGCAGCTGTAATAGTGTTTTTGAAATAACCAACTACATGATGGGAAACAATTATGAGACAACCAACCAGGAGTCAGTGAATACAGTCTGCCAATCACTTCCCCACTTCAGCGCCTGGATCAAAACCCCAAACACTAACCTTAAAGACATTGACCCCAGCTGGCTTATCTGCCACTCTGTCTCTCTCTCCCTTTCTCTTTCCCTGTCCCTATCCACATTGTCTTTCTTTGGCCACCCTCTAGAATCTGGGTCCCGCTTGGAATTTCTTCCTCAATCAGGGAGTTTATCTCCGCTGCTCTCACTTATGCTTGCTCTGGAGGGTTTTGCTGGGTCAGTCATTGTCTGTTGATGTGATAAAGCACTTTATAAATAAAAGCTGATTGATTTCTATCCATGTTAGTGTTTCTCCGTATTAATGTCTCCTGTCCTTCCAGAACCTTCTTCACCTCCCTGGACATAATAAAGCTCATTCCATTGCCTGCGTTGCTATGATCATCTGTTACTCACCCCTTAGCCAACCTACATATTACCTATACTCTGTTCAGCCATTTTTTACCTGTCAAATTGCTAAAATTTATTCTGAATCTTCAGCATTCTTGTTTCTGTTTATCATATAATGAGTGTGCCTGATTTCTGGATTACGTCTGCTGCTTACCACTTGTCAGACTTGTCTGCCTTTCCAAATTGATCAACGGATTTGTGAACTCTGCTTTTGAAGTAAAATAGTTCTATTGTCATGCTTTTGCGTTCACACTGTCAGTCATGTGACAATCTATAAAAGATCATCAAATGTTTCAATTTACAAAATATTATATTAAACAAAATACATGAAGTGTGTAATAAGAATTGCCTATGAGAAGCAATTCTAAGCAATTTCTAAGCAATTTTCTATGTGTCATAAATGCATCACTGGCAGCACATGGTCACCACACCACAAAGCCAAATGTGACTGAAAAATGACTGAAAGACCAGCGTCAGGGTGAAGAAAGACACCAGCAGCCATTGTGTCCATGTCATTACACTTCATTGTAAGATGTAGGACATCCTCCATCCAAGACCTCCATCTTTGACAGCAGTACACACCCCCACATTTTGTGGATTGTTTAAACATGTGTCATGACTAGATTCTGAACAGTCAGATAGCTCTTGAAATGTTCCCAGTGGTAGACTTGAATATTTGAATGAAGCACATTGCACCATACAACAACAACATGAACTTCTGGAGGACAAGGCACACGGCAGATATTTGTTAAGAAATACAGAGACAGCATTGTATGAGACATGGTGTATGTGGAAGTGCAATACAGTTGGACACGTCCCCCTTTGCATTCACTCCACACCAAAAAAATCACTAAATACTTCTTTTTTTTAAAAAATCCAATTATCAAATGAAGTATGGTATTGTTGTAATATTGTCAATTTATAACATTTCTGAACATGAGACATCAAGGCTGCTGTTTTAATGAGTCTGATGCAGAACAACAGGTGAACTAATGAATTATTATTGAACGGGACGAGGTGGTTGTAGGATACCTGTTATTTTTCAAACTCAAACATTTCTCTCACTTTCACATGATGTGCTACTAATTACAGCTAGGTTTACTTTGTATTTCTGCAAACAATGGCATCCTCCCAAAGTGTTAAATCATGGATTATTCTTCCCAGATTTTATTGTAATTTACAACAGGTCAGAAAAAGCATTGTTCGGATTTCTGATGGCTATGTTACAATATTAAACAATTCTGAATGTATACTGCAGGATTGTTTTGCGTGATTAGAACTTTATCTGAACATAAGCATGTGGCTATCTAAATCATACCTGCAATCTTTTCCTCAAAGGAATCTTCCCAGGCGTACATCTTGATAAGTTTGATGCTGCTCAGAATCTCATTCATTGTGCGAACACGGCTGTCAGTTAACACCATAGCTTTCCATCTGAACGTGTTAATGAGCTTGGCTAAATAAAACTGAAAGCAGAAAAAAACAATAAAATAATGTTAGTGACAATGGAAAACAAGCAGCATGTGAGCTGTAGTTGCAGCAGAATCCATGAAGGAAAATACTCTGCACGTAGCATGGAACTTATTAAAGAATAACCCAAAAGTTATTCTACAATAATAACTCCTGGGTTATTACTAAAGACCCACAAACTGCAGGAAAATATCAAGACAGACAGACAGACAGACAGACAGACAGACAGACACACACATACACAAACACACACACACACACACACACACACACACACACACACACACACACACACACACACACACACAAACACACACACACACACACACATAAACAACAAACAACAAACCTGCACAGGGATGAAGATGAGGTAGATGAAGACTCCTGTCAGTGCGGTGTAGCCCAAAACAATGCAGGAATAAACAATAGCCACAAAGAACAGGACTGGTGCAGACAGCAGAAAGCTCCCAAACACTACTGCCTCAAATAATTTGTGTCCATCATTGCTCAAAACATTTATCAACTGGAAAGGAGAGAGTGAAAAAATGCAGTTATACACATTAACAAACTAGAACTTCAGTCAGAATGTGACAATTCTGCTACTACTTTTCATCTGTATTTAATAATAATAATAATAATAATAATAATAATAATAATAATAATGATGATGATGATGATGATGATGATGATGATGATGATAATAATAATAAGAGCAAACGGTGTACAAATAATTACAGTAATCCCTCACACAATCGCGCATCAACACGCATGGATTCACCTCATAGCGGATTTTAGTAGGTAGTCACATGATACTGTACGGGCATTGTATTGGCTGACGGCATTTGGAAGTGCTCTGCATTCCGTCAGTCTTGAACTTCCGTGAGACACAAAAATGCTTTAAACAGTCTATAAGAGTGTGGGAAAACGTAATACAGATAGAAGGTGCTTTAATATTAGTATGGGGAGGGTTCACAAACATTTAAATTACCATAAATAACAAGATAAATAGTTTGTCGATATATCGCGGAACTTGTTATTTGCTTGTGGTTCCCGGAATGCATTTTCCCATTAGTAATGAGTGTGCACTGTATACATTTTAATAACATTATTAGCGCTGTGTAGATGAAAAATCAAAATATAACATCACATTTGCATCTAAGGTACCTTCAGTGATGGATCTTTAAATTATCTTCTGACCAATCAATCAATCTAATTTTGTCCTTAAATTAAATCATTATTATTGACATTATCACATGTGCTTTATTACAGTAATAGGGAGAAGCTAAGAATGAGTTTTGCATCTGGTAAAACAACAATTTCCTACCTCTAAACTACATTGTGTAAAATGTTAACTATATGTTTTTCATTGGTTAAGATGACCCTGTCCCAATTTTTCAGAAACATGTTGCCTACAAAAAATGTATTTTTTTCTTTTTCAACCTATGAAGTGCTGTCTGCTAGTTTTAATTACATATGGAGTTTAATTGATTTTCATGTGACATTCTACACAGTGTCCAAAGGACTCAGTAAAAGAACATGCCTCCGTAATTCAGTCACATGCTATCCAAAGTCTAAATCATAAACCCGTAATGAGTATTTGCAAGGCATTCTACTCACATGACAATATATTTACATCTGGTGGATCCATTTCTATTGAATGTGCACCAGATCACACACAGATACACTACATAATTATCAAGACATTTTTATTCCTATTTTTAAGAAACATACAACCGCAACTGGTTCCAAGAGGTTGTTCATAAGCTGAATTGTTCTTAAGTCATTATTTATTACATTTCAATCTACAATCACACTTTAAGTGCAATTATTATTCTACATACTACAATAATATTCTCTAAGACTTACAAAAAGCAATAAATTCACAAAAACAACACATAATAAGGTGAAATACAGGCACAAACCATTTTGAGTTAGTCACGTTGGTTTTTAAAAAAATACAGTAAAAAATAATAATCAAGTTTACGTCATCGTAATTTCACTCGACACGCTCTACTCCTGTCCGTCACAAATATTGGACTCTTAAAGTCTCTATAAAACAGTGGTTCTTAACCTTGGTTCGATCGAACCCTGGGGGTTCAGTGAGTCGGTCTCAGGGGTTCGGCTGAGACGGTGGTCAAGACAAAACACCCGACACATAGTGTCGGGTGTTTTTGCCAAACATACACGAATCACTGTGTACGTTTGACACATCGTATGAATTTGTAATGACATGCCCCCCTTAGCCATCACTGGCTGCAAGTAATTACGCTACATAGTTTAGCCTACCTGTGCTACATGGGATTTTGTGCACTCAGTAGTTGATTGATGCCTGTCATGATGGTACGTCATCTGATTGTTTTCGTAATATTTTAATTCACAGTAACTATGTTGAGCAATAAAAACAAAGTGGTCGGACGAATATGTGCAACGTGAATTTACATGTACTGTATAACGGAATGTGATGGGATTCAGCGTTCTGCATGATTTGCAATGTCAAGTTGAGCAACTCTAGTCTTGCACTGGCAAAAATAAAGGAACACTTCCTTAAGCTGCATGGAAAACAAAAGAAACAGACTTTGCTGTGAAAATGACATAAGAGTAGCACTTGCCAAGGTGAAGCCACGCATATCTGAACTGGTCTCTCAATAACAACAGCAGAAGTCACACTGATTTGCAGGCAGGAAATTTCATGTGAGTTCATGCACTGTCTTGGTTTTGACATTAATGCATAATTCATTATATACACCAGTAAAACATATACTTATGTCTGAAATTTGAAAATATTTTTATTTTACTAAAAAGGGGTTCGGTGAGTGAGCATATGAAACTGGCAGGGTTCTGCACCTCCAACAAGGTTAAGAACCACTGCTATAAAACCATCAAAGCAAATAATATCATGTTTTTGTACAATAAATAAGAATAAAACATATCCAGTATCTACCGTTAAGGTTCACTGTTGATTTGTTTTGAATACAAATTGGTTTGCCGTAAACTTTCGCTTCCTATAATTTAATCCTTGAGGAGAAAAAGACGAAGAAAACACTTCAGAGGCAGCAAGAGGCAGAGTTGTCACCAGAAATATTATTATCACTACCACCATCTTCACTAACCTTTTACTTTATAACCATGATAAACAGTGGTATGAAGCATGGCACGCTGAGATGCTCATAGAGACAACAATAAATAAAAACAAGAAGGGGAGGCTAGTGTTGGAGATGCGCAAATGCAGCAGTGATGCTCTGTGGGAGTGTGGCAGAAAGAGGAACTACAGGACAATAGTTGAATATGGCAATGCTTCTCAATAAGTGCAGGCAGATATTACAATTCTTAAAACAATTCTAATGGACAAAGATTTGATAAAGCAAAGTTCTGGAAGAGAAATGTTGGTCAAATAAGCTTTGACCCTTGTAGGTTTTTTACCTCTCCCATCGAAATGCCGGTTTGCACCCGCAGAGAAATCACTTTTTGAAAGGCCACTGAAGAGAACGCACCCTTTAGTCTGACTGCAGTGCGCAGGTTCAGTGCCCACAGTAAAGATATGAGGAAGGCCTTGCAAAACTCTGTGGTAAACAAACTGACAGCCACACCAATGCCATACATTAATGTAGACTGCTCTGGGTGATTAGCATACGTCAGGATCTTACGAACCAGAATACCCTGTGAAGACAGTAAAAAAAGAAAAAGAAAACATGTAAAACACTGACAGGTTTTGTGTTCTTTTGGCATTGATAAATATAATCCATTATAATACAGAGTGTTCTTTTTTTTAAAAATTCATAATAACATTAGGTCATGGTGTAGAAGGACAATTAAATTAAGAATCTTATTGCCCAAAATATTTCAGGAGCAATGCAGCATTTCACTGAACAACTGAAGTTATCTTATAAAAGTAAAAAAAAAAGATGATTAAATAATTGCCCAAACAGCATAATTCAGATCTCTGCAGCCCAAAAAGGGATTTTTGTAAACTCAAATAGAATATACAGTATACTGTACGTACATTAATATTAGTTAAATTCTTATGACAATTACCGGGCCTAGAAATGCAGCAGTCATGCCGAGGATGCCAACTAAGACGGACAAAATCAGCCTGGTTCTTTGAAAACGAATAATTGCTCGAAACAAAGAGGCCTTTTCCCTGCCAACCTTTGTCACTTCCTCCTTCCAGAGTCTGAAGAGCCTGCACAACAGAAAATCAGAGTCAACACTGTCAGCTTTGTTTAATGATTACCAAGGTTAAGGTTCGGTTTAGCTAGGACTTTCATGAAATATCGTACTGTTAAATGTTCATTGAGAAGTATTGCACCACTGAATCACCAGGAACAAAATCAAACCTCTCTCCACTGCTGTCAGCTCTGTCAAAAGGTGACAGACTGAGGGTGCTCATGTCCATCTTTTTCCTGAATATGGCCCACATCATAGGAGTCATCCAGGCAAAGGTTGTAAAAGACAGGAAACCTGCATTGTCAACTGGATGGGAACTAGACAAGGAAACATAATCCAATATAAACTCTACTATAAATAAAGCAGCCATAATAGCATTTAAATTCAATAGTTAAATATATTTTTCTACTAAAGCCTATTGATTAATTGTATTCAAACAGATTAACAATGTCATTAAAACACTAACTATGGTGAGGAGCAGCGGAAAAGCTTGAGATACTGAAGACTTTGGTGGTATTTTTTGATGTGTGGACAGTTCGCTCGTTTATTGTTGTTTGAATTAGCGTGATCTGCACTTGAGATCTCTGGATTGTTTCTCCTTTGGAAAGCATCATCCTTTAGAATCCAATAGACAGAGGAGAGAGAATGACAGATTAACATATGAGAAAACAGCAACCCATGATGTAACAGAAACAACTGGAGAAGTAAAAATGTCAGGCATTGACAGCAAAATGTGAAAATGTCCGTGGAATCTGCTTTTTATTCTTTACTTACATTAAAGTCTTCCTGTGTATAAATCTTCTCCAGAGGAACATCAGTCTTCATTTTTGTCCTGCACCAAGCAACAAGCATGCACAGTTAGCTTTATTGATGATATTTAATTAAAAAAATATGTCGCTCCTCCTCCATGAATTCTTCTAAGCCACCTTATCATGGTGGAGGGGTTTGGGTGCCCCGATGAGCCAGTAGCTCTACTGTAGGCGCAATTGCCACTGGTAGACTCCCCCAGGTCCTAGTTGATAGACCTGACTAAGAACAGTTCATGGCAGTCATATGATGAGAGAAATAACCCGATTACCTCTCCCAGACGAAAGTACCTGGAGCCAGTTTTCACAGAGTGGCTCATCAAGGAGCACCTGGTGGTTAGTCCTGTACCAATGTGGCCTGGCCAGGGAGAATCCAAAAGACCAACGTGGGTCTATCCTCCAGTGGGTCCACCACAGGAGGAACCACAAGGTTTTGGTGCTGTGTGGATCACACAGCAGACAAAGGTGGAAGCTTTTCTGAACTAACTAAACTGGTATTTGGAACATAGAATGTCACCTCACCAACAGGGAAAGAATCTAAGCTAGGTGATGAGGTTAAGTGATAACAGGTAGATATATTTGAGTTCAACTCAATGCATGACATAGGTTCTGGAACCAAGCTCCTTGAGAGGGGCGGGATTTCACGTAGGAGTTGCCCGTAATGACAAGCAATAAGCAGGTATCCCCACCAGCCCAGATTCTCCCTGGAGAATGAGAGCTTTACCTTCCTAAACCTGGCTGTCATTTGTGCTTAACAGCAGACTATCCGGCCTTCTCTGTATCCCCGAATAGGGTCTTGCAGGGGTCCCCACTTAGTGCTTGTGTTGTTCAAATTGGAAACTTCAATACTTATGGGTTGTGATTGGGAGGAGTGGTCTGTCTGATATGAATCCAAGCGGAGCTATCTCATTGGAATTATGTGCCAGTCACGGCTTGTCCATAACAAACAAAATGATCAGACATGAGAGTGTCCACAAGTTTACTTGTTACAAGGACACCCTAGGATCTAGGTTGAGGGTCAACTTTATAGTTGTGTCATTGGGTCATTGTGTCATGTGTCATTGGGCAGCAGTGGCTCAGTGGTAAAGCGGGCGGTAGAGCGGGTCGTCCTATGATTCAAGATCGGAGGTTAGATTCCCGCTCCCGCCCCTCCAAAAAAATACCCGGAGGTGAGCTGACAGTGGGAGGTGTCAGCTCACCTCCGGAGCACTGCCGAGGCACCTTTGAGCAAAGTGCCGTCCCCTTTACAAATTGCTCATTTGAGGCGCACCAAGAAGGAGCTGCCTGCCACTCTACCTCCCTTGCTTGCCC
Source organism: Antennarius maculatus (assembly GCA_013358685.1). NCBI lineage: Eukaryota > Metazoa > Chordata > Actinopteri > Lophiiformes > Antennariidae > Antennarius > Antennarius maculatus. Next base: position 23,419,898 of record CM023606.1, read on the forward strand.
ACAGGCCCCCTTGTTTGTGGTTGTGTGTATTACAGGGGCCTGTAAACACTAATATGCATGCATGTGATTTGATTTGATTGACTAACAAAAACTAGAGTGTGCGTTCTTAATTTCCCTTTGGGGATTATAACAGTGTATTAAATTAAAATTAAATTAAATTATCCTTGTGTTCCAAGTGTTCTGAACCATGTGCTCTGGACCCCCGAATGAAGGTGCTGAGCTGTCAAGTTATAATCAACTGGTTATAAGTTGGTTTCAATGGCTGGGTGGGTTTGCCCAAACGTACAGTGCAGGTGTGTTGGAAACATGCGTCAAAGTCTCCTGAGAGATCTTCAACTTGCTCCTCTGGCAGTTCTTTGAATGCGTCTGAGAGGTTTAGGAAATTGAGTGGACCATGTTCCATTGTTCCCTTGTTCCATTGTTCAGGGCTGCCGTGAGCTCTGGCCATTGGATTGTTGGTGTCTGTCAAGGTGCCAGTGCCAGAACCTTGTGGTGGATGCCAAGGGTATTGAGAGACTAAGGTCAAGTCCCATCAGGCAGGTTATCCTGTGAGACTTCAGAAGCAGATGGTATGTATCAGCTGGCAAGGTGGAGCGAAACTTCGGTGCTTACACTAGCAAAAACTCAGGTGTGGCAAGAGATCAGTGAGCTCATAGAGCATGATTTTCAGATGACCTCGAAATGCCTTTGGCAAAGAGTCAGATACTTCAAGATGGCACAAGAGTGCTTTGCTGATATTGTGTACAGTGCAGATAGAATGCTGCTGACCTCAACTTGGGATATATTTTACATTGTTGAACCAAATGTCAGGCACTTAAAAAACGACCTGTCCACCAAATGGGCTGGCTCATTGAGGTCGTGAAAGAGCTTGTCTCTACTGGGCCCCAGGAATGGACCTACCTGCTCCACCATTAGTAGAATAGTCAAGTGAGATGATTTGTTAATCAGGATAGGATGCCCCCGGATAGTACATCAACAACTAATGCTGGTCACATATATCCAGCACAGTGGCAGAAATACATCCCAGGCCTGTTTTTTGAATATGATTCTCTTCGCACTGTTCAAGCTTCACAGATTCACCAGTTCATCAATTTCATTAGGCTCATCAGTCTCAGTAGCATCATCAACCTCCAACAGCAACAGTGTCTATACTCTATCAATCTTTGCTCAGGGCTGATACCCTTTGATCACGACCTCTCTGAAGAGTCTTAAAGTGCAAAAGACTGTCTGAAAGACTAATCAGCACATTCTATGATCATTTATTTGCTGCCCAATTGAAACAGTGTATGTAAATGTACTAAGATAATAATAAGTATAGTAGTAGTTGTAAATAACATTTCTATAGATGAGTCCATGTGACTTTTGCTGGACAGTATGAAATCTACAGAGTTGATATGCTTGTGTCTGGCATCATGTATTATAACTGTGTTAGCTCCAGGCAAAAGTGTTGGTACATTTGTTTTCCTCAAAAATAGATAATAGACAGCAAAACCAACACAAAACTAGCTTTGTCCCACATCTTACAATGAAGCAGGCCTCCTGAGGGGAGAGATAATATTTATCCTAGCAACAGAGATGGCTTGAAGCACTAAGCACTAACGTTGAATAGTGTACGACTTTTCCTTTTTGGATGTGCAGTTTTATTAGTCAGTTATCTATACACAAATACTCAGAGCAAAAAATGTTGGTTATACTACATTTGAAACCATAATACAAAGTATATCTATCCGTAAAGGCATAACAATATGTTGCATCAGTTCAATTATTCAATTAGATTTAATTATCAGAAAATATATTTCCTCATGGAATAATAAAACTGAAATAAATAACAATATTATAACAAGTTTTAGAAATTAATACAACTTTAAGAATTTTTTTCTGAATGATTCAAGTAAAGCTCCAAACACATAAAACAGCAGAAACTAAATCTAAATAAAGTGGCACAAATGAAGCCTAAATTGATCTAGGCAAACTAAATTCAAACAAAGCTTCAAATAAGAAAGTAAATAACTCAACTAATTTTGACTGAATTAACCAAACAGGAAAGACGCACAATATATATAGCTACATCTTTGTACGGAGTATGAGAAATTTTCACCACAGCGTTAGTAATGAATGAAAGACACGGTGGACCAGGGTTTTAATCTGCTTTACACAAGTCATATTTATGAAGATCAAAGGTTGGTTTGTTCAGGGGTAAGTTTGTGTCCTGCCACAGTGGAGGACAAAATGCTCCCTAACACAAATGTATTGATGACATAAAAATGAATAAGTGTTGTGTCCTATTGTGAATGCGTGATGATTATTTATCATTTATTATTTTTGTACAATAAATGAGTGTGCACTTTTAACAGTAGAGTGCAAACCCAGAAGTTTATGATTTATTAGGTTATAGTATTTTTGTGGTATTTATATGAAATTACTGTTACATTTATGAGGGCAGAGTACATACATCGAATAAATTAATATATGTTATTTTTGAATTTGTGCACTTTATTTCAAAATTTTGGCCCACTTATTTTTGACAGTCGCAAAGAATGTATATTTTGAACAAAAATGTGAAATGTCCTCACAAACACTAAGTATCAAAACAGTCAGACATTCTGTCAGAATAACTGTAAAGAAGATTTTGTTTTCCATTCATGCTTGTGTGTTCGTTCACAAGCAATATGTCTTAGAAAAGTAAAAACACATGCTGTTGCCATCAGATTCCGTTTCCATTCAATCTGCATGTACTTCAAAGCTTTCAATCAAGAGTTTGCAACTGATGGACATTTGAAATCCGGACGTTTCAGAATAATTTAACGCAGAGCGATAGTCCGTTTTTTCCCACCCGGTATCAGTAATCTAGCAATCTGCGCTCTAACCGCTATTGAAGAATAGAATAGAATAGAATAGAATAGAATAGAATAGAATAGAATAGAATAGAATAGAATAGAATAGAATAGTTAACTACTCACGTCCTTGATGACTCTTGCACTAGTATGCCAGTGTCAGCTGCGCTTCTTAAAATGCGAACCACACATCCTCGGTAGTGGTTAAACAATAACTGTTGGCAATCTGGAGCTTTTGCACAGTCGCCTGAGAATCCCCTTGTTTACACACACACACACACACACACACACACACACACACACACACACACACACACACACACACACACACACACACACACACACACACACACACACAGTCTTTTAGTTGCAAACCAATGTCGAATGATTGATTGATTGACTGATTGATTGATTGATTGATTGATTGATTGATTGATTGATTGATTGATTGATTGATTGATTGACTGATTGATTTGGTTAAATATATGTAATTATAACTACATTAATAACTAAAATAATAAACTTAAAAATTTGGATGCACCGATTCCGGAGCAGCCACAGCAGCTCACATCGGTGTCACAGATCTGACGGTTCGTTGTTAACCAACTCTCCCTGTTTTTCCTGGCCTCAGGTGTTCCACTACCGACAAATACACACATCACATTTAAAACAGTTACGCAAACAGTTACGCGTGTTAATTTTGGCTGAACGCCGAGAACTACAAACAGCAGTTGAACAAAATACTGTATGTGCATACATGCAAAAGCTGCATGCACGCACCCAGGGCGGCCACTTCAAAGTTAATCAACGGTCTTCAAATCATTGCTGCTTTTACTGATAATCATTTCCATCACTGGGGACCGTCCACAAAGACAGAGACAACCTGATGTGCACACCATTTTTACAGGGTTAGAAACCTGATACGTATCTCTCAACAAGCAGACTCAGTCAATCAATCAGCCAGTCAAAATCAAACAGGCTTTCCAATGACTAGGCGATAGGGTTGAACCGGGCACTCGTTTCAGACGAGTATCCAATACGGATAAAGCATTTTTGACGAGTACGAGCACGACACAAGTAAAACTCGTCAAAACTCGTGCTCGTAAAATCCTCATAACTGACTGTCTTCACGCTCTGTGGTTGGCCAGTCAAACACAGTGCCCGCCCCTCCCTACAGAGACTGTAGTCAGTGTCGCTGCCCCACTCTCGCACACAATTAATTAAAAACATGCTTCAAAAGATATCTTCTTCTGAAAGCATTTGATTAGTAAATTTTGTTTTACAGCAGGAAATCCATCCATCCAGAGAATCAGAGAATCAGAGTCTTTATTTGTCATACTGACACACGTTTCCACAGTTGACAGCACGAAATATGTCTCTGGAGGTCCCAGTAAGCCCGGTCAATAAATAAGATAAATAAGTTAAAAGAAACTAGTTTAAAAAGTCTTAAAATTCATCCATCCATCCATCCATCCATCCATCCATCTTCTTGAAGATGAGATGACAGAAATCATCTTATCTTCAGCCACTTTTCCACCTCACGGGTCACGTTGTTGCTTAAGGTCATCCCAGTTGGCCAAGGGGGAGAGGCAGGGTACACCCCGGTTTTGTCAGCAGTGTATCGTAAAACAATGAGTAATTTTGTGTGCTTTTTTAATTGTTTGGGTTGTTATTTACTTTGTAATGGTTGAAAAGTTCTTTCCAGGTGAGGATGTCAAGTGACTTACACTGGCTTCACAAACATATTCTAGATATAACTGGACCAATTACATTCTCTATTTTATCTTCACTGTGAAAATGTTGTGCAGGGTGACAGGAGTACAGGTTACACCTAAAGATATACACATAAAGGAGTCGAGTGACTTTACTGAAATTCTTTGTGTATGTAAATATTTCTAATCAAGGACTGAGGTGCGGGTGGAGAAGAAACAGATTACCTTCAGATTATCCTGTTCGAAAAAGCCAATTTTTGAGTGCACGCCCCTCTGTAGATGAGCAGCTGTAGATGTGGCAATTGCAATTGTCTCATCTGCAAGGAAATGGATGGATTTTAGAAACTTGTGACCAGCCTTATTCCGCTTTAACATGTTTAATTTTTTTGTACTGTTTTGTGACAGTGAGTCTAATAACCTAAAATTATGATTTAAAACGTTTTATTGTGGAATATTTGAATTTGTTTGAATTTATACTGATCAGTATCAGTTACTTTTCCCATTCTTAAGAACAAGAGAGACCCATTCTTAAGAACAAGGGAGATGTGCAGAATTGTGGCAACTACAGAGGAATAAAGCTGATGAGCCATACAATGAAGTTATGGGAAAGAGTAGTTAAAGCTAGACTAAGGGCAGAAGTGAGCATCTATACTACAGATGCAGTATTTGCTTTGGGGATGTTGATAGAGAAGTACAGAGAAGGCCAGAGGGAGCTGCATTGTGTTTTTGTAGATCTGGAGAAAGCTTATGACAGGGTGCCCAGAGAGGAACTGTGGTATTGTATGAGGAAGTCTGGAGTGGCAGAGAAGTATGTTAGAGTGTTGCAGGACAGGTATGAGGACTGTAAGACAGTGGCGAGGTGCACTGTGGGTGTGACAGACGAGTTCAAGGTGGAGGTGGGACTGCATGAGGGATCAGCTCTGAGCCCCTTCTTGTTCGCGATGGTGATGGACAGCCTGACAGATGAGGTTAGACAGGAATCTCCATGGACTATGATGTTTGCAGATGACATTGTGATCTGCAAACATCATAGTGGAACATCATAGGGAACAGGTGGAGGAGAAGCTAGAGAGGTGGAGATTTGTCCTGGAAAGGAGAGGAATGAAAGTAAGACAGAGTACATGTGTGTGAATGAGAGGGACCCAAGTGGAAGAGTGAGGTTACAGGAAGAAGAGATCAAGAAGGGGGAGGATTTTAAGTACTTAGGGTCAACAGTCCAGAGTAATGGAGAGTGTGGAAAAGAGGTGAAGAAGCGTGTACAAGCAGGATGGTACGGTTGGAGGAAAGTGCCAGGTGTGATGTGTGATCGAAGAGTTTCAGCTAAAATGAAAGGAAAGATGTACAAAACTGTGGTGAGACCAGCGATGTTGTTTGGTCTAGAGACAGTGTCACTGAGGAAAAGACAGGAGACAGAGCTGGAGGTAGCAGAGACAAAGATCCTGAGGTTCTCTCTGGGAGTGACCAGGATGGATAGGATCAGGAATGAGTACATCAGAGGGACAGCAAATGTTAGAGGTTTTGGAGATAAAGTCAGAGAGGCCAGACTGAGATGGTTTGGACATGTCCAGAGGAGAGATAGTGAATATATTGGTAGAAGGATGCTGAGTTTTGAACTGCCAGGCAGGAGGCCTAGAGGAAGACCAAAGAGGAGGTTTATGGATGTAGTGAAAGAGGACATGAAGGTAGTTGGTGTGAGAGAAGAGGATGCAGAAGACAGGGTGAGATGGAGGCAACTGATTTGCTGTGGCGACCCCTGAAGGGAAAAGAAGGAAAGAAAGAAAAGAAGAAGTATCAGTTACTCTTCTGAATTCTAGCACCCATATTGTTTTTTTTCTGAATGCATTGTTGCTTAGAGCTCAGTAATATAACTTCTTTTGGCAAGGATGCATGTTCTACCGGTGAATCGGGTATTAGGTGTGTCTCATGTTTAAACTACCTGTCTAAGTCAACAAGTAGTTGCCTTGCATGAGAATGATGGTAACAAAAAATAAATAGTGAAACTAGGTGAAATGGTAAACGTAGGATAGTAAAAATGAAAATGAAGTGATGAATTGTCCATCAATTTAAAAATGTGCAGTATGTATGTAATTACACGTGTTCTCACTCCCTCCTTCATCATAGAGAACATTTCAGACAGTTGTTTAACAATTGGTGATAAGTGATTCCAGGCTGACAAAATGTAATCCCTGGTTGGAGGGTTGGACATTAGCTGTGTATTAGACTTGCACTGAGAATGTTCAAAATTTTACTGACTGTGTATGCTGTTGCTACCCCTTGTAATTGCTAGACAAAAGCTGAATTAGATTGACTTTACCCTGTTGAAAGCACAGTGTGTCACGTGGAGTTGGAGTAGGACCCAGATGCAGAACACTGGTAGAGGAGCTTTCATCCATGATTTAATCAACACCAGGAAAATATTCAAAGAATACAAGAAAACTCAAAATGTCCAACAAACCAAATAGTACACAGGCCAATGGGCAGTCAGGAGTCAGGCATGGTACAAGATTTAGGCAGTACTACAAGATGATCTGGCAAAGAGCAAAGACAGAACTCTTCTTACAAAGCCTCATGTTAATCACACTCATGAAGTCTAGGTGTGGAGACCAGCAACAGGTGTGGAGCTGAGGCTCCGCCCACAGGTTTGGCCTCTCCTCCTGCCACACTCAAGCACCGCAGAGCAGGAACACCGAACCGTGACACAGTGATCCTTCATTTATACTGATACATTTTTTGCTATACTATACAAATGAATGAATGAATGAATAGAAAAAATGTGGTAAATTGTCTTTTGATTTGCTTAACCAAATTTTATTTAATTTAATTATTTACCATGTGCCAATTTTGTTCTAGCCTGAAAAACAAAATCATGCTCCTCTCTTTTCCCTGAGGCAGTTCCAAGGCTGATAACAAACTATGAACCAGTTCTTTGCAGTCGCTAGTAGGAACGAGCAAGTACGCCACTATCTGTATCTGTATCTGTTCAACCATCTAAATTATCTGTATCCGTATCTGCACTTCAAAAGGGGAAGGACTTAAATCGGAAGTGGGTGTGTTTTGACTGGAAATGGGTGGGGCTTAAATCGGTACATTATATTAAGTCTCAAGTTGACATGGATTGATCAGAAGTTGATGTATTTATTGTTTATTTTAAAACTATTTACAGAACAGCCCCAAAATCGAAATTCAAATCAATGATTTTGGTCACAAAAGTAGGAGAACTATTTACAAAACAAGTTTTTTATGAACTCAGAACATGAAGTGCATTAATTAGTGCAACACATTCAATAGGAAATTATGAACTACAAAGTATGCATGAACATGAACTGTCAAACTCAACACAACCTTCTAATTGTTTTCTTTATCTTTATTTATTTATTTATTTATTTAGTTTATTTTTTTCGGAAATGTTAATAGAACAGACTTCACACTTTCATCAAATTTACAACATCAACAACAACATATGAAAAAAACAGGGCTGACGGGTACAAGCCAATAGGCTTGTGAAATTCCTGTCCCCCAGAATCAACAAGCATCTCTCTCATTACAACGTGTCAACAAACTCAGACATTAAAAGTTTTAAACCAGTTCATACATTGAATTTTGACAGACGTTCATACTCTACATCTTGTGTAGACGATGTAACCTGAACGAGATCAGTGACTGTAAAGTAGTGGTAGGCGAGAGTGTAGCCAAACAGCATAGGATGGTGGTGTGTAGGATGACTCTGGTGGTGAGGAAGATGAAGAGGGCAAAGGCAGAGCAGAGGACGAAATGGTGGAAGATAAAAAAGGAAGGGTATTGCATGACCTTTAGGAAGGAGTTAAGACAGGCTCTGGGTGGTCAGGAGGTGCTTCCAGATGACTGGACAATTACAGCTAATGTGATCAGGGAGACAGGTAGGAGAGTATTTGGTGTGTCATCTGGAAGGAAAGTAGATAAGGAGACTTGGTGGTGGAATGGGGAGGTACAGGAGTGTATACAAAGAAAGAGGTTAGCTAAGAAGAAGTGGGACACTGAGAGGACTGAGGAGAGTAGACAGGAGTACAGGAAGATGCAGCGTAAGGTGAAGGTAGAGGTAGCAAAGGCCAAACAAGAAGCTTATGATGACTTGTATGCTCGGTTGGACAGTAAGGAGGGAGAGACTGATCTATACAGGCTGGCAAGACAGAGAGATAGATATGGGAAGGACGTGCAGCAGGTTAGGGTGATTAAGGATAGGGATGGAAGTCTATTGACAGGTGCCAGCAGTGTGATGGGAAGATGGAAAGAGTACTTTGAAGAGTTGATGAACGAGGAAAATGAGAGAGAACAAAGACTAGAAGAGGTGACTGTTGTGGACCAGGATGTAGCAAAGATTAGCCAGGATGAAGTGAGGAGAGCACTGAAGAGGATGAAGGGTGGAAAGGCAGTCGGTCCTGATGATATACCTGTAGAGGTTTGGAAGTGTCTAGGAGAGGTGGCAGTAGAGCCTGAGGAGTGGAGGAGAAGTGTGCTGGTGCCCATTTTTAAGAACAAGGGAGATGTGCAGAGTTGTGGCAACTACAGAGGAATAAAGCTGATGAGCCATACAATGAAGTTATGGGAAAGAGTAGTGGAAGCTAGACTAAGGGCAGAAGTGAGCATTTGTGAGCAGCAGTATGGTTTCATGCCAAAAAAGAGTACTACAGATGCAGTATTTGCTTTGAGGATGTTGATAGAGAAGTACAGAGAAGGCCAGACGGAGCTGCATTGTGTTTTTGTAGATCTGGAGAAAGCTTATGACAGGGTGCCCAGAGAGGAACTGTGGTATTGTATGAGGAAGTCTGGAGTGGCAGAGAAGTATGTTAGAGCGGTGCAGGACATGTATGAGGACTGTAAGACAGCGGTGAGGTGTGCTGTAGGTGTGACAGAGGAGTTCAAGGTGGAGGTGGGACTGCATGAGGGATCAGCTCTGAGCCCCTTCTTGTTCGCTATGGTGATGGACAGGCTGACAGACGAGGTTAGACAGGAATCTCCATGGACTATGATGTTTGCAGATGACATTGTGATCTGCAGTGAGAGTAGGGAAGAGGTGGAGGAGAAGCTAGAGAGGTGGAGGTTTGTCCTGGAAAGGAGAGGGATGAAGGTTAGCCGCAGTAAGACAGAGTACATGTGTGTGAATGAGAGGGACCAAAGTGGAAGAGTGAGGTTACAGGGAGAAGAGATCAAGAAGGTGGAGGATTTTAAGTACTTAGGGTCAACAGTCCAGAGCAATGGAGAGTGGGGAAAAGAGGTGAAGAAGCGTGTACAGGCAGGATGGAACGGGTGGAGAAAAGTGTCAGGTGTGATGTGTGATAGAAGAGTTTCAGGTAAAATGAAAGGAAAGGTGTACAAAACTGTGGTGAGACCAGCGATGTTGTTTGGTCTAGAGACAGTGTCACTGAGGAAAAGACAGGAGGCAGAGCTGGAGGTAGCAGAGATGAAGATGCTGAGGTTCTCTTTGGGAGTGACCAGGAAGGATAGGATCAGGAATGAGTACATCAGAGGGACAGCACATGTTAGAGGTTTTGGAGATAAAGTCAGAGAGGCCAGACTGAGATGGTTTGGACATGTCCAGAGGAGAGATAGTGAATATATTGGTAGAAGGATGCTGAGTTTTGAACTGCCAGGCAGGAGGCCTAGAGGAAGACCAAAGAGGAGGTTTATGGATGTAGTGAAAGAGGACATGAAGGTAGTTGGTGTGAGAGAAGAGGATGCAAAGGACAGGGTTAGATGGAGGCGGTTGATTCGCTGTGGCGACCCCTGAAGGGAAAAGCCGAAAGGAAAAGAAGAAGAAGCCTTTTAATCTAGAGCATAACAGTGTTTACATTCCTCCTAGGAACACAAGATTTGTTAACATCATAGTCAAAACAAGAAGTTGACCCTGCCAGTGTTCTCCACAAGAATATAATGATCTTATTAACCTCTTTCAGCAGACAGTGTTTATACAAGAATTAACCAGTACGTTACAGACAACAGTTTCACATGGTATTATATTGTCAAAAGATATCAACATGCCCTTTAAAGTCTCAAAATTAATGTTATCCCATGTTATCAGAAATCCATGGTTTTTTTTTTTTGTTTGTTTTGTTTTTGTTCATTAATCCATGTTTCTGACATTGATGATGTTGATTTTTTCAACTGTTCCATGTAATACTTGACGTGTCCAAATTTGTTGTAGAGCTCCCACTATTGAAGTGATTCTGTTGTACTGATCTGGTGTAGTAGTAGTAACAATACTTGTCCGTCTTAATTGCTCGTATTTCACCAACTCTTCTGCACTCCTGATCACCATTGTTTTCATCTGGTCCAGAAAAAGCCCCTTTGTTTTGATGAAGATCCTGCAGTTGTTTGTCCAGGTGTTGTCGATCAGTCCATTCTTTTTCAGTTGTCGAGCTTTTTTATCGATATCATCATTCTTCTTAGTGAGATTCTCACTAATGTAGACATTTTTTCCTTTCAGTTAGAAGCCTTGTTTCAGAAGAGCAATTTTGTGTTTACGATTCTGGAATTTTATCAGCACTGCAGGTGGTCTCCTACCTCCAGATGGTAATGGGTAACATGTCTCAATCTGGTCCGGATCTATAGTTATTTCCAGATCCCTCAGTTGAGAACTCACTTGTTGCTGCAGAGATTCGGTGTCAGCGCTGTGCTGAGTTTTATCACCCCTGGTCACAGCATTTGTGTAATTCCTCGGCTTGATTTTGATGCCTGTGATGATCACATCATTTACGAATGCTTTGTTCCAAATCAACCATTCTTTGTTGTCTCAGTTCTAAGACAACAATTCTTCGGTCTTTTTTATCCATGTCTTTCTGTATTTTCTTCATTTCATCCTTCATTTCTGCTCCAAGGACTCCTCCCAGCTGGACGTGCCAGAAACACTTCCCTAGGGAGGCGCCCCAGAGGCATCTGCACCAGATACCCAAACCACCTAAGCTGACTCCTTTCCACGGGAAGCTGCAATGGCTCTACTCTGAGCCCCTCGCAAACAGCAGTGTTTCTCACCTTATCTCTAAGGGAGACACCAGGCATCTGCTTGAGAAAGCCCATTTGTGTCCGTGATCTCGTTTTTTCTGTCATTGTCCATCATTCATGACCATGGGTGAGGGTAGGAATGAAGATTGAATGGTAGATGGAGAGCTTTGCCTCTTGGCTTAGCTCCCTCTTTGTGGCAACAGTGCGGTAAAGTGACTGCAATACCGCTCCTGCTACCCCAATTCTCCATCCAATCTCACGCTCCATTGTTCCCTCACTCATGAACAGGACCCCAAGATACTTAAACTCCTTCACTTGTGGAAGGACCTCATTCCTCACTTAGAGAAGGCAGTCCACCGGCTTCCTGCTGAGGACCATGGCCTCAGATTTCTGCAAAAAGCAACGATGCAATCCTCAGCCCACCATACTGTAACCCTTCCTCACCACGACTACGCCTCGATATCCTATCCAACAGCTACTCAGAACAAGTCCGACTTACTGGCGAGAACCCGAATGCAGCTCTCACTCTGGACGTACAGAGATTGGATGGTCCTGAGGAGAGGCCCCGTCACCCCATACTCCCGCAATACCTCCCACAGTATATCCCTGGGGACCCGATCGTACGCCTTCTCCAAGTCCACAAAACACATGTAGACTGGATGGGCATACTCCCAAGCCCCCTCTAGGATCCCTGCAAGAGTAAAAAGCTGGTCCGTTGTTCCACGACCGGGATGGAACCCACATTGTTCCTCCTCAATCTGAGGTTCGACAATCGGCCGGACCCTCCTTTCCAGCACTTTGGGGTAAACTTTCCCAGGGAGGCTGAGGTCTTTCTGAGGCTATGTGTGGAGGTAAGCCCCACCAGAACCAGCTGGTAATGCTCCACCCCCAACACAAGCTCTGGCTCCCTCCCCGCCAGTGAGGTGACATTCTACCCAAAGCCAGCTTTTGCTGCCTGGGTCTGGCCTGTCATGACCCCATGTCGTCACTGCCACCCATATGGCACCCGACCCCATCGATCTGTCCGGCGGGTGGTGGGTCCACAGGGGTGGGAAGAGTCCACATTGCCTTTTCGGGCTGAGCCCAGCCGGGCCCCATGGCAGACCCGGCCACCAGGCGCTCGCTGAAAGGCCCTCGATCCAAGCCTGGCTCCAGACGGGGGCTTCCTCCGGGCATGGTCACTTGTTTCCCTTTTTGTTCTTGCATGAGGTCTTCTGAACCATTCTTTGTCTGGCCCTTCACCTGAGACCTGTTTGCCTTGGGTGACCCTACCAGGAGTACAAGACTCCCGACAACATAGCTCCCAGGATCCTTAGGGCACACAAACCTCTCCACTACGATAAGGTGATGGTCCCTTTGAGAGGAAGGTGAAACAAAAAGCACATTACTCGGGTAGCAAGGGGGATGAAAATGAGATGATGACCTTGACTTTGAGAAAACTAGCACAAGGTTAAATTTTAACTTTTGTACACTCAGGAACCAGGTAACATAAAAAGACGAGGGAGAAGTCCAGTGTAAGACCATAGATCAAAGCTAGTGCTTTGGTCAGTGAGAGAAGGTCAGATTACTAGCTTTGATGTTTGACCTATGCAAGTACCGTAAGTCAGGGTAACGTTTTGAATTCAAGGGTGTCGTGGGATGTTACAGTCTGTGATTGCCTATTTCCTAGTTTATTTTGGAGTCTGAAACTGCGGAGTAGACCGGACGTCCGGAACACACATCAGGTGTCATTGTCTCCTGTTACCCCTAGATCAGCGGTCCCCAACCACTTATTTTCATTATTGTAATTACCGTATTGGCCCGAATATAGGACGGTGTTTTTTGCATTGAAATAAGACTGAAAAAGTGGGGGTCGTCTTACATTCGGGGTCTAGACATTATACCCATTCACAACGCTAGATGGTGCCAGATATCTTTACAGCAAATGCTGAACTTAACTCCCCAGGCCAAAGCGAACCCCTGTCACAAAGAAGAAAAATAAAAATAGCGGTAGCATGAAAAAGAAAAATAAAGAATAGAGAATAGAAGAAAATAAGAGAAGAGATAACAGAAAATGGAGAAACGTAGCGACAGTTTGGAGAAAAGTGGGTCGAAGATCGGCCAGGTTAACCAGCAGCTGAGGACAAGTTAAGCTGCAAACTTCAAGATGATGGTGATAAATGAGGCAGTCTTCAAACAATTGCAATGTGATCAAATATATTGAATATATTGTTATAATCATTTGTTTCAGATGTAATTTAATTATTTTCTGTATAAAAATTAAATTTGGTGTTCAAAAAGTCTGTTTTCAAACTTGAGTCTTGAAAAAGAGGGGGTCGTCTGAGAAAGCAACACATAGTTTTGCTTATAGTTTACACACTGGCAGAATTTGTGACTGTTTTGGCCATCTATCAGAGAAAATGAATGACAACACAAAACTTTTTTTCTGCTCGTGGTTAGTTGTTGAGTGAAGCCATTAATTATCAAACAACAGTTTTTTTTTCCTCTTTTTAAATTAAAATGACCACAGAAACTGCCCAAATGACCCTAGTCAAAAAATTATATTCCATTTTTTTGGCCTGATAAAATGCCCACATGCTGACACAAATGGACTTGAATGGTTGCTAAACTATTTGCTTGTAATTACTGTGTGCGTATAAAAGGTGATGCAGTGCTGCACTGGCATTTCTGGATTGTCAGTAACAGGGAAAGGAAGATAAGGATAGGTCAATGGATCTGCAGGAAAAAGTAAATGAACTAAATAAAACAGGAAAGGGATACAAAAAGATAAAAAGTGGTGGGGCTGTTTATAGATCCACAGTAAGAAGACACTTAAAGGGACAGTAAAGTTAATTTTAAGTGACATACTGTATGCTATTCATGATTATGAAAAATAGTAGAAAAAATAAATATTATATGTGTAGCATCATCCCTTTGGTCAGAAAAGCTTAAAATCTTCGCCGCAGCAGCTTCTGCATTCAGTGGTCACATGGGCGTCATACGTCATTGGCGATACCACAGGTTGTCCGAAAATGATCTTACCTTCAAATCTCTTTGGAAATCATCCGAGGTAAAGTGCTCATGACAGATCCTCGGATCCTTGGTCATATTGACCCGGTTTATCCTTGCTCTCCATCTCCTTCCTAGCCTCCCAGAAGGTATTCTAAATAAGGATAGGTCCTTGTCTTTGTGTTTTCTTGGTGTTCTGTTGACACAACCGTTCACCTTGCAGGTAACCATGATATTTATAGAGTTAATCGCGTCGTGGATTGCATTGTGTTCTATGACCAAGTTAAGTTGGTCGCCAGTGACGTATGACGCCCACGTGACCACTGAATGCGGAAGCTGCTGCGGCACAGAGTTAAAGTTTTTGTGACCAAAGGGAGGATGCTACATATATAAAATTTACTTTTTCTTCTATTTTTCACAATGAATAACATATATGTCACTTAAAATTAACTTTACTGTCTCTTTAAAGAAAGAAAGGCTGCATTGATTGAGTTGCTGGAAGAAAGCCATTACTACACAAATGCCTCAAACTATCCCACTAACGTTACATAAAACAGCACAGAGACAACCCTCAAAACTTCTGGAACAAAGCCATTTGGAGTGCTGAGACAAAAATTGAACTTTTTGGCAATAATCATAAACTTTGCATGATGAATGCAGAAAGTTATCAAAATGAAAATGCTGGAGAGAAATTTACACTTATCAGCCTGGAAGCTGCACATGAGACATGCTTGGACATTCCACAATGACAAGTTCCAAAACAGTTTTGTTAAAGTGGAAAAAGTGGAGATAATGATACATCCTGACAAAATGGACCTCAGAATCATGAATCATTCAGTTTATTGCTCTAACACTGCCAAATCCAAAATGCGTTGTTGAGTGAACAAAATTATACACATACACATTCTCAAGTCTTTCAATAGACTTAAAGAGGAGAGGTTACGAGAAAATCAGAATTTTTGATTTATAGAGGAAGGGGTAATACTGAAAACATGGCAGTCCTAGTAGTCATTTAGGAAAAAATGAGAACTATTGTACTATAATACAATATGTGCAGATGGAAATGGTGAAAAAAACCTACCTATTCAAAAACAAAATGAAAGTTCTCAATGTACCATTTCATCCAGATCTACTTCTGGTTAGCAGTTGAAACATATCCTCTAAGAGAGAGGTAATAACCAAGACATGTGTTCAAACTAATAAGCATCATTTCTCCTGGCAAGAATGGCCTTTGAGGCCTCTCATGTTTTTCATAAATAAAGTTTGAACTTTCACTCATACACCTGGTGTAACTGTAAATGAAAAAAGAAAAACAATTCAAAGGCTTAGGTCAAATAAATGCACCACATTCATTTCACAATTACAGAAAATTGTATTTTTTCAGCCAATAAAAGCAATACATCTTCACATAGCCTCACATATAATAGTCACTTACGATAATATCTGTTGGTTTGGCCATTTCATTGTAACAATTTGATTGTATGAATAACCATTAGACTTCAGATACTTACATCCATATCATGATGTTTTTGAAATTCATGTAGAGCATCCGTCAGTAAGTTACAACTGTGCTTTTCCAGTCAGACTAAGTTGTTGTAAAGGCAAATCTGGTATATCTACTTTTAAAAAAATTGTAGGCGACTGAGGTGGCCTCTGCCTTGCTTTGTTTGAGTCTTTTTTGTAGATGATGATAGTGTAACACTCAGTTGCTTATTCTTTAACCCGCTACTAAGTAGTAATCATTGTGTTAATTACCGTTTGGAATGTTTGAGAATTGTTCATTGTAACATGGCTTTCTGGAACTAACTTGTAAAATACACAGAAATAGTCCACATATAAACAATTGAATTGAGTTGTAAGTGTTGTACTTTAATGTCTGTTAATATCTGTTAATCTGTTCATTTAGAAATTACATCTCAGTCCTGTAGAGTAGAGTAGAGTATAACTTTATTTATCCCTTAAGGAGGTTCCGTTAGGGAAATTAATTTCTCCATCACACACAGCACAGTAAGTACACAAAACACAGAAAAAGCACACAGAAAGCACCAGCACATAGAAAGTAGTACAACACCAAATAGAAAGTAATAAATAACCCATCAAGAATATATAAATAGAAAATCAAAAATAAGCACAGAAATATAAAATAAACAGGTCTGGTTAAGTATGGGTATAGTGAAATGTCTATAGTGTTTGTATTGTTTTTGCTGCATTGTCTGTGTCATCCCTTAGCTCTCGTGTGGACTTTCTTCTTCTTCAACTTCCCCAGAGAGGAGTTGAGTAGTTTTATGGCTCGGGGGATGAAGGAGTTCTTCAGTCTGTTTGTCCTGCATGTTGGGAGGCGCAGCCTTTGGCTGCTCAGGCTTCTCAGGCTCCTCTGGTTGTTGGTAACGGTGTGCAGAGGGTGGCTGACATTGTCCATGATGTCCAGCAGTTTGTCCATTGTTCTCTTCTCTGCCACTGTTGCGATGCGAATGGGCTCGGTGTAGCATGTGGAGGCTGGCGTCTTCCACGCTGACCTTTTCCCAGTAGGCAAACTGTAAAGAGTCCTCAGCATGTTTCACCTGAGGCCTGAGGAGACTGAGGAAGAGCCATTGTGACATTCCATATTATAAAACAATAACATCTTCATTCATCCATTTTTATGTAGATAAGATGATCATAGCCGTCTCGTCTTCAGCCGTTATCTGCCTTATGGGTCACTGGTCTGCTGAAGCCAATCCCAGCTGGCTATGAGGGAGAGGTGGGGTACACCATCCAAGAGACGCCAGCTCATTGCAGGGCCACATGGCATACAAAAACAATGACTCACACTCACACCTATGGACAATTTGGTTTATCCATATTTAATGGAAGATTCTTCTTCTTGCTTACTTTAATAACTGCTGAAGATCAGCCACCAACCTCACAGCAAAAAAAACCAAAACAAAACAACCTTGTCAAGACCTGTGATTAAGCAAATGTATGTTTAAACTCATGCAGGAAAGTTAGAAGTTTGTTATTACTCAACTAGTCATGGCTGTTTATCTTATGTTGTTCTGACAGTAAGACCCATCCAACATTTTGTTCTTCTGGGATCCCTATTTCTTTCTCTTACTTCAGTGGTTCTTAACTTGTTGGAGGTACCGAACACTGCCGGTTTCACATGCTCACTCACCGAACCCTTCTTTAGTAAAAAAACATACTAATTTTTTTTTGGTGCAGGATTCTTCTTTGTGAAAAAAAAAGATAAGACACTGCGCCCTTGCATAGACTATCGTGGACTTAATAACATCACGGTTAAGAACCGCTACCCCCTCCTGCTCCTCTCCACGGCTTTCGAACTGCTCCAGGGGGTGATGGTGTTCACAAAACTCGATCTGAGGAATGCCTATCATCTGGTTCGCATCCGGGAAGGAGATGAGTGGATGACTGCCTTCAACACCCCGACAGGGCATTGCGAATATCTTGTGATGCCCTTCGGTTTGACGAATGCCCCCGCAGTTTTCCAAGCCCTGGTGAACGATGTGCTCCGTGACATGCTGAACAAGTACGTCTTTGTGTATCTGGATGACATCCTGATCTTTTCTCGCAGCCAGGAGGAGCACGTCGCCCACGTCAGATCCGTCCTTCGCCGCCTCCTGGACAACGCCCTCTTCGTCAAGGCGGAGAAGTGTGAGTTCCATGTACCCTCAGTCTCCTTCCTAGGGTACATTATTGCCAAGAACTACATAAAGATGGATCCTGCTAAGGTTTCAGCTGTAACCTCCTGGCCGGTCCCAGAGACACTCAAGCAACTGCAACGTTTCTTGGGGTTTGCCAATTTCTACCAGCGCTTCATCAGAGGTTTCAGCTTCATCGCATCTCCCCTCTCTGCCCTCACCTTGTCCAAGACCTCCTTCCGCTGGACTGATGCAGCTCAAGGAGCCTTCGACACACTCAAGACTCGTTTCTCCACTGCACCCATCCTCCAGATCCCCGATCCAGAGCGCCAGTTCACCGTGGAGGTGGATGCATCCAGCGTGGGGGTGGGGGCGATCCTGTCTCAGCGCGCCGTCATCGACCAGAAGCTCCGTCCCTGCGCCTTTTTCTCTCGCCATCTCACTCCCACGGAGAGGAATTATAACATTGGTAACAGGGAGCTTCTGGCGGTTAAGGCGGCCTTGGAGGAGTGGCGCCATTGGCTAGAGGGGTCCAAGGTGCCATTCATTGTGTGGACTGATCACCGCAATCTGCAATAAAGTCGCTCTGCCAAGAGACTGAACTCAAGACAAGCCCGCTGGTCACTGTTCTTTGACAGGTTTAATTTCACGCTGTCCTACCGGCCAGGCTCCCATAACACCAAGCCAGATGCACTCTCACGCCGGTTTCCTGAGAGCCCTGATGAAAGACCTGAACCCTCCACCATTATCCCAGCCTCCTGTTTCGTCGCTTGCGTCACCTGGGAGATCGAGGAAAGGGTGCGGTCAGCCGCTGAGGATCAGCCTGGTCCTAGTTCCTGTCCTCCTGACCGTCTGTTTGTTCCGGCTAGGCTCCGTTCCGATGTGCTCCAGTGGGGCACGCCTCCCGGCTCACCTGTCATCCAGGCATTCAGCGCACCTGTGATGTCCTGCAGCAGCACTTTTGGTGGCCTTCGCTGGAGGAGGATGTCCATGGCTACGTCAACCCGTGTCCTGTTTGCAACCAGAATAAGACCCCTCGTCACCCACCAGCCGGCCTCCTGCACCCCCTGCCTGTCCCTCATCGCCCTTGGTCACACATTTCCCTGGACTTTGTTACCGGTCTACCCCCCTCCAGTGGTCACACTGCCATCCTCACAGTGGTAGACCGGTTCAGCAAGATGGCACACTTCATTCCCCTTCCCAAGCTCCCTTCTGCCAAAGAGACTGCCAGTCTGGTCCTCCGACACATCTTCCAGCTCCATGGTCTGCCCACCGACATCGTCTCTGACCGGGGCCCCCAGTTCACGTCCATCTTCTGGAAGGAGTTTTGCAGTCTGCTGGGGTCCTCAGTCAGCCTCACCTCTGGTTTTCACCCCCTGTCCAACGGGCAGACTGAGAGAGCTAACCAGGACCTGGAAACCACGCTTCGCTGCCTCACTGCTGACAATCCTGCTTCCTGGTCTGAGCAGCTCATCTGAGTGGAATATGCCCACAACACCCTCACCTGCTCCTCCACGGGTTTTTCCCCCTTCCAGTGTGCCTATGGGTATCAGCTGCCGTTCTTTGCCAACCAAGAGAGGGAGGCTGCCTGCCCGTCGGTTCAAGCCTTTGTCCGCCATTGCTGGCGCGCCTGGGAACGAGCACGCACCGCCCTCCTGAAGTCTGCTGACGGCTATGCTGCTGCCGCTAACAAACGCCGCAAGCCTGCTCCCGCCTACCAGGTCGGCCAGAGGGTCTGGCTCTCCACCCGTGACCTGCCCCTCATGGTGGAGAGTCGCAAGCTGGCTCCCAGGTTTGTGGGGCCCTTCCCCATCACTTGCATCATAAACCCGGAAGCGATCCGCCTGCAGCTTCCAGGGTCCATGAAGATCCACCCGACATTCCACGTCTCCAAGATCAAGCCTGTCCGGGTGAGTCTTCTTGTTCCCCCTACACCACCCCCTCCACCTCCTCAGCTTGTCGATGGCGGTCCTGTGTATGCTGTCAAGCGGCTCCTGCGCTCTCGCCGCCGTGGACGTGGTATGCAGTATCTGGTGGATTGGGAAGGTTACGGTCCGGTGGATCATTCCTGGGTACCAGCCCGGTTCATCGTGGACCCTCGACTCATCGCAGACTTTCACTGCCTGCATCCAGACCAGCCTGCTCCATCCTCCATCCCATCCCCTGGGGGACCTACTGCTGATGGTCCTGCCGATCCACCGGAGGATAGTGGCTCAGACGTGGACGCTTCCCCCGGCTCATCTTCCTCTACTGCAGAAGATGATGTGGACTCCACTGTCTCTGAGGAGTTTTAGCCCTCCTCCGGCCTCCCTCCTCCCTCCCGGCTCAGGTTGGGATGTCTGGAGCCATCCCTTGAAGGGGGGTCCTGTCACAGTCCGCTCCTGGTTTTCCTCTCATCTGCCCAGCTCTACCCGCCTGCCACTCCCACCTCATCAGTGCAACCACCTTCACCTGTGTTTCCTCACCTGATCATCACCTGTCTGTTCAGTACATATACCCTCCCATTCCTCTCAGTCTCTGCCAGATTGTCTTCGTATCATGCAAAGCTCTCTCGCGTTAATCTCCGGACTGCTCCCTTGGTTTCGACCCTGCCTGTCTTCAACCCGTCTTCCTCGTCTCTGCCCCGGTAATCTGACCAGCCTTCTGTCCTTGATTCCTCTACCTGCTTGTCCCTTGTCTGCTACCTGTCTGCTGGATACCTGTTTGCTGAGACTGTTTCGCTGTAATGTTGCTGCCATCCCGTGCGAAGCTTCTGAGTAAACCTTTGCACTATTCCTGTTCTGGTCTCTGTCTGTGCTATACTTGGGTCCAACCTCACCCACGGTACAGAATCACATTCTGACCAAGATATCAAATTAGCTATAATGTCCCGATTTTGGTTTACTGATGACCCTTGAAAAGTGTTAACCCCTCTTTGATCTTGGAAAAAGTAACTGCAAGCAAGTAGTTTTCAAATTTATTTAAAGGAAGTGGATCATCTGAAGTATCTTCTTGCTGCATAGCTTCCAACTCCATCAGATTTTCATTGGTCAAGTCCTCCGAATGAGACTCAAGAAGCTCTTCATAATCCTCCTCCTCTAAATAGAGCTGCAGCTTCTTCTTGATCTCGACATTGCTGGCAACCGCTTTCTTGTTTTCATCTTCCTTGACATTGTTAACAATTGTGGGTCAAATAATTACACACCACATTTGTGTTTGGTTGCATGACCTCACGCCACAAAGCATCAATGTTCTTAACACAGTCATAGATGTTTAAAGCCTTCCAGATGTCACGTACAGTTTTCTCCGTGTCTTCCTCGTTGACCACTTTTAATGCTTGTCTGTGGGTTCACCATATGTAGTACCATTTGAAGATAGACGGATGGATGGATGGATGGATGGATGGATGGATGGATGGATGGATGGATGGATGGATAGATAGATAGATAGAGTCCAGGCTCAGCCCACACAGTCCAAGTTGAGTGACCAGTCCAGTCTGCTGTCTAGCTGCAGTCCCAGGTACTTATAGTTTCCTACCACCTCCACCTCACTGCCCTCGATGATTACTGGTTGTGGAGAGGGAGGTGCCTGCCGGAAATCCAGCACCATCTCCTTCATCTTGGAGACGTTGAGCTGGAGCTGGTTCTGCTGGCACCACTCCACAAAGTCAGCCACCAATGCCCTGTACTCCCCCTCATCACCCTCCCGGATACATGCCACAATCACAGTGTCATCGGAGTACTTCTGTATGTGGCATGTATCCGAGTTGTGCTTGAAGTCCGATGTGTAGAGGGTGAAGAGAATGGGGGAGAGCACGGTCCCCGTGGCGTCCCCGTGCTGCTGGTCACCATAGAAGACAAACAGTCCCCCATACGGACATACTGGGGTCTCTCCGTTAGGTAGTCCGTGATCCAGCTCACGAGGTAGGGGTCCACAGCCATGGAGGTCAGTTTGTCCTGCAGGAGCCGGAGCTGGATGGTGTTGAAGGCGCTCGAAAAGTCAAAGAAGAGCACCCTGACGGCACAGCCCCCGGTGTCCAGGTAGGAGAGCACACGGTGGAATAGGTACAAGACAGTGTCGTCAACCCCAACCTTGGCCTGATAGGCGAACTGGAGAGGGTCCATTGCACCCAGCACCTGTGGATGCATGAACTCCAAGACCAGTCGCTCTAGGGTCTTCATTACATGGGAGGTAAGAGCGACCGGTCGGTGGTCGTTGAGCTCAGTAGGGCGTCTTTTCTTGGTTACCGGGACGATGCAGGAGGTCTTCCACAGTGACGGGACCCTCCCCAGCCGCAGACTGAGGTTGAACAATTGCTGCAGGGGTCCCCTAGTTCCGAAGCACAGGCTCGGAGGAGTCTTGGGGAGATCTTATCCGGTCCAGCCACCTTATAGGGACAGAGCCCCCGCAGCGTTGTCGTCACCAGGTCTGCAGTGATGACGGTCTCGGTCGTGGTGGGAGCAGGAGGTCGTGGCAAGGTTGGAAGCTTCGCAGCTCTATGAGTGGCCTCGGGAGAAATGGCAGGGGCAGGGGTGGAAGGAGAAGTGGCAGGGGTGGAAGGAGAGGAAGCACGGGAGGAGGGAGCATCAGTGGAGCGGTCTGCAGGGCCGGGAGAGGCCTGGGACGAGGAGCCGGGAGTGGTGGGGGAGCTGAACCGATTGAAAAAGCTGTTTAGTTCATTCGCTCGTTCACTGTTCCCCTCCACAGTGCTGCGCCCTTTCCCGTGTCCAGTGATGGTTCTCATCCCATTCCAGACCTCCCGCACCTGGTTGTGCCCCAGCTGCTTCTCCAGCTTCCTCCCGTACGCCTCCTTGGCCTTCCTCAGGCAGAGTCTCACTTCCTGCTGGGCCTTCTTCATCTCCTCCTCGTTCTTGCTCCTGAACGCCCGCTTCTTTCTGTTCAGGACAGCCTTGGCAATTACAACTTAGTACATCAGCTGAATCCGAGAGGTGCTATTTGGAGGAAACTACACCACCTTCACATCTGGGTGGAAATTGTCCAAATGTGGTAGATGCCCAGGAGCATTATTGAGAAGAAAAAATCTTGCAGGGGAGCCCATTCTGGCGACAATAGCATTTCACTTCTGTGATGAAGTGGTTGTAAAGCCAATTCTGAAAGAAGGGCAAGAGTTAGACAGGCCTTGTTATTGTTCATCCAGGTCATGGGTTACAAACTCTTGTTCATCATTTGGAAAGCACAGATTTGCGGCATGGTACACCAGGAGAGGCTTCAGCTTAAAATCTCTGGACGCGTTGTCATCAAACAAAGTGAGTCGATCCTTGGCTGCCTTGCACCATGGCACACTGTTCTCCTCTTGACTGATGTAGGTTTGGATTGTCATCTTCCAGAACAGCCCAGCTTCGTTGATGTTGAAAATCTGCTCGGAGCCTATCCTTCAATATCAATATCCCAAGTTGTTTAAATCAATCCACTGGACTTTTGTTTGTTTGTTTTTCAAGGAATTTTCATAACGTCCAGTGGATTGATTCAAACAACTTTGGATAACCATGATTTGGAGGAATGAGAAACCAACATAGACATCTTCGGCATCAATGATTCCATTCAGGATAGCAGGAGATTCTTCTGCAGCCTTCTCATCTGCATTTGCACCCTCTCTTTATTTTGATATGTTACAACAGCTTCATCAGCAGTATCCTCTCCAGCCTAAACCTTCACATCTTCAAAAAGGCTTTAGCCTTTTATTGAATCAACATTAAAAAAAATGGATATGCGTCATTGTCTCTGATGTTCAACATGGCGAGAAGTTTTTCCATCTCCTCGATGAATTTCCTTCTTTTCATGGAGACAATGTCAAAGCCATCGGCACAGTACTGTACTTTTCACGTGTTCCCCTATGCGGTCTCTCAACGGTCTCCCCCGTTAAGAGACTTCTGGCTCTCAATGGGAGCAGACATTTTCCTTCTGTCTCCTGTTGTCGCTCTCTCTCTAAATCAAACTCTCACTGACTCTCTGACTCTCTGCAATATTAAAATGACGAGAGGAAAAGGAAAAGCAGAGGTGTATGAAAGCAAAAATATGAAGAATAATCTAGACTGGATTTTTTCTTCTATGAAAAATTAAGGAGTGTCCTCAAAGAAGAGTGAAGAAACGTTTGAAGAAAAGTTGGAAGAAAAGTTCAAACCGGTGCTAGGCGTCATGGAAGAAATGAGGAATGAAATGAAGAAAATGCAGAAAGATATGGAAGAAAAAGACGGGCACATTGTTGTCTTGGAACATGAGCAACTAAGAATAGATGATTTGGAGCAAAGCGTTCGTATGAATGTTGTGATTATCACTTGCATCAAAATCAAGCCACAGAATTACACACGTGCTGTGGCCAGGGGAAGTGGAGAGGAAACTGACTACAGTGCTGACACTGAGACTGTGGAGCCACAGGTGATTTCACAACTGAGGGATCTGCAGATAACCATGGATCTGGACCAGATTAAGACATGTTATCCCCTGCCATCTGGAGGTAGGAGATCACCTGCAGTGTTGATAAAATTCGACAATCTTAAACACAAAATTGCTCTTTGAAACAAGGCCCTAGACTGAAACGGAAAGATGTTTACATCAATGAAAAACCTCACTAAAAAGAATGCTGATATCGCCAAAAAAGCTCAACAACTGAAGAAAAATGGTCTGATCGGCCTGGACAAACAACTCCAAGATCTTCGTCAAACCAAACGGGCTTTCTCCAGAGCAGATGAAAATAATGGTGATCAAAATGTGGAAGATTTGGCAAAATTCATCCAGTAAGGTACCGCCAAAAATAAGAACTCTGTAACTACAGCAGAGCAGAAAATAGCCATCTCTACCCAGTCTGAAGAAATGAATGACCTAGAGCGACGTGCGGTGAGGTTCATGGCTTGTGAGGCACCGACGTCATCATGAT
The DNA here is from genome assembly GCA_013358685.1 of Antennarius maculatus. Lineage (NCBI taxonomy): Eukaryota > Metazoa > Chordata > Actinopteri > Lophiiformes > Antennariidae > Antennarius > Antennarius maculatus. The sequence continues at coordinate 23,444,919 of CM023606.1, forward strand.
CACGTGATCAGATTTACAAAAATATGAACCTACAGTGTAGCTTATTCAGCATTTAATTAGCAACAGTGAGTGGGTTATGTTAAAGTCTCATTGCAGACTTATTTACACATAAAAACTGTAACACACAAATAAGCATATTTGCTTAAAAAAACGTAATGTTGTTACCTACCTATTAATATGTCAGGTTTACTTGTAAATGAAGTCCATGCGCCACTCCCTCTGAACAAACGCATCAATAACTTGTTTGTAGAAATTGTCCGTATCTTCCTTCAGTTTATAAAATGTAATCCTCCATTTGAATAGGCAAGCGGAAAGAAAAATTGCTGCATTTGACTAAATGTAGATCATAGCCTGCATTCACTTATTCTTTGGCTGAGGAGTCCCAAGACAAATCCCTGGGATCACCAGCGCCCCCTATCGGTGAGGCCGGGTATTTTTATGCCTCATCTAGTGCCTTTTAACAGCGGTTTCAGGACAGCTCAACTCAAGAAAGACGTTACACACATGCAGCTGTTGACACAAAAACACTGTACATTATATACATTAACTAAATTAGGGAATTTAGTTTATAGAGCAAACGTGTTTGAACATTTTAATAACGAAATATAGAGAGATGAGGCATGGCACGGTGAGGCACGGCTGAGGCACGGCTGGCTGGTGCCTGCTCTGCTCCATATTGCAGCGGTAAATGTGAAAATTCAGCGATTTTGAGTAAAAATAACCTAAAATTGGTGACGTTAAACGGAAAATAAGTTTATAATACACATTGCTGTATAAATATTAGCATTTAATTTATTTATTTGATTTTCCATTTTTTTTCTTTCATGTTGGCAGGCCGTGACTGCAATCACTTATCCGTGCCTCACCTGCCTCTCCTGACCGCACGTCACTGATGACTTAATACAGACAACTGCTGAGCAAGATGGTTGAAAACCAGGGCTTTGAACCGGTTCATGGAATGAAAACGAAAAACAAAAACTTTTGGTATTTTGGCAGGAACGAAATCGAAAACGAAAACTTTATATTTTTTAATGTTCCATAACAGAATCGGAACA